>JADMLD010000046.1:0-1200000 GCA_017589585.1 Phylloscopus whistleri
CAGCTCACCAATGAGTCTTGCATTTCCTGTCACCTTACAGAGTTGTGCTGCTTGGGCTGCTTAAGAAGTCACAGTTCCACATGAAGTAAGAAGGTCCCAGAATTTAAGTGATTTACAGCTGATCCACAAAGAGAAGCTTAAAGCAATAAAAAAAAGCTAATAATCTGGATTCTGCCTTGGTTTATATTCCTGTGTCTGTGTATTTTGTGACTATCATATGGTGTATTATCAAGATAACTAAATGATGACCCTCTCACTGTAATTTTCACAAAACTAGAAAGAGAAAAGAAAACAATGAAGAAGATTCAGGACATTTAGGCTGGATAGCACTTCAATTTTCTAACAGTGAGCAGTGTTGCATCTTTTGCAGAGATTTCTTTCCTATTTAGGACAATTCTGCAGAAAGAAAAACAGGAAAGTAAAAGAGTAAGGGTGTGAACTTCCTTTTGCTGGATGGGAACCATGCTGGCTGCTCACTGTAGCATCTAGCAGCTTCCTAATCTATACTGCTTCTGCAGCCACTAGATTGCTGCTGAGCTTGATAATGGAACATCACAACTGAGAGTAAACATAAATCTGTTGACTTTCTCTGTAGGAGCATAAGTCAGCCAAGATCTCCACACCATAGTAACTGGCTTGGAACAGAAGGACAGACTACACAATATCCCCATCGAATCAGGCTGCAATCTGCCAGGTGTGTGGTGTCACAGTGCACGCGTCTCTCTGGCCTTGAGACACGCTCTCCTTGTTGTCCCTGAGACTGCACGCTCTGATCAAAGCTTAGCAGGAGTCAAGTGCCAGTGTGAAAACACTGCTGCCTTTATTTGCAATCAGCTTTAATGCAAAAAACCATCCTTTTGACTCATTATTCCTGAAGCTGTTGAAGCTTCTATGCCTTCTAGTGTGCTTGCAGTTAACAGCAACACACAATTTACAGCTCTTCTTTGAGTACCTCCACTCTCCCATCCACTGTCGGAACATGCTTAATGAAAGTCATTTCTGCAGAAGATAAGAACCACTTTTTCTTTACAGGGGCTTTAAATTGTAATGGTATATTAAACCACAACTATGGATTGGAAGGGAAAAAAAACCACAACGACATGATTAGGCATTGAAACACTCAGTAAAACTGTTACTTATAATGAGTAAGAAGATGAAGATGTACAAATAAAAGCACAGCATGTTTTCTTTGAGAGTCCTTATTAAAGAGAGGGACTGTGGGGCTTCAGTATTAAACAGCCAATGAACAGCAGCCATTTACATCTGAACAAATTGATCCTAGCAAGATTAGCAGAGCTGGGGGACAGATTTCAAGCCTCACATTACTTTATATGGAGACAGATTTTAGATAGGACTGCCTCCTTCAATAGTGTTATCCCTGAATAGTGTCTGAGAGGCGATTTCTGTGCACACTGGGTTTTCATGGAGGCCAAGGGTGCTGAAGGGAAATGGGTACTTTGATCCTGCTGATCTGTGATGGAGCTGAAGCATCCGTCTTCCATCAATTTTTAAAATAAGCCCAAGTTTTTCTTTCCTTGGGAGGAACAAATATGAATGCATTTGTTGGTTGTCACACCACTGGGAACTGTACTGAGATTCCATAAATTGTTGGAAATACTTGAATAGT
Organism: Phylloscopus whistleri; assembly: GCA_017589585.1. NCBI lineage: Eukaryota > Metazoa > Chordata > Aves > Passeriformes > Phylloscopidae > Phylloscopus > Phylloscopus whistleri. Next base: position 1,628 of record JADMLD010000046.1, read on the forward strand.
ACATTTAAATTATATTTGGAGATTTTCTTTTTACAACATGGTTGTGCATCAGAATCAGGAATTTTGCAAGAGCAAAAGTGGGAATAGCTTTTCATGGAAAGCTGCCAGTCTCCTGATATGTCTCTAGAAAAAGATGAGTGAAGCAAGAAAATGAAGAGATGTTTCAGTGGTGGGTTTTTTTTGTTTTGTTTTGGTTTTTTTGGTTTTTTTTTTTAAGGTATAAATATAGAATGAAAATTGTGGAAAAGGCAGACAAAAATAAGACAATGGCAGTTAAGTTTTCAACTCTAAAACCTTGAAATTTTTATCGTCACCCCACATGACCCCTTTTGAGCTAAGAGCCATAATATTAATCTTTGCAGGGGATTCACAGAGATGGTTTGTGGGAAGCTGAATGGGCCTCAGCTGCAAAAATATATTTATGTTTTCTGGTCTGTGTAGGAGGACTCAGTAATTCTTTCCTATTTAATCAGCATATTCACTTAAAACATGCTGACTGTTTTTGGATTCATAACTAATAGACAGGACACCAGTTTCATCACATCCAAAATGAAATGTACAATTTATAAAGCCAAATAGAGCAATGAAATGTGTGATTATTTAATAGAAAACAGTGATTTAAGAGCCTCAGTTCTATTCATCAGTCAATGAATTTTATTTGCAACATAGAGTCCAAAGTCATTGTTTTCTAAATACACTGTAGATGTAGAAAGCCATTTAACGTATGCAGCTTTGCTGAAAGTGTTTCTCTAACTTAAGTGCTCAATAATATTTGCAGGGCCAGAAAACAGGAAGTTTAAAACACCACAGACATTTTGGAACCATTGCACTGCCTCTTAGGAGACTGCAGGAGTGTCTTAACTGGCCAAAATAACAGAGAAGAGAATAGGCAAGAAAACCTCATAGTCAAGTTTCCTGTGATCTCTACAGAGAGATTTTCTTACACTATGGCTTACAACTATAATTGCAATACACAATAGGAGTGAAAAATGGGCACCCTGGTCTTAGAACCAAATATTCAGGAGGATTTGCATTTTAAAATCAGCTTTTATCCAAAAATTTCAAGATTCTGTTTTCTCCTTTTCCCTTTTATGTCCTTGATTTGAGCTATTTGTACTGACTATATTCTATCTCCCTGGTCAGGTTAATAAATTTGAAAAAATGAGGTTATATTTCAGGAGGATCTTCCTAAGGCTACTTCCCCCCCCCCCCCTTTTTTTTTTTTTTTCTCTGAAGGCCTCTCTTTACTTTCTCTGGCTGCAGAAGACATAGGACTACTTTTCTGTCACTTGCCTTTCCATATGAGCCAGTACATAGACATATGCTAGGCTGTTGTGATCCGAACCTATTTCAGTCAAAAGAATTTTAACTGTGAGCCAAAGCTGTCCTGCCACCTACATTCTTAAGAACCATGCAAGGGGAAAATGTAGAAAAAAAAAAGATGAAGAGATGAGACAAAATCAATATAAACAATTAAAAGAATTTAAAGCAAAGGAGTAAATGCACTAGGGATTTAGGAAATAACCAAACCTTAAAGACATGACAAGATAAAAAAGATAATAGGCGAAGCAAAGAAGGAAATGTCAGCTCTGCAAGATCAAGGGTCATCCCACTGAAAGGAGGTCTGCAGGCTGACACCTCCTCACGTGACAAGTGGCTGAGCTGCCAAGACTCTGTGCATAATTGCTTGAGTGATAAATATATTAATGCTCAGCATAATAGCATGTTCCTCCTAGGTCATTACCGGAGCACTAGCAAAAGTTAGGTATTTGCCATGTTATCATCATACTCTCAAGTGTATCATCCTGCTTCCAAATCTCCAAGCCTTGCCCAAAGTGCCCACATAAAAGTCACCCATAGACATGAGGGTTACAGTGTGACAGAAGGAGATAATCCCCTCTCCTTAAACATTTAGTCAACTGCATTCCATACTCGTGTTTCTCTTTGCACAGTCTGCCATGAAAACAGAGGCACTGGGATGACTTAGAAACAATTTAATTGTAAGGTATCTCATTTGAGAAATTTGTTACCCTGTTTCTTCTCCCAAAGAGATTTTTGGGAATCTCCTTATAAAGAGATAGAGAAATTGGCTCATTAAAAAAGGGAATTATCAGCATGGGTTCACTACAGTCTGTCAGAAGAATATGACTACTGTCATAAGAATATGAGAGTGAATTGATGAGGACATCAGGACAGAAGCCAGTCTGAAGTAATATAATCTATAATCCAGAAAGTTTTTGAAAGCATTCCTTATGCAAAGTTAGGCGGAACAGGCCTAGCTTCTGGACTAAAAGTCAGAATAATAATCTGTATATAAAGCTGACTGCTGAACTGAAAGGCATTTGTAAATAGTGGTAAATCTCATTTTTAATGGGGAGATGTGATCGCTGCCAAAAGGGAGTAGTAGGCCTGGTTTTACTTAACAGTTTTAGTATATTAACTGTCTGGGTAGAAGAACAGGTTTATATGCTGCTTCTATGCAAAAGGAACATCATCAATCTTATTCAATTATATAAATACTAACACTTTCCTGTAATTGTACCATAAACCACAGAATTACCTGCTAAAGGTTAAAAGCATTAGACAGATATGCAAGATTTTTCTCCTTGCTTTTCAGACTAATGTAATAAGTTTTACCCTTTCAGAGACCTGATTGCAGCTGTGGCTGCCTAGCACTCTCAGGGTTTGTGCTTCTGAGCTCCTGAAACTTGTGACAAGCTAAGGAACATATGAGGAATAGGACTAAGTTTAAATCTTTTAAAATTAAAGCAAATTGTTGAAAGTTCTTTTGGTTTCCAAATTCTTATATGCATGAATGTTTGCTCTCTGACAATTGCTAGGTTGCAACTAAATCTGCCGTTTATAAAGGAGATAATTAGAGAGAGTCAGACAATGCACTGTGGTACGGCACTGATATTTCAAGAAATGCCATAACACAGAGATGTCTCTGAGCTTGTTGTTTGCTCACAGTGGATCTTCTGATCAGAGCTGTAGGTAATTTGTTACCCATGGGAACCTCTCCTCTATCCATGCAAAGTCCATATCCTCTGTGTCACTGGAGATGGACCACTCTTCCCATGAGCTCAGGACGTTGCACTGAGCAAGCTTGACAATTTCCATTCTGCTATGTTTCTTTCTAGAGAGGGAAGATGCATGGAGGTCATACAACTGGGAATAGCTTTGAAGAAGGGAAGGAGGATAGAAACTGCTTAACTTTCCTCTTCTCCCCTTTCTGCAACCACTCTTACATAGGCTGAGCTTTGAAGGGAGTTGCAGAGAGGAGAAGAGGTGAGAGAGGAACCATCTATGTAGGCAACAAGAAAAGAAAACCAAAAGTTTTTACATTCCGTCAATTCCAGGATAAGTAAAGGTTGTTGGCAAGTCCAAATGGGTGCAGAGTAATTAGTAAAATACTTGGTTAAATTCATTACTTATTCTGAATCCACTCATTCAAAAATGTAGAAGTTAATTAGAATTCTTTTTCAGAAGAGTGCCAGTCTTGGGTAGCATTAGAGCAACAAACAGGATACTAACACAATAAAAATAATTTCATAAATTTTATAGACATTTTATTGTACTATTTTTGCAGCTTTAGATACTATATAACTGACAGCTTAGATGATCTCTACTTAGATCATCTCTCTTAGATGATCTCTACTCTCAAAATCTGACAGAAATTGTGTGCAAGGGAAGAATGGCCAAAATTGAGATGGTTCTCTTTGACATAAACTCAGTGGTCTCAGTAAAGTTTTAAGTGAAACTTAAAACTTTTCTGTGGCCCAGAAAATCACAGTCCCCAGGAAAATACTGGACATCACATGAGGGCACCCAAAGCCTATTTGGAGTTGAAGACTCCAATTCTCTCTCAATGACAGATGTAAACCATTCAAGTTTCTAATAGGAATAGGATGCTCTGTGAGAATGAAAAATGTAATTGGTGAGGAAGACTGGAACAATGAAGGGTACTTGTTGTCTAGGTAATCAAGGACATAGTTCTGCCAGCTGAGCCACTGAAGGTGAAGTAACAACAAAGTATTTCACTAATTTAAAGTCTGATTCTATTGTGGAGCAATTAATTTCTCAGTTCACAAACAAAAGGTTGACACTCAGATCCCAGCAGAGAAAGGAGCAGGATTTAGTTTTGCCTTGCAAAATTCTTCTCACCCATTCAACCAAGGGAGTTTGTTTCTTGGCAGATGTGCATCTCTCATTAGTTTTTAATTATCAGTATAAATGGCAAGCAAGCATAGATGGTGCTTGGGATAGACCATTTCCCTGTGGGATTTGCATGGCTGCTTTATACTCATCTATTATTACATATTGGTGCACAACACTGAGCTTGTGCAGTGGATTTCCAAAGCATGGATCCTGAGGATGTAGGATGCAAGGATGCTTGGGTGGTGTTGAGCACTGGCCTAACTGAACATGGACCAGCATCCTGCAGGAGGGTAGTGATGGGAAGACAGCATGAAACAGAAAACCATCATCCTTGTAAATGAGCAGCTGGTGCTGAGAGGACAGGGCAAACCAGGGAGAGCAATAAGGTGGCCTGTTGAGCCATCTATTCCCAGGTGTGAGAAATGTGTTAATAAAACAGGAAGAATTTGAAATCATAGTACATGGATGAAACTGCCACTACTACAGGAACATGACAACCCAATCTGTAGGTCTGTACTGGTTTGTACAGGTTTGTACTGAGCATGACCAGGAATGACAGGCAAGGAAAACAGGGAGAAAGGGCTTCAAAATGTATGTGAAAATGTTTGCTCTAAGGTCACATGGGAGACAGGAGTCAGAGTTGCAAGAAGTTATGAAGGAGGAAAAAAAAGAAAGGGAGAAGTATTTCCCAGAGGCAGCCTGTTACAGATTTTTAGGTGGAAGCAGAGAATTGATTCAGCCATTTTTGGGAACAGAATAAAACACACAAAGCCATGCATTGATAAGAACAGGTAACCAGAAGTTAGCACATCGTATTTTCTAGGATGGTACTGTAAAGCAAGAACGATCCACAACTTTGCTGGGATGCACGGTTATATACACATACCTGTATCCCCAAGTAGTCAATTTTCTTCTCTGCCAAACAAAGGAACATTTAGTGTCATCCACCTCTGCAAAAGCCATCTGCAGTTCATCAGATTCTGCACTTGAGGATGCCCTAGTTCCCAAATCACCTGACAGTGGAACGCACAGCAGTGCTTCACACAGTGGGGCAGCAGGGACCCTGGTGCTTCTGCCCTACACTAAGTGTAGGGTAGAAGTTTTTTTAAACACATCTCCCTGCTGCAAGGCTGAACATATACACAATTGCCAAAAAGAACACCTTTGCCAGATTAGCTTAACCATAAGGCCAAAATGGCTTTTGGGATCCACTGAAGCTCAAAAGTTAAATGGAAACAAAACATTGTGGGGAAATCTAGTACTAGGAGAAATAGCTGTTTATTTCTCCCCCAACTCATACTGGGGATGACTAGCTGAAAAGTCTGAACATTTGTAAAGTATTGCAAAAGGCAACTGCTAAGCAAAGGATGGTATGAAATAAGGGAAGTAAGGATCAATGGACTTAAACAAAAATAAGTTCAAAAACTGTTGGGAAGATTTTAGTTAGGAATATATTCCAAAGGATAAAGGTGTATTGTTGAAAGCTGGCAGTACTGAGAGACACTTTATATTAAAGACACCGTGATGAAGTATCCCAATACAGATGAAAGATAAGAAGCACTGTAAGAGAATATTACAGCTGTATCAGAGGATCATTACAGATCTGAATATCAAAAAGGCACTACAAAAAAAGCAGAAACAAGATATATAGCTGCATTTGACTATAAAGGAACAGCCCAAGCATGAAAATATGCAATCAAAAATAAAACAAAAAGAGTACTGCACAAGAGAAAGCTAGCAAAAGACAGAAGGAAATAAGCAAAGCATGTGAGAAGCACAGGGAAGCAAAGGAGGATACAAACCCCATGCCTAACGGGAAAGGAAGCAACCAACAGCTGCTGTGAAGAAGACTGGGCTGATATTGCCTTTTGTTCCATCTTCAGCTAAAAGGTGAAGAACATTTAGAATAATTAGATATACTTACCAAAAGTCGTGAAAGATGGAGAGATCCTGAGGGACTCAATGAGGAAAATGAAAACTAAGGAGAACCTATGAAAACTACAAAATAATCAGAATACTTTGTTGTTGTTGTTGTTGTTGTTGTTGTTGTTTTCTGTTGTTTTGTTTTGTTTTTTTTTTTTCTGAAGAATTCTGAAACAAATGGCTAAGTACTTGTTTCAAAATCTGAATTTTGTAAAGCAATGAGACATTCCAATTTTGTGGAGTGGTCCAAATCAAGTTTTGTGAAACCTTTACTTTTCCTGTTTTTCAGTTTGTTTTATTTTATTTTAGCAGAATGTCTGTCCAAACAGCTAGGAAAAAACTGTGACATATGAATTCTATTGTCAGTAGGATTTCTGACACTGTCCTGTATGCCACTACTATGAACATATGAGGAATGCATAATCCTAGTGTGGATGGGTAATATTGAGAAAACAAAAACCCAACCCTCCTAAGAACTGTTCTCTAAACATTTTACAAGTGGGGCAGGCTAGGGGTGACCTTTTTTAAGGTGATTCTTGCAAATAATACCCAAAATTTGGCCCTATGCATTATCGTCACAGAATGAAGAACAGTATTTGTGAAAGGCATCAGACTAAAGGGATGGCAGAACTGGAATGCAAAGTAGTCTTTGTACAGTGGATAAGTATCTGAAAACAGCAAAATACCTTAGAGACAAGAAGGGAGCACTGCCTTTAGAAAAGAGGAACCAAATCCTTGAGTAAAAACCGGGAATAACTGACCAGGATGTTAATAAGGAGCTTCAGTGTTACGGACCACAAAGCAAATATGTGATGTTGCAAATAATCAATCAACCAATCAATTTATACATTTCATATTGACACATTTGAGACATATAAAACACAGAGGGCTATTTGTAATGCTGATGTGCATTTCAGTGCATAAATGGTTCTCTATTAAAAGATTGGAACAATCTGATGGTTTAGCTTTCACCAGAGACGAGCTAAGGGAGACCTAAGGTGAACACCTGGAAGGTGAGTGACAGGCAGGAACTGGTTCTCAGAACAGGATCCAAAATGGTCTTTACTGAATGCTTTTGATAAATCAACAAGACAAACACCTTGTGAGAGAAGGTCATGGCATGACAGGGTCCTGACTCTCTGTGGAAGTATGGAGAAGATTATTATCTCACCTGTGATTCTAGGCCCATGTGAGAACAGGGCCCTCACCAGAATTTCTTTGAAAGACAAGTCATTCAAATTTAGGCTCCTTTGAAAAAATGAATTTTAAAAGTACTTTATGTAGGCCTTGGCTAAAGAGTCATCTGAGCAATACTTTGGGAGTTTTATCTTTCAGCAGGTTAGGATTTCAGCCAAAGGCATCTTTGCTGCTTTTGTGTTTGAACTCAGGAGTTAGTAACCCAGAACTGTGTGCAGAATGAAAGAAGGAATGGGCCCACAAAATTCTGGGTTTGACTGTTTCTGGAAGAGTAATAAGATCTGCTGTGAGCCAGGGGATGGTCCAGGTGAGCAGAAGCAGAGCAATATAGATGACCTTGAAAAAAGGACGTTCCACAAGTCTCAGGAAGTGCTTGCTCAGAAATGCAATGTTTCTTTTCACTGGCACCCATCTATAGGCTTAGTTTTCTGCCACATGTCTTTATTAATCTAGCCAATAAAAATTGATTTGGATCATCCTTTCCTCAGTTTAAAACTGGGTCTCTTCTGAGGTGATGGTCTTTAGCATTTTTCATTTTCAGACCTCTGTGGTTCCAACTCTTGGTAGAAATGCCAAAGTATCTCAGGAAGATACATTATCATTACTATTTAATCTTGTTGAATGATGCTTTCCATTGTTGTTATTATCATATAAATTAGAATTTCAATGCCATGCAAGACTAATAGTGCCATAAAAATTTTTATTCTAGTACTCTTTAAAAATATTGATTTAAAGAACAATAAAATCTGATTTTTGTCTGCTGCTTCAAAGTATCATTTGGTTCTTTTTAAATATCAAGCAGAAGAAAATTAAAAATCCTCATATAATGAATGAAGCAAAAGATACAAAGATACTGTCACAAAACTTTGCATCACAGAGAGCAATATCAGAGAGCAATGTTGATTTACTGGTCAGTAGACTTTGGTGGGTCTGTTTCTTTCTGTTTGTTTGTTTTTTATTTTAAACACTTGGAAAGCACCAAATTTCAACAACAAGTTTCTAAAATGACAGTGGAAGCAAGGCTTGTTGTGAAAAGTCTTATGCTTATATAAGACCATAACCTAGGCAGTACATGCGGCCTTAGGGCATCCTGTACCTCATCAGAAATGCTTTTTAGCTGTAACTCTGATCTGTCAAAAAATGAAGTTGCCTACTCACATTTGTTTAAGAAATTTCTCTGGTAGGTTAATTTTGCACCAACAAGCTCTATGACAGATCAAGTGTCACCTGTTGTCCTCACCTGCTTAGCTTTATTCAAATTAGGCATCTATCCTTCCACAGCCAGCATAAAGCTGGCATTAAGCTCAAAGCCCACATAAGCTCTTGCTAATTTGGCAGCAATGTGACAGAAATTCAACACTGAATCTGGATCAAAAATTGTACTGCTGAGCGACCCATTCATGCACACACCTGGCATTAACAATCAGAGACACGCGGCTTAAGAGGGCCAGCAGTGTGTGAACTAGATAAAGTCAAAAGGAAAAGAGATGTACACAGTTTCATATGCAAAAGCTGGTAGCATTGGAAAAATAGGATGGGATGATGGTTATGGGATCATGCAGAAGCTGATGGGAAGAGGCATATGGCACATGATGTCAATCAGCACCCTCATACAGGGATGCCTCCTTGTGTAGAGCACTGCAGAAAACAACACTGGTTTGGACAGACAAAGTGGTGTTTCCCAAGAAACCACCTGAGAATTGCCATAGAGGGTTGAATATAGTTTGGCAAACAATTCCCACAAACTCCACATAAGCACCACTGGAGATCCAAGGTAAGGACCTTTCCTTTCAAATAAAAACAGGCTGCTCTTGGTTAAAACAACTGGAAAAATTATGGATTATGGGGCAGTTTGTCTCCTGCATTCAGGGGTGCTGAGACACGTGTAATAAAGACTCCTACTGTGCTCATTTTGCAAACCCTGAGAGCTTCACTGACCTTCACACATCATACAGGGTTGTTCTTGGCTACAAGGGACTTACCAAAGCCCTGATAAAATGAGTACATTAAGGCAGATAAAGATGTATTCCTCTTTACCATAGGACCTGGGCACTGATGTCTAACATTCATCCTCACAGCACTCCTGGGATATAGCACCTGAGGCAGAGATGGGTAGAAGTTGTATTTTCAAAGGTACTTCAGAAACTACCTAGCTCTTCAGGCTGGTCTTTTTTGAAGTCCTAGACCTATAATTTAGATGCCACAGTCAGTCTAAAAATTTTCTTCAGGCAACTAGAGCTTCAAGTTAGATGACAGTCTCAAATCTTCCCTCCAGCTATTTCTCTAAGACTTGTGATACTTCAAAAGCTGTCCAAGTTTTTACAAGTTTACACATACAAAACTGACAAGGTACTGAAGACACAACATAGCTAATCATGAGCTGTTTGAGCTGTTTGGAACTCTAGATCAGAACCTAGATGATATCAAGGAAGATTTCCAGATGAGGCTTTTTTCCATCTCAGAGGTTTCTAAGGATGGTGTGTTCGGTTTTTGCAGACCGGGACTTCAGAGATGCATGAAACGAGGCTGAAGGGATTAATGGTGAAGTTTTTTACATTTCAGCTTCAAACTTGTATGTTGTCTCTTCCAATCCTATCCATTCTGTGATTCTGTGATCAATGAATTAAGAATCATAGAATGATTTGTGTTGGAAAGGACCTTTAAAGATCACCTAGTCCAAGAAATGTAATATTTACAAGTATTTACTTGAAGACTCTCGAAGAGAAGAAGTAAAAGGCAGCAACATGGTGATGTAGGAACTCTCAGACTGAACAGTTAAAAGTGTGTGCTAAATCAAGCAGAGCTGAATTCTGAAGATGTCTCATATAAACTTCAGTTAAGCACTAAGCTCCAGGCAAACTAGCCTGTGTTGAGACTTGTGTTGTCATGAGCAAATAGCTTTCTTTCTAAAAGACAGCTCCATACTTTTCTGAAGAACCTTATTAGATAGAGTTAATAGCCTTAGCATCAGCTGCATTGGCCTGCCTATGAGATCAGTGTGATGCTGTCCAGAAACGCTACTTCAAGTGTCCAAAGCTAAAGAGCCTCACTGAGACAGTCTTGCATCCAGGATACCAAGCCCTGCTTCACTGCAGGGTGATGCCATGGCCCATTTGCTCTGAGGGCACTAACAGTAATTCCTCCTTGTGTTCAGCAGTATGCACACACTATTTGCAGTACAAATATGCCACCATGGGCTGGATAAATTACAGTGTCAGAAAAGAACATTAAGTTTCCTTAGTTCCAATATTTGCCACTCTCTGCTGCACTGCTGTCCAGCATGCGCAGGGGGAATGGACAGACTTCAAACATAAACCTTCACACTTCTCCTTGCAGACATGTGGGGAGAACTTAGAGATGAACATTGAAGCATGGCATGGTCCCAAGGGCAAGAGAAGTCACAGCAAGGTAAGGTCCTTTCAGTCCTCCCTTGCTGCAGTACCCAGATCCCAGCAGCAACTAAAGCCTGAACATGGCAGTGCAAAAGGAACATATTTCTACAGAGGAAATAGTAAAGTAAAGCAATACCCTGACAGCTCATAAACTCAATGCTCATGTATTTTACTGAATTGAAATAATTTTTATAGGCAGGGATGGTTATTCCTTGACACTAGTTCCTGTGTAAAGCTCTCAGCTTCTGTTCTTTCTGATTTATATGCATGCATGACCTTCTCTCTAAACTTGACAGTGAATATTCTGTTTGTTTATTTTCTTGAATAAAAGGGAAGGACCAAGCCCAAGGCTGCAAAGTCAGTAGAGGAGAGTCAAATTTATTCTGAGAACATGCACAAGGATGTAGTAGATAAAAAACAATGCTTTAGGGTGAGGGCATATAAAACGCAGCAGAGAGGAAAGGTTTTTAGTTGCTATTTTATATTGTCAGTTTTCCTGCTAGAACCCAGCTGGTCACTGTCCCAGTCTTGCTCAGATGCTGTTCACATATGCAATCACTGGCAATCCCAACCCTAAGCATTTCCATGAAAATACAGACAGATGCTTAAGCCTTTACCAACTTGCTAACCTACTGGCAAAATAAGCCCAGAAGTGTGTTACTTACAGATATACTTACTTATGATACCTTACAGATTTTCAGGCGCCTTTACCTTCATTTCTTAAGACTTTGGCAAACAGGAGCAACACTGTTTGGGATGGAAAAACGAGATGAGGTTGCACTGCTGTGAAAGGCAGCAGAGTTTCCGTGGAACCACTGCACCTCTCCTGGCCGAGCAGCACTAGGTGGCACTGGTGGTATTCACACACGTTTTCATCTGCCTTTCGATTTCCAAAAGGAACCCATTGGTACCTTTAGACTTTCAGCAAGAATGCAGTGGAAAACAACTCAAGTATTCCTCTCAGTGGTTTGTGAGCAAAAGATATTTTTTAAAAAAACTTTTTTCATATTAATTGAGGCCGAAGAAGGATTGAATGACACTTAAGTCTCTCTCTCTCAGCACTAGGTTTTAGCTTGTTAACTTAATTTACGTGGTATTTAGAATTTACAAGTTAACTGATAGAAATACTATGTTACACATGATGGTGCATTTATAATAATTGATTATGCTGCCATATTACATGTGAGAAGTGCCAAAGGAGTTGATTCTGTGATGGCAAGCTATCAGTGCTGATTGATGGCATCAATACCCTTACCTTAAAGTATAGTTAGACTTCTTTGAAAGAGGTAACACTACATTTGGGTTAGCAGTATCACCAATTGTCCTTCTCTAAACTGACCTTAGAAATTCCCTGAAGGTTGTTTGCAGTATGTTTACTGGCTTACAAATTTAAGGAAACAAACACAGAACAAAGCAGCAATGAAAGGAAAAGGAAATGTTTTTTCTCGGGGATCATGCATTAAAGCAAATTGAAGCACAGCTTAAAAACTGTACAAAAGAAATCCTTTGGGTGTGACCAGGGAAATCAAAACACCAGCAAGGAACTGCCATCAAGTTGGCAAGCTTTTAAATGGAGGTCAGAACTCAACCACCTTGGTTTTATATTAACTTCTTGCTCTGAGTGCTGAGGGGGAAAAACCCAAAGCACAAACAAGGGTAATCTGAGGAAAAAAGAGAGTTTACTTACCTAAAGAACATGAAGTAGTTGAGCCTTTTTCCTTACAAATGTAGTAGAAGTTTTCTTTCCAGTCAAAGCATTTGCACAGCAGTACCGGTTTCATCCTGTGAAACCTTTCTTGGCAATGGCAATTTGAACACAGGGTTTATCTCTGCATGACTTACAAGTACCTATCTCTGTGGTGTTTTGTTTCTACCTTGTAGAAACCACAGAGCCCTAGCACACTCCCTGCTCCTGCTGCTGAGAGCCTGGTGCTAGCAATTCCTAACTTCATTTTTGAGGGATGTGCAGGTAGAAGAGGTGCAGGGCAGGAAAACAAATTGAAGCACCTTTTGTAAATCCTTACTGGAATATTTAATTTCCTCTAACATGAAAGCTGACTGAAAGGGACAGCTTAGTGACACACCTAAAGGCCCACCTCTGCCTTCTCCTGATGTGATCAGGCTGGAAGGTTCCCTGAGATACTGGCTCTCTAAGTATGCAGGTGTGCAGTTGAACTTCTTATCCAAACTCTAAGTTGTCTTTTCTTCTTTTGCATATTTCTGCAAAATCCCAAACCACCCAGTGCTTAGTGAGTTCAGACACTCTCTTCTTCATTTAGAGAAAATATTAAAAAAAAAACTGAGGAGACTCTAATCTTCCAAAATCTATTCTGAGTCAAAATAAACAGAAAATGGACACAAAACCTAGATTTATACTTTCCTTGCACATCTGCAAACCAGGATTCTTCATGTGAAAGATCATCTTAATGTCATATCTTTCCAAGCTCTCTCTCTGCTAATACTCAGTAACGCTGAAAACAAAGCTAGCCAGTTTGAGAATTTTGTTCGTTGTAATTTCTAGGTTCACTATCACCTCTTTTCAAGTATTTTCCCTTGCCTGCCTTCAAGTTTCTGTCTTCTGCTTAACAGGAGAGGGTACAGAAAATGGAGCCAGACTTTTATTGGAGGCACGTAATGAAAAGAACATGTTGGGACATGTGAAGCTCTAGTTTTTCACCACAAGGGAGTTCAAACACCAGGACAGGTGCCTAGAGAAGTTTGGGAAGCTCGAAATTCAGAGATACCCAAAACTCAACTGGTCAAAGTAGTGAACAAAGATCTTGTTCTAGTTTGAGTTGGAGGCTGGACTAAATGATCTCCAGAGGTCTTTAAGAATCAAAAATTTTCCATGGTTCTAAATTTGTGTCACACTTGTTAATATATAATATATCATATGCTGCAGAAATATTTTAAATTTGTGATTCTTTTGTATCTGTGCATAGACATATTTTTCTGCCACATTCTGTTGTACTTAACTAAGGATTATTTAGGAGATCAGTAAAAAAATTGGCTGACTTGATCTATTCTCTTCCTACTTTTTTCAGTAATAGCTAAAAAAAAAAAAAAATTATATCCATGCTACCTAAGGGTATGCTCAGTTATAGGACCAGAATTGATCAATACTTGAACTGAAAACTGCTGGGAAACTGCCTCAGGGTTAGATGCAGCACTTATGCTTTTCCTTCAGAAACAAGCCTGCAGTGCCAGAGACCAGTTCTTGATACCAGAGGAGGGGCACCAAGAACAGTGCCTGTGTCTGTCTTATTACCAGAGAGCACCTCAAAGCTTTTTGAGTGCAAATGATTTTGTATTGGTGCCCTGGTGTTCTGGGTTGACAGTGCCTCTATCCCATATCAGTGGACTGTTTTTGTTATGTCTAGAAGCGCTGTTTTTCTCGCGGGGCTTTTGCTGCCCGAGCAGAGCTGCTTCTGGGCTGCCGCTGCTTCAGCTGCTGTTGCTGCTTGGCTTTGGCTGCTTCAGGGCTGCCTGCTGCTGCTGCTTGGCTTTGGCTGCTTCAGCTTCTTCTGCTGCTTGGCTTCTGCTGCCTCGGCCGCTCCTGCTGCTGCTGCTGCCGCTGCTGCTGCTGCTGCTGCTGCTGCCGCTGCTGCTGCTGCTGCCACTCCTGCTGCTGCTGCTGCCACTCCTGCTGCCTGCTCTTCGTTTTTTTCTTTCCCCCTCTTTTTCCCTTCCCTCCCCCCGCCCCCCCCCCAAACTGGACTGGCTCTGGAACTGATCTGACCCGAGACGTCTGAGAAGACCCGGAGCCCGCTAAAGAAGCTTGGAGCCCTCCCCCTGAGTAAACCTGCGCCTTTCATTCCACTCGGGGTGGGGAGAATTTTGTTCATTTGTCAATAAAACTGGTTTTTTCCACTTTTTCCTCCTCCAAAGAATTTCCTTCCCAACCCCAGGCTGGGGGGGGAGGGGTGGTGGAGGTTTGTTTGGGGGTACAAAATCTGGCACAGGATCAGAAGCCAACATTGATTCCTTTTCCCTGAAGGACCTTCGGAGCCTAAGAAAGGATTACAGGCGACAACCTGATGAACCTATCATTAGTTGGCTAGTCCGTCTTTGGGATGCTGCAGGAGAGGCTACAATTCTGGATGGCACTGAAGCGAGACATTTGGGATCCCTGTCACTTGATCCAGTCATCGAATCCCTTTTAGAGATTCTCCCCTTAATTTATCCTAAACCAACACATTTTTTGGTGCGTTGGCCAGGAAAGGAACCAAAGAAAGTGGAAAAAACCTTAATAATAATATTGGTAGGTCTGATTGTTTTGTGGGTGTATCGGGATGGTTTTTTCTGAATTCATAATGTCATTCGGGGTGAAAGCCTGCCAATATTTCTGGTCCCTAGGATTTTTTGAGATTGTACTACCTTTGTGGTACCTACGGCTATTTCCTTACCCTGAAATAGCTCTGGTATTGCTCCTAATACGTAGTTTATGTAGCTGTGGGGCACTAGTCAGAATATTCATTGGGCTGGGCTTGTTTGTGATGATTTACAAGAAGGCTGTAAATACACTTGATGGTTCGTTGTTATGGTTGGGCGCTCAGTTTGTGAGGGGAGAAGCAGGGGCAGAGTTTTTTCAGCCTCTGTTTTCCCTCTTCTCCTCAGAATTGTTTATATCTCTATTAGAGAATGTTCAATTTCCCCTGAGTGTTAAAGAAACCATCTTTCTGGCATTCAATTTAGTAAGTTTCCTATATACTGTCCACAGTTTATATAAATTGAAAGCTGAGATTTCCAAAGGGGCTAATGAGACCTCTGATATAAGGGAAAAGCCAAGTAGAAGAAATCTTGATTGGAGTGGAAAATGGGAAGACATGGGCCAAATTTTAAAAGAATTCTCTGATCCTATAGCCTGGGACTTCCCATCTGAACAAATTCAGAACCCAGCTGAGGTGGCAAAGTATTTGAGAGAGAAGTGTTATGGTAATACTAAAGAGAAAAGGATTATTGCAGTGAGCTGGGCCTTGGCATATGTTTATTGTACACTGCTAGATACTGTAGGGCAGCAGATGGAGGCAGGGGGGAAGGAATGTAAATCAACAGCTACCCCAGTCGCTAAGTCTGCAGCCAGCACCCCAGTTGTGAAGCCAGCAGCTAAGCTAGAACCTGAGCCTGAGTTAGCAGCTAAACCAGACAGTAAGCCTAAGCCCCTGGCAGCTGCTCCAGCAAAGAAGCACACACACAAAACCGACCGACCAGTGGATGATGATGACCCAGGAGAAGGACCTTCACCAAGATCAGAAGCCAAAGCATCTGGCACAGGATCAGAAGCCAACATTGATTCCTTTTCCCTGAAGGACCTTCGGGGCCTAAGAAAGGATTACAGGCGACAACCTGATGAACCTATCATTAGTTGGCTAGTCCGTCTTTGGGATGCTGCAGGAGAGGCTACAATTCTGGATGGCACTGAAGCGAGACATTTGGGATCCCTGTCACTTGATCCAGTCATCGACCAAGAGATGATGAGAGAGGCTAATCCACGCAGCCTCTGGGTACAGGTCCTAGGAAGTGTGGCAGAAAGATACCTGTGTGCAGATGATCTTTATATGCAGCAAACCCCATGGAAGACCATAGAACAAGGGATTCAACGCTTGAGGGAAATGGCAGTGGCAGAGATGATCTTCTCCGATGACATAAATATTAGGAACCCAGACTTGGTACCGTGTACGTCTGTGATGTGGCGAAAACTTATACGGCTTGGGCCATTAGAATATGCTTCTGCCTTAGCAGTAACGAAGCAGGACACAGGGGAGACAGTACTTGATATGGCAAAGAAGCTCTGAGCATATGCAGATGCTGTGCATGGCCCAACACATGCCAGAATCGCAGCAGTGGAAACACGTCTCCAGAAATTAGAAGATAAGCTGGAGGAGAATCACAAGAAACTTAGGGAGGAGATTAGAGAGGACCTTCTCCAAATCTCAGCAGTGCAAATTAGAGGCCCTGGTATCCAACGCAGGCGCCCCTTTGATGGGGAGAGGAAGTACACCCCACGAGCTGAGTTGTGGTTTTTCCTGCGTGAATCTGGAGAGAACATGAGGAGATGGGACGGAAAATCTACTGCTGCTTTGGCACAACGAGTGAGTGAATTGAAGGAAGGCAAGACTCAGAGAGGAAGTTCCACTAGAAGGGAAGCAGCTCCAGTTGCCCGTAGCCGAACTGCCAAGTGTGATGATGATGACATGTCCAAGCCCCTTGAAGGAACTTCTAAGACATATGCCCAAGGAAAGAAGGATAACCAGGCTTAGAGGGGCCCTGCCTCTAGCCAGGTAGAGGCTAGGGAGAATCGTGTTTTTTGGACGGTGTGGATTCGTTGGCCTGGCACATCGGAACCACAAGAATATGAGGCTTTGGTTGATACAGGTGCGCAGTGTACATTAATTCCATCAAGACATGTAGGGGTAGAGCCTGTCTCTATCGCTGGCGTGACGGGGGGATCACAAGATTTTACTTTGGTAGAAGCAGAAGTGAGCCTGACTGGAAATGAGTGGAGGAAACATCCCATTGTGACTGGCCCAGAGGCCCCATGCATTTTGGGCATAGATTACCTCCGAAGTAGGTATTTCAAAGACCCAAAGGGACTCAGGTGGGCATTTGGGGTGGCAGCTGTAGTGACAGAGGGCATCCAGCAACTGAATACCTTGCCTGGACTGTCCGAGGATCCATCTACAGTAGGACTTCTGAAGGGGAAAGAGCAACAGGTGCCCATTGCCACTTCAGTAGTGCACCGCCGGCAGTATAGAACGACTCGAGATGCTGTGATCCCCATCCATAAGTTGATCCGTGAGCTGGAGAGCCAAGGGGTGGTCAGCAAAACCCACTCACCCTTCAACAGTCCCATTTGGCCTGTGCGTAAGTCTGAAGGAGAATGGAGATTGACTGTGGACTATCATGCATTGAATGAAGTGACACCACCACAGAGTGCTGCCGTGCCAGACATGTTGGAGCTCCAGTATGAGCTGGAGTCCAAGGCAGCGAGGTGGTATGCCACTATTGACATTGCCAATGCATTTTTCTCCATTCCTTTGGAAACCGAATGCAGACCCCAGTTTGCCTTCACATGGAGGGGGGTGCAATACACCCGGAACCGATTGCCCCAGGGGTGGAAGCACAGTCCCACCATCTGCCATGGACTGATCCAGGCTGCACTGGAGAAGGGTGAGGCTCCGGAACATCTACAGTACATTGATGACATCATTGTGTGGGGAAACACAGCAGTGGAAGTCTTTGAGAAAGGACAGAAGATCATCCAGATTCTCCTGGAAGCTGGCTTTGCCATCAAGAAGGGCCTGCCCGAGAGATCCAGTTCCTGGGAGTAAAATGGCAAGATGGACGACGTCAGATTCCCACTGAGGTCATCAATAAGATCACCGCCATGTCCCCACCGACCAACAAAAAAGAAACACAGGCTTTCCTAGGCGCCATAGGCTTTTGGAGGATGCACATCCCTGAGTATAGCCAGATTGTGAGCCCTCTGTACCTGGTTACCCGCAAGAAGAACGGTTTCCACTGGGGTCCAGAACAGCAACACGCCTTTACCCAGATCAAGCAGGAAATCGCTCAGGCGGTGGCCCTTGGCCCAGTCAGGACGGGACCAGAGGTAAAGAATGTGCTTTACTCCGCAGCTGGGAGCCATGGTCTGTCCTGGAGCCTGTGGCAGAAGGTGCCTGGTGAGACTCGAGGCCGACCACTGGGATTCTGGAGCCGAAGCTACAGAGGGTCTGAAGCTAATTACACTCCCACAGAGAAGGAGATCTTGGCTGCCTATGAAGGAGTTCAAGCCGCCGCAGAGGTGATTGGCACTGAAGCACAACTCCTCCTGGCACCCCGACTACCAGTGCTGGGGTGGATGTTTAAAGGAAAGATTCCCTCCACCCATCACGCCACTGACGCCACATGGAGCAAATGGATCGCCCTCATTACTCAGCGCACCCGTATTGGAAACCCGAATCGCCCTGGGATTCTGGAAGTGATCACCAACTGGCCGGAAGCTGAGAATTTCAGTCTCACCGAGGAAGAAGAACAAGAGCAGGTAACCCGGGCTGAAGAAGCTCCACCATATAACCAACTGCCAGCAGAAGAAGCAAGCTACGCTCTTTTCACTGATGGTTCCTGCCGCATCGTAGGGATGAACCGGAAGTGGAAAGCAGCCGTATGGAGCCCCACGAGACAAGTTGTACAAGTCACTGAAGGAGAAGGTGGGTCAAGCCAGCTTGCCGAACTCAAAGCTGTTCAATTGGCCCTGGACATCGCTGAAAGAGAGAAGTGGCCAAAGCTCTACCTCTACACCGATTCGTGGATGGTAGCTAATGCTCCGTGGGGCTGGCTGGAAAGGTGGAGAAAGGCTAACTGGCAGCATAGGGGAAAACCAATCTGGGCTGCTGATGAGTGGAAGGACATTGCTACCAGAGTAGGGAAACTACATGTGAAGGTCCGTCATGTAGATGCCCATGTCCCCAAGAGTTGGGCTAATGAGGAACACCAGAACAACGAGCGAGTAGATCAGGCTGCAAAGATAGAGGTGTCTAAGACAGACTTAGATTGGCAGCACAAAGGAGAGTTGTTCCTAGCTCAGTGGGCCCATGATGCCTCAGGTCATCAGGGCAGAGATGCCACCTATAAGTGGGCACGAGACCGAGGGGTGGATCTAACCATGGACAGCATTTCTCAAGTTATCCGAGACTGTGAGACATGCGCTGCCATTAAGCGGGCCAAGCGGATGAAGCCCTTCTGGTATGGAGGGCGCTGGTCTAAGTACAAGTATGGCGAGGCCTGGCAGATTGATTACATCACACTGCCTCAAACGCGCCAAGGCAAGCGCCATGTGCTGACCATGGTAGTAGCCACCACGGGATGGTTGGAAACCTACCCTGTGTCTCATGCTACAGCCCGCAATACCATCCTGGGCCTTGAAAAGCAGGTCCTTTGGAGGCATGGTACACCCGAGAGAATTGAGTCAGACAATGGGACTCATTTTAAAAATAATCTTATTAAAACCTGGGCTAGGGAGCATGGCATTGAGTGGGTGTACTGATTTATTAAAAATATGAATATCGACCTAATACTGATATCTAACTGAGACGGACAAAAACTCTCTAACAGTTTAAAGTTAGAAAGTGTATGTTTATTACAGCGCCGGGCAGCACGAGGGGTAGTCCTCAAAAGCGTACTGCACCTTACAGAAGATCACAAAGTCATTTTATTTACAAAACTGTTGAATATCCAAAACACAAATGCATATTCATAACCCTAGTACCTCCCATTCTCCGCTTCGTATGGTAATTAGCAAAAAAGCAATTAAGCATGCGTAGTTTGTTATTTGAAATGGGTCGGTGGTCCCATTGAAGAGGAGTGGGTTTCAAATGAGGAAGTAAAATGACTCTTCATCGCTCTGAACTTTCTACCTTTTCAATGCAAATGTGACAAATGACTGTTGGTAGGACTCCCATTTCCTTAGGTACGTGACTTTCAATAGGTTTCAACATTTGGGAGTCTCTGGAATTGTCCCATATCCCTAAACCTATTTATCAGATTCTCTATTTATTGTTGTAAGCACAGCTAAGCAAACATAAAGTTGACAAGCAATCAGTTATTTGAAAAAAGTTAACTCAAACCCAGTCTTCCTTAACTAACCACAAAGCTTTTAATTAACTCCAAAAACACAAGGCCTACTTCTAACTAAAATCTTCATTTTCTTAAAATCCTATATTCTTTAAAGTCTATGTCTCAGTACCATATCCCCTACCATGCACCAGCTGCAGGTAAAGTGGAGAGGTACAATGGGTTGTTAAAAACCACCCTGAAAGCATTGGGTGGGGGGTCCTTAAAGAACTGGGAGCAGCATTTAGCAAAGGCCACCTGGTTAGTCAACACCCGAGGTTCTACCAACCGAGCGGGTCCTGCTCAGTCTCAGCTCCGTAATGTAGTAGACGGAGATAAAGTCCCAGTGGCCCATGTTAGAGGTTTGTTGGGAAAGACAGTGTGGATCAACCCTACCTCGAGTACAGGCAAACCCATCCGTGGAATTGTCTCTGCTCAAGGACTGGGTTATACCTGGTGGATAATGCAGAAAGATGGAACAACACGATGTGTACCTCAGGGAGATCTGAATGTGGGGTAAGACTCATATGTCAGAAGGAAACGTATAAGTGTCAAAAGTCTGAGCAAGTAAGACGGATGGAAATGTGTAAGTGTCTAAGGTCTGAGTAAGTGAGATGAAAGTTTTATTGTGCGTCCACTATATGGGATAAGGGGTGGAACGTTCTGGGTTGATAGTGCCTCTATCCCATATCAGTGGACTGTTTTTGTTATGTCTAGCAGCGCTGTTTTGCTCGCGGGGCTTTTGCTGCCCGAGCAGAGCTGCTTCTGGGCTGCCACTGCTTCAGCTGCTGCTGCTGCTTGGCTTTGGCTGCTTCAGCTTCTTCTGCTGCTTGGCTTCTGCTGCCTCGGCCGCTCCTGCTGCTGCTGCTGCTGCTGCCGCTGCTGCTGCTGCCGCTCCTGCTGCCTGCTCTCCGTTTTTTTCTTTCCCCCTCTTTTTCCCTTCCCCCCCCCCCACCCCCGCCAAGACTGGACCGGCTCTGGAACTGATCTGACCCGAGACATCTGAGAAGACCCGGAGCCCGCTAAAGAAGCTTGGAGCCCTCCCCCTGAGTAAACCTGCGCCTTTCATTCCACTCGGGGTGGGGAGAATTTTGTTCATTTGTCAATAAAACCGTTTTTTTTCCACTTTTTCCTCCTCCAAAGAATTTCCTTCCCAACCCCGGGCTGGGGGGGAGGGGTGGTGGAGGTTTGTTTGAGGGGACTCCCTTTTAGAGATTCTCCCCTTAATTTATCCTAAACCAACACACCTGGCCAAAATTAAGCACAGTTGTTATTGCAGGTACTTCCCCATCCTACCCCTTTCATCTGTTGGGTTTCAGCTAGCCAGAGCCTTCTTCCCCACAGTGGAAAGGCCTTAGATTATCTCTTTACACTTTGTGTCTGAGGGGGAAAAAACCCAACCCAACCCCCAAAACCAATCAGGAAATCCCTCCCATGGTTCTTTTACAGGTGGCAGTCATATGCGAGTCCTCCGACAGAGGCAAGGGGTCTGAAGGAGTGTGAACTCCTAGCTGCACCTCAGCTGTTACCCATTCCCACCTCACCATCTCCTGGCCGTTGTTTCTTTGACTGTTGGGGAAGCACTGCAGTGAACACCTTGTGCAAGGCACTGGAGTGACTTTTAGCCTCGCTCTTTCAAACAGTTCTTTGTCCAGCACTGTGATTTCTTTTGGTTCATCTTACGTAACATGACAGAAGTGGAGATGACACCCCAGCCCTAGAAACTGAAATTAGTTTCCTGAAGAACATGTCTCAACTGACTTATTATGATTATGAATCATGGAAATACACTGATTACTGCAAATGAGGAAAATACAGTAAGCTCCCACTGAAGGGATACAGTAGCTATAAACAGGCCAGCACAAGCAAATAAATGCACCCTGAGATAAGCGTTTTGAAAGCAATAGAGCAAGGAAGATATGAGAGGGACTAATCATTCACAGACAACAAACTATTCTATTTGGTCCATAATGAGGCATTTGAGGGTGTTTTAAAGTTTCAGATTGTCACCGAGTGAACTATTCTCCTATTAATCTGTTAGAGAATTGGTAAACAGCCACAAAAGGAGCAGCACATGCCCACGGCATTAGAGGGAAAATTGCCTACAGATTATAGTAAAACTATTTTCCAAAGGCTGTAAGAACACCCGAGAATACTACCTGTGCTGATAACACTATCTCTGCAAAGGAGCAAATGCTTAACAATTATCTGCAACACCAAGAATGGCCACATTTTTCTGAGTGCCTCTATAAAAGCAGCCAGGGACCAGGTTTATGGGACACAAAGCAGCCAGGCAGAGAATTACCAAAAGAAAAAAAAAAATCAAAGTATTAATTTTGCCTGAGGAATTTTTGGGAAAGGCAAAGAAATGGAAGCTTTCTACATTTCATGCAGGATATTTTTCCTTTTTATTTTATTTTATTTTTTTATATATATATTTTTTTTTTAACCTCGGCTCTGTTACATACCCTTCTCTGTGCCCAGGCACTTCCAGGGGTGTGCTTCTTCAGGGAGGAGGTAAATTGTCTGCTGTTATGTGGGTCAGTATGTCACACTACATCAGACAGGCCAGATTATTCACAAGGCATTTTAATGAGTCTGTATTTTGTTCTCTTATCCTTGCATGTTGCAGAAGGTCTCTGCCAGCAAAAAGGCTGGGGGGGCAGGGAAGGGTTCTCCTGAAAAACACTGTAAAAATATTGTCTCTGTCACACCAAGAATCACACAAGTGTTACGGACACACTGCATAGGGACTGCTCAAGGCCTAAGCGATGAAACTGGATTGTTGAAAGGGAACTCTTTCTGGACACATTGCACTCTGGAGAGGGGAAATAGCAGGTTATTTTTCCACAAAAAAACAATTGATGTCTGTGGAATTTGAGCAGCCATCACTAAGACACTGTTTACCCAAAATATATTTTGGTTCACACCTTGTGCCTGAAGTATTTCAAAACAAGAGAGAATAAATTTTTGATGGCAAAGAAGACATTAGAGTTAATATACATTATGTTTAAGACTGAAACAAACAACAGACAAAGAGAGAGATGGCAAAACCTGATGTGCAGTTTAAAAGTCTCTGTAAACAAACACAAATTTAAAGAAATAACCCAGTTTTCCTCTAAGTGATTGAAGAAAGACTGCAGATAGATCCCCACGCCTTTCAGGTCAGTGTATCTCCATCTGCGCAGGAAGGAAGCATACAAAGATGTATGGGAATTGTAAATAGGGTGGGTGGAAGAGTGTGTATACATACTGGCTGCTGAAACTTCTAATGGAGAAAAAAATAATGTGAAGGAGTAGAAAATGTGAAGGAGTAGAAAAATACCAAACAGTGGATACGGGCATACTCAAAAGAGTCAGAGGGAACGTTGAAGAAACGCCTTTAAGTCAGCTATCATGTCCTACTTTTACTTTAAGGTATATTAGTCATGGCAGGCAAGTCAAATGTATTCAGGACCTTATCTATAAGTGATAAGAATGAGTAGAAAAAGAGTTTCCATTTGCATCTGAAGGCATGAAAATTCTTAAAAGCTTTGATATATAAGAGAAGTATAGATAACACAGATCACAAAGTTTTAGTGAGGTTTGTAAAAAAAGAATAAGTAAACACATGTTTCTAGTATATGGGAACTACTCTTTTCAGGTGCTGTTCAACGGTTTAGTACTAGAAAACACACTTGGAAAACACATGATGATACCAAATATTTTGTCTTTAGCTTTCAAATAGAGTCAGGATGCAGCAAAAAAAGTAGTCTGATAATGTGTCAGAAAATATCTGAAGAGATCCAAAGTTTGAATATATTCCTTTGCTTGTTCAAAAAAACCAAAACAAACAACTTTTTTTTTTTTTGGATTCTGGATGATAGTACGCTCTTTCACGTACAAAGAAAGGCAGCTTAAGCAATGGAAGAGTCAGAAAATCTGCTTTACAAGGGAAGACTGAAAAGATAGAAACTCTTCAATCTGAATTAAAAATTAAAAATGACAATGGGAGAATAAGATTAAAGCTGATTAAATAATTCAGGTGGTGGATCCTGCAATACTAGGAATAGGTAATGCTCAGGCAATACAGAGATTGGCTTAAAACAGGTAAAAATATTACCCTGTGTGGCAGGGAATGCTTGCCGTCAAACTTGAGGAAACAGGTTCAGAGAAAGCTTAGACAAACAATAGACCAGAGATCCAGAAACAGATGGATAAAACGGCCTAGGCAGGGATGCACCCTCTAACACACAGAACAGTCCTGAAGGCTGGAGCAATACCTAGGCCAGGGACTGACTGCACGGAGTGCCCATTCTCCTGACCTTCCCCAAAATTGCACCACTGCATTGCCACTGTTGGAAGTAGAGTCTGGGGAAGGATCATAGGTCTGGCCAAGTGGGGCATCTCCCATGATGTTAAACTGGTTCTTTGTTGTGGTGTGTTTCTACTGTGTTTTCAATTGCAGCTCAGTTTCAATAGTCTGTTCTATACCCACTCCCCCTACTTTGTATTGTTATAGTATATTTCATCCCTAATGGATTGTTCCTTTCCCCCAGTGTTGTTAGTTTTGCCCTGGTTGTCTGTCTTCTCTAGACCTGCCCTTTCCTCCTCCAGAATTGTCAATCCTTCCCTATCCCTGTCCTTCTTCCAGACTGTTCCCTGTCAATCATTCAATCCTCCAATCCTCCATGCCCTAGTGGTTAGTTTAGACTGTTCCCTCCCCTTGTGTTCTTTCACTGGTCTCTGTATGGTACTCCCCGCCTTATGTTCCTCCCCCATGTAACCTTTAGTGGTTGGAAATTGTATCCTCTCCAAGACCTCCCCTGCTTATAAGCCTCTGTGAGCCCAGGTTTTGTGTCTTTCTGTCCCTGCCCCTCCTGGGAGCAAACACCTTTGAAAATCACACAGAGGACCTCTCCGGGTTCCTTGTCCCTGCCCTCGACACGTGCCATCTGTGCTGTAGAGCAGTTGTGCCCCACAGCTGCACCCCGGATTGCCTGGCTTTGTGTGCCCTATAGCTGCACCCTGGATTGCCTGGCTTTCTGTGCCCTACACCCCGGATTGTCTGGCTCTCTGTGCCCTACAGCCAATTGCCTGGCTTTCTGGGGGCAGCCCACTCCTGGTGACGGTGCCGGGAGTTGGCCGGGCTGAAGAACACCGGCACCGCGTCAGTTCTGCTAATAATAGATAAATGCAATTAGGAAAATAACCAACACTCCTCATGTTTCTGTCTCTTCTTCTTCTCTTGTTCTTTCCTCTGCTGTTTGTATCAGTTTTTATATTAAAGAGTTATCCCCATAAGTACTCCTAATGACTTCTTATTATGATGATTAAATAATATTCTTTGGAGTTATGAATAAATATCAGATTCACCTCTTCTTGTTCCCTTTCTCCCCATGTGTATCCCATCGTTCAAAACCACATCCTCTCACACGGCAAAAGAAGTGGCATGAAGGGACACTAAACTGCAGTAGCTTCCCATTTTTTTTTTCTCTCTTTACCCAGAGACTTTCACTTCCAGAGAGATATTACAGTGCAACTTCTTCCAGTCCTGAAGTGCAGCCAGCTCAGAGGCAGACTGCTGCAAGTCTTTAATCGTTCCCAACAGCACTAATCAGTAGATAAGGACAGGAGGTTAAGAAGGATGCTATGTCAGAATAAAATCAGCTAACCCATTTCAAAGGTCTTGCATTTCTTCAAAGTAGTCATGGAGAAGACAAAAAAAAAGACGTTTATAAAATGCAAGCTTTGGAGAAGGCAATCAGATAGGGTAATGGATGTGTGATAGGACTACAGAGGGGAAAGATGAATGAATTGTTTGGCAGCCAACTTCTGCTGAAAACAGGGAAACTTGGGGTTCAGGAACCCTTTAACCTGTGCTACATGTGGTAGTGGTTTAAGGAGGATTTTCTTCATAATTTAAAAATTAATCCTTGATGAGACCCTGGCAAAGCAGATGGCTTTTTAAGCTGTGGTATAGAAAAAGTTGTTCTGCAGTAAGAGCAACAATCCATGAAGCAGTTACACATTTCCCAACCCACCCTATGTTACTTTTTAGCAAGACTGCTTTTCTGTGTAATTCCTGTTTTCATCTTGTGATTCTTTCTCTCTCTCTCTTTTTTTTTTTTTTAATATTTTTAATCCAGCAAACTAATTTTTTCAGTAAGACAAAATCAGAATAAGAATTTCAAAACCCTTCAGTTCTCAAGGCAAGGAATTAGAGAATGTGTGTTCCTGGGAAAATCAGGGAAAAAGAAAAAAAGACTGGATTGTGGATTCTGTGGAAAAAAAACCCCAGTACAAACTGGTGTTTAAAAGGCACAAATGTGCCTTAATGTGCCTGTTCCTTAACGCAGACATATGCTATAAATACAAACCACCAAAATACCAATCTTTCCTCTGGCCCAAGCGAGATATACCTATAATGTGCAAAAAGGAGGTTCCCTCTTCCTTATCTTCCTTCTTTCACTGTTATGGCCATCTGCACATCTTGCTTGCCAATGGGAACTAAAGGCAGTAGAACTTCACAGCTTCCTGCTTTGAAGATATCAGTAAAACAATTCAGGGAGATTTCAATTAAAAAATAATTGAAAAAAACACCCCAATATTTGGATACTACAAGTCAGAAATGCAAACCTTTTTATTTTATTGGAAGGACTGCTATTTTATAGTGTGATAGTGTTTATTGTTAGCTTTCTCTGAGAAATTCCAGAGGCCTGGATTTATATAAAAGAACATGTCAGGACAGTTAGACATTGTGCTCAGCATCACTGTCATGAAGTCCAATCGCTGTTAGTTGTATTTACTTTCCTTGATCAGGATGTAAAAATAATTATTAATGCCTGATAGGCAGAACAATTATACACAGAGCCAGTTCATGTTACATGAGCCATGGCAGAGTTTAGGATGCCTGAAGCATTCCCATGGATTTTCCTGGTTAGCTGACAGAATGTTCAAATAAAATAGAACCATTTAATGAATTTTAGAAGAAATAAAAGCATATTGTCCTCTGATAATTGATCAAGGAGAGTTTCTAATGAGTCCAGTGGATAAGGCAAGCTGTCCCAAAATTCTATACTAAGAAAATTAACTCCTGAAACTGGAAAATACAGCAAGCTTTGTTAAGGAGTTGGGCTAATCTTCTTGGCACGTTGCTATGCTAAGCCAGCTGTGATGCTCCTACATCCAACCAGCAATCTCTGCCCTGCTTCACTCCACCTACAGATACCAGCATGCTCAGGCTGAGCTCAAGGTCCCTTCATCATGCTCCATTACACAACTGGAAAGATGCCTCCCATCTCTCCCATATAATAAGAAGTTATGCTGTGCCACTGGCTTTGTCAGAAGCTGAGAAGAAAGCCAGCTTCTGCATCATTTCCAGGCCTTTTAGAGCCCTGATAGCCATGATAACTCTCCACTGGGAATTTCAACAACCTTGGCAGCTTATGGACCAGTATGGATGACTTGCTACTGAACACACATCTCCTGCTTAAATCTCTGAAGGACCAGGGAGCAGCATACAAGATTGTTCCCTGTGTCTCTTTAGGAAGAGAGACAAGTATGCTCTATATCTCTGTAACCCTCTCCAGGGGTTACAAGGAGGTCAGATGAATACCTGCACCTGACACATGCATCATGTGTCACTCAGGTCTGATCTGTTCTTGTCAGAGAGACAGAAGTTAGATAGTAAGCAGCAGACTCCACTGGCAGCTGGTCACCTTCCAGATTTTCCCTTCAACCCACAGACACATGAGAGCACTCAAACAAGTGAAGAGCAATTTCTTCCAGTAAGAAATGTGCAACACCTGATTTGTTTACATGCTGATACAATCCCTAGGATCCAGCCTAAGGTTAGTATGCATAGATTCCTTTAAGACCTTTATTTATACTTTCTCCCTCTTCTCTCTCCTTTACGCATTCCTGTTTCTGCGTAGCCCTGTGCAAGGCATGAACACATGCACTGTGCAAGGTGAAGCAAGGGCCAGAGTAGGGCAGGGACAATCAGAGCTGCATTTCCTACCTGTCTTGGTTTGAAAAGACAGGTGTCTGCCAGGGAAAGGTGGAGCTTCCTTTGGAATGGAGAAAGTAGACCCCCCTCCCTCCAAATTATTATAATTTTGCAATTAAGGGGGCTTTTAGGCAAAGTTAAGGGAATAGGAATAAGAGTTCTTTACTAGGAATAATAAAAATAGAAATGTAGTAGCACAAACAGACAAACAAACAAAAATCCTAGAAACCCTGACAGAGTCAGAACAGGACCTAACACTGTTGGTCAGGGTGTTGAGAGCAGTCTAAGTAAGTCCTCCTGGAGTGGCAGATGTGGCTCTGTTGGAGTAGTGATGATCCTGTAGAAGGGTCCAGTGGTGACAAGACAGGTCCAATCTTCTTCTAGGAATCCAGTGAAAAACAGGCTGCTGTGATGTTCTGAATCTCAGCTTTTATCTAGGTAGGAATGGTTGGCTCCTCCCACTGAGTGGAGCATCTCACAATGGGATGATGTAATTTAATCAGTCATGTGGTGAGCCTTAATGGCCCATTACCAGAGGTAATCCTCCCTGGAGGGAGGATGGGTCGTGGAAGAGATAGGAAATAAGAACAATGCTCCACCTGGTTTTAACAGTTGGCCCATTAACACTTCTCCACCCGGTTTCAGCAGATGATAATAGAATACACACCCCTGGTTGCATCCTGCATTGCAACCCAAGACACTGCCACAGCAAGGTATGAGCCTGCAGATGCAACCTGTCAGACTCTGAAAGGTTGCAGTCACAACAGAAATATTTTCTTTAAAGAAAATGCATGAAAAATATTTTACACTTTCAATTAAAACTAGGTCAAGTTAAATGCATAGGAGGGCACTGCTTAGAATCTATATTTTTTTTCTCTGGACTTTCTGATTCCCAGCTTGATTCGATCAGTCTTCAGATTCACCATTCAGATTACAGAAATGCTCAGTCAGGACTGCACCAGAAGCAGAAGATTCCAGGGGATTATGTAATATAATTTATATTCTACAGCAATACCATTGTATAATGTCATTATTAGTCAATGCATTTAGAGAAGTTGGAAAACTGACAGCCTTTAGGTTTGTCTTCTACCTGCTATTGAACCAAAAGTGGTATCAACAATGTAATTTTAATAGCCACTTTCCTTCTCTTGCATTTCTAAGCAAAGACAAAACTTCAGAAATGCAAGGTTCATTACTAAGTTTCCTCAGCAAAATTAGAAAACAAGACTCCTATAAGTTAACTTATATCATCCATAAATATTAAGGGGAATTCACTTTTAGTGTTATTCAGCTGCTCTATCTGTCTAGCCCTTGGTAAAAGAATTTCTGTTCTTGGTCATCCAGAAAGAGTTTTCACCACTGCATACAGGCATTTTCATAGCTTTTGAGATTTGGGGGGTTGTTTTTGTCCTGAGGCGTTGGATATTTTCTATAGTTTCTGTGAATGAGGGCTGAAATTATGTGTTTGAGTAATTTCTTTGTGGAGTAACAATTTTATTATCCCTTTAAAAAGCTCCTTGCTTGTGATGCTTATACTTGTTTGGGCTGACAGACCATTAAAGAAGAAGAATTACTGATCTCAGAAGAATATTTTTCCTGTTAACTGTGCACTTCGTTTTACCTTTTCCTCTTCAGCAGTGACTGCACCCCAAAACAGTAGTTTGTCACCTTTATGTGGTTCATATGTGAATTGTTCTTTAGGGGAGAAAGCAAAGCAAGAGATACAGAAGAATTAATCCCAGATCAATCACACTCATTTTGAAGGGGGTTGACAAATGAACCACAAACATTTCTGTCTGATGGGCTCTGTGCTGGTCCAGTTCCTCATGTCAGAGCAAGCTGCAGGCTTGCTGAGCTGACTGCGCCTTGAAGCTCCCAGAACAAGCACGGGAGGGCTGCAGGCATTTGCCTTTCCTGTGCCAGTAGGAGTCACACACAACTTCTGCAGACTGCGGGAAAACCAGAAACAGCTTATCAAAGGAAATAACACCAAATTCCTCTTATGCTATTCCTTTCCTCTCTAGGAATGATATTTATGAGAGGATTATTACTTTCCTCCTGTCTCTTCACTGCATACTCTATGGTCTGTATGACACATTTCCAGTCAAGGACTTGCTTTGTTTCTTGAGCAGGGTTTTGCTTGGCAACTTCTGCATTTATTTTCAGTTTAGTTGAGCTAGTACCTGCTATTCTAAAAGATCAATTAAAATACAATTGTGAAAAAAAAAATCTCAGCATCCTAAAAAATGAGGTTTGTTAGACTGTGGAATGGTCTC
Source organism: Phylloscopus whistleri (assembly GCA_017589585.1). Classification (NCBI taxonomy): domain Eukaryota; kingdom Metazoa; phylum Chordata; class Aves; order Passeriformes; family Phylloscopidae; genus Phylloscopus; species Phylloscopus whistleri. The sequence goes on from JADMLD010000046.1 coordinate 32,176, forward strand.
CTGGGGTTGTGATGGAAATGACTTTGCTTGCAACTTATAGAACTGCTGAAACAAAATACTCAAAATTATAACGTAAAGAGCAATTGAGTTGTTGGTTTTTTTTTTTTTTTTTTTCCTATGGACTAAATTGAGATTTAGCAGGCATTTTTTGTTCTTTTTTTTCTTCCTTCCTGCCTATAACTGTGTGTAAACAGGGAAGGAACATTTTTATTAAAAAATAAAAACATTAATCAAAAATCAAGCAACAAAACTCCACAGAAAACACTTTTTTAGAGAATACATTTTCCCATGGTTTAATTGAAACTACTGTTCACGTTTTGCAATGTGAACTACATTTTTTGCAACATGTTCAAAGTCACCATATACTACCTTACTTATGGATTAAGCCTTATTTGCTTTAAGGAAGCATCTTCTTTGATGCATGGATATTCTCCAGACTTTAAGTAGCATAAATTGCTTCACATTTCTGTAATTTCCCAAAATTGTGTTAAAGCACACATTCTTTTTCTGAGCTGGTAAGGATTAGCTCCTTATCTGACTTAGTTATCTCTTGTCATTGTTTGCCCACCCATAAACTACATTAGATTTAAGTTTGCACTGGAAAACCCATTCTGCCAAGTTAATGCAACCCCATGGAACATGGCATAGCATCTTGTCATAGCATCCAGCCTGAATCTACTCTGAGAATGCTATGTCCTTTTACCTCTTCATATAAATCACAATGAAACAAGAATTATGGAATATACCTGTAAAATCAAATTGTCCCGTAAACGTGAAAAAAGTGACTTTTATGCTATTTCAAATGTGGAAGTGATGTTAGATGTCCATGGTACCTCAGGAAAGTCAGGTTTTAAGAGTCTCCTTCATTTGCCTGGGTAAAATGTGATAAATCATATATTCATAATTTGAAGCTAAAGCCAGAGTAAAATTCTATTTAAATGTAAGTAACTTATGGAAGTTATTGCATTCCTCTACCTCTCGTCTACTGTTATCCAGGAGAGTAAAATCAAAGTGAGTCTTGGGAGGGCCAATATTTTTTTCCATTGCAAATGGACTACAGTCCACTGAACACTGTGGCACTGCCACAGCTGCAGTGTCTGGCATTTATCTGTGAAAAAATGGAAGTGTTAGGTGAAGAAGAACATAGAGCCAAGCCTATACAGAACTCATGTCTGTAACACAGTGAACTAACCCAAAATTTTTCAAATGTAGATGACAATGGCTAGCTGCATAAAAAGATTTACATCTGATTTTACAGCTGATTTCACAGCTGATTTCAGACTGTGCTTGTCTTTAATCTTGGGTGGGAGGGTATCAGAGCCTCTGGGAAATGAAATGAAATAAATATGAGAGCAGATATTTAGGTGCTTAGCTCTGGACCTGTACATATGACAGGAATGGAACAGCTGGGATACCCAGATTTGTTCTTTTAAGAGCTGCCTGAAAAGGAGATCTTTTTGCTCTTCCCATTGATTCAATTTCAAGAACATATCATTGTATGAATTTATTTCTGGGATCATCAGTGACTGTCATGAATATCTGTAATGAACTTACATATTCTTGAGATGAATTTAAGGAGGCCTGGATCAGTCCCAACAATCCAACAGTCATCTTTTAATAAGTGATCCCCTATACATGTGGAACTGACAAACCATCACAAATGGTAGGTCAAATTCCCCATTCCCCATCTAAGGATAATTTTAAGGTTTTTAATCACTCTTTTTAAGCCTGAGCTTCACATTTGGTTTGCTTTCAAGCTCCCTACTGTATCTGGTCTTCCTGTGGGATTTTGGTTTTTATTTTCATTTGGTTTCAACAGATGTTATTTACTGCTATTTCGATCTGCTTTGGAGAGGATTTATCATTGAGATGTATTTTCATTTTAGTGCACAAATACATTAAATCCAGGCATGAAGCCTGACCAAAACAGCTGGAAAGTGACACTGAAATTAAGGCTATAGTGCTGCTTCTCTAATCTGCTGAGCAGTTTATATAAATGCAGTTTAAATAAAATGAGTCTGCAAACAGAAAAGTTTAAAGGATATTAAATCCTGGGTTTATAAATGATGGTCAAGCTAGCAGGAACCACCCCATAGTGTGTAATCTTTCTCTTTCATGTAACAAGGTTACCTCACAAGCTTTTTTGAGTGAACTTAATTAAAGCCAGTGGAGAGAAAATACAAAAGGGGCAAGGTAATAGATTTTACTTCAGAAATCAAGTGTATTTACATATCTATCTGTCTATCTATCTGTGGGCTAGAAGTAGGTCTCCCCAGTCTTAGTGGGAGAAAACTTAATTTCCTTTTTTTTCCCCTAGGATATTTACACTCACACACACAATCATAGTGAGCAGAGAGAAGAAGGTGGGGATGAGTGGACTCTTCCCTTTTCCTGGGAGGGAAAAGGTCACTGCATAATAAAAGTTTTTGAAAGGACAGAATATGCTACACATGTTGGCAATGAGTTTGTCAGTGTCCCTAACATTTCTATACAGCTGTAATCCATGCATTTAATAAAATATTGGTATCTATTTCCACAGTTCTATTGTGCAGCAAAAATCTTAATGGGATCTAAATTAAACACTCCTGCAATGGGTTGGAGATTGCATGTCATTTCTTGCCCTGGTGGAAAAGCTTTGTGCCATCCCATCTGCTGTTCCAAATGCCAGACTTCAGAAATATCACTAAATGGGAGAGCTGTTGTAGAGAAGTACTTGCTATTTTATTTGAGATTCTGTTTAGCCTGGTAAAACATCCCCTTATCTGTTTGTATCACTGAGCTGTTGCTGAGCTACAGGTCCAAGTCTAATCTCAGATTGATGAAATGCATCCAACATGACATTTGACTCAAACTGCTCATAAATAATAATAATACTACTTTACATTTATATAACCCTTTTCAGCAAGAGCTCTCCCAAAAGGCCTTTTTGACCTCCAATTTATCTATTGTGACTCTCAGTGAATTAGAGACAAGTGTAATGCTCTCTACTCCACTGCCCCATCCAATGTGGCAATAGCTGTGAGGCAAATTACATTTGTGATGAGCATCCAGTCATTTTAGCTACGTGATGCTCAATAATCCATCCCAGCAGAGATCACCTGTAACATTATCAGTGTCTCAGTGGTTCAGACAGCTGTTAGCTGTATAAAAGCCCCCTGCCCGATAAGGATTGCCCCCTTTCTTCCTAATTTGGCATCTCTAACTCTCAAATAATGACATAGACTTTAGCTTGACAGTATTTATTCCAGAAAAAAAACAAAAACCCACCAACTTTTAAGTGCAGGAATTTACAATTCATTGTTTACCAAAACCAGAAGTTTCATGAATTCTAAAAAAGTAGGTTTCTGGAGCTATTCTGAATTTAGGGTGTTTGTGCCTCAATCCTCACCAAAAAACGTGGAAACATTCAAATATACCACCATGACACTGTCACATTAAGAAGGTTGTGTAGGTCATATCAAAACAGGGCAGTGTTCTGCTTGTAGTCAGGATTTTTTTCCACTTTGCCTTACAAGAATGCATTTTCAAAGGCATCTAGGCATCAAATAATGCAGATAGGGATTTTCAGATTCATGTGCTGTGTCTATTGCAGCTTGAAGCTTAAATCCCATGAATAAAATTGCCTTGGATAAATCGTGAAGGCTGGCTTTAGCAATCTGCCAAAGCACAGCATCTATCTACATATCTAAAACCTCACTGTGAGATATTTTCTCCCTGTTCCTGCTGAGAGCAGAGGTACAGCTCCTATTGCCTTCCAAAGAAACAGAATATAGCCAATGGGGCACTTTTACTTCTGTGTAAAACTTCCTTTTTTGATTAAATAGAGAGTACAATGTAAATAATTGTCAGTTATGTGGTTACTTTAAAATATCTTTATGGCTCAAAGACTATGCCAAAGACGGCTGATGAAAAAGGTTACAATAACACATGGAAAAGAAAAGAAAGAGAATACACCAGCTTGGAACTAGAAACTCTTTAGCTGCTATACAAGAGATCCAACCATAAATTCCTGTTCTCACCTTGCAGTGGGAGCTCAGGGATTTTTGCTATTCTGGTGGGATTTTTTTATCATTTGGTTTAATTTTAAAGTTTTAAAGATGCTTCTTGTTAATCCATTGTAACTCTATTCCCAAGATAATTCCCATAAATCCATTATATATCACTTTGTTCTTGCAAAAAAGGCTGATGGGATCAGCAATTACCAAAAGTAAACAGGATGCTGATTTTATCATACATTACACATTGAATCAATTGTGCAAGAAAAAGTCGAATGAACCAGTGATCTTCTCTATATATTGTAGCCTGTCTCTATACATTGTTCTGCCCTTATTTGCTTTTCTCACCTGCTGATACCCTTGTCCCCAAAACCCAAAACATTTCACACTTTGGTTTTGCGTCTTCATGTCACCACTGAAAAACTCAGATATGTATATGCTATACAAGGACAACAGTTTTCAAATCTGTATTTAGACTAAAACCTCAGGTAGAATTAAAAATCTTACAGTGTTTCAGCTCTGACAGCAGATGTCCCATAAACTCACAGTTAAGTTAAATGCATTCTATGCACCATCTTTTCAATCTGGCATCTGATAACCCTTTGGTTTTGGTTTGATAAGTCAGTGATTGATCTTGTAACCTAAGTGTGAACTGCTCATTTCTACCTTCCTTACCTGTGAAGTAATCACAGAAAAATGTGATTGAGAGCAGCCCTTAGGACAAGGACTTGGGGGTGCTGGTGGATGAGAGGCTCAACAGGACCCAGCAATGTGCACTACAGCCCAGAAAGCCAAACATACCCTGGCCTGCATCCAAAGCAGGGGACAGTAGGGCAAAGGAAGGGATTTTTCCCCTCTGCTCTGCTCTCGAGACCGTACCTAGATAAATGCATCCAGCTCTGGGGTCCGACATAAGAAAGACATGGACCTGCTGAAGCAGGCGTAGAGGAGACCACAAAGATGATCAGAGGGTTGGAGCAACTCTCCTATGAAGGCAGGCTGAGAGAGCTGGGTTTGTTCAAGCTGGAGAAGAGAAAACTGAGGAGACCTTAGAGGACCTTTCAGTACCAGAGGTGAACCTAAAAGAGAGCCGGAGTGGGACTTCTTACAAGGAAGTGGAATGACAGGACAAGACAAAATGGCTTTAAACTGAAAGAGAATAAGTTTAGATTAGATATTAGAAAGAAATTCTTTACTGTGAGAGTGGTGAGACATTGTAAAAAGCTGCCCAGAGAAGCTGTGGATGTCTTATCCCTGGAAGTGTCTGAGTGCAGGTTGGGTGGGGCTTGGTCTAGTGGAAGGTGTCCCTGCAGGTGAATTGGAAACTAGATGATCTTTAAGGTCCTTTCCAAAATAAACCATTCTATGATTCTATGAAAAATAAGGCGCTTTCTAATAAAAAAGTGTTCAGATCTCTGTTCAAGCCAGAAGGAATTTTGATAGTTCTGATTTTATGGACTGTAGACTAAGGTAGCAGAATTATGTTGATTTTCTTACAGGGGATAGAAATAAAGAGAAATGAAAGCAGATGGATCTGCCCTAGCAGTGAACCATTGGATAGAATACTTTGCTTCAGTGAGTATCCAAATGATTTTCAGGTAGTTTGGCGCATAGGTAATTTATGTGCTTCCTTCTCTGCCTGCTATTTAGAAGCTGTTTCTCAAGAAGAGATTGTTCTCTGAACTGTTCACCTTTGCATGCACTATTTCATTCTTAACTCTTCTAATATTCTTCTTAAGGTTAACTTAGTGAACTGAATTCAATATACTTTTTTTGTTGCACTCAGAGACTCTGCGAGTGGCTGGGGTCAAACCCAAAACCTGCAGAGGAGCTCCTAGGTGACTGCTTGCTTGATGAGTACATGTATCAGCTGTGAGATGTTTGCCATCACCAACCACAGGTGACAGTGTCCCTGCAAAGGGCAATGCTGCCAAGTACCTTGTATTTTGGCCAAATACAAAGATTCTTCTTTAGGCACCTCAAATACAAAAACTGGCTCTTAGATAAAGAACATTTCATTTAATGTTTTGGAGTATAAAAGAGAAATCTGAAGCACAAAGTACCATCTCAGACAAGCTGTATCTGAAGACTCCATGTTAAAACCTCCGGCTCGAGTACACCATTTTCCTGACCCCACAAACAGATACAAAAGCAGCCCTGGTTTCTACAAAGATTCAAACTTCTGTAGTCCTCACTGAGACACTTAAAAACCTGAAAATACATTTAACATTTCTCCCCTTCCCTTGGTGAGGTTGTCTAGGATAGAGAAGAAATACTATTTTTATTTACAGATACAAAATCTTTAGAGGAGGCAGCTGGAAAAACAAAGATTCTGCATCCACAAGAGGACCTCAGTACCCTGAAATAATAATATTGAACTAAATATCCAGGATCTCTATATAAAAATGTCTCAAACAATTGAGAAAAGTGTAAAATACCTGTGCTTCAGTGCCTACAACAATCCAGGGTTAAAAAAAAAAAATCAAACAAAATAAACCCCACCCTCAAATAGTTAAACAATCCAAATGTGTACAAAAATGGAATCATTATAAGGAATTTCCAGGTAGAATCAGCATATCTATTTGGGTAAAGCCACAAATATATACAAACTTATATCTTTGGAGATTCCCAAATCTTTCAGAATCATCTAGATGGCTACACAAGAGCCAACACAAGTAGATTTACAGAAGAACATAAATCTTGGCAAAACACTGCATATTGTTCAATTATCCTGCTTCAGGGAAACCTAATTTAATTGCTGGAATGCAATCACTTCCGATAAGGTTTGATACGAGCATCATTTATTGTCGGTAAATGTATCTTCACCAGATGTTCTTTCTACAACAGCTAAATAAAATCAATAGTCACCCACTTCAAATAGCAAACTGTTTGTTGCTACTTTAATTTGTAAACCATCTAGCCAGAGGTCAGTAACTTATTTTATCAAGAAAATAAAGATTATAGCTTCTTCTGAAAAACCCCCATCCCTTATTATTTATTATTGCAGAGTTCATTTTCTGTATGCAGTTTCTCCTTGCTCAGTACTTAGTGTGTGGCCCAATTCCTACAGACTACTCTGCTGTGCCATTTTCTGGAGGATTAAATGAAGTCCAGCATCTCATCTTACGGATGTTTGAATTAACTTTTCCAAAATTTGACGTTTAAGAGCATTGGGAAATTGCTGTGGTGAGTCGACCCCAGCTGAATGCCAGGTACCCACCAAAGCCTCTCTGTCACTCTGCTCTGCAACTGGATGGGACAGAAAAAATGTAACAAAGGGTTCATGGGTTGAGATAAGGAACAGGAGAGATCACCCACCAAATATAGTCATGGGGAAAACAGACTTAAAGATATTAATTGAATTTATTACTAATAAAATCAGAGCAGGATAATGAGAAGCAAAAACAGACCTTAAAAACACTTTCCCTCCACCCTCCCTCTTTCCCAGCTCTACCTCCTACCCCAAAGGCACAGTGAGACAGGAATGTGGGTTATGGCCAGTTCTGTTTCTGCTGCTGCTCAGGGAGAGGAGTCCTTCCCCTGCTCCGCTGTGGGGACCCTCCCAGGGGAAACAGTTCTCCGTGAACTTCTCCAGTGTGATCACATCCTGTGGGCAACATTCCTCCCAGACTGCTGCTGCATGGGTCACTCTTCCATGGGGTGCAGTCCTTCAAGGACAGGCTGCTCCAGCTTGGGTCCCCCACAGGGTCACAAGTCCTACCAGGAAACCTGCTCTGGTGTGGGTTCCTCTCTTCACAGGCCTGCAGGTCCCTGCCAGGACCCTGTTCCAGCCTGGGGCCCCCACAGGGTCACAGCCCTCTCTCAGGCATCCACCTGCTCTGGCCTGGCTCTCCTTCCCGGGCTGCAGGTGGATCTCTGCATCCCCCTGGAGCCCCACGGGCTGCAGGGGCACAGCTGCCTCACCATGGGCTGCACCATGGGCTGCAGGGGAATCCCAGCTCCAGTGCCTGGAGCATCTCCTGCTTCCCCTTCTGCACTGACCTTGGGGTCTGCAGAATTGTTCCTCTCACTTTTTCTCACTCTGCTCTTCCCTGGTCACAATTACTTCTGTGCAATAACTGTTTTCATGCTCTCAAATCTGTTATCACAGAGGTGTTACCACCATTTCTAATTGGCCCAGCCTCAGCCAGTGGCACTTCTGTCTCAGAGCCATCAGGGACTGGCTCTGCTGGACCTGGAGGATGTTTCTGGCAGCTTCTCACAGAAACAACCTCTGTAGCCCCACCACTACCAAAACCTGTCCATGCAAACTCAATACACTCTAACATTTGAACAGTTCTATAAAGGCATCTGAACATTTTCATTGTTCTAGTTGTACAAAGACACCTTGAAGACAAACAATGTACAGCTCCTGATGTCTCCTAACTCAGCAGGTTTGAGAGATGAGGTATAACTAGAACTCATGCAGACCCGCTGATGGCTGATGCCAAATGAGACAGGTAGGACAACCATTCTTATGCACTTGCATGTTTTAATATTCTCTGTTATTTAAGCAAATAAGTACTTAGAGGTTCTGATTTGCAGCATGGTGACATTTGAAATGTACAAGGGCAAGAAATGTGATATAGTCCCAATACTGGGGTTATTTCTACTCTATAATTCATTGACAAATTCTATCACAAGTAATTTGTATTTATGAAATTATAATAGACCCAAGTGGTTTTTGGGTTTTTTTTGGATGTTAAGCCTATTTAGTACAATCACACTGTAGTGAATGTATCTATTGTTAGCATTAGCACTGAGAATTTAAAACCGGAATAAATTTTTGTTACCTAGGGAAATTTACATATGCAAATTTAAGGAGCAAAAATCCCCAGCCTATCAGTATTGAAGTTTTCTTGTTTTCTGTGGTAAAACTCCCTTAAAATAATTAATCTTTTGTAAGGGCACAGTTTAGCAGATGTGCTATTTTGGAAATAGACCTTGAAGCTTTGTAAGCCTGTAAAATTTGCAAATAGATGAAAACAAACTCTTAGTAAATGAGATAAGGTAATAAAGTATGTACTCTTTAACTAATTGTAGACATAACACCTAAAGATCTTGTGAAATAACTTCTGTTATGCCAGGTATTAATATAAATTAGCTTAGTTGTGAGCATGGTCTCTTCTTAAAAGCTGAATAGATTTGCCATGACATTGCTTTAAAAACCTTTGGAGATACTCTGTGGATAAAGATGAATATTGAATTAATTTGCATAACATTAAGCTACATGGAAACATTTGACTCCTAATTGTATTCCTTATTTTGTCCCCACCAAATTTCATACCTAAGTCGTGTATCTTCAGCTGAAATATCAGAGCACACACCATAACCATCCTTCTCCTAAATAGTCACTGGTTTATCAGAAGAGAGGACTGGACTCTGCAAGTGAAATTTTCCAAAATGTTAATTTTCAAAATTTCCAAATTTTCAAAATTTCCAAAGGTAAACCCAAGTGAATCTCTGTGCATATGACACCTGCTCTTCATCCAAGGATTCCTAAAAGCCTATTACCTCAAAACAAGAATGTGCTGCTGGGAGCAGAATCAAGGAAGTCCAGAACTGGTGGATTTCCACATCTCCAATTTTGATGCACAGTGATGACTATTAGAAAGTCGACACCTTTCAGTATTTTCTAAAAAGCTATTCTCTTCACAGTTTAAGAAAAGCCTGGGCTATCTTGCATAGCACTGTGTAGAAGCATCTGACACTCTTGAGTACAATACAGTTTTCTTGCACTTGGAAGAAAATTTAATTTGTCTCCCAGAGGGTTTTCTGATCACAGCCATCAACATAATTTGATCTGACAGCAGACAAAACCTCTCTTCAGAACAAAATACTTTACCTACAGACAGCTATACCTGAGCCACAGACACGTGAGCTCACTTATGATCTCTAGAGAAATGGAGAGTTTCATGCAGAGAAGCCTGGTAAGCATGATGGTGCTACACAAATACAGGAGGATAAAGGGCAATTCCAACCCTGTGCTTCTGTGGCTCACAATAATCTTACTCCAGTTCCTATTTCCCTTTACAGGAGAGACCTTTGGAACATCCAGAAACTAAGGAAGTGTGGGAAAGCAGGGCACATACAGGATGCAAGGCTGTGAATCCCACCTGTGAGAAATCCCACAAAGCAGGACTGGAACAGGAAATAATAAATCTGCTTCTCAAAAAGGGTGCTGGCTGCTGTTGCCTGTAATTCTCCAAGCTGGAGAATTGGAGAGATCCATGAATTGATGGAGAGATTCATGAGCTCCAGTGAGACCCACAACCTGCACAAGCTAACTTTTCTCTGGCTGCAGTTTAACCCAACTTTTATAGCTCCCAGGACCTCAATAACAGTTTGACCTGAACTGGAGCTTCTGAAGTGCTTTATTCTATCCCGTGTTATAAAAGTTTTCTCCTTGAGGATATTTCCAGCACAAATCCTGCTTTTCTTTATCATGTCTGAACCTGTAGCAGCAGAAATAACAAATATGGATCAGGGAAGCACTGGAAAAGCATCTCTCAAGATGTTTGGGGTTTGTCATCACCAGAATGAAACTAAGACAGGTTGCTGGCAACAATTTCCCTTTCAGGAAACCTATTACCTTACCTTGTGTTAACAGGAACAGTTAGATTAGCAGGGAGCATTAATCAATCCCCACTAGTACTACATATGCTATTTCCTGAAAGGCAAGACATACCTTTTGGATAAGATTTTGCAAACACAGCTAGCATAGAGTACAGTGAAAGAGACAGGTACAAAAAGGTGTAAGGATTTTGTCTGACTGCAAAATGAGCCTTACCTCAGCTACTTTGACTGGATATCAGTTAACAAGAACATCCTTTCCCTTTAGATTTTTTACTCAAGGACGTGTTTGGTTTTGTGGCTTTTATAATGGACTTGAGATAATTGCCTACTATGTAGTTTTTATATCTTTTAAATACTAATTATTTTTTGCAGTGTCAATAGCAAGAATACCCAGGGTTCAATACAAATTGCCACAAGAGTCCATGGAAGGGCCACAATGAACAATGATTTGGCAAACTTCTCTACCAATCTTCTTTTTAAAATGAGTCATTGGGATTTTACCTGACTGCCTGAGTCACTCAAAGGCTCTTTAGACCAGTCATTTACCAGAAGGCATCCAAAATAAGTTGCATAAATTTTCTGCTTGGTGCTAGATCTAACCTGAAAGCAAAATTTGTTTCCAATTTCTTACTGCTGAAAATAGCTACAATTAAAAGGTAAACAATCAGAGGAGTAAGAGTAGGGTTAGTTTTGGTTGATTTGTTTATTTTTTTTAAACAGAAGGACAAAACTCCTAATATTCTCCACAAATAATCCAGTAAAACTGAGAATGTCTATGCATATAATGGCACTTGAAAATAATTTTCTTAGTGCATCTTTATAGGAGTGATTCGGAATATCAACTCATTTGAGATTACTACATATTGTTTTCTTTTTTAATTGTTAAAACCCAAGAAATGGGTTTCCCCTATTTCTAAAGGAAACCCTTTAGAAATGATGGTGTCTTTAATGTTTGTAGATACAAACCTATTAAGGATGATCTTTAGACTAATGTTGCCCACATTTTCCCTTTTGCCTTCTGATATTCAATTATACTCTCAACATATCTGGAAAACCTCTCACAACACAGAACTTGTTCCTGCAAGTACTAGAAATCATCTTTGACAAAATGAGTTTTCACCATTATTCCTGTCAAGGCTAAACAAACAAACACAATCTGAGGTCAACAGGCTGACCTGTAAACCAGAGGATCTTGACTTGTGGTGTACAAACAACCCACTATCTGCAAAACAGCAGAAAGTATTTAAAAGAGCTGAGGAAAATGGGGAGAGCACTTTAGAAGAAGAAATATTCCTACCCATTAAATTAAAGAAAGAATTTAAAAGAAGAAAACATACAAGTACTGGATGACTATTTAAAATTTAATCTAATTTTTATCTGACTGAATCTAAGTGTGCCAAGTCATGTACACCACAGTCTACAGAAAGAACAGTTAATTATTCAATCTTCCATGAGTGCAAGTGCAACCTTGACCTTCTGAGGTTTTTTCTGCAGGACTTATCTATTCAGGCAGCATAATCTTTATTATTGCTGAAGGGTTTAATATTTTCACATTGCTTTAATAACCAGTGAAGCATAAAAACACAGGTATCCCATGAATTTCTTTGTAGGATCACTTTTCAAAACAGAATAACTCTAAGTCATCTTGGAAAGTTTTATTTTGTAATTTAAGAGATCACAAAATTCTAAATATGCATTGGCCCACACACACAAAAACCCAGCTAAACCTGGTGTTTGCTTTTAGCCTAGTTTGATCAAACTCAGTTGTGAATATGTGTGTATTTTTATCTGCCTCTCTCATCCAGCTAAGTAACTCTTAAGCCAATTCCAGCAACATTGGAGAGAGAGTAAAGGTCTTTGAAGTAGGTCTCAATATTCTGGATGTCAAATTTTCTACAAAATTACTGGAAACAGGTAGCTAGGTAGAGATGAAAGGCCATCCCTTGCCTGAACTGAGTTACAGTGTGACCTCAATTCATACTAAGCCTCAGGGTATTTACTGAGGCTAGAGAATTGCTGAGTGTCCCAACATGAGAAAAGTTTCCCTCTGCAGTCATATTTTTATTAACTGTGACACAAGAATGTTACCACAGGACTCCAAAACACTGAGAACCAGACCTCAGTGCTGCCACTGCCCAAGAAAACATTTTTCCAGTTCTCTTCAGAAGTGTTAGACACCTGCATGAATGATAAAATCTCCCCAGAGAACAGCCCTTTTTCTGCCATAGAAAACCATTGTCTTATCACAGTAAAAGCACTGTTTTATTCCTGAACACAAGTTTTGAGAACTCAAGTAGGATGTCACATCTCATACAAGGAGGCTGAAAACCAGTTAGATATTGGTATTCATGTTCATGCACTGCACCTTCAGCTGCTTGGCTCTTATTACAACTCCGTGGAAAGCAGCTTTTCTTATTTTTCCTTTTTTCTCTCTAGTTTTTTATTATAAAGACACCTAAGGAAGATTTTTAGCCCAGCACAGGTTACAGCTGCTCAATCTCATACCCAACTGCCAGCAGCACCAGCTGCAATACAGACGTATAACCCTCCTTCTCCCAGGAATGCCCTCCATATCAGGAGATAGAGGAAAACATGGATTTGACTTTTTCACTTTAAGAAACCTAGGTAATTCAAAATCTTTAGGCTATTTCTTATTATTACAGAAACAGAAGACAAAAGTACCTTGATTTTTTAACCAAGTGCAGGTTTTGAATTTTTTTCTGTACGTCCTAATCTTCCTGGCTAGTTAAGTAAAATACAGCACAAGATAGAGCTTGTAAAAAGACAGCAGACATGTGATGTTCTCAGAGAGGGGAGTTGCTGCAGAGCTGCTTGCAGAGGATATTGGATGCTTGAAAGGAGCAAAGGATTTTAGTAGAGGATTTTATTAACGATTGGTTTTTCTTTATCTCTGATTATAATTACACTTTTAGAACTTGCTCTGCCTTCTCCTACACTACAGCTCAGATGCTGACACGAGTAGGGAAACTGTGCAGAGCTAAACAGTCATTTCTTGTCTAGCATTCCTTGGGATATAAAGGTCCCCTTCCTTTTGCAAGAATATAAGAACTACTACTTGAATGAACTATCTCAACAATATTTCCAATCTTTTTTTATTTTTGTCAGTCATTTTCAAGTCTCCTGGAATATACAGTTCAATTTTAAAGTCTTCTGGAATGTACTGTTTTGTTTAATACCTTTTCAGTGATCTGGATGAGGAGATTGAGTGAACCCTCAGTTATTTTGCAGCTAAATTGGGCAGGATTTTTTGATCTGCTTGAGGGTAGGAAGTGGATTTGGAGAGGCTGGATCAACAAGCTGAGGTATGAGGTTCACAAATTCTAAGTACCAGGTCTTCCACTTGAGTCACTTCACCTCCACATAATTCTACAGGCTACAGGAAGAATGGGAAGCAGCAGTGGAAAAGGATCTGGGAGTGCTGGTTGATACTTCTGAACATGAGCCAGCAGTGTGCCCAGGTGGGCAAGAAGGCCAATGGCATCCTGGCCTGTATCAGAAATCATGTGGCCAGAAGGACCAGGGAAAAGTGTGGTGAGGCCACATCTTGAATCTTTGTGTCCAGTTCTGGGCCTCTCTCTACAAAACGACGGTGAAGTGCTGGAGCATATCCTGAGAAGGGCAGTGGGGCTGGGGAAGGGTCTGGAAAACAAGTCCTGTGAGGAGCGGCTGAGGGAGCTGGTGGGGTTTAGCTTGGAGAAAAAGAGGTTGAGGGGCAGCCCTTATCATTCTCTACAGCTGCCTGAAAGGAGGATGTAGCCAGATTGGGGGTTGGTCTCTTTGCTCAGGTAAGAAGTAGTAGGACAAGGGGAAAGACATGCCTCAAGTTGTTCCACAAGGTTTAGAATGGATACTGGAAAAAGTCAAGCATTCAAACAGGCTGTCCAGGAAAGTGGTTGAATCACCATCCCCAGAGATATTCCAAAGATGAGTAGTCATGGTGCTTTGGGGCATGGTTTAGTGGTGAATGTGGCAGTGCTGGTTTAACGGTTGGACTTTATGGTCTTAATGGTCTTTTCCAACCAAAATGCTTTTATGTGTACCAAAGAGCCAGTCTCAAATGACATCTCTGTACAAGCCTGTAACATAAGAGCATCTTGAGTTTTTCTCAAAGCATAAAATTGCAAAATTGATCCTGCACCCCACTATGATCTTTTCACCTGCACTCAATCCCCAATTTCCCTTTATAGCCTTAGCATAAGAATCTACAAGGGAACTACAGGTCTGACTCCAGCTGTGCCCTGTGTTACAGAAGAAGGAATCCCATTATGAAACTGTAATCACTGGCAGCAGTGTCATTTGTCACCCTCATGACACTAAAGGGGGTAAAAAAATTGAAGAATTCAATTAGTAATATTCAAAAGCACGTGGTCTGCACTATTGTCCTCACTTTGACTTCCTAGCCTGGGGTCATTATGTGTAGGCAATCATATATTTTAACTACCACTGAACAAGGGTGTTAGCATTAGTCTCTGAACATCTTACCTGTGCTGGTTGCTGGCAAACCTTTTGCTGCTTGTACTTTCTCACCACTCTTATGCTGTCAGTGTTTAATAATGCTCAGTGAGATCCAGAGATACCAGTCAGCAGTGCTCAACAGCACTGAGCACAACGAGTGATTAACTCAGGGCACAGATCTTTTGGTAATGGAAGCTGTGTAAAAACTTAGGTAATTTGTTTATGGAAAGATGTTGACATGGCAGTATGTGATTACAGCACTTGCTAGCACTCAACAACAAAGAACATGACACATAGCCCACAAGTAACATCAGAGAAGTAATTAAAAGAAAGAAAACAACTGATTCCATTTGGTCAAAATGGAGCTTTTGGGACATTACTGCAATAAAAATCAGGAAGTCAAACAATCAATAGCTCTAGTAAAATATTTTTGAAAACTTTTGTATTTCTGAGTAAGACAGTTTTAATCCTTTCTCACGGGGCATCACTCTTGAGAAATGTAATTAGCTTTGGACAGCTGCCTAATGTTTACACGAAGTTTAACTCTGCTAGCTTCAACCAGAATTTCTATCAGTACTCCTTATCTGGCCTGCTTTTTTTAGTGTAGACTCACAACTTTCAGCCTTCTCCCTATTGCAGTTCTTTTTCCTCACTGAAAAATTTTCCTCCAAGGCCAACTCCCTTTGAGCATCTAGTTCTTCCTTCAGCTCTGTGGGAGGAGCAAGGGTTATAAGCACAGACTCAGTTTACTAAAGAAGGAATAACTAATTATTCTATTCCCACCTCAAATTCCTCGTGCTTCCCTTGATATATATTGGTCACACGGACAGGACGAGGAAAAAGTAAGGATGAAGGGAAACATTTGGAATCAGGCAATTAACTAGGAATTTATCATCCAGTATAATGCTACCTACTGCTTTTAAAAACTTGTCTACAAACAAAAAGAACAATAATGAAAAGTGGGATTAGTGCTAAAAGTTTATATTCTGCACACTGGGATAGAAGGATTACATCACACTAGACTTAAAAAACAAGTCAGAGAATTCAGCAGTTAGATTTGTTAATTCTGAAGGGTACTATTGCAAAATGGGGAAGTAAAAAATCTAGTTGAGGGCTGACGTTTTGCCCTCTATTTAACAAATGGCCGAGATACCTCACATCAGCTTGCAACCCTATTTAGAACAAAGTGAAGGACATACTCCAATTTCACCATGGAACTCACCATGACTTAGGAGGAGGCCAGAAAAAGGTTCTCTGGGCAAGTGTGAGTCTTGAGTACAACAAGTCAGGCGAACAGTAACATTATCATTTTTTCACATCTTTAATACACCTCCTAATTAAATACTCTGTGAGAACCCAAAAGGCTAAATTAGAACCTTGCAATTCTATTTTCTAAAAAAAAAAAAAAAAAGCTTTAATTTAAATAATTACATAGGAAAAACAGAAGTCTTAGCTCAAGGATAAGGCTGGTTGTGACGTGATCTCCCCTATTCTTTGCCAAGCTGCTGAAATTTTACCCCTACAGACAGAGGCAAAAAAGCCATCATCTTACTCCCCTTCCCTTGTTGGACATTAATAGAGCAGGTTTAGTCTGGAACAGAAGTGTAGGAACAGGTTACCTGACTGCAAAGGTACACAGAGGAAGAAAAGATCAACAGACCTTCTGGCTTTTCAGATAAAAGGACCATATAACCAGAGGCAAGTTTATGAAGGCTTATCTGCATTTCTAATTTGGAACTAATGGCTAAAATTTGGTTGTTGAGGTTGGGGAAACTGTGAGTTCAGGACAGAAAATTCTCCACATCTGTGCCCTGCTTCTGGTTTGGGAAACAGACTAGTGGGCTTGAAAGACAGCTAAGGCTATCACAGCTGCAGAATAAAAGTAAAGTAAGCTAGTTAGGAGTTTTTATCTTCCAAAAAAGCAGGACAAATAATAGAGCATCACCATACAACAGAAGGCCTTTCACAGTGAAATATTGTCAGCTCACTTCTCTGGCAGCATGAGCACAAACTGCAGGGTGCGGAACGAGTTGCAGTAAGCTGGTGAAAAAGGCAATTAGTGGGAACAGAAAACTCCAGGCTATTTCCCTTCTTCCCACACATTATTTTAAGAAAGCACCACTGCATGACACATAGCTCCCCTTGCTACCTACTTTAATCTATACTCAAGGAACATTAAGTAGGTAAGGCAGGGTAATGCTGCTCACCCAGCAGAAACTAAGTAAAGATGAACAGGGAAGATCCATTCCTTCTCTCTTCCAAAAAAGAACCAGAGGATGTCAAATAGAACTAGCAGGTGTCAAGTTCAAAACATGTATTGTTTGTCGTGTATTACCCAGGGAATCTTCCTGGCACTGAATATTACTGATAAAAAAAAAAAAAAAAAAAAAAAAAAAAAAAAAAAAAAAAGAAGTAAAATAAGAGGATCCCTCATTTTTATCACATTAGTGATACTTGGAAAATTCAGGGGTTTAGAACTGAACTAAAAATGTCTAAATTACTATCTTAGCCAGAAAACATAGAAAAAACCATTGCAGAAATAATGTTGGCAAACCTGCAGAAAAAATATTAGATGCCTGTAAAATGAGAAGATGTTGCTTTTCACTAATACATGAAATGCAGAATTGCATACTGACTTGTCTTTTGTGTTTAGGCTTTGTGATTAAACTCCTGAGACTTTACACATAGTCATATATTTAGCAAATACAGTAAATTGGGTGAAGAGACCAGCATGTGGACAACAAAAGGAGTCAATCATATATCCAAGGATAAATTCTCAATGATATATAAAACATGCAGTGAAATCTTTTCATCTGGCTGAACTATGGTAACTACTCTGCTAATCCCATCAAATTCCATTTTATGTACTTCACTGCAAAACACTTGGCCTCAGACACAGTCTAAAAATCTGTTGGAGAAACAATGTCTCTCAAAGTTCCACGCTTACATGCCACGTGTGCTTTCCTTCTCTAAAGACGTTTGTCACAATCATGGATGGGCTGGCTACAGAAACCTACCTAATATCTCCTTTTATGTTCTATTTTCACTCTGTTGTTGATGCTGTTGTTTGTGCTCAGTCAAGATACAGTGAAGGAGTAAGGAGTTAGCCTAATTTCCTGCAGAAGCAGCCACAGTGTTACACCCTAGCAGAGTGTGTGCCTTGGCATGTTACACCAAAATTACAGAACAAGTAAGAGGGTTTAAAGATCATCAGTTCCTACAGGTTTTTTACAAGACAGAGCAGAGAAGAAGGAAGACTGAGATTAGAATTTTTGGAAGTTCACTCCTCCTTTTTTAATCTTTTCAGACAATTCTACAACCAAACATGTCAACCCAAAGTTTGTCAGTACTCTGCAGAGGAGAGCTAATAGGGAAAACAGAGGAAAATGTTCTTGGTGTTTACAGAGACAGCAGAGTACCTTTGCATATTTCAGTCAAAACCCCCACATTTAATCAAGACACATAATTTACAAGGTTTCTTCATCCTATTGCTTAGAGAATTTCTTGGGGTTTTTCCACAGAAAGTGAGTGCCATGCTCTGTTTCTTCTGCTCCTTGTTCTCTTTTTTTTTCCCCTACAGTAACCTTAGCCAGCTCCTTCCTTTGCTTTTCCATTGGACAGTGAACAGTTTGGCTTTCAAATGTGTTTTGTATTCTGCTGAATGCTTTCTTCTGCACGGGAAACTATCCTAAACCTCTTCTTAAAACTTTGTCACCTTTTCTTCTGAGGTGAAGCACCACTGCATAAGATGAAGAGCTTGATATATTTTAAAATCAGTAAAGGATACTTTTGTCCCTGGTATTATTACAGATTGTATTTTTGCTGTATGTTATTTCCTCATACATTTACATCACTCACTCTCATAACAGCAATAAGATCACAACTACAAACCTGAATTTCATCCACTTGTCTTACCTGGGCTCTTCTTTCCTTGCAACTATCATTGTCTCTGACAAAACACTGGCTTGTACACCTGTGTACAGCTTAAAGCTAATAAATGTTCCATTTACTTTCTGGGTAAGAGCTCATTTGTCTCTACTGAAATCTTGCCCATTGCTCTTGTGAAGGTTTGCCTTTCATAAATGCTGCTGGTGATGTCCTCTTACCCAACTTGTTCATGGTTAGCCAGTGTTTGCAAAATTGTGGAAGTCAAGGTAACACAGCAGAATGTTTGGATGCTTTCCCGAGTGGGTGGCTTTTTGTTCCTCGTCCTGGTCCAGACAGCTCTGCATGTTGTTTTTGTGAAGTCAAGACTTTAAGCTTTACTTCCCTTTTCCCCCACATCTCCTTTCTGGGCTTTTGCAGATGCCCAAATGTCAGAACATTGTTCTCCTCTCAGTTCTGCACTTGTGATTGGTTGCCTTTCCCTGTCAAAACCCCATTCTATCTTGAAGGTTAATTCTCGTTTGCTGAAGTCTCTCTTTTGACATTTTCCCTTAAAGCCCATCATAGGAGCTGATCAGGATCTCATGCAGTCCCTTGCATATCGTCTCTTTAACTTCAGAAGAGAAACACACTTTTCTGTAGGATGGTTTTCTTTGTCTGTTCTGTTTAAAATCTGTCTCTCATATGGGTCACTTTTACCTTGAGTGCAGAACTCACTCCTCAAATTTCTGTGATGCAGAATATCAATTAGTCATCTCTGTCTGAGTTAACAATAAGATATTATAAATATGAGTTATCTGTTGTCATAAAAATGAAATGAATTCTGTTTGTTTTCCTTGTCACTGGCTCCCACAGCTCTCAGCACTATTTGAGCACATTCCCATCACCGTCTGCATTTCCAGGTGTTTCAGAGAGGCAAATTGCTAACAGTGGTTCCTTAGTTCAGTACTATTAGTGCTCAACAATCACTGAGAGCCAAGTAATTTATCAGAGAGTCATTTATTTCAGGGTGCAAGCTCTGACCTCTTAATTACATGCATCTTTACTCCATGCAACTGCCTCTTTACTGCCAAAACATCTTATAGGTACGATTATTACAGACGTGGGAAAAACAAGGCAGTCCATGATTTGTGAGGAGAAAGAGGATTCATAAGGGACTACTTGAAAGAGAAAACATGAAAACAAAGTTGGGTCCAGAAGGGAGCAATAACCTGACAAAGGAGAGGAAAAAGTGTAAACAAGAGGCTCACTTAGTTTTGCTTCACAGCCCCCAATGTACCATGGACCATTCAAGAAAAATGTCATGGAAAAGTCTAAGTGTTGCCCCTGCAATATGCACCAGTCTTAAGAGAAAAGAGGATTTTTTTTTCCCTTTAAAACCAAGAAGCAGTATGAACAGGCTCTTCTCGTCCCCTTGGTCACCAGCATGAATTCCAGCTGATAAACTTAATTTGACCTAATGATGTGAAATAAAAGTAATACTTTCTGTTACAGCCCTTATAACTGCCAAAAATTAAGGCACTTGACTTATGTTCCCTACACTAGGTAATACCAGTGCATTATTGAAAGAAAATTACTGAGACCAGCAAAAATACGAGGATTTTAATCCTCCTAAAAAAGGGACCCATATGATAATATGGACAGAGATTGCATTGAACTTTTGGTCTGGCTTTTGGATGTTATTTCTTGCTTTACCTCCTGTGTGTCTGATGGAGCATTGCCAGCTCTCCCAGATTTGTACAGCCAAGTGATTCGAGCCCCTGGGGTAGGAACTACTCAGCTTCCTGACAATGTCAAGCTTTTTTCTTTTCCTTGGTAGCCCCCATATGATGATTAATTTTATGTTCCCTGCTATTTCTCCAATAAACACAGCAATTAATTACATATATTTTAGTCTCAGGACCAAGCTTACTCTCTCCCCTCCCAGAATCATTCTACATTCACTAGTCTGTGTAATTTCCCTACTCAGTTTGGCACCTGTATTTAACAAACAATAAGCACAGGATGAGATGACCTTAAAACATGATTGAACTCAGCATGCAGCCCATAAGAAATATGGGTGCATGTGTGTACTGAGGGATTTCAAAAGCCTTGAAGCAGTTTGTTTAGATGCTGGCAGCATAAAGTCCTTGTTTTGAAAATACTTTTTTTCATTACTATAATCAATTCCAAGGAGCTCTTTGGTTTTGCACTTTTCAGTTGAAATCGTAGTCATATTCACATTAATTTGATTTAACATTGACATAAAATGAGGGAAAAAGCTTGAACAGAATTCATATTCCCTTTATTTATGCACCAAAAATAAGAAGGATGAACTTGAACAAAATATTTCCTTTTGGACCAAAATAATTTCTATTTTTCTTCTTTCCAGGTGCCCTTCTTCTCAGCTTCAGGAGTTTTGAGCAGTGCAGTACCAAATCAATGTCTCTTATACATCCAGCATTACCTGAGTGTGCCCTGACCTGGGTGCTTCCCAGTTTCCTTTGTCAGTCCACCAGGCTGGACTGGTGGGTCTGGTCCTGGGGAGCCCACTCTCCTTTCCCAGGACAGCTGCAGAGTTCCTCTTGGACTAGATATGGTGTGGTGAAGGGGAACAGGAGGGGAGAGGAAGGAACAGGACCCATTTTTTTCCCCAGCAAACCTGGTAGTTGAGGCTGCTGGTAGTTGTTCACTTGAGCCTCCATTTATCTGCCCATGTGAATCCCCCAGATTCTGATAGAACAGAGATGAAACTTCTGCACACTTCTTGCAAGAGTCCTTCGTCAGGCTTCCCCACAGAGAGTGGGGGGAGATAGCGTGGGGTGATACAAGCACCCCCGTGGCTGAGCCTTCTGGCCAGGGAGCAGTCAGCTCACAAACAGAAACTTTCAGTGCTGCACTTACAGAAGACAAAACAAGGATTTTTGCTTGCTGGTAGTGCTTCCCTCATCCAACTGCGCTGTGGACCAGCACAATCAGTCACCTAACAGAGATACCCTATAAAGGTCAAGTAAAATTTCAGTGCAAGACTTGGGGATACATTAAAGTCGTTGCTGATTGCAGAGTTTACTGAAGAGTGAGCTGTCTGTGGGTACAGATTTCACAATATGCTAAAAGAGCAATTTTTTTTTTTAATGCACCTTTCATCCAGAAAAGGAGTTCCTACAAACTGAGTTTAGAGATGACCTACACCCAAAGAGTTATGCTGCAAAACTGCTCAAATTCTTCTGCACCAAGAATGTACCCACTTTCCAAACTGATTCATTGAGACAACAGCCAATTCCTTTGGATTATCCAATTCAAGTTTTCACCAACTGGAGCTATTTAGCTGTGCTCTCAATTTTTTAAAACTAGCATGTGGAAAAGCATATTAAAAACTAACTACTCCCAAAGTCACCATTATTGTCCAAAATATTTTTTTTTAGGAAATTTAATCAGGCTTTGTTCACAACACATGGGAACAAATTTGCTCTTTCTGCAGTGCTGAGAACTCCTTTGTGCGTAAAGTACAAAGAAGGAAGAATTGCACATCAAATTGCAACCAGGTGAGGCATTTCTTGTGATGAGAAAACGTGACAGAATTTGGTGGATCATTGGATTTTAACATCACTACTTTTATGGAAAATGGCACATGGGACTTTCATAACCATGAAGATTCAATGCTCATTTGAGCGATCACACCTCTCACAGCGTGCCTGTTCCCTGACATTTATGCCGGTAGCCGTCTCTCAGCAGCCCCCTCATTACAAATCTCTAATGCCACTTCTTGTGTCATTTGATTTTCCTGTGAAGGTCTTCTACTCACTGCCTTGCTACACATCTTTGTTCACAGTTTCTGACGAAACTGCAGCCAAGATAATATCAAACACAGCACAAAATGGAGAGGGGGAAAGCATTTAGTCCTTCAAAATTCACTGAAATTTGCTGACCCACAGAGAAGGACATTTTGATAAAGTACATCCTCAAGAAAAAAAATACTTTCTCTCAAGTGAGTTGAGGTGTCAGACAAATAAAAATCTTGATGTTGTATCTTGGAACACAAAATACTGTTATTCCCATTTCAGGATACAGTTGTGGAAAATATTCTGTACATGAATACCAATCCCTGTTAATACTTGACCCTTGGAGAGGTCATTAACTGGCAGTCTCTGAATGAAACCAGGAGGCTGTAAGCAGTTTTTGGCACAGTTGATAGAAAGGACAACTTTCAGCTGTTGGCTACATTTTTTCCCTTTCCCCAACTGATATTGTAATTGCAGGGATTTTTTTTTGTAAATGTGGGACTAATCAAAAGAGGGAAACCATGAGGAGAATGGAAACGAGGAAGAACAATTTAGCAGCAGAAAATAGAAATCTCAAAGGGAATGCAAACAGATGGACTTCAGGGAAAAAAAAAAAATTATATTTTAGGAGTATTATTGATGCCTGATGAGGAAAAGGGTTAATTAGCAGATAAGAAAAGAATTTTGCAAAACTGATTTGGCTTAAGAATAAAAAACTTCAACAGAAGCAACTGACAGATAAACAGACCCCATCCCCCTCGAAAGGTGAAACAGCAAAGCCTCCAGAGATGTCAGGCACTGAGAGGCTTACTGTAGAGCTGATACCAACACACTGTCAGCCCGGGCAGCACGGCTTCTCTGCATGAAAAAGCAGCTTCTGTAAGAGCTGTCTGAGGGATACAGAGAACAGAGCTGCTGCTGTAACAAACTCAGCACGTTGTTTGCATTTTCTGGTAAAACCCATTGGCAAACTTTATAAGTCAGAAGCAAAGACCTTTCCATCCTCCCTAACTGTATATGCCTGGTCTGTCTGTAGGTCAGTTTTGTTGGCAACAGACAAAATCTGCACCAGACAAATCTGTTCACTGACTAAGGGTGTTTCCATCCCAAAACACCTTGGTGATAATTCATGGGTCATGTGGGTATTTGTGCTGGGCGCAGGACCAACAAATGAGAGGGGTGCCACAGAGCAATTTCTTGCAAGCTATTGTGTCCCTTTAGCCGCAAATAACTTTCTATGTGAAAGCCCTACTACATTCACCTTTACCTGCCCTGTAGGAGGGAAGAATCTTGAAGGGAAAAAGAACATGTTGAGAACCAACAAAACCCGCAGCGCCCTCGCTTTCTGCCCGGAGACAGACAAATTCCCGAGGCAGGGCACACAAGTTGTCGCCAGGGTCCAGGAGAGCAAGTCATTACGAGCCTGAGCAGCAGCACCGCGGGAGGTTCGGGAGGATCCCGGCTCCCGATTCCCGGCTCCGGGCTCCCCTCTCCCGATTCCCGGCTCCCCTCTCCCGACTCCCGATTCCCGGCTCCTCTCTCCCGATTCCCGGCGGGCGGGAGCTGCCGGCGGGGGGCGCTCGGAGCCCGCCGCCCTCCCCGCTGCCGAGCCCGCGGCAGGGAGGGACCCGGGCGGAGGGAGGTCAGCAGCATCCCCCTCCTCCTGCAGCTTCTTGCGGGTCTGCTGCTCTTCCAACGGAAAATAATAAGCTCCCCGATGAAACTGGACGGCAGGACCTAAACCTAGGAAATAATGCAGGAAGGAAAACTAGAAAATCTGGCATCTAAATATTGCAGGGCTTTTTTTTTTTTTTTTTTTTTTTTTTTTTTTTTTTTTTTTTTTAATAGAAAAGCAATAGCACAATATAATTTCATTAGCAATTGGAGATCAGAGGCATCCCGGCTTGTTTCCAAGTGCTTCTTGGCTGCAGAAATGAAACATTTACAGAATTTATTAGCCTACTATTAAGTCTTCAATTCTACAACAAACCCTTATTCTCTCCACCCTCTATCCAAAACCCGCCAAGAAATCCTTGGCATCCAATGAGGCCCCAGAAACAAGTCCTTCTATTTTGTGTGAGCTTAATTTTTTATTTTTTTTGCACAATGTGAGAGGCTGAACATACTGCTTGCCAGGTGTTACAGAAAATTTCCTGTTGTGTCTCTATAAACACCACACCGATTCTGCTAAAGAGACTGTGCATGGCTTACTGTTTAACACTTTTCTTTTTCCTTTGTTAAACAGTATTTCCTGTTGCACAGTAATCTGGGTTCTCTCACAGATGTCATCACTCAATACTTAATCACTCAATGCTGCATGAGCACACCATCTTTTCTCCTTCATCTTCTCCCTTGAAGGGGTCTTAGCCTCCATGGCTCCTGTACTGCCACTCACAACTCACAAAGCTGACTCTACCTCAGGTTCCCTCCAAGCAACACAGCCTGCATTTGCATCACTGCCCCTCTTCTTGCTGCTGGTCCCTCTCCTGCTGCCTGATCTTTCCAGGCAGGCACAGCTGGTCACCCTGGTTTATTACTCCCTCACTAGCTGTGCTCGCTCGGGCATATGGGGTCCCACTACAGAGGGGGGGCCGTGAGGCTAAACTTCAGCTGGAAAGATGACATTTAGCAGAGGCCACGCACCTCAAAGCATGGCACATCCTTCTCTTTCCACCTGATGTTGCATCCCTGTCTGGGCTCCTGGTTTGGTGATGCTTTCCTTCATGCAACCAGGCACAGCAGTCTCATTGCTTTGAGACACCATTAGACACTTCCCTGTTTAACAGAGTAACTAGTTTGTGGATGACTAAGGGGCTACAAACTCTTCTTAATTACTTCAGGAACTCTTTTTGCTTCCTCAGGCATGAACTTTGAATGGTTCCATTGAATGGAAGGAGATACTTAAAGGCTACTGAACGTCTGTTTGAATGCCTCATTGAACTGGAGATGTGAGCCTGTTCCTGTTGAGCAGGTATACCACATCATAGTTGTGCTAATGGGCATTTTTGATAGCAGCCATGGAAAAATGCTGAGGCTGACCTGCCCTGGATGTACTTTAAGGCTCTAGTTGCAGCATTTTCACATGGCAAATGTGAAAGACACTCATTTAAAAAGAAACATGCATTTAGGGATCAGAAACCAGTTTTCTAACTAATTCTAAGACAATCTCTCCATTGTCTGCTTATTATCTTTTCCCACCTGAAGAGAGTCCTCCAGAGAACAGAAAGCCAAACTCCAAACAAACTAGAAAAGGTCCAAAAGACAAGATCTGCAAAGAAATATTTGATGAATTGGGTGGGTTTGATGCAGAGAAGAGAAAACTAAAAGAAAACTTCCAACTGTGTACCTTCCTTGACAGGTTTAATCTTTCTAAAAAAATTTCCCAATTAGCAGTTGATCATGCAGAGGACATTCTGATCCTGTACCTTATTCCCAAACTCCTTTCATCTTATGTAGACATTAATACACAGAAACTTTAGACCTTCTACAGATGGTTCACTGTTTTTCTCCTTGTTGACACTGTTACCATACTATTCTGTCTTCTCTGTCCCTTAGTTTTAAGCTTTTGTTCAGCTTGCTTCAAAGAGGAAGAAAATAACCTACTCTCCATGTCCCTGGTGAACCAAAAAGAACCAAGAAATTTGCAGTAATGCAGATGTAGGATAGGCAGTTTGAAAAATCTTACTAATACTTATGGATAGGAAAATAGAAGAATAGTTCACCCAAGCAAACTATGGAGTTTCCCTCCTCTGACATGTTTCAAAGCAGGCTACAAAACAATCTGTCAGAACTGAGAGCTCCTGCACATTGCCTTAGGCTTGGGATGATGCCTAGGAAAATCACAAGTACCCTGTGTGCTGTGTCTGCTGAAAGGCAAGGCAAGGAAGAAAACATTTTTGGCAAAAAGAAAGGGAAGTACTGTGGTCACACTAAAGAGAAGAATTCCATTTACAGCACTGTCATTCTATTTATCAGGAACACTGAATTTGCTGAAACATACAATATCTAGCATAGAAAGTTTCTAAATTTATAAATTAACTTGTTGAAATGTTATTGCTTTCACATGTGTCTGAAACTGATTTCCACCATGACAGATATGACTAGAGCACTACAATAATTTTTCTTTTACCTTTTTTTTTTTTAATAATGTATGTTTAAAGAAAAGGAATATTATATGCAATAATGAATTAAAGTAAAAGGAGGAAAAAAGCTATTATAAATCAGGACATCATGTCTCTTTTTAACCATAAGAGAAGAAAAGAAGTTAAGTGAGAGTGTAACAAACATCAAAAAAATTAAAACACGCAACAAAAATGAAAAAAGATCAATGAGACCTAAAATACATTTTTTAAAATCTGTACAGCACTGGTAATAATTTCAGTACTTTTGTTGCCTTCTAATAAACACAAAATTCTGGATTAAGGTGTGATAAAATAATATCAAGGATATCAAGGAGAAGCAGCAGTGCATTTTACACCAAATAATGGTGAGTGCGTCTCTGCTGAGAAGCAGAGAGTTATTGACCCTCTGTTTTGCTGCACCATGTGAAATTCAATCCAACCAGATGATCCCATCTGAACCTGGAACTAGTTTCTTCTAGATGACTATCTGTGCAAGTATCCAAATACGCCTCCAAAGTGCCTGAAGATAAAATACAAGCAATGGGGAGGTGACTCTAAATTGCTTGGACTGTGAGTGAGCCAACTCTTCTTCAAAACTTATTTCCTGGAAAGATTCCAGACTTATTTTCAACTAAAACAAGTATGAAACAACTTTTTGCTGTACTTGCTCTTCAGAGAGTCCTCTTCTTCCTCAAACTGCAGCTTTCGGGCATGTGACTTTATTTAAAAAAATGAAACACTTTTAGGCCATCTGCGTTTTTCTGCATAGCAAGCAGCCTTATGTAATTCTGTTCTGCTGACCTCTCTCCTGCTGCAAGGCCTGTCTGCAGAGCCATTGCATTAGGAGGAAATGGCAAGAGGCCTTTTGGAATCCTCTCTCCCCTAGCACCGTCATAAATCAGCCCAACTCCTACATTTCTGGGCACTGCATCCGTTGTTGTGTCTGACATAAGGCCACCCCCCCCAAGCCCTAAAACACATGTCCTGAACTTGCCTTCTCAGCAGAGGATCTGTGGGAGGGGATGAGAAATTACAAAATACGAATTCCTTCGGAAATCAGCGTCATTCAGTGTTGGTGATGTGTCCCCTTGGCTTATCGGATGAACAGCCCATTGCACGTCATCCTAAACTTTACCACAATTAGTCATGAAGTTAATCCAGAACTGGGAGAAGGGCAGTGGCTGCATTGTTGGAAGGACAGCTAAATGAGAACATATGTGCTACTGAGAAACAGCTACAGCTACGTCCTCAGTCCTAACTGCATTGTGAAAGAATGCTGACACAGCTTCAAAACTATTAATTTCCTGTCTTGGTGATAAACTTCAGTACCCTGCTTAAGAGTTCTGAGGCTAGAACAAACTTCTTCATGCCTTCTTAACCCTCTTACCAGTTTTCTAAAGTAATCTTTTCTGGTTTGTTTAAGCTAAAATTGAGAATATATATGTACATATATATAAAAGTGCTATTACATTATGCTGTAACACAGTGTATATCCATCCTTCCTACAGCATTTCCTTGGATATTCTTCAACAATGCCTGTGATCTAAGCACGTGGCAATTTCATTTGCAGCAACAAATTCAGAAAAAAAAGCAGGACAAGTGTTTGTTTCTGTTCCTTAGTTTATCTATCTTTGGGGCAGGCACATTAAAGGCCTTTCACCTGAAATTCATTCTGGCAATTGAAGACTGACCAGTGTTTGGTTCCGTTTGGGAAGGATATTATTTCTTCACAGAGGTGGAGATCCTACTCTTGTATGAGAGTTTGAGTTACAGTCACGTTTTTGCCAAACGTTTTTGCTTCCTTGCTCCTGTTTCTGGTACATTTGTTCACTGACTTCTGCCACCGCTTTTCGTCATACACTAACTCATACAAGTATTGAAAAGCAGTATTTTAGTCCATAACATAACAAACTGTTTGCAGACTTGAACAATGTCTATAACACCTGGATGGAAAGCAACACCAGCTTGAAACATCAGCAGTGATGTATTACGGCATCTTGACTGTGGTCTTATTCCTATTGGTATTATATGGATAAAAAAATGAAGAAAGAAAAGTAACATTTTTCTGCAAGTGAAAGCAGCTGATTTTAAGCAATAGCCTGTAGGACAACAGGCAAAGCAGAGAAACCCAGAGCTCCTGGTACAGAATGATGGGCAGGTTTCCCACCAGAAATGGCTTCATTTTGCTACTATTGAAAGGATCCTTAGGACTGCTCCAGCCAGGGCTTGAGGACAGCCAGCAGGATGGTGGGCTGTACACTAGGTACACTAGATGGCTTTATGCCAGAGCACCCCCAGGTTCTGGGGACAGTGAGGTTACTTTCTGGCACTTTCTACCCTTCAAGACGTCACTATCTCTCTATGCACTGCCAGCCCTTCACTTCCAGTGGTTTGAAATTGCAACCAACAGGCCAATATTTAAACATTTGGCTGCCTGGCCATTCTTTGTCCCCAGTAGGGCACTTCAAAGGGCAGCAGGCAACGTTTCACTGCTGATTACTCAGGAGGTAAAATGCTCTGTAGGAGAGGATTGGAAACAAATGCCCCTTCACATGGGCAAAGTTAGAAGATGAGAAGGAGTGTAAGAGGTCCTAGAGAAAGAAAAGTGGGGGTAGTAACTACAGAGGTAGCCCACACAGGTCATATCCTATTCTTGCTTTACCTGCAGACTTACCAAAAAGTGGCATTTTGTGAGTTTTGTTCCACAACAAGGTGAAGATTGAGACCCAAATGCCCACAGGCTATAATTAATAGGAATTCTCAAAATGCCTTCTCAGTCATCTCATTTGCTGTCAGTAAACCCAAAAAGCGGCACTGTAGCCACCCTCTCTCTTTCTGTTTGCTTATCGTTGCTGGTAGGAATACAAATAACAATTTTTGAAATAAAAACTGTAGTTTAAATATAGCCATGAAACACTAGAATCATGAGCCTATAGAACAGGTTTTACACACTTGTCTCTTAGGATGCACCTGCACAAAAAATACAAAGTACAGACTGCTGATCCAGCCTGTGTACCTGGAACAGTTAAGATTTTCCCTGCTTCTTAGCCCATTCCAAATGGCATTTGCTGTTTTTTTATAGCAAATTGCATGGCTACATCTAAGATAGAAGATATTTAAGTACCACAATAAGTTAGATAGGAATATGACCATTTCTCCTTCATGTGGAATCTTTAAATTGAATCTGGAGGCCTTCTTGATGATTCACTGCATCTCCAGTACAAAACCATGGACTTTATAAAAGAAAATTTGAAAAAGATTCAGTATTTTGTACGAAGTCATGTTAGATAATAATAAAGATAATTTCTGAACATGAAATCTATTACTCTCCCTCATGAGAATTATTGTGGATTGACAGCCTTATAATTAAGGCAGAATTTGATTTTACGACTAAAATACCACATTATCAACCACACAAAAGGAGAAGCCACACTGAATTTTTAAGTTCAGTCTTACCATCTCTATTTCTGACTTTTTTGTGTGCCTACCACCACATCACTAACAGGCAAAGCACTAATGGCATTAACAAAATTATCTGTCAGAATAATGATTTTTTTTTCTGATATATATTACATAGGCTTTTTCCTCAGACCAGGTTTTTGGACATGTATTCCAGCATCTGTGATCTTTTAGGTAATCATAGGATGGAAGTGCTTATCTGAGAGATGAGGTTTCTTTCTTTGTAGTCCTAGGCAGCTGAAATGAATAATGCCTTAATCCCTTGGCTACTTCATTTGTAACTGCTTGGTAATTGTGAAAGGGTACATTCCTGCTAGAGGATTAATTTAGTTCCTGCATGAGAATTCTTAGCACATACCACATATGCAGCAGCTCTTCTCAAAAGAAGGTGACTCAGTTTCATCTAACACATTAGGAATGTGCACCTTCTCTGCTTCTGATTAATTTCTGAGAACTGAGTGCAAGCAAATAGCATTTCCACAGCCCTTGCTGATTCTAATAGTATCTCTCCTGAAACTGCAGGTGAAGGAATGTTCATTTTCAGGCTACTGCCTATAATACCAAAGATGAATAAAATTGCAGGTTTGCAAAAAATGCCAGAGATAAATAAAACTATATGTTTACCTTAAAATAGGCCATCATTGCAGTTTTTCAGCCAAACCTCTCTGTAAAATCAGGTGAAAAATAGATGGTTTCCCAACATGTATTTTCATTGCCTTTTTTTTTTCTGACCACTCAAAATTTCTGAAGATATATATGAAAGAGTGAAAGACTGTACAAATTGCTGACCCATTTCATATTAGTCTGAAGGGAAGAGATACAAATAAACACCAGAACAGGACATAAGAAGTTACTATTTTTCAAGATGCCTGAGGGTAACAAATTCTGGAAAGACACAAGGTCATGTCACCAGGCAGGGTATTGAACCAATTAGAAAATGACTCACCAAAATTTAATGGAAGCCTCGTTCAAATCTGCACTGAAATTTAAATAAATAGTGGAAAAGTCACGTACTGCCATTCATTGTGCAATGTTCTGCGCTTACAGAATCCTCCAGGGCTGGCATGTCTGACCCACAAGTAACATATTACTCCAGCTCTAGACTGTACAACATCAGGAGCTAAAGACAGACAAATGTAGCAGAGAGTTCTGCTGAAAGTTAAAATAATTCTGTAAACTTAGTTTTTATCTGAGCTTCAGATTGTGACACTCTAGTTTCTGTTTGTGCATCTACCAATGCTTGACTGGCTCCTTGGAACTTTGAGGCAGTATATGTATTTATGAATAACATTCTGATGTATTTTTGAACTCAGCACCTCCATCATGTAGCATTCAGTTACAAATGATAGTATAATTATTGACATTTTTATGATGTCAGCTAGTATTGCAACTTCCATAAATACTTGGTTTCCAGTACCAAGCTAATACACTCATGAAATACCTAAAATAAATTTACTGATCTTAAACCTGTGATGGTTAGATACTTGAATTTTCTGTTGAATCATCATATTTTATTTGCGGGTGCTGCATCAAAGGTTAACGATAGTTTTTCATTTGAGTAGACATATTGGAGATTGGTGCCAATAATTCAGAAGTAACTGATGTGTCTGCTTGCAGATTCACAGATTTCATATAGATCTTGTCTGTTATAATATGACTCATTCTTCTGCCCATGATCATTTGTATGCAGTGACATTTATGATTTAATTTTACAAATCAAACTTAAAGCAGCAATGCAGTTTAGTTCTTTGGCACGATAATTGGACAGTATATTATTGAAGGTTGGGGTTCGTTCCCATTCCTCTTCAGCTCAGTTCTCAGAAATGCAATCTATATTTATATGATGCTAAAAAAATATTGATATCAACTGCCTCCATCTGTTGTACCATGAGACTCCTGGGTGATGCAGGGAGTGGAGCTGTTGAGACACGGCTTTGGATCTCAGCTCTTTCCTGTTCTGTTTAAATTACTTATATCGTCTGTGTTTCAGATAACTGCCTGTAAAACGGTATCAACTCTGTTTATGTATAAAGCTGGAGATAGGGACCACTCATCCTGCTGATTATACACACTGTCCAACACAGCAGGTCTCAATCTTGTTTGGAGCCTCCAAGCATGACTGGATATCAATACAGTGAAAGGCAATTGAGAATTCTGTATTGATTCACTCATTAAAACCTTTCAAATGTTTGTAGCAAGAAGTCTGTTAACAGGGACTAGAAGTGTTACCCCAGACTCTGAAGTTCTTCCATATATAATTTTTTTTCTATGGTATTTGCATCCTGCTTCCTGTTTGATGACAGTCTAGTCTCAAGAATTTCCTCTCCACAGCCCTGTTTTCAAAACACAAAACTGCCCCATACACTTGCTGTCCATTGTGTGACATGATACTGAATTCTGGGAACATCTTAGAGAGAGGAGCATTACAGAAATTACTCCTCAAGGATAATTGTTTATGTTGGTTTGGTTTTTTTAGTTTGGGGTTTTTTGGTTTTTTTTGTTTGTTTTTTACCTGAGATAATTTCCTTTTTTGCTCATGTTAGGGCTTATTTAGGGTTGGAAATGTGAGGGACAAAATTTGTAAACGTTCTTTTTAGGCTAAATTTACAAGCGAAGTGGATAAAGTCATCACTGAAAATGCAAATTTAATTCAAGGCCATATTAGTGTAACCCAGGGGATGAGTACAAACTTCACACATTTCTGGACATTTCCTCACCTCTGAATTTTGAAGAGTATGTTTTGCTACATTTCCCTTGAGGAATATGGTTTCTTTTGATTTCTCTCAGTCTGCATTCCATATGGTGACACTAAATGCTGCATCCTGTCCTCAGCAGCTGCAAAGTTGATGGGTGTTGAAGGAACTTGCCAACTTCAGTCCTTGCTCCTCACTGTGCCAAAAAGAGCCCCACACCAACTTGTTTTCAAGACAGCAGAGGTGTCTAGAGACTGGACTATCTGATAACAGGCCTGGTCAGAGGCATTCTGGGTGTGAAGACTTCTGGTCAGAAGATGCTAAATAATATCTCAAGGGAAAACTTAAAATTTTTTCAGTAACACCAAAGAAATGCTGGCATCCTGAATATGACAATGTTTTTCTTCAAATAACTAGCTCAAATATGGAGTCAAAAGTTTCATTTCCTCACTGGGATACTCTCTGTGTTGGGTACATATATCCTGAATCACTAAAATCCCTCAGCCTGTAATTAATTAGCTCAAGTAGCTTTGATGTTTACAGAGAGAGAAGCAGTGGAGGTTGCCTGCAAGGCTCAACACTCTCAGTAGCTTACAGGCCTCTTCTGGCAGACAGGGGCTTAATAGCACTACACAGAGCAAAACATCTCAGCCAGGGCTGTATTTCGATTATTGCTTGCCTGCTGTGGAAGGTTGAAGCTCTCTGAATGTGTTTGGACATCTGATCAACCTTTGTAAATGTGAGGATGAGGTGGGGGAGATCTGACACGGAGAACTTGGCCCCTGTTAGAGAGGGCCTGAGTCAGATCTTCCCATGCTCTTCCCGTGGCACTCACTTTGGTGTGTGAATGGTCCAGGTATTGCAGACTACAAACAGTAGCTGCTGAGAGGAAAAGAAAACTATTGATGCAAAGGAGAGTGAGAGCAGATGGAGGGCTCCTCCTGAATAGAAAAAAATTAGGAGAGAAAAAAAAAGAAGTAGGGGCAAAGAGAGAGAAAAACGAAAAGATTGACAGAGCAGTATATCACAAATGTACCACAGAAAAGTGATTCTGTGTACTCCAAGGTTAGCAATGTCTGACTCTGCACTTCAGATCAGTTTTACTCAAACCATGTGTGCTGTTCAGTGTGTGCTTTACGTGTGTTCAATTACAGGGGTTATCTCTTCTCCATAGGGGTTATCCATAGGGGTTATCCAATCCTTCAGGTTAATTCTTCACTTAGTCATCTACTGATATAGAGCAAATGCCAAATACTTTAAAGGAAATGGCAGTAGTAGGAATCAGCCCATATCATTCCTATTGTGCACTAGGATTGTTTTTTATAGTTGTTGCTGCGTGAATGTTTCCAAATTGGCTTGTGGCCCAGAGACAAGAGAAACACAAAACATTTTCTCTGGTATCTTTGTCATGTTTATTTTCCTCCCTTATTTAAATGGGGATGTTCTTTTTTGCCCTAAGGTTACAAAGCAGCAGATGCTTTTCAAGCTCTCCAAGACTCTAGCAAAAATCATGCAACTTTTTAAAATGGAAAAATGATATAAAAGCTAAATATTTCTAAGATTTACATAAGAAATCATAATCTAAATCAGATAATTCAAGGAGAACAGGATAACAAAATGTTTAAGGCTTAAAAAGATACCGTTGAAATACATGGTAAGGAGATGTGATTTATCAAGTAAATTTGAGAAAACTGATCTGTTTTTCAGTATTCCCCCAAATTAAGAAAATGCTAAGTTTGTTTATCTAGTAAATAACTTGGTAAAAATATTCACTTATCTCTTGCTGTTGTACCCAATAGCTATTCAACTCAAGCTCTGATTCTGGATATGTTTCTCTTAATTATATTTTTTAGTTACATCTCCAGATGCTCAGTGTCTGGATGCTTTTCCCAGTGGCTACAACTACATCAGATGCCAACAACCAAGAGAATATTTTTCCTACAATGCTCACTGCCCTGAGGTTTGAACCCGTATCATTAAAAAGGGTAGGAATTTTGCCAATGATTCCAAGAGGTGCAGAAGGATATCTACCATTGAAATCTGCATAAATGTTTCTCCTCTAATCAAAATATTCAATAATGTTACACAGCTTTCGGTGGAGTTTCATGTAAACAGTTCTCTAAATTACAGCTTCTGAGGCTTTGTTGAACCAATCTGAAAGGAAAAACATTCTACAGAAGCAGGACAGTTAGAAAAATGCACAAACCATAGCAATGTTTTTTGGCTGTGCTGCATTATGCACATAAATTTGCAGACATACATACACCAGTTAATCAATCACCTCCAGTCAAAAGTGTTAGGGTATCATAAATGATATTGTACCATCAGCCTGTGTTCAGGCAATTTCTTTTCACTCTATTATAACTTTTCATCTTGAGCCAATATTAAATTCCATTTGTCACAATAGGTGTCAGTAGCTATACCATTTTCAGTAGCATCTTCTAGATAAAACACCCCAATGTCTTTCTGCAGCACCATTAGCAGTATTGACTACTCTATTTTCTCTCAATAGAAAGCCCCTCACAGATACCTTATTGTGAAAAAGGCATCCTCAGCAGGGCCAAACATCATTTTAGTGATGTTTGAAGGAGAAGAGATTAAATACTTAGTAAGAGTTATGAACAAGGCTCTATGCCATTTTCATTTAGGGACTTGGATCATTAAAGGGACATGCTTTTCCTTGTCGGTGATGTTTTATTGTCATTTAAGTGGGCCCCTGCCATGCAAAGGGATGGAAAGTTATTAATACTTTGGCTAAAAACCTCTTCAACCATTCCTCATTCAACTCTTAACAACAGAACCACTGACAGAAGCAGTGAGGTGATCAGAAAATGTAGGGAGAGGACAGCTGACTTTCTGTCAGTCATTTATCTTGTCTCCTTTTCAGACGGTGTGCTGGGACAGTCTGAAACAGGGTGTCCAGTTTGTGCCCAAGGAATTATCTCAGATCATTATTTAGAGATAATGAAGAAATGCTATTATTCTTCTTCTGTAAATGTAAGAAACATTAGCAAGTGCCAAGGAGTACAGTCTGGCTGTTAGAGCAAAAGAC
This sequence comes from Phylloscopus whistleri, assembly GCA_017589585.1. Classification (NCBI taxonomy): domain Eukaryota; kingdom Metazoa; phylum Chordata; class Aves; order Passeriformes; family Phylloscopidae; genus Phylloscopus; species Phylloscopus whistleri. The sequence goes on from JADMLD010000046.1 coordinate 68,194, forward strand.
AAGGGGCAGCTGCTCTTTGCTTTACAGCTGCTTGTATTATTATCTCAGCTGAGTCATATTAAAGGAGGTAGGAGTGGAATGGTGGGCAGAGGTGGAGATCAGAACATCTATTTGTTCTTAATTAGGTATCCTCTTATTCTTCTTCCCAGTCTACCAGTAACATTAAGGGAAAATAATGGCATTTGATATCTCACTGGAGAATTACTTGAACATTTTTGCTCTTGGAAGTCACTGCACACTGCTATTAGTGGGTCTTTTTGGGTAAATTACTCAGCTCCTGAGTAGAGTATGTGACAGAAAATTGCTTTCTAGTACCTTCCACTGTGCTGATTTTAGTCATGGAAAGGTTCTGTTGCACTGCAATCAGGGAGAGAAAATGCATATGATGTACCCTGACCTCAGTGTCCAGGCAGCTCACAAGCAGAGCTTGCTTTCTGACCTCTGGGAGTAAAACTTCCTTAACAGAAAAAAACCAAAACTGATCTCAAAACAGACAGTGACTGAAATTCAGATGGCAAGGGGAAACTGAAGACTTTTTTTAGCTACTATGAAGCCACTATTCCTGTCATGCACTGCCAACACATGGAGTTTTGGGACCACATCTCTTCCAGTTTTTGATCGATTTGTGGCCAAATATCTCACTCATATTGTTATGGCATTTTCCTGCACAGATAAAACCAAGAATCTTTGGCAAATAGAATATTTAATTTAAGTGCTGCAAATGGTTTGTTTATGTTCAAAACTAAATAGTATTGCTTCTTCTAAAAACCAGATTAATCTCTCTATATTTAATAAATCACTAAACTTCTATCCTCTCAGGTGAGGCTAATCTCTGATTTAAGGGAATGCTTCTTCCCTTACAAACAGGTGTATCACTACGAAAAGTGGAAGTAACAAAAATGTTATATTAGAGCAGAGGTGAGCAGACCCATCCATACCCATGTGGGTGAGTCCTATAAAGAAGCACAGTGGAGGAATCAACATTGATTAGTGTTCTTTTGTTAATGATCTCAAGCACTAAGTTGTTCTATTCATCAAACAGCTTCATGCTACAACCAGGTACAGTGCAACAAATGTGACTCTTAGCAGATGCTATGCTAACATTAATTTTTAAAGTATATAAATTTAGATATGAACATTGAATGAGTCTCACTGGCAGCTGACATTAAAAGCAGTGTTCTGTCAGAGTTTTCTCACCCTTCCCTTCTACTACTTCCAACTTTTGAGCTATATTTCTTCTGACTTCATGGAAAATTGACTGTACTGGGTGCAAGAAATATTGCAAAACTATTCTGTAAGAATACACAGAGATAATTTTTACTCTATCCATATGATGACCCACATCCTATGTGAAGGCTGGAGTTTAATGGCTACAGCGTAAGAGTTACCTCCAGCAGCTAGAGATGACTTTTTTTTTGAGATACATGTCTGATAGTTGCTTTATGGACGTATTTTCTTTCAGTGAGACAAATCTCTAGATCAGGCAGAACTGCATCAACTCACAGACTATCCTGGGACAAAACTTCCTTGCTGTGCTTCACAGCCACTTGCAGAATCACAGCACCGTGCAGTTAAGGATTTGTGTTTCTGAAGCTGTTGAACTTTGTCTACGCTTAGATTTGAGCACCACATTTTAAGCACTTGTCCACCATCTCTACCAATGTGAGTTTGCATGTGAACTGACCTGAGAGACACCTGCAAAGCTTGTTGTCTCAGCAGCTGGTTTATAGGCCTTAGCTGAGCCTGAAATTTCCTCATTAGTCCCAGCTTCACCTTCTGCCTCTCAAAAATAAATAGTAAGTAATGAAGGGCAAGAAAGACACACACCATGTGCGCTCCTCCTGTGTTTGCTCTGGGTTTCCCTCCAGGTCCCCTCCTTCCTGTCTTCTCTCATCCTCTCCTTGTGTTCTCTGAAACTACATGACTGGAAAGGTCAAATGTTATCGACTTCCTCAGTTTGTTGGAGGCTGCTTAAAAAGTTCCTTTCCAAAGCTCTGAAAAAATTCAGCCCCTTACACATTCTTTTTCTTATTTCTCATGAAACCCAGATGACACTCAGGAAAGGAAGAAAATACACTGACTGAATTTAAAAGTGTGCTGCCAGTATTTCTTGCTCCGTGGAAAGGCAACCTCCCTCAGCACACTGGAAAATATCCAAACTAATAACAGTAATTAATAGTTAGAGTAATCACATCCCATGCAGTGGCAGCATGTGACCCCTCATAAGCATGAATATATTTTCCTTCTGGCACCTACCAAGTGAAAGAAATATTGTGCTGGCACAGGAAGCTCAGAGGGACTGAGCCACTGGACTTCAGGCCCTGAGGACAACCAGAGCAGCCCAAGGGATCTGCTGCTGGCCTTGTGACACAATGGGTACCCCATGGCAACAAAAGCCAAAGCCCTGCTCCACCCAGCTTGCAGCTTACTGGGCAGTACAACAGGCCAAGGAATAATGGTTTTAACTGAAGGAGGGTCAATTTAGATTAGATACAAGAAGCTTTTCTACAATGAAGGTGGTAAAACACTGGAACAGGTTGCTCAGGAGGTGGTGGATGCCTCATCCTTGGAGTCATTCTGGATGAGGCTCTGAGCACCCTGGTGTAGTTGAAGATGTCCCTGCTCATTGCAGGGGGTTGGACTAGAGGGCCCTTAAATGTCCATTTCAACTCAAACCATATCTCCCTCACCCCCCTTCTTGCAAGAGCAACAGACAGCCCTGCATGGTCTGTGTGCTTCTATAATTCATAGTAATTGGGACCATATCCACATGCAGTCCTTCCTCAGGGCATCTAATGCCCCAGGGATATGAACTACAGTATAGCTACTGATCTTAGATTAAGGACATGGATCACAAGCACCCAAAGATAGTTCAGGTTAAAAGAAAAATATTTTTCTCCCTAAGAAGCTTTCTTGGTTCCTGACCAAACAGAAGGCATTTTATTCACCAGTGCCATAGTAAAAGGGCAGTTGTGGAAACAGCCTCAGGGAGGGTCCCTGAAGAACAGAAGAAATTCAACAACAAAGCAAACTATTCATTTAAAACAGTTACAAAGGCTGTGAAATCATGCTTTATCCTTCTCTCAATTAATAGAAAAACAGTCCAGACAAAGTTCAGTCTTGGAAACACAAGGACACACTGGGTTCAGTTGTGTAAACACAAGCTATCCAAGCTTGATACTGCTCCCAATTAAGTGACTTGATGGGTGAGAAACCAAATGAACAGAGGAACCAGCTCAGAATGCAGAGCAGTAGCTGGTGCCCAGTCCTGTGCTCAGTGCTCTCATCGTGCAAAACAAAATGCAGTTACATGGGATATAATTAAATGAGACATCCTTTTGACCTGCTTTTTGTGAACAAGACTACATCAGCTCTACACTTGAAAAAAAGAATGGTGGTGTCATCTAGGTAGGTTGTTGACCTTTATACATGATCTGTTTATGACATGTCTGTACTTTCCCATCCTTCCTTGACTTTCCTTCTTCTATCACTGTGAAATGTTTTTGTTCATTTATTTACTTGTTTTCATCCATTTGTGATTTTTTTTTCAGAAGTAAGTACACTGAAAAATAAAAGCTAATAAAAAATTGTATCTAAAACCCTCTTATACAAAAGGTAGATTTCTTCAGGGCTTTGTTTGCATATAAACTTCTAGTTTTAGCTGAAGGTCCCTTTCCTATTTATTCATGCCAGTAATCTATAAAGAAAAATTCATGGCCTGATTTCTATTTTTAAAACCATCCATATTCTGGTTGAATGCTAGAGATTAAATAGAGTGGGGACAGATCTAAATTGTTGATGTAATCTGTTGATCTACACCATGACAAATCACCTTGTAGATACTGGACTATGAGCTGATATGCATGAGTGCTTGTGGAGTGTGGCAAGAATTTGCACTATTTTAATGAAGTTCATGATGGATTTACTACAAGTTTTACATCTTTCATTCCACAGGGCATTTTTTTTTTCTAATGTTTTATGTATTTTCCTCTATGAAGTGTTTCTGGATGCAAGCTCAGGGTCATCAATAATCCCCAGAGGTAGCAATGGAGCAAAAGGCAAACAGAAAACCCTTTGCCATTCTCAAACCCACTTCTTTCTAGGTATAGGAAACACAAGTTTAACTGTTCACACTCAACCTATGTTAGGACAACAGGAATTATCTCTGTGCTGCTCCTGACTATATATTGTGGAAAGATATTCCAGTACCTGGAATAGATTTCTGGGAAGCTGCAGATTCAACTTTGTTGTATCCTTATAGAAAAGAAAAAAATCTTTTTGATACAGGGGCTTGAGAGAACTTCTTCATTTCCAGTCTGGAATTTTCCCAGCTCTTCTGTATTGCATCCACACAAAACTAAACTGCTGGGGCATTCTTGAGGCAGGATGATTTCCTCTAAGAAAAATGGTATTTCAGTCTACAACAACTTCAAATCTGCAGTCTGTAAGCCACTTTAATTTACCTGAGTTATGAGACCTGCTCCTCTGGGATGTTTTGTACCCCTTCACTTGTGTCAAAAGAAAAGGGGTTAATACTCTTTCCATCAAACTTAGCATTGACTCAGTTGAGAGAGTAATCTCTGAACAGAAATGATGCTCGCAGTCTCTATCACATAGGGAAAACTTCAAATGAATAAAAACATATGAAATGAGAGTTTTTGAGAAAATCTATAACCAGGGGGACATCTCTAATAACCTCCTGTTTTGGCTCCTAAGGTATCTCTGGAGAGCTGGTTGAGACCAAGACCTTTGGAAATACGGGGAAACTATTTCCCACAGGAAAAAGTAATGAAGAGAAATACAGTTGCTATTTCATTCTTTAGCTTGCAGAATAAAAAGTTTCAGATAAACAGACTTTTTCACATCCCCAAGGAAAGAAGAAGTCACAGATGCAGGCATGATAAACTTTGTACTTTACTTGTAAAAGCAAAAAATTTCAACTTGCTAACCTTCTGAGCAACAGGCTTATGCAGTCATATGCTGGAGCACATTAACATGCAGAAAGCATTGAAGAAAATATAAGCCTGCTTTCTCTGCTGACATACATATGAGTGTAAAAGGATGCCATGCACAATCTTCACAAGATGCATGCCCTGTTTCTCAGAGCTTAGCCAAGAACACAGATCAAGCATAGCCTCAGAATGATAAATGGTGGCAAAAGGTGAATATAATTTTACTCCTTACAAATGAAAACGAGTGATTTACAGTGTTATGCTTTGGAGATGGAGTGAAGACACCTCCTATCAATCATTCAGAATAAAACTATCACTTTGGAGTGGCTGGAGACAGACAGACCTGTTGGAAACAACGGCAAAGTTTCATACATGAGAAGTTAGAAATTCAGAAGCTCTAAAAGCCCTGAGCCCCTACAACAGAATGACTGGTAATGAAACCACCAGACAAATATTTGGCAGCCAGAGGACAAAATTTTTGCCCAGTGTAGCTGAGGAGCTACACTGATTAGGTCCTCAGTTATCCATTAAAGTCCATTTTAAAAAATACAAAAACTGCATGGACTCTTCTTATGTTTATTTACTTTCCAACATGATATTACAAAATTTTAAACAGTGTAGGAACAATATGGGCCCAACTGACTTACTAGACTAGCTTCAAGTTTATAAGCTCATAAATATGTTCCAAAAAAAAATACATCAAATGAACCTAAAACCCAATATTTTAATACTTGAATTTTAACATAGTTTGAAAATTTTGCTGACTTTTTCGCTTCCTACTTTCAATCCCTCTACTAGATCCTGTTTATAAGCACTATGGGATGCAAACAGACGTGTAGAGCTGTGAAAAGCTGAGCTTTTTTGAACCAAATACAAGGCAAATATTATATACTTGAAGTATATAGAAGAGTTACAGCAAGAAAAGCTAGTCTGATGAGATGCTGAGCTGAGTTTGGGAGGGAGGTTGCACTGAGGGACGTTCTTACTTAATGAAAAATTCAAGGTATTTCAGAGCAGCTTACCCCTACTAAAGGAGAGATAAGTAATGACTTTCTTGACAACATTCCTACAAGCTCTGATTCCTCTAAAGCTGCTCTACTTCGAGACAGCTTTCAGGAGAGGAAAAACCAGGGCTTAGAAAGCATTTAAGTCACCGTCCTGCCAGGGATGCACAACTCCATCAGCCTCCATGCTAGCTAGCCAAGGATAAATGCATAAATGCAATAGGCTAGCCGTAAATAGATACGCTTTATCCAAATCCATGCACAGCTTTGAAGTGTAAACTACATTTCATTTGGGGGGTGGGGGTAAGAGAAGCATCAAATATGTTAGCTCACCAACTGTAAATTAAAACAAAAGAAAAAACCCCTACCATTTGCCCCCCACGCACCTTCCCCGGAACTGTGAGATTTAGTACACCAAGATTTAACAGCTCCGTTAGAAAAACGAGAAAGATACAGCAGAACATATGGCATGAAGAAGGTGTTAAACGGCAGAATTTGAAAATGGTTTGCAAGATGCTCCATAAATATTCCAACCCCAAACACAAGCTGTTTTGCAGCAGACTCTTGATGGAAGTTTATGCACACAATAAAATGATACTTTTCTTAGCTCACAAATGGCCTGTTCTGGTGACATTGAATGGCGTGATGCAGAGTTAACATGCCTGCAGGAGGAGCTCAGAATCAGGAAGGTGCTGGCTTGGTCAGGCAGTGTTATTGTTATTGTTTCTACTGGAAATAGTGGGCAATATTCAGTGGACAATATTCAGTGACAGCAATGACTCTCATTGCGTCTGTCAGCCCTAAGGAAAGGTTTCAGGAAGAGCAAAATCAATGCATTTTACAACTTTTATTTCTCCAGCATCCAGACATGTACTGCTGTCCACATAATTCTGGACCTATTTCAGCAGAAGCCAGGATACATATTTTCAAATGAATTCAACAAGAGACAGATGAAAATCAACCTTCAAGGCTTCTACTTAGGGTAGCAAATTATTTGTGTGTAGCTACATGTAAGTTGACATCAGTTAACTGGAGTTTCCTAATAGGTATTTTAATAATGTATTCACAAACACTTAACAACAACAAGAAGACAGGAATTCATGTAAAACCTAGGACTATCCCAGCTCCTAGTGCTGAATGCCACTGAGAAGATTCGTTGACATATGGAATACTGCAGAATGCAAACAAGAAAAGAAACGTAGAGTCCTTTGGGGCACACTGTAAATTTTCATGTGAGTTGCCACAAATGTACTCTTCACACAAATAAGACATAAATTTTCATCTATTGATCCCAACCCAATCCACTTTCCTTGAATGAAGGGAAAACACAAGTGTGTGGCTGAAAGCTTCACAAACTGAAATCTCATCACAAAACCAGATATTTCAGTCAAGCCAGGACTGTGATTCAAGAGAACATTTCCTCACTGGGTTCCCTCATTTGGATCTGCTTTTGGGTGGTACTTACACACAGCTCATAAAATCCAGCACAGTAGGTAACATACCATTTTATTGTGAATGTTTTGTTTCACCTCCAAGGCATCTCTTAAATGCTAGTCTTTACAGGACTCATTTGCTTTCATCTGCACAAGCCTCCAGCTGGTAGCCCTGCAGTAAAGCCACAACCTTCCTATTTCATGATTCTTACTTCAAATCCTTTTGTGCATTGGAGAGATGCTGACAGAAAAAAAAAGTTGGACAAAGGTGTCTTGACAAGGACTCAGACAACCAAGGCTGTGATGTGCCTCTGAACTGCGTCTCTTCAATGTCTTATGGATGCTTCTTCGGGAAAAAATAATACAATACGCTGGGATCATCTTTTTAAAGCTGCTGATATAATGTAAGTTTAAAATGTATAACATAGACTCTCGTTTTAAAAGAAAGGATGCCAATGCCTTTACAGAGTACTATACTGCTTGGGAGCAATGGGCCATATTTACTGTTACTCACTTACAATATTGTAAAGGTAGTTGGAAGCCCTAGAGAAAAGAAACCATTTGTGGGGACTGGGGGGAAAATGAACCAATGTAGATGGCAGATCAGATAAAATGGAGGAAGAGGAGAAATGGAGGGCAATTGTAGACAAAATACAGTCAAAAATTATTTTCAAAAAACCTAATGCTTATGCATAAATACTCGTTCTGCTGAGTGCTGATTCTGCCAACAAACATAATTCCTTACAGGGAGTGTGGGTGCTGCAGGATAAATCTAGAGCCCACCAGGACTTCCTTTCACAATCAGCATAGTCCATCTTGGTACAGAGGGTTCAACTGGGAGATTGCATCAGGGTTGTGGACCGATGTGGAGGTGGACAGACATGGAAGCACACTGTCCTGGGTTTCAGGCTCCACTCCCTCTCTCTACCAGCATCACAACACAAAATCTTTCCACAAGCCACCTGAGACCTATCTTGAAACCAGGTGGATACTTTACATCTGCCATTCCTATTGAAAAACTGTTTAAGGACTTGCTACTCTGAGGGTGAGATAACTCCACTTTTAAACTTAATGCAATTACATGTGATTTATACGTGCTCCTTCTCCCCCTCTCATGTAGTACTGTATTTACTTAGGGTAATCAATCTCCTCTCATCCTTCATTAGATTAGCCAAGTCAATACTTATAGATTTCCATTCCCCATATTATTCAGGTAGCTTCCACCTGGTCAAGGTTTTTTAATATTACCCAGCTGTGCAGAGCACTGCACACAATATTCTAGATGAGGCCTCAGCTGAGTCTCACACAATGAATAAATTTTTCCTCTCTGTTGACAGTATCTTGAAGCTGCCCCTGCTTTCACCCTTTTTTTCTGCTCCCTCATGCTTGTGCTACATAATCATCCTGTGATTGAGCAGGCCTGTTTCTCCCTCATCATGCTGGTTTGAACTCAGCTGATGGCAATCCTGTTGACAGCTGAGGGTTTTGCTCTGAATCTAAATGTGTCTAGCCTTGCATACTACCCTGGGCTGAGTATTTGTCTTCATCCTATTTCTTCTCTTGTCCTTAGGGTTGTCCAATTCTCAGAGTATAACACTCCAGTCCTGCATTTCATTGATGGCCCTTCCTTTGGCTGTGTCATCACTTCAGTCTATTTGCTCCTTCTTCATTTTGTACCAGGTTTATTTGTGAAAATACTAAGCAGCATTGGTTTAGAAACCTATCTTTAAAAAGCCCTATTAACAGCATCTTTCCAGCTTGAAAGCTTCCCTTAATAAACTGTGTCATCTCCCCACCAGAACAGTTACTTTAGCTGCATACAGTTCTTACAAAAATCCACATCTTCCTCACCTAAATACTTAATTTCATCTTCTGTAATCTGTCAAATGCTCTACTACAGGTTAAGCAATACTCTCTGAATTTCCTTTGCCTAAAATGCAGGCATATTACTGGGAAAAAAAAAGAACATAAAGATATGTTATTATGCTGTGTTTGTCCTTTAATGTATTTAATTAATTTAATGTAACTGTTTTCCTTTATGTGTATATACTCTATTTTTCTTCCCTTCAAAATGAGTACAAAGCCAATACATACAAATTGTATTTGTATGTATTGGCTTTGTACTCGTTTTGAAGGGAAGTCTGCAAATTCTTAGATTGCTTTTTCATTTTTGGTCAATGCCTAAGATATTGGCAATACTTTTGCTGTTCTCTGTTCATAGAAGCCCACTAAGGCTTCATTCTGCTGTAGAAGATCCTTGTGCTGGACATCCATTTTTTACATGCCAGTGCCTTCTAAGGTGAAAAGTCCTTGTGATCTGGAGTGAACTGAGACCACAGAATTTGGTTTTCATGTCTTAGTTGTGGACCTTTCCATTCCCCTCTTTCCATTAACCATCTTCTCTATCATTCATTCTCTTTCCTCCAAATTCAACTTCAAAGAAAAAGAAGAAAAATATTTAACATCTTTAATTCTATCCCCATCCTCATTTCACAGTGCTTCCATTTTTTGTTTTTTTTTTGTTCTTTTTATTTGCATGGTTGAAAAATCTTTCACAATTTGCTTAAATTTCCTGTCTCAGCTTGACTTTTGGCAGTTATCATTTTACTGCTGCCCTTTCTGACCTCTCAAATGCAGCTTTAGCACTAGTTCTGACATATGTTCTCACTATGCACTCACATATGGGTGATTTCTCTCTTCATCTAAATTCCTTACTTAATAAACACTAAAACTGATTGAATTCTAAAACTGCAGAGAAGTCATGAATATTTTCATAAATAAACCCACCACATTCAGATCATTACTATTTATGAAATTGTGGTATTTGACACTGAGAAACATATGCTGATCAATAAATAAGAATGTCAGTCTTTCTTAAAAGATCAAGAAATACAAATATTTTGAATTAAAATTATATGAACCTTTTTCTTCCCCGAAAATTAAAACTCTATTTGTCAAAGTACGGTTAAAATACCTTAAAGTAAAAAAAAAGAAAAAAAAAGAAAAAAAAAAAAACCTCCACAGCTGTATCTAGTAAAGATTATCAATCATGCATTGCACAGTCAGTTTAAAAAAGCAAAGCTTCCAAATTTGAAGACAGGAAATGGAGCGTATCTGAACTACTTACAAAATAGATAGTTGAATTAAACCCTTAAATGATAAAATGGGTGAGGAAAGAGTATAAATAAAATAAAAAATATATATTAGTGAGCATGCTGAGTAGATTAGGCTAAGGATTAATACGGTAACCTATGACATTTTTCATTATGTTTTCTTTGGAAAGTAGTACAGTGTCTGGTCTTTGAAGACCTACTTTTTCTCCTTGTCACCATCTATGCTTCAAAAATAATCAGGGGAATGAACCCTGACCAACCTTATTATTTTTTTCCCTCTGCATGGCAACTGCACCTTCAGGTTGCTTTCCAGTAAGTCAGTGGCAGTCATTCCTGTCCCAGGCGTGGTGGTGTGCAGTTGCTGATGGATTAGAACCAAGGCTACAAATCACATAATCTCTGCCTCAGACCTGCACCTTGACTTTTCACTGAGCAACATGATACAACAGTTAGATGGGAGCTGGAAAATAGATGCTGGCAAGAGGTTGTGCTTATCATGAAACATGGCAAGAGTGAGTGGTGCAACAACAGCTTAGGGGATTAATTTGAAACAGAAGCTGCTCCCTTCAATGAGGGAATGATTTAGCATTAAACAAACAGTTGCCTTAGTAACTAACATATTGCCCTATCCCTCCTTTCACTTTGAACAAAACCATCTCTGAACACAGTTTTTCATCACCTTTTTTGTTTGCTTAACTGGTCTTCTTCAAGTTTCAGACAGCCAAATAGCTTGCAGTGAAATGTAAGTCTATTTCCTTTTTATGAACTGCCCTAAAATGCAAAACATATTCCAGGATCTTCTCCTCAGTTTACCAGACTTCGAATACTAAAGGGAGATATTTTATATCTAAGCAGAAAAGTCTATTTCTTATAGAAACAGGAATACTCTGTGCCATGTATTAATCAGGCCTACATGTCTTCAGCAGTCTTTCTGAATATCCCTTCTTAAGAAATGCACCATCCAGGATGAATAAACTGTGTAGTGTTTCTCTTGATGTTTACCTGTTCCTATGTAGAAGGTCAAACATACTCCAAATGAGAACTGAACAATTTTAAAAAGAGGGAAGAATGGACTCATTGTACGTGTTTAAGTGTGTATCATCTATCTAACTTCGGTAGCAGCTTGACAAACAGTTGAGGAAAATAAAGGGATTATGCTCCTGCCTCTTAAATCTTGACGTAAGTTTTAGATGGAGCTAGAACAATAATGATTACTCGGAGTGAGAAAGGATTCCTGTATATCTAGTTTAGATATAACCAGAGAGAATAAACTTGCAAATATCTCCAGAGTTAGTCCAGCCTCTTCTGGAGACTGCATAATAATGCAAAAAGCTATAAAGTAACCCTTACATAAATAATGTATCTATTTACTTAAAAGTTCCAGGGGAAAATAATTAGGATACCTCTGCTTTTCCAAAACTGCTCCATCTTCTGTAGGGTGGATAGAATTTAGGTGTAGTTTGTACGTTTTCTCAGGTCTTGGAAAAACAAAAGAATGTAAGTATCACTGTTCTGAGCACCCAGAAATCCCAACACATATTTTTGCCTTGACTTCCATGAAGCAAGCTAAGAGCAGCTGAGTATTGAGCTTCTCTCCACATGGGGAGGCGTCACTACTGATGGTCATGGGACTCCAGCTTCAGATTCAGCCAGACTAGAAACCCAGAACAGGCAAAACACTTCCTGGTATCCAGCATGTGGTCCTTGCTCCCATTTCCCATGGCAATGGGTCTATCATTTTCTGAATGAGATTTAAGCCTGAATTTGTCTGGAATTATGCACTGATGAATCTCACGAGATCTGTCTATTCTGTCCCAATTACAAACTTGCAAAATTTCCAATTTATACAGAAAGCAGGTGCACTTTTTCTGTGATCTATTAGGCTTTTCTGCAGCCTTGGAACATGGCTGCACCATCCCTAATACAAAGATACAATGTGAAATCTCAAAGCAAACCCTTCTATTTCCATGATTTTAACTGCTCTTACTATAGTCAGTGAAATATGCCCAGTGACATGGAGCAAAGAGATACAAAGCTGAAAGAAAAAACTCACAATTTGACAAAAGAAATTCTCCACATGCCTACATACAGGGGATAGTTGATACCTTGGGTTGGAGGAGAAGGAAGGTGGGGTCAGGTGTCTGAGCCAGAAGTAGGGCACTGAAGTTACAGTCCAATGACCTTTTCCATGTGGAAAATTCAGTGCTGTTAAACTGATGTTCTATGGACAGAAATTGATTCATTAGATTTTTCTGATGTTTCAGTAAGACTATACACATCAATCTTTAGAACCATTTATAACCCCAGAGATATACAGTCAAATTTATCATATTCTGGCATAGAAGACACCCGTGTACAAGCTGCAACCTTTAAGAAGAAAAATTGCCATTAAGAAATTGCTCCATCTAAAACTGCCAATATTTTTACTATAACCAGTGGTGATGGAAAAGCAGATCAAGCATATCTGTGTCAGATACTGTAGAAGGAGCACGAGAGATTAAAAATTAGCCTGCATCTGATTTTCTTACCTTTTTTTTCCCAGTGTAGCCTCAATGTGTTTGATGTTCTTTAGTGTTAGACCCTTATTTGGGAAAAAAGAAGACAAACAGGAAATAAATCACACACTCTGACATGAGGCTAAAATGACACTGAACACTACACACTCATGCTGGAGAGGTTAAGACTCAATTATTTAACCAGAGAGCTTGTATAAAGACTCCACTACAGAAAAATGCCTTTTTACTTCCTACATGAATTGAGATTAATTATAATGCCCAGCTGACAGAATATTAGAATGAGCTGAAAAAAAAGATCAGATTAATTTCTTATGTGTTGAAGCTATTAGCTTAAAATAGTCTGTAATTGATTTTAGCCTGATGGTGAAAGCAGGGCTGCCATTTTTTAAAAATGGATTGTGTAAATTTGGCCAGACAGTGTTAAGATGAGACCAGACTCTGAGAGGGTCAATCAAGGTAAGTTTCTCTGCTAGACAGTTACTCAGCTATTTTGGACAGCTTCACGCATGGAATTCCATCCCTCAATTATCTAAGATCCATTAGTGTTAAAACTGTGATCATGAGAAACAAAATCAGAAGGGTTGCAGCCTGACATAAAACCAGTACTGAAAAAGAAGACTGCTCCAGTACTTGGAGCAGTAAATGGGCTTGATAGCTTTCAACTAATGTCTCTTGTGAAGAAGGGTATGTAACAGTTTCACACACCATGAAAATTAATTTTTCCTGCAAGGCTGGTGGGTAAAGTTTCATGTTATGAACCAGTGGTATTTTACCCATCTGTTTGTACTTAATGAGAACATGACATCTTGGATTTCATGTGAGCTCACCAAAATTAAGGGAGTATAGCTTTAGCTAAACCCGCAGGATCAGGATTTATTAACATGAAGAGATTGTGAGTGGATTTTTTCATGAAGGATTTTGATATTTTGCTGCATCTCTACTTCCAGGAGGGGACTGAAGATCGAGTATTTCACAATTCTCAAAGGAAAATGTTCAATGACTAAAATATTCAGAGTCAATTGATTTTTATATTATTATACTGTAGTATGATCCAGGAATAAAGTACAAATTCCAGAATAATTTCTGAGGACAATCTAAACAGAGTCCTTACGAGAACACTGCATTACAGTGATGTGCACCCAGCTCAACAAATTTATTCATGTTCATTAGAAGTTGCATTTTTGATGGAATTGTGTCCCAGTGGGTTTTCTGAGCCAACCTGTTATTACATATTTACAGAGAGACAACAAATGAAGACTGAGCAGTTTTTGATGTAGAAATGCCAGTGATTTTGACAGATATGCAAGCACTGGAAGAGATATTTGGAACAGCTATTAATATATGATTAACAAATAACTAGAATTAACAGCTGAGATAATATGAATGCATATTCAGATGTATTTATTTTTACACATTCATAGGATGCATTTGTGCAAGAGACAGAACAACAGCAAGTTAAATGTTATTGATATAAACAGACTATAAGTGAAGTAAGAGACACTGCCGAGTAACACTCCCCATGATGAGGAGGAGGAGGTTAAGAAGAAAGAACTTTTATTCCCTGTCACTCATAATGATTAAAGCTCTTTTCTCTAAAGCAGGCAATGCTGGCTGCCCTCACAAAGACTCCTGGAATGAGAACAGCTGCTGTGAATAAGACAGGGTAAGATCTTCAGACCCTCAGGGAGGCATGTGCTAGGAAGCAGCGGCAGTAACAGGGTCTATAATATAAATGAAAAAGCTCTGGTAGAGTGGAGTTCTGCCAACAAGCAGGAGCAAGAAAGAGATTACTGGCAGTGGGGTGGGACAGGAACCCAGGCTATCAACAGAAATGGGAATGAGATATTAGAAGCCTGTAGAATTGGCTCCAGACTTAACCCAGCATGCTTCACTGTCCCGCACCTCCTGTAGGTGCTGGGGCAGTAAACATGCCAGCTGGAAAGGTAGAAAGGATTGGAGTCAAACACAGATATTGACTTAAAGGAGGTTTTATAGCCATTTTCTGGGATAGCTGCTGTTCAGCTACCTTCCTCTGTCATTTGAGAAAGGTTGTAGAATCAGTCCCTGAGACAGCAAACTCTGCTTCTCCTTTGGTTTGTGTTGAAAAAAACCCAACCAGCACCATCCTCTGCCTGCAATGCTTTGTAGACCAACAGTTGTACACTTCCACAGCTCTTTAAAAGGATGAGTTTCTGGTGTGCTGTTACTGGTTCTTTTAATTCATCAAATATAAGTACAGCTCTCAGGGAACTCCTGTAAAGTTTGCATACAAAATAATGTGAAGTGTAACCTACTAATATTACCACCACAACTTTCTTATTCATGCTATTTCTGCTTTGAACAGTCTAAGGAGGTGATAAAGAAAAGTAAGGCTTCACAAGACTCATCATTTAACCAATGCTCCATCTCTTTATTTCATCTTATCTCTTTCTAATTTGAAAATGAAACTCAGATGTTCTGTCTAAACACAACAAAAGGAGGTTAGAATTCCTAATTATCAGTAGTGAAACACAATCTAAAATAAGACTTGTAACTCTGATATGCACTGCAAGATGAATGCAGGTAATTGAATAAAATGGAAAGAGGGATAAAGAAGTCTAAGGAGAAAAAACTCCAAAAACAGAAGTGCCAGCATAACTTTATATTCAGTTACAAGTCAGGAACATGTAAGAAGCAATTATTTTCACTACACTCAAAATCCTCATGTTGAAGATTACTTCAGTACAGGCTACAGAGTATTTAATAAAGAAAGGCTTGAAAACCCACAGGATATAAAAGCTTTTGTATGATTTGAAGAGACATGACAAACATGCTCATCAGGATTATTTTCACAAAAAACTAATTTCTTAAGCATATATGATGTGCCAAGTAAAAGCCTTTAATATCTTCCACATTTCTTAGAAAATTTGGCTGATGTTCATGTCCTCTGTATATTCATTAATCCAGTGCTTTAGGACAGGAGGCAAAGGATATTGTAGTCATCTTCAAAGCTACAACTCTGAGTAGTTTTAATGGATAGTAGAGCTAGAGCTCAGACCTGCTCAAACATGATAAGCAGAACAACCAAAATACTGAACATAGCAAACAATTGTGCCTCTGTTGACTGAAGACTATTGACTGTTTTTATCATTTTATAAATTAAGCTTCTTAAACACATAAATCTGGACAAAAATAAATTTTATTACCAGTAACTATAGATACCATGTCACGTATACCAACATTTAAATGCAAGTCCTTTGATGCTCAGGAAGGGTCTTTCTACAGCTTGAATTAAGCTTCAGACTGTAACTGTACCCCACTCACACAGCCATGAGAGAGCAAAATAAAAGACACTTTGCCAGGTATAAGAGTGCCGCCCTGCAGAGGGGCAGTCATGAATTCTGTCTCCTGCTATCAAAAACAAAGAAAAAGCTGAGGTCAGACAAGGTGGGCCAGGCTGGGGCACACCAGGAGAAAGGTGGTGCCATCCAGTACAACTGAACTTCCCTGTGCCATCAACTGGCTCCTCAGACACAGGTTCCTGTTGCAATAAGTTAGCCATGACTCCATTATCTTCATGCAGGGAAAAGCCCATTCTTTATTTTCATAACTCATTTTACACACTTTTTACAGACCTCATGTGCATCTTTAATTGGTTAATAGCTTTCTTGCCAGTTACTCTATTGGTTAGTAAAAGGTATTCTACTTGTCCACCAAATCCCTCTATTCTTGGATTGTTTACATATTTTCTTTACTGATTCTCATGGGACAAATCCCTTGTTATTACAGGTGCATTTGTTTTTCAGCCCAGGAATAGGTTGTTGTGCTAACGAGTTTTCATACCAAGATTGTTTTTGCATGGGAACTTGCAAATTACTTAGAAATGAGAGGCCAACTTTGGCAATTTAGCAGAGCAGGCCTGATTTTATGAGGCCTTTCTTTTATAATTCTTTTACCTGTCACAACAAGTTCCTACTGTTTTCTTGAGAGATTGGGCTTTCTCTGCTCAGGTGGCCAGAGAAATTGCTCCAGCCCTCATGGGCCTGGCAAGAATTAAGCAGGCTTATAAATAAAAGTATTTAGAGGTATAACAGGTTACCTAACACAACCTTCTCTGCTGTCGTATGAGACCAAACACACCTCTGGCAGTCCTGAAAGTTATTCCAACAGGAGAACCCATACTGGACATTGAATACAGACGTTCAGTGTGGGGACGAACACCCTCCCCCATGGCCACATTCCTTTCAGAAGAATTACTCTGGCAGCTTTTCCTGATGCAGGGCAAAATTAGTTGGCAGCTGGCTTGTGTGGGTGAGCACTACTGAGGAACTGATTATTATGATTTTTTTTTCCTAACATTCAGCATATCCACGATAGATATTTTACAAAAAGGTGAGGATGTTTTAATTGTGTTTCCAGCCTCTCCTTTGCTACCATGAAGGCTGGAAACTGCTTGCACTTTCTAACAGCAAGCAGAATGAAATTTAGTATATTTGCAAGGATACCTACTCACATGATTCCCTCTTCTGTATTTTGCTTTTCACAAAAAAGTCAGAACAAGACAAGACAAAACCAAATCAGACATCAAACTATATGCAAGCAGTATGTTAAACTGAAGCAAAGAACATTGCTGCTGTTTCAAAAAGAAATTAGTGAAGGCCCTCAGTTATTTTTGTGAAAACTAGGCACCAGAAAAACAATCACCGGAGTTGTTTTCCTTCTTTAAAACAAATGAAATGTACAACTTTTGTTCTGACTATCCTACCAGCTTCTTGGGCAGGAAAAGGCATCCTGTCCCACAGAAAATAGGCAGTGTTTCATGTTGACAAGGACAAAGTCTATGCTGAATGTGAACTAACTTGTGTATGTAATCACTTCTGGTGGTCTAGTGGTCTGCTCATACAGCTTTGGATGACAAACTTGCTACGTAGCCCTATTCAGGTGCTACTCTCTCCTGTGCAAGCTAAAAGCCAGTCAGTGCTGAGATAAAAACAGTCCTGTGGATTTTAAAATGAAACTTACACAGCAGAGAGCAAAAAACCGAGTCCTTATACTGAGGCAGCCACTCCTTGCATGGTCAGGTGAAAAATGAGGTGTGGTTTAACAACCTGTGTGTCCCTTTCCTGACAGGAACAGGAAACATGGTTAATGCAAAAGGAAAACATGGAAAATGACAGGTTCTGGAAAATCCTCCATCTGCCTTTTCAAATGGTTCCAGCTTCTCATTCATACTGAACATAATTCTGAGCTCTGTTTCAACAGCATTGTTTAAACAAATTGCCTTAGGGAGTAGACATCCACTTTCCCGACCTCTGTTTGATGCCCTGCAGAGAAAATAGTGCAATGCTACTGACAGTTCAGAAGAAGCAATGCCATAAAGGAAATAATGCACACTTTTAATCTCCCAAACAACCTATTTTTCTGCAGCTATTTAAAATTTTAATATAAACTGCAGAAAATGTCCTGTATGTGTGGCTTGCTTTCCTGTGATCTCACCAGGTCCCTCTCATTATAATCACGGAAAAAGCAGTTTAACTACATCCAGTAAATTTCAGCTTCTTGGCCCCCACAGAGGAATCTATATTAATATGCAGCAGCAAAATGGCAAAGCACAGAATTCTATTTATCCACGGGGGTCTGGCTGGAAGAAGGAACTAAGTTTGTTAATGAACTCCTGAGCCTGGTTCTTTACAGGGTGCACACTACATGCCAGCCTCAATATAGGACTAAAACGGTCTGAAATGGAAAATTCAGCCCATTTGCCCTCTGTACTGCAACCAGTGAACACTAACAATATCATTGAATGAAAAATGCAGTGCTGATGCAGTCACAGCTGGAAAACTGCACCCTGTGATGAGCATAGACTGGTGGGTACTCAGGAGAAAGGGAAAAGATTGTTAAAGAGATGGCACGTTTTTCCTAGAAAGACTGGAAAAGCTAAATGGCACTTGGCTAGGCTAGCATGGAGCAAAGATAAGTTTATTGAAAGCCCTCACTTGAACTCTCCAAAAGGCCTTTGCTGGAAGGGTGTCTCAGGGCAGCAATGCTCCAGAGATAGTTCCAGTCAGAGTATGTGTGGATCTTATTTCACAGAGATACCAACAGATTTACCAGCAATAGTGTAAACTGATTTCTTCAGTAGTACTGTGAGAGAGAAAACATACCTAAAGAAAATGCTGAGGGTCTAAAACTTAACGACATCCTTAAATTATCCAGGTCCAATTGATGAAATCTGCAAGAGCTCACTCAAACCTCTGAGACGTTGTTCGCTGGTGTGACTGAAACACAGAAAAAATAAAATTCATTTTCATGGATCCTCCAATGCCAAATACAAATAGCATTTGAGTTACTTAAAAATTTTCATGTTTTTGAAGAGACTTCTATTTGCTGTTTTGCACAGAAGGGAAGAAGGCAGATGTCATTCAGTACAAGTGCTGTAGCCAAATACCAGAGTATTTAAGGAAAAGAGGGCAACAATCTACAAGTAACTGAGAGAAGTTCAACACCAACTACCTTATGGTAACAAGTACAAAGCAAAAGAGATCAATTCTACATAAGGGAAGTAGAGAGGCTAATTTATGACAGTAATTAGGTCTGAAAACATATGCAATACACCTGAACTCTAAACAAGGAGCAGCCCTACCCAAGATACCTTCAGATAAGGTTTCACAGACTGCTGACCTATGAAGGGAGCAAAGAAGTGCCAAGCTTATACTCCAATCAGTCTCTAGAAGACCCAGCCTGGCTTTGAACACATCTTTAAAAAAAAAAACTCAAACCAAAACTGTGAGTTCAGCCATTCTGGACATCCATCTGAGCATCACCCTGTTTCTGAGGTGTAGTAAAGCAACAGGGTTGGCCAATACTGGAATTTAATAATAGCCTTTTTCTTCCAGCATGTAGTCCCAATCATAAATGTCTAAAGCAATTCAGGAATAAACTCTCTCTTAAGAGGGCAGTATCTATCCCTTCAATACCATCATTAAAAACAAAGTATGTAGCACACAGAGCACAAAGTAGGCAAAAAGAGTCTCCAAAATTGAAAAAAAATCATTTTGGGGAAGGGCTTTACCCTGGGTTTTACACAATCCCTATCTGTCAGGCCACATGATCTGATGGTGGTGATATGTCTACTACATAAATAGGTATATATACCATTCTGTAAGGGCCAGCTGTCATCGTGGGGCAGGTGCCTTGGGACAGCAGGATGCATAACAGGATTTGAGGCAGGGGTGGTGGCACTGTAGAGGTAGAGGCAAGATATTGGCTACAACCCTCCCTTCAAAATCTGACACAAAATGACAGAAAATTTACATGGTGACAAGACAGCACTTTTATTTAAGGACTGTCTCTCTGATCACCTTTGGATTTATTTCCCTCTCCTTCTATATCTGCCTTTACACATTTACAAGTTCTCTCACCTGGTAGTTTTCCCAAGTGCAATAAACGAGGCTTCATTGCATGTCTTTTTTGTGTGCCATTCAGCTCTTACTAGTAGATATTATTTCCCCTCCTTTTCCCCAACTTCACATCCTTCTTTCTCAATTATGGTGCCTTTATACACAATGTCCTATTTCTAAGTTTTCATCCTCAATCATCCTTCTTTCATCAGAAGACAAAGAAATTTCTCACTTAATTTTTTTTTTTTTGACAATTCTTTCCCATCTTTCACTACAAGATCTTCATCTTTATTGCTGTTTCAATTCCTGTTTGCTTGTGGACAGATTCCTGACTTGAGTCAGTTAATATTGACTGGCATCTGCAGAGCAGATAATCTTTATTTTTGAAGCATGTATATATTATGCATAACACATTCCACATAATTATACAGAGTGCTCTCATTTCTGGAAATGACTGCTCTTCGTGTTCTGTATGGAAGTAATAAGATACATTTCAACAGGTTTAACTGACTGCAGAAACAGCACTGTATACAATGCACTGAATAAACTTACAAGAAATGTTTCTCAAGTGATTTCTTGTTTAAGTTACTGGGAAACAAGACATGCAGAAAAAAGAGGCTTGTTTCAGCACAGTGCCAGCACAGATTTTGCTCCATTAAGAATGGAGGATTTTGCACTGCCTAGATCTCTCATCTCCTTTTTCCTATATTTGTTAACCTGCCCCCTCCAGTTGCCTGTCAGCACCAGCTTTGACCTCAGTCACCTATATCTCTCAGTCTTATATAACTTCTTCCCTGTTCCCACTATAAAGGGAACAACCTCTATAATGTGATCCATAAGAATATTCCCTAGCTTTTCTCCCGTAAAAAAAAGTCTCCAGGAAGAATTATCTTAGAAATTAGTCAGCTGGTAAGCAATTGTTTTGCTTTGAAGTTTAAAAAAAATAAACAGCAGAATTAACACGAGCTGAGACTTATGTCCTCCATATGCAGCCTGCCTGCCAGAAGAAGGCTCAGCAGAAAGGTGTCGAGGCATCCTTGCCTTGTGGGCTCAGGGAGGCCGTGCATGTGAGTGCCCAGCTGGGCACAGGCACAGCAGCATCCATGTGGCTGCAGGCACGCTCTTGCCATGCTGACAGTCCCCAGGCCTTCTCCTTTGCTGGAGCAGCTCACAGCTCCCAGCCTCTGGCTGGTTGCACGCCTTGGCTCTCAGCTTGGACGCCCTCTGCTAACACTCTTGCCTTTCTTTCTCTTCCAGAGGAAAGTAGTGGAGTGCCTCAATTTCCCAACAGTAATGCTACTGTCCAGAGGGGACAATGCTGACAATCTGAAATTCTGACAGCTCCATTCCCTCTTGCTGTTAAAATGGTTTTGATCTTGCATCTATTTGGGGCTCTAACTGACAGTGCACTTGTATCACAATAACCCTGCCAGACATTTTGCAATGTCAAACAAGCAAGAAGTCCAGAATCATTACTAAGTGAATTCCACAAAACATGGAAATCCTTCCTTTGACCAAGTGCCAGGAGCTTTCTTCTGGCTGACCCTAGCTGACCCTAGCTACCTGACCCAGGTAACCCAAAGATTAGTTCACAGAAGCATCCAAATGATTTTTATCATCAATCTCTAGTCTGATTTGGGGCTACAACTGCTGTAAATCCCCAATCCTAACTCAGCAGTAAGAGCATATCGTCATCCATTGCTTCTGCTTGTACCCTTGACCTGTAAATATGATGGTATTATCTTTTCCTGTAATGCCACTGCCATTACTAATGTGCTCATGACTCCTCATTCTTTACACATGCATCCAAGGCATATTTACAAACAGATCAAATACAAAAGTGCTTTGTTTCAAAAGCAGTGTTTGTCCTGCAAACCGTAGTTTTTCAAGTGAGCACACCATAGAGTTCAGCCTGTGCCAGAAGAAAGACTCATAATTCCTCAGCTCAAAACACAAAATCACTGCTGTTACAGCTTGATGCAATGCCTTATTCAGCCAAGCAATCACATGGAAAGGTTTGAAAAAGGCTTTGGTGAGGACAACTCAGTTGCCATCCACACCTTATAGAAACAAATTCACCAAACTGCAGTCAAGTACATCCTCAATCCTTTTACTTTCCTCAGTAATTCCACAATTTATTACCTATGACAATTCACCCTAACCTACTCTTTACTGGAACTTTGAGAGTAGACACCATAGAATGCCATATGGGGAAGAATCCACAAAGTGATATAAATACCACATTTTGTATACATTTTTACTTGAGCAAGACTTGGAATCTCATCTCTCCATCAGTTTCTCTAGATCTGACCAACTTAAAAATAAAGGAAATTCATAGCAGAGAACCCTTACACAGCATTCTGCAGAGGAGGCAAGAAAGTGCCAAAAGAAAGACCAACACCATTTAGGGAATGACATATTGATGTATTTTGATAGCAACTAATATTGCACTCCGTATAACTTCATCCTTACTATTCTCAGGAAATAGATTTTTTCAGTATTTGTACTGGTATAAAATAAACAATTTTTCATGTAGTACTCATGGATCTGATAGGAGAACGAGTGTGAAGACAAAAATCTCCAAAACCTGGCTTGTACCTGAAACCACCAATAGAAACTATGAGAGTTACTGAAAAAGCTTCTTGGTTAAACCAATACTTTCAAAGTATCTTCTAAGTGTTGCTTTCTTCATTCTTACTCTGTACAGATACTGCAGATCCCTAAAAACCAGCAGAAAAAAAAAATCAGAAATCTTTCAGGTTTTTTTTCTTTTCTTTAGAAAGATCTCCCCCCAGCCAGCTGTGTCCTCATCCACAGAACAGCTCCTTTGCTCCAGAGACTCACATGGACTCAAGGCAAAGCTCAGATCCTCCTGCTAACTCCTCCTCCACCACCACAGAGAAAGCTAATCGACCTTTCCAGCCTTGTTTCTCTTTCAGCTCCACTGCCTTACCAGAATGCATTGGCTATAAGCCCATTTCCCCTTAGCCACAGCTTTATCTAGTGAACCTGCTCTATTTGGATGCTTCAGGCATCCATTTACTGCGAGGCCTTGGGACATCCCTTCAGTCCAGACTCCAAATGCTGCCTGCTGCCTCTGAGTTAGTAGTGGCTGAAATGTGTAATTTGTGCCTCTAAACCACGAAGGGCATCAGCATGAAGTGCAGTGCTGTGTTGTAGCCCTAAAAGAATATGATGTCCAGTCACAGGTTTTGGGCTAAATATCAGAGATTACGTCACTGTGATGACCTCCTTCAAAGTGCTGCATCTCTGCCAGATGCTACCAGGGAACGTGCCCACGCAAAGCAAGAAGGACTGGAAACTCATCGCTTTTTACATGGGAATCTCCACTCATTCAGTGAGAGGAGGGTTGGTTAAGGACACTGGGAAGGACCCTAAGAAACCCTGGGTAAGTCAGTGGTCTGCACAGGTCTGATATCCCTGCCTCTAAATGGGATAAGATACCTGCCTCACAGCTGGGACACGAATTGGAGCTGGGTTCATTCTCCTCAACTTACTAATCAAAAAGCACAAGAAAGAGCAGCTTGGTTGTGATGTATAAATATCCTGATCTTTACACTGGGTGTACAGGAATATTCATATTAAATAATTCACATATATCCAATACCAGAGGGAAGGAATTAAATCACGTTCTGTGTTTACACAATGCTTAACACAACCGCCAAAACTTAAATGCAAATAATTTAAATGGATGAATGAAAATTAATGCTCTAGAGAAATATACAAAACTTAAATAACAGATAGATTGAGACCAAAAAAGACCACTGAAGACCTCTCGCCAATGACCTCTTCCCAGAGGTGACAATTCTGTTAATTTTTTTTTTTAAAGAGAAAGAAAGAGAGAGAAGAAATCAAATCTAAATAGAGCAGAACTCTTTGCTAGTCGCACATATTTGGGTATTTCCTCCAATAAGAAGCATCTCAAGTTTCTTTAAATGGGTCAGGAATGTGTTGGCTGCACCTGAAAGTTTCAGTGACTATGAAAGCTTTAAAATCTGTTGTTAATCCTTAAAGAGAACTCATGCAAAGTTAATTTGTACTCTTGGATCATCATGTCTAAATTATTACTTAGTGTTAAATATTTGAAGTGAAAGATTTTCAAGGACTGTTGCAACTTTGGAGGAATATTAGGCTGAATTCACTTGAAACCTTGTTGGGAACAAATAATCCATTTTCTGATTATGAACAAAGTATTCATTATTTTTTTTTCCTGTCAGCAGTTTTGTGTTTTGCAGTTATCTCCAGTTAGGCACCCACACATGGAACAATACTGATATTAAGGAAAGGAAGTTAACACATGTCTGACAAACCCAAATGCAATAGGTAAGTGTACAAAGTAAGTAGAAAATTAAGCAATCTTTCTAAGTCTGAATAAGTGTAATTTTATGAAATTTACATGAAGCCAAGAAAACAATATTTTCCAAAAGTCAATGCAAAACCATAACAAAGCCAGTTCCAGATCAACACAACATTCCTTTTGGGCTCTATCAATAATCTGTTTTTCATATGAACACTGTCAAAGGCTGAACGAGTAAGGGCAAATACCTTTATTACTAAATCAAAGAAGAAACAAAGTTCTTGGATCTATTATATTAAATACAGCAGAATGTGCTGAAAAGATTCTAACAGACATCCCTTGTTTTTCTGAATTCTCAATTTACTTAAAGCTATAGTACAAAAAAACCCCCCAACTTTGTAGTGTTTTACACTTGTCACACAGGAAGTTCTTCAGTTCATGCAATAAAATATTTATTCTAGAAGCCCTTTGAGAGGGGCCAGATGTGTAAAACAGAGGCAGCAGACAAGAATATATCAGGTCTGATCATTCACATGGAATTTTTCTGTGACTTACAGTAGTTTCATAATTCAACAAAATATTTACATAATTGTTTTTCAGGGATAGGCTAATATATCAGTATAGAGCTAATGCTTACTTCTAATGAGCCCACGGTAAAGAAATATCATCAAAGCTACCTCTAGACAGCAGGCATGTACAGAAATGTCAGAATTTCTCAAAATGTGATTTGCACAGACTAAAATTCAACATCTGAAAATGTTATACTATCCTAAGCTGTTATGCAGTATCTTAGTGAGATGTTAAACACAGTTGCTGCTCTCATTCTGGTAAACTTGAATTTCAGAGCTAATTGAAATTTGAAACAGTTCCTTGAAATAGAAGGTGTTTGTATAAATATAAGGATGCAATTACTGAGATAAGTAGAAATGCAAGAAATTTATGTACATAATGAATCTCCTGAAGGAAAGATGATTTTCTTCTTCTTTCTCTCCCCAGCTCCACAGCACTGAAATGCACAATTCTTTTTCAAAAGAAACTCTCCCTAGTTCAAGATTTAAGAGAATCTGGAGGGGTAGGAGTCTAAGCAGAAAGCTAAAAATTGTAAAGTTATTTCCCAAGCTGTTCCACC
This sequence comes from Phylloscopus whistleri, assembly GCA_017589585.1. Classification (NCBI taxonomy): domain Eukaryota; kingdom Metazoa; phylum Chordata; class Aves; order Passeriformes; family Phylloscopidae; genus Phylloscopus; species Phylloscopus whistleri. The sequence goes on from JADMLD010000046.1 coordinate 94,038, forward strand.
ATAGCTAGCAGCATGTCAGACAGTCACCTACAGCTGCTCATTACTAGAATCATGTAGACCACCCTGCCTTAATATAAAGGGCTTGAAATCAACAGACCCAAAAATTACCTAGAAAACAGGTAAAAAGAATGCCTAGAAGCACCTCTCTTGGAAGAATTCCTGAAGGGGTATTAAGAGCTTTTCCTTACGTGTTGCACTGAAGTCCGTGCAGGAGCACACCATCTTCTGTAAGGGATTTAAGTAATACTGCTAGCAGTGCCCAAAAGGTTTGGTTTTCCTCTGAGACCTAGGGGTTAAAAAAGTTAAGGCATGATTTCAAGTTCACAGCTTGTTATTTGTTATTTCCTGTGCCTTCTCTGTATCAGCTCATTTCCACTCCAGTGGAACATCAGAACATCCCCCTGTTAATTTGACAAAATATGCTGGGCAGGTACAGGAGAGGCTGTTGCTGTCAGGACAAATTACTAAGTAATGTCACTCATCAGTGACACTGAACTTGCCTACAAGGCAATGCTGCTCCTTGCCCATGGCATTATTGTAGGTGCTTCAGGTACTGCTGGTTACCTGCCAGATCATTTTCCCGTGACATTCCTTGCCTCAACATCAGATCCTCCTTCTTTGACCAAGCCTTTTGTGAATTCTGCTGCCTCAGGTTGACCTCACCTTCTTTCATTTCTGCCAGAAGTGACTGCGAGTTGCACTCAGGCAATTCCTCATGCTTGGTGCAGAAGGTCAGCCCTTGGCCTGTGATCTGCTTAAGAAATCAGCAGTACAGAGGTCCAAACAGCTGGCATTGTTTTTCTGCACAGTAGCTGGGCAGAAGCCATTATCTTGCTTTGCAAAAGCCTATTTGAGGGCTTTAAGCAAATGTTTCCAGTTTGCATGCCCAGAGGTTGCAATAACTATGCTCTTCATTATTATGGAAAATGAGCTTTCTCTGTTGGTGAACCATGCTCTTTACTAAGGTCAGAACCCACCTTGATGGCAAAACATACAAAAAAAGGAAGTCACAGCCATTCACGAGAGAGCAGGAGTAGCAATGCAGAAGCTGCTCTTTTATCCTAGGTGGTAATGTGCTGTTTCAGGAGGTATTATTACCTCACAATAACTCCACTTCCATTGTGTATAATGATTAATGGTAATTGCTTTTGTACTTCAGTATTTTTCAGAGAACACTTTGGCTTCCAATGAATACATTAGTACCTCATTGCTGTAAACATCCTCCTCACAACTTGGCCTATAACACAGAATTAGATTACAAAGCAGTCAAGATGGATATTTTTACCTTGTTTTGATTTTTCTGGGAGATCAGTTTTTTGCTCTGATGTGAAGGAGAAAATTGTTCAAGAGCTTCCACTTTAATCTAGCCACGAGTGGCATTCTAAGTCTTCCTAATGCATCTACGATTCCAATTCTCTGTTAGATTGGTTTAGTGTTAGGACCGTGATCAAAGAATACATTTTCTTCTGCATTCCTAGCCTTTTCCAATAATGTAAAATGTCAGTTTGTGGGATGGAAAAATAAGAAAGATGCCTTTTCTGGTTTTCACAGGAACCATTTTATCCCTAGATACTGCATCATCTCAGTGTCCTCAAATGTCCTTTATGTGATGACCCACATTAAAAACATCTTGCTTTTAGAAACTTCAGTTGAAGAGGCTTAGGACTGTTACCCTTTCTCTTTTGCTTCCTCAATTCCCCTTTATTTTTAAATACTCTCTTACCCCCACTGAAAACTCAGTGTAAGGATAGGGAATTACAGCAATAGATTGCCTGGGGAGATGTTGGGGTCTCTCTCATTAGGGTTCTTTAAAAACAGATTAGACAGTATCTGTCAGAAATAATTTACGTGCTGCTTATCCTGCCTTCAGGCAGAAGGACACACTAGATGATTTTCTTTGATGTTATGACTGTCAATAAAATTTCTGTACCTACACCATCTAAGGATTTATGAAAAGAGCAATCTAATATTTCTTTAAGTCAAATAATTATGTTTGTGGTCTCTAAGACATTGCAGCAGTTCCCATTACTGTGCTACAGATAACACTAATGTCTTAGGTATAACAGTGAAGCCATTGTTTTTTAAGAATTAACTTTGATAGCAATAACTGCATAAGGTTGGAATGCTCCTCTGCTCAAAGGAAGTGTTCACAGTTAATGAACTATCTTAGTCTTATTTAAGACTATCTCAGACCTTATTTAAGGTTCTGATAAAGGGGTAAAATAGGATTATATAGGTCTTAAGGTCTTCCTCTGATGACACGATTTCCTTCTGTGTTAGCAGCCCAGCAAGCCATATGCCTCCTTCAAAAGACTGCTGCAGGACTGATGGCATATAACTGGTGTGGTGATCATGTGCAAGGTAAGAATTTTATATGAGACATGCTGGAGAATAATTTCTACTCTATAATGTCAGCCTGATGCTATAGCACAGACACAATTTGTGTCAAATTAAATTCTAATCTTTCCACAGCAACCATATTATGAGAACCAGGCATTCTTGCTATTAAAAATATTGACCCCATGGTCCTTGATAAACAAAACCTATCTTAAATTCAGGAGTGAAAAGCTGAGTTTCCATCTTCAAATTCCCTTCTTGCTTCAAATCAAGACATTAACATAGGGATGTGACTCAGTGAAGCTGTTGGCTCATTGCACAGGAAATTATTTTTTGCTGCTGCTTTACCAAGAAAAAGTCACACTGTAAAACTTGATGCAAGGCAAGTAAATAGACCTTGGTTTAGATAGCAAAATTCCTTACCTGAAATTTTCACTGAAGGCAGCAATACACTCAGGCATTATTGTTACACACACACATATGCACTTTACAGAAGAGATCTCCAGTTTGGGCCTCTAAGAACTATGTAAAGGGTCGGACTTTTCCACAACCCTGTGGAAAGCTTCTTTGTAACTCTCCCCACATATGGAAATAATGTCCCCATGCACCAAAGAAACAAGACTCCAACAATGGCATTTTCAATCATAATGCCTAAAGCTGTTCAGAGACTGAGATCTTGTAATTCTCAATATTATGTAAGGCTGGTAGTAATAATTTATGCATATAGTCGTTATTATTCTGATAATATTAATTTGCTGAAACAGAGACTCTCTCAGAATTAGTCACAAGTGATTTGCAATAATGATGTCTTCAAAACTTGTGTCTGGATTTTCAGTGGAGACTGAAGATTGAAATCAGAGGTTTGTGCTGCTTTCTCCAACATGCACCTAAATGAGAGCCAATTTGTTCTGTACTAACCCATGTTTCTTAATCTTCAATTTTCACATATTTCTTCTCTCTTGCCATTACTCTTCATGTGAATAAATTCAGAACGTCTCCCTTTGATTCTGTCTCAGGAGACAAAGAGAAACACACTGACATTTTTCTATGAAAGAGTTCTTGTTGTCACAAATTCAAGGCAATTGCAGAGTTAAATTTAGGACCATATTAATGAATATTCCCCAGTATTTCCAGTCATCCATGCATTTTCAGTACCTGCTTTCATTTTACTTTTTCAGATCCAAAGCTAGATAGCGTGTATGGAATTCAATGTATCATGTTTGAAAGGTTGAAGGGCAGCTGGGATTTATTCCACAACAGTTAATTGGGATCTCTGCTTTTGGACTTCACCTGCATCCTTCTGCCAACATAACTCTTTATGTCATACTGGTAAAGTCATCAGAATGTCAGGAGAGAATAATTTGCTTCCCCAAGATTAAAGCAGTGAACACATCAATTTAATCCAGAGTTTTGGGAGACAGTCTATTAATCATCAACAAGGAAAAAGAGTTATGCACTAATAAGAGTTTTCTAATTGCTAAGCAAAAGATGGGGGAAAAAATTACTATTCCAGTTTGGCAGGTTTGCAAATAACTCCTGGTAAGAACAAACAAAATGTTTCTGCTGCTCTTATCATTGCTTCACTTCAATGCATCAACCTTGCATTGTCAACAGGAATAATTTAGCTGAGCCTTAGAAATGTGACTCTGAATCCATACAACTACCAGGAAACCCTCTCCTTGTGTTTTATGACAGTAACCACATTGCTGTGGTGCTTTATCAGGTAAATATATGTGGTATGAGAGCCTTGAACTTTGAATCAAACAGGTATTTTGTGCTATCTACCCTGGAGCTGATGGCATCTTGTATTAGCATGGTTGGTTGGGAAATGCAAGCTGCCAGGCCTGGAGGCTCACAGGAATTCCTCTGACTGTTCCTCTCTGCTGTTTTGTAGGAATAAGAAATGGCCTACAATACAGGAATACTCAGTATTGCAATGGGTTGATCTGTGCAGTAGGGGGATGATTCTCAGAATTTTGGACATTTCAATAACATTCTCTTTTTTTCACTCTGTTCTGCTAAGATTACACTTCCTTTCCTTATTACTCTTGCTCACAGACATCCTTCCCTACCTCAGACTCCTGCACTCTTTCACCCCACTGACAGATCTACACCAGCAGAGTAGAAACCACCCTCCCTGCAGAATAACATGCTGATAATCCCTGACAGATCCTTTCTCCTCTCACTCACAGCATAATCTTCACAATAGCCTGAGTAGCCTCTGTTGAGAAAAAAAAATACAGACTGGCCTTCAATTGTTTTCTGAGCCATTGTGTATTCCAAATTATTTATTGACAGATATTTTCATACCTGAGGATCCCATATTACTTAGTCTATTCAACCATAAATGTCAGTGACTTTTTTTTTTTTCCCATGAAGGGTTTCCTTGATGTGGCAGAAGACAGGACTTTTAGGATTAGGAGCCATCCTAGCGCTCATGAAAGTTACAGATCAATAGAGGTGCTGTGAAACAGCCTGGCACTGTACAAAAGCACCAGCCTGCTCTGCTGCTGCATCTCAATTATGCTGTGTGACACACCTGCTGTCCTAGCCCTGCTTTTCCCTTGAGGCAAGCCTGCTAATGTGCTAATTTATATGGTGCATAACAGGGGATTTGGAACAGAGGCCTAAGAGACTCCTTTTCACCTGGTGCCTTATTACGGATTTGAGCCCGAGATGAAAAGCCAGTGGGCATAACGCATTTGTGTCATTTAGTTCTCAATAGGTAGTCAGTTAGTGAATAATGGCCTTGCAATGACTTTGTGCAGGTCATTTCCTTTAACAGATGTTCCTTTGTGAAGCTGCTATCCCATAACATTTTTTGTGTACTTTCTTTGTGCATTAACTATACACATTGAGGAGTTATTTATTCCTTTGTCATTAAACAAAATCAAATTAATTACATGTTAATAATAAGAAGGGAACAATTACATATTTTGCATTTCTACAATATTTCTGTGGATTTCACATTCTACTTTCAGAAGTAAATTGTCTGCAGAAGAGAGAGCTTTTACTGTTTTGTTAATGATAAGAGAGACAAAGAAAGGTTTGGCTGTAATTCTGAAAACAACTAAACCTCTCCACAATCACAGACTCACAGAACAGCTGAAGCTCATGGGCACCTAAGGAGATTGTCTAGTCTAACTCTCCTGCTGAAAGAAAGGTAAGCTGGAAAATGTCATTTAGGACCATTTCCAGTTGAGTTTTGAGTATCTCCAAGAATGGAGACTCCACAAACTCTCTGGGTAATTTGTTCCAGTGTACAATACCAATGGAAAAACCTTTTTCTAATGTTTGAATGAAATCTCTTGTATTTCATTTTGTGACCACTTTTTTTTTTTTTTCCTTTCACTGAGTACCACTGAGAAGAGTTTGGCTCTGATTTCTTTTTTCCCCTCCCAACAGGCATTTAAGCACATTGATTAAAATAAACACAAGGTTAAATAATCTCAACTTTTACATGTTCTCCTCACATAGAAGGTACTGCAGTCCCTAAATCATCTTAGAGGACCTTTGATGAACTCACTTCCAATATCTCCATATCTCTCTTGTACCAGGGAACCCAGAAACAGACACAGCAGTGCAGGTGGGGTCTCACCAACGCCGGGTAGGGGGGAAACATCACCTCCTTGAACATGCTTGTGTCACTCTTCCTAATGCAGACCACAATGCCCAAGGGAACGCTGCTGGCTCACATGCACCTTGGTGCTCACCAGGCCCTTCAGGTCTTTTTCTGCAAAGCTTCTTAAGTATATCTCCAGCACGTGATTATGACATTGACATGTGGGGTTGTTACTGCCAAGGTGCAAAACTGCATATCCTTTGGATGAACTTCATGAGGTTCTTCTTTACCCATTTCCCCAGCTTGTCAGGGTTCATCTGCATGGGAGACAACTATCTCATGTACCAACCCCTCCTCTCAGTTTTGTATCATCAGCAGACTTGCTGAGCTTGAACTCTGCCCCATTATCCAGGTGGTTACTCAAGACATTAAGAAGCATGGGTCCCTGGGGCACAGCACTAGCGACTTGTCTCTGGCTGTACTTCATGACACTGATCACAATCCTTTTAATCTCATATTTCAACTAGTTTTAGGAAGGATGGTCAGACATCACTCCCCACTTCATATATCTGACAACTCAAATCACCTCTTTGCTCATTTTATGTTTGGAAATGGTCTCCAGAATTATTTGCTATCTTATTATGACCTTTCAGGGACAGAGATGAGGCTGGATCCTCATTCTTGTAATTTGTGGAGACACAAGGGATATCAGCATTCTTCAACCTTCAGGAATCTCACCAAATTGCCACGACTTTTCAAAGACTTTTCAAAGAGTGAGTGTGGCCTCACAATGACATTGGACCACACCCTCAGCACTCATGGGCACATTTTGTCAGCTCCTATGGACTAATGTATGTCCAAGTTGTTTAAATGTTCCCTAACCTGATCCTCCTTTAGCAAAAGTAGTCTTCCTTGCTCCAGGCTTCCTCAATGGTTTCAAAATTTGGGATTCCTGAAGGCAAGAAAAATAAAATATTGAGTACCTCAGTCTTTTCATATTCTTTGTCAAAAGGCCCTTTCCCATTTAACACTGGGACCATGTTTTCTCCAGTTTTTATTTTGCTGCTGATGTACTGGTAGAAGTCTTTCTTGTTGCCCTTCGTGTCCTTTATCAGATTCAGCTCCAGGTCGACTTTAACATTCCTTATCCTAGTCCTGAATATTTGGACACTGTCTCTGTATTGTTCTCAAGGCCTCTTGTCCCTGCTATACTTTATATACTCTGAAATGCTGCACATCATCACATCTTAAGGAACGGTGATAAGAACTAAAGGTATTTAGACAACTTCATTGGGCATTTTCCTCAGCCACTTGGGATGGGATTTACTCCATCCAGTTTTAATGACCAGAAAGACACAAATCCAGTCTTAAGTAATCCTCCCCGATTAAACTTCAAGTGATGAATAATCTCCTGGAGGTGACTGTCTCTCCTGACTGAGTACAGAAGCCCTGAGGATTTATATACAGTTTAGACTATGTGTCTAATTTTCAGATGACTAAAACAAAGTCCATGCCTCAAACTCAACCATCCTTTATTGAGCAGTCAGTAAAAAAAATAAGTATGTGCATATTTATACTTATGTCTGTGTGCACTAACATGTACAGGAGCTGGAAAACCAGACTCCAAGGTCCTTGTTTCTATAAACTTCAAAAAAAATAGGACTGCAACCACCGTGTACTGCTGTACTAGAGATGGAGCCATATATAGAGTCCTTATGTTTCTTCTTAAAGAGAAACACATGACATTTCATAAAACTGCAACCATCCTCTGTATACAGGAGTCATTTTTGCTTAGTAGTGGTGAAAAATACAGAATATTGAAGCCAGTGAAAACAACAAGACGTTGACAAACAACATTGACAGGCTTGCTGTCGATGCATTATATGGACTTAGACATTTCAAACTTCTTGGAAGTAAGGTTCTGCAGCCTTCAGCTGGCTTAACATTTGAAATTCTTGCACTATAAAAAGCTGATTTCCATGTCTCCAGTTTTGTTTGCCCTTCATTTCATTTGCAACCTACTTTCCTAGGTTAAGAAAATCTCTGATAGAAATGCGACTACACAGTTACATGAGAATGTTGCAGGCAAAGCTGGTTTAACTCTGGGAACAGGTGTAAGAGTCTTCAGCAAACACATTACTGGAAGAGGCAGAATTTTCTGGCAACTCCATGGCTTTGAGAAGCTGAGTCAAAGTCGCTTCAGAACGTCATGTGCTGAATCAGATGCAGAGCTTACACAATACTGTTGTATTGATACTATACAGCATCCACACCCCTCTGCTTCAGCTCTGGTACAGATAAATACTTTGCTCATATCAAAAAGCCAGGGAACCACTTCTCACAGGGCGTCAGAAGTAACATTTAAATATTTTCAGATTTAGTTATGTACAAGTCAGCAAGAGACTGGGAAAAAGCCCCACCACTGGACAGTGCACAGGACTGGAAGAGCTCAGCATTTTGAGTCCAATCTTACAATGATGAAGGTTTGCTTAATTGCTCCCCAAGGGATAAGACACTTTTTTTATTGTTAAAAGAAATTTTCATGTTTCTTTCTTTGATATAAAATTTGAATAATATGTAGTTGAAACGAAATTTTTATCAGTAGTGATTATGTTATAATGAAACCACAGTGAATAAAACATTTAAGTTATTTTGAATTCAAATGTGTCTGTCAGGATATGAGGGATATGATACTTTCAAAATCCCAAGGCTTAGCATGAGTACAAGCGATCTGCAGAGAAAATTAAGTATTTGAATTAGCTATTGATTTTATTCTCTAAGGGCCATTAATGCTGTACATTTGGACAATGCAGGATGGTGCCCATAATTTAAACAACCCAAGAACTTTCCTGAATAATCTCACTTTATCCAATTTGCTCTCTCTTGGTTTGAACCCCGGGTATAACAACAGGCTTCAAAGCCCGCTGTTAAGAGCTAACATAAAGCCTTGAAGCTTGAGATTGTCTCTTCCAGATATTTTAAATGTGTGAGCTTGACAAAGATCTTGACGGAGCTGGGATTTTGCATTTGCCACATTCTCCTGTCTGGGAAGGCAGATAACACAGAAGTACGGCTCGAGCACCAGGCAGCGGCACAGCGGATTTCAGAGGAAATTGTAATAAATGATGGCTTTGGCTTATCACTCCCCACAGGCTGTTGCTCTCAGCTGCTGCTGTTCGGGTCTCAAGGTGTGTGAAAGCGTGGCACTGCCATGGTGACAGCCCCTTCACCGTGGTGCGAGTGTTCAGCCGCAGAACCTCACACCTGCCGCGGTGATGTCTGCTGGTGCATCTCCTGAGCTGAACTCAGGAACCCAGAGCAGGAGCTGCAGCCCAGTGCTGCTCTCAGTGCCCCATCAGGCAGGCCTGGGCACTGGCAACTGCCCCGGGGCAGAGCTGTGAGCTCAGCTCAGTGAGCCAGCCTTGCCAGCAGGCCATGCCACCCTCATTTCAGGCTGTGGGGAGCAGTGGCCAGTAGGGAACGCCGGGATCCAGCTTAGGCTCTGAAGTAAAGTGACCATCCTCCCCAGCCTTCTGTGCAATGAGAGGAGAGAGGCAGGCTCCTGGGGGAGAGCTGAGGCAGGAGCGCAACTAAGTGCCCAAGCAGGAGCCTTTCTTTCCTCACTCACATCACAGTGCTAACACAGACTGGATTGCTGATGTGGCAGCTTGGCTTGGTGAGCACAGTTAAACTCACACCCCATTCAAGACCTTGGGCAGGTCTGCAGAGCAATTCATTCACCCACTCAAGTTTCAGAAAAGCACTTGGAAACTTCTGTTTTCCTATATTGTAGCAAGACAAGAAAGAAGAGTTGAATTTTCAGGGATTTTGTACAAGAGCACACAGGACTAAGGCACTGAAAGTGACATTTAGATAAAATGCCAAGTAGGCATGTAACCCTGAGAGCTGCTCTTCCCCATCTCTAATTGGGTGTCAGTGCTCAAATCCACACCTGTGTTTTACAGACACTGTTTCATGCAATTACTCTTTTTACATGGGAGCACAGAGTGAAAAGGTGGAGCACTTCAGTACCCCTGCATTTCTGTACACTGCATATCTCCAGCAGGCTTTCAAGCTAGCAGTAATTTTGGATCTGATCTGGGGGTTTTGCTGCTCCCAGGGGATATTTTTGGAGGTAGCAGGGCTGGAGCTACAATTGGGCATTTCATGCCCATAGCTTGGCCTCTGAAAATTAAAGACTGCAAAGCTGAGCTCCTCCCATCTCCTTTTATAAACTCTCTCTTTTCAATTCCCGCTCAGTGAGCTCAACACTTTCTGAAAACTAAGATAGTAGCACAAAAGTTGAATTTTGAAATATCAGGCTGTCCAGATACTTGGAAGCAAGTCCTGTATATACTATTGACTAAAATATATTAGTTCTAATATTAGGTAACACCTTTTAGCGATCCCAGAGCATCTGGCCATCGCTGGGCCTATGCTTATATCAGTTCAGGGATGCCATTTAATAGATCAGACAGATCATGTGTAGTGATATATGCTCCTTGGAATACAACATTAAAAACTATCTAGGCACACAGGTTTATACACAAAAAGGGAAGGACAACCAAGATGACAGCTGGAAGCAGTAAGGTAAAACTGTCACTCATGTACATGCTACCTACTATTTTACACTGTCTTGCTCTCTGCTTGTCATTTCGCCCTTTTTCATTTCACACTGTGAAAATTATGGCTCCTTACACTAGATTTCTAATGAATTAAACTGGGATTCATATTATAAGTAACACCCAGTATGCATTGTTGCTGAAGTTCACCTTTACAGTCCTGGAACTCAATACATTACCCATAATGTAACTTCAATCTGCTCTAAATTAAGATAAATGGGAGAGTTTGGGAAAAAAGTAATTCCCTACAGTAAACAAAACCAAAACATTGCTGCTGGCCAAACCACCCACATACCCTTTCTTCAAAGAATTTGTTTGCCCTGATGTCTTCTCCGAGAGACCAAGAAACAATTTACTAAAATTTCCTGACTGTGTTTTCTTTGGGAGCACCATGGCGTCTTATGTTGTACACAAGCACCTTCTGCACTGGGATATAATTCATCCCATGCATTCTCCCCACTTCTCCCATGCCCTCCATGCTGCAGGGCAATCATCGTGCTGGGACACAGCTTTGGCAGGTGGCATTGCACCTCTGAGCTCTGCAAGCTGAGGTCCTTTCCTTACACTTGCCCACAGCTACATTTCTGTCTGTGCTGACTTGCACATCTACAAATGAAGAAAAGGAAAGCTTCTCATTCTTGAGTTTTGCTGCATATCTGCCTTAAAGTGATCTAAAGGAGTGGACATCATATCCTTTGTAAGAATTTAAACAAAATAAAGTTACATTCTTCTACTTGTTTCTTTTTTCTCCCGCCCCGGCTCTGGTTTATAATTCAGGAGTATCACTATTTATCTTCTCTACGCTTCTGCAGTTCCCTTTAGATTGTCAGTTCCTCCATCATTGCATTAAAGGTCAGGATGGAAATCCCTTTCTCTAAGGTATTTCTTCCTAGAGAGGTTCATTAAAAAAGAACAAAGGGCCAGATACTCCACTGCCCTCTGTTTTGCATAGTCATTTGTAGACTTGGGTCTATTCACAACTCATGTAGGGATTCACAGCTCCTCAGACATCCTCCAGCGTGGACCACCAGGCTGTATAAATTATGGGGCAGGAGAGAGAAGACAACCTTTGAAGCAATGCTTAAATACTTAAAGATCACCAGTAGTTGCCTGACTGACACAAAGGCGTTGGCAGGCAGCCTGATCACTGAAACAGCTCAGAGGAAGCGGGCATATGAGCTCAGCAGGGGATTTCAACTTTTGGGACTCTTAGCTCCTGTAAATTCATTTCACTGAGGAAAGGGACCGTGACTTTAAACTGTTCCACCACAAAGACACAACCCATTTCTTCCAAATCTGCCCCTAAGTTTACTAGGTAGAGCAAGAAAACGCTACCAGCTCAGAATCCCTGTCTCATTTGGTATCAATGCTTGCATATCATGAAAGTTTAAATGGCCGTACAGTTGAGTGGCAATGGAGAATCAAAATAAAACCAATTTCACCTCTCATGTTAATTTGGTTTCACTTGCATGCTTTCTCTGTCATTCTTTGCTTCTCCAGTCATCCATAGATTTTCAGGTGAAACAAGACCTGAATTTTAAATGCAAGGTTCACATAGGAAAAAAAACCAAAACAACAAATCACTACTTTAAAGAAGGAATATAAAGGAGGCACAGGGACAACATTATCCATAAAGTGCCTTTGCTAGAAAAGTTGTTTTTCACTCAAATATTTAAATATTTACAGTCAAGAGCCTGGAAGTCAAAATATTTTTCTTTTAAAATGTTTTTTGATATATCAATGATATTGTAGTTGTTAGTTCATATCCTCATTGTTCTGAATTACCTGTGCACTCTAATTCTTATCATTACTGATGTGAAAATAGCCCTGGAAGTTGTAGACTGGCCAGGGAATCTAGTTTAGAGAGGGCAAAGGAAGAGGAAGTACCCAGGAATCAGCACCCAAGGTGTTCTGACACCTTTTTTAAATAGCAATGAAAAAACCCACATTGAAACCACAAAGGTCTAGGACATACATGAGTGTTCCCTTTCTCCTGTGGGTTTCTGTTTCTCCCACTGCCTCAGATGCACTCTGTGTTCCTCAGCAGTGCTCTGTAGAAAGCTCTTTAGAAATCCTACTGATTTAGCAGGAGCTACAATCAGTAATGGCACATTTTTCCATCTTCGTGGATGAGCGACAGATAGCAGTAGAAGTGGGGATGTGATTCTATTTTCGGTGCTGTTCTCACTGACTCATCACTTTATACCTGCCAGAAAGCTCAGGGAATTTCTCAAAGGAGTAATGCAAGGATTGGTTAATTTTATAAACTGCTTTATGACCACTGTTACCTAGATGCTACAGAAACTGCATATAAAAGAGCTCAACCTTGAATGAAAGGTGAGGTAAAAGGATAAAATAGAAGTGCTACAAGAGGAAAAGCTATTAACAGAATGAATCTTATAATCATACCTCTGTCACCCAACACATTCATATTCTTCATTTCTCTGGGCGAGATTCTGTATCTCTTACTTCTGCTGGACAGCAAACTTACCTACACTGGGAAGCATAACTCCCTGAGAAAGCTGCAGCTCACTGTGAGGGTATCAAGAGTCAGTTCCCCAAGAAGAGATTTGTTTGTCATGATGAAAGAGTACCTTCTTTTCTCTGAGAGCAAGATGCACTCTAGAGTATAGTTGGAGCCTAATCCTGAGTGAATATAACCAGAGTTCAGCAGAATATGGTACCAAGAGTGTTCTCCAGAACAGGATCAAAGAAAATATGAAAAATAAAATGCAATCACTAATACCACCTCACTCTTTATTATTTAAAAGCTTTCAGCACCCGTGAGAAAAGAGACAAAATTGGCAACGTTGCCACACTTACTGCTCCTGAGAAATTACAGAACCAGGTTTACAGATAAAAATTACTTTTTGTGAAGCTGGTATATTTTTAAAACACTTTGCAACAATTCATTGCATAATTCAAATGGCCTCTACACTACAAACAGCTAATATATTTATTCTGGCAGGACTGTCAGTGCATTTTTGTTATAAGAAGCTTGGAGGTCTGCTACAAATAATCTCCAAAGAGTAACTCTAATTAGCGGCTAAAGTTGGCATATTTCCTGCTATCTGAAATTAGATCAGAGAGTTAGGCTGAGATGAAAAAGCCCTCTTAACTCCCTAGGCTTCCAGTTCCTGTTTATTGGTGGAAATTAATGTTTTGAACTTTATCAACCATTATCTAAAGAAGACTGGAGTAACAGTCTTCTAAAGAAGACTCTGGTAACAGAGTGATTCAAGAGAGACTTTACTGCCTATGAAGTACCATAGGCACTCTACATAAATATCCACATGAAAACTTTATTTAATGGTTACATGAAGCTGAACAATAGTCAGGAAAGATGGTTGAGTAGCCAGCATGCCAGCCTGGCAATTATAAGGAGTGGGAGACATTCCTTGCTCCAAGGTACTATTTAATCATTTCTGCATGACCTAGAAAAATTCTCCTTGGGGGAGGGTGAAAGTGAGGGAAATTAACCAAAGGTTGCCTATAGTTAAACAAATCTTTGTTTTTCCTACAACTTGTGGAAACAGAGAGGCTCCTTCAGACAAAGCAGCCCAGCTTTTTGGTGTTCAGTGACTGGAGTAAGCCTTTGAAGAGATCCATTTGTCATCTGTAAAACAGACAGAACTCTGCTCCACCTCATGGGAACACTGAACAGATGGATACTTTCCTCTGCTTCCTAGAGGCCTCAAACTGCCCTGGACAGACACATCAGAAGCAAACACCCTAAGACTCCCCACATGGCTCTGCAGCTTCCCTGGGGACTTTGGTGCTGAAAGTGGGCTTTATATTTCAGTTTGCCTTCCACACAACCTCAGCAACTCTGAGGTTTGCCACGGCTACATGTTCCTCTCCTCCTGCACAGCTTTGAAAATATTAAAATGAGTAAGCTCCTTTTAAACATCAGGACAGGGAAGAGACACGTAGAAAGACAGCAGAAAGGAAGGCACAAGAAATCATCCTCTTGGGAAGCGTATTTGAACCTCAGTTCTTAGAAGTTCTAAACAAGGAAGATATTTGTAAAATTGTATTTTGCTCTACCAAACAGATGGGAAAGGAAGCAATTTTTACATCCTGAGGCTAGGCACCGAAAACCAATGTAATTCTAGAGTTAATATGTAGACAAAAGAGGAAATGTTATTAGGTCAGGCTACTTTTATTCAGACAGAGCCATAGAGAATTTAGGCTATCTCTTAGTTCTGGTAATCAGCCTGAGCAGACAAATCAATGTCTTAAGCTCTTAATAGCTACAGAAACACATACAAAGTTAGGCTTATGTTTCAAAAGAAAGTTGTAGTTTAAAGCAATCCATTATCCCACCCAGTATGTGAAAATTTTCTGCAAAATCCATCTAACACAACAAAAATTTACAACTTGATAAAATCTGCAGTGAAACTGAATCTTCACAGACAGAATTCTGAGGGTACCTTTGCTCCCTCTTCCACATCACAAAGTGAACCACACAAACCCTTGCATTTACAAGTTGACATTACCCCTCTCCAGCTTTTCTTTCTAGTATGAATGCTTTTTCACACCCTGTCATTTTGCTCCTGAAGAGGACAGACAGGATCTGTCTAAAACAGAAACAGGAAGAATCTAGATCCTTAGGGCTATGTTCACAGCAAAGCCAACATAACTGAACTGCTGTCTCAGGAATGGACCCCATCCAACCAAAGAGCCCTTTGCTTAAAGCCTGACAATGGTTAAAAGCCAGGTTGGTGGCAGCCAAAAAGCCAGAGGACAAAATTCAAGTGAGTGTAATTTATTCTCCTGCTTACCCAAACACTCTGCTGGAGGGAATGCAGGCAAAACCCAGTTGCATACAGCCAGAGATGCACTACATTCCCAAAGGTTCATTCCCAGGAAATGTAAGCAATTTCAGGAAATTTCTCTCAGTCCCTTCCAGCAAACAGCAGTGTATCTCAGCCGGGGAAGCAGCAGGTGCCGCTCTGAAGCCTTGTGATTGAATAGAGATATGTGCAGGGTGAACAAGGCAATAGGGCTGAGTCCTAGGACAGAAGTCTGCAGAACCAGGCTCACTTCTTTCACCATAACATTGCATGACTAAAGCAGAGCTACTTTACACTGCCAGCAGAGCAGTGTGTGAACCAAATGAGCCTTCAGCAACTGACTGCCACAGGAATTTTACTTGCAGACTGCAATACTTTGGAGAAAAGTGTTTGTACAGTTGCTATGAATTTCACATGACTCTGGATGCCCTGTATTTTTGGGGAACTAAATAATCCATTGGGTAGGAAGACCTAGACACTGGCAGGGTTGCCCAGAAATGTGAGATCAAGCAATCAAGAATCCCTCCCCTGGTCTGTTGAAGGAAGCAGTGGGCCTTCAGCCAACAGAATGTGTTTGTCTTTGGACGTGCTCTGCAAAAACACACAGAAGGTGAGGGCTTAAATACTCATGCCGAGATAATGTCAGTTAAAGCAGCAGTGTTCTCCATTCAACCAGTGACAGGGACTGTTTAACAAAGGAGAATTTTTCAGCAAAAATGAGTCAATATCTTGTCAGAGGGCAACAGGGAGAGTCTTAGTCTCTCCTGCAAATTTAAACCAAACCTGGGGACAAGACCAGAATTATCTGATGGTTAATATAGTTTTGTAATATTTTACAGTTTAACCCTGTGGGTGTTTATTTTGCTAAGATTCTTCATTTAGTGTTGTCCCCAAAGGGTGCAACGAGGTGAAATCCACCAGCAAACTGTGGACAGTTTGGGAGGCCCAAGAAACAACCTCAAATTGAACAGGAGGCCTGCAAGTTTCAATGCCACAGGGATGTGTAATAAGGACACTTAGAACTATTAAAATGATGTGTCTTTATGTAGACACAGAAAACTAATGCCTGCAGAATAATGCACTTCGAACTTATCACAACATTAAAGAAGAATGATGAGACCTGTTTTTAACACAGATGATATATACTTTTACTAAAGGACATGTTACTACTCTGAACTAGTTTTCTTTTTCCAGCTGCAGTTAATAAGCTCTGGGTTCAGCTCCATTTGTGAGAACACAAAGCAGCTCTTTATGATTTCCCCACCCTAGAAATTGCCTCACTTTGGTCTATTCCCCACGACTGCAGTAGCCCCAAGGGAATCTTCAGCTTACTGGACATTTTTGTTATTTGACCTCTAAGATTTAGTAGAGTGACATAGAGGAGATGTGACATTTTGAAGAAGTTAGCCCAGTATTTCCAGAACCAGGGTAAATGAATCAGGCCAACCTGTACTCTCTGTGATGGGAAGGCTGCTCCACAACACTCCAAGACCTTTCCTTTGCTGAGCATCTCCTGGTGTCCTTGACAGAAAGTGTGTTTACACCTCTAGCACAGTGGAAAAGTTCCCAGCAGCTTGTGGGCACTGCATGCTCCATGTCCTGACTGTATGTGCCCAGCCTGTGCAAGTGCAGCCTCCAGAGGAGCTCATGCACACTTTGGCACCTGCTTTCTTGGGTGTGCTCCAGTTCTTCCTGCACTCAACTCTGCCGGTGAAAGGAGCCTTGAGACCTCAGAGCTGCCCTAAAAACCAGTATAGCCACAGCAGGCATGCCAATTTCTAAAATTCCCACGATGAGTCTGCTGGATTTTCTAACATGAAATGCACAATAGTAACCAAGTCCAAAGTGAGTGAGTGCCCAAGACCCCCTTTGGCAAACAGTTGTTGCTTCTTCTCCATTCACACACACCACCTTTCCATTAGTGTATTCAGCTAAATAACATGTTAATTCTGTTTTATAAGTGGTTAGCTCTTCCCCAGCTGCTCTAGAGAGAATAGCTGTGTGTAGTGCTGCTGTTGTTTAAACGTATACATTGTTATTTATTTATGATGGGAGCATTAGGAAATATACCTTGTATGTGGAGCAGAAGAGACTGAATCTCATGGTGGTTTCAAAGGAACATTGTTCTCTGCCTTTGGCAGCTGCACCAAGGATTCCTGAACCTGACTCTTCCATGAAGCTTATCTGAAAAGAGATAGCACAGGTCTGGATCCAAAATTGTCATGGAACATACAGAATAAAATTTGAGAGTACAATGAAAGCACAAGTTAAGGAATTTTGTTAAAAATGTAACAAAACAGTTCAGCAGATTTCAAGTCCAGTAGATACCTCTGCATGTTACCATATTAAGTCTCACTGTAATATTTGAATTGGGTGTAAATGTTGCTTTCAGCATGCAGGCTGTTCTCTACACCTTTCTGAGTCTCCTGCTACTGAAGAGGGAGCACAGAGCGTGTTTGAACCTAGTTTGCCATCTTTCATTGATCACTACAGTAATTACACAACTCTCTTTCAGTGCTATGTTGGCACATTATTCTGTGCAATATAAACAAAAGATGAAGTCCAAGTTATTATAGACTGCATTGAATAAAAATTTGGTATATCTGAGACAAACTGAAGGAATAATGTGTAAGGATTGCAGAATATTGAAATTATTCTCTAAGGCACTCAAGATTTTGGATTCAAGGAAAAGAAGAGATAGGGGAGCCTTTTTATAGAAGGTGGTAATGAGAAATCATACATTAAGTTATGGAAAGCTGTCCACTTTTTTTCTGTACAAAGATTTGGTGGCCAGGTTCTGGCGAGTACTAAGGAGTCACTAGAGACCAAGAAATAGCAGAGCTAGAGATATGGTATCGTCAGAACCAGTGTTTGTGCAAAAAGCTTCATAGTCATGGATTGATGCAAATGACACAATTGGATGATTTTTTAAATTTAATTTTTACAAATGAAGAGAGTATTGCTTTTCCTAAAAGCATTTACCTCATGTTTCATTGCAGTGCTACAGATGAATAGAAGTAAGGTACATCATCTCCTGCTGAATCTCAGTTTTTTTGCAAAATAAATATAAGAATCATCTCTCTGCCTGTAACACAGGTGAACATAAATTTCTCAGTTATTTGTTTAAATCATGTAGACATTTGAAGAAAGGCATTGCCAAGAGAGGTTTCCATTTCTGTGCCCTAAATATTTTGACTATTCTTAAGCTTAACAGCAAATCCAAGGTCAAGATCAGCACTCACAAATTCCACAGAGCAACACAAGCAGAAATTATGAACCATACTTTGTTGGAACTGCTGGAGGTCAGGTCTGAATGAGGCATTTGCATTTTGCAAGAGATGTTTATCACTGACTTCAGAAAGGTTTGTTTCAGCAGAATTTTCCATGCTGTTTTCATGATGGAATAGTCCCATTAACATCATCATTCAGTATCACTTTATCTTATCCATTCTTTACTACAGTCTTTATATCCCTGGATGATCCAAAAATTATGTTTATATGTAGCCAATCTCATTAACTCCTACATTTCATGAGATTCTACATAAAACTAATGGCTCAGGGTGACATGGCCTTGAACAAATAAAGTGCAAGGGAAAAGATTGATGCTTTCTCTATGGTTTAATACAACCAATACTAGCACAGCAGGTGGATTTATGGCTACCCCCATTCACATGTATCATAAGAAAGCTCAGCAGTGAAGTTTCAAGTGTTAATGTAAAGCTTGTGGAATGCACTTAACAGACTGGTTTGGCCAGATGTTGAAACAACTTCATTGGCATCTTTACCTCAGTGCTGAAGCACTTCTGATAAAAACCAGCACACAAGTAGAGTAAGACTTACTCAAGTTCACCCAAGGTATGCTCTCCAGTTGACTGAACTCCTCCTTGAAAGATAAATTGTGTACATTAATTTCACCCCAAAATAGCAACACAGGATTCTAAGTTTACTACTGTAATGGCTGTCAGAGCACATCAGACCAGGTCACCTCAGAGCCAGTGAAGACTAGAAGCAGTTTGTCAGTAAAAAACCACTTCTCTCTCATTTGAGAGAAAACAGTGAGTAAAGAGAACGCTAATAAATTTCTGTGGGCCCCAAAGAACCCTAATCTCAGCTATAACCATTGTCTCTGTTTCAAGGATCCACTCTTGCAACTGAATATCTTTTCTGTTTGGTAGTGCAAATGTTAGGAGAGTAAATATTAAGAGCTATAAGGGACTCTGTCCAACTGTATGAATGCTTCTATGGGGAAAAATCCTACTTTTGTTGGATTGGCTACTTTTGCTTCTGCTCCATGGCACAAATGCCATATGGGACAAGAAAAGGTCCAAAGACTGGACTGAATCTTTCTGACTGCCAAAGTACTTGCAGCACACTGCAACATCTGTACTTTTCCTGGATCAAACCTCATCAATATTACAGAATCTGCTTCTGGAATAGGCTGAAAAGCACAGCTGATGTAGCCTGACCAGAACTCCAGATCACACTCCCAGATCGGCATTTTGGCTCAGCTTTTTGACAGCAGTGCAGGAAACTGGTGATTATTTTTGTCATTAAAAGAAATGCAGATGGTATATAGCTGGAGTACTGCTATCAAGTTCTAGCCTATAGCTTTTCTAACCTGGCAGCCAGGAACCACCATATCCCCACAGCACTCAAAAATAATTTGTTGTTTATATTATCACAAGTCACATTCTGTCCCTTAGAAATTTTTATTCAAGGACTCCACAACTGATTCAGCTAGGAGAATGCTAATTTTAGTATGGCAAGTAAACAGAAGTCTGATTCAGCTCTCCTCAATACTGGATGCAGAACAGGATTTTGCCATCAGAAAGATGAAGGGATACAACAAGCATTGGACTGGCCTCCACTGGGAAATGGAGGGTAAGGAACAGGCCTGACCAGAGAGCTAGGCTGAGCATCTTGGAATGTGTTGCTGGCAGTTTCTTATGTAGAGGAGAATTAAAAAGCTCTTACAGTGGTGGATTGACGCTGGCCAGGAGCCAAGCAACCAGAGAGCCTCTAACTCACCCCACCCTGTTCATTGGGATGAGGGACAAAATAGGAAGAACAAAAGTCAGTAAACTCATAGGTCAAGCTAAAGACAGTAAAATAGCTGAAAGAAAAGAAGAAATTAAGAAGGAATTGAAAGGAAATAACTCACCAACTCCCACAAGCAGACTGATGGCCCATTCAGTCCTTGAGCAATGACCACCTTGGAAGAGAAAGCTCTCACCTCCTTCGCTCTACCCCAACTTTTATTGCTGAACATGTTGTTATATGGTATAGGATATCCCTTTGGTCAATTCAGGTTTGCTGTCTTGCTGTGTCCCTTCCCAACCATCAGCCTATTCCTCAGTGGAGTGGGAAAATGCAAGCTGTGACACTGTGCAAACTTTGGTTAGCCATAGCCAAAACACTAGTGGGCTATCAACATTGTTTTAGCCACAAATTCTAAATGAAGAACCATAGAGTCTGATATGAAGAAAGTTATCTCCTACCCTGGCAGACTCAATACATCAACTTAGGCAAAACCAATTCCCCAGGACTCCTCTCCTTAACTAAAGCTAAAGCTTGAATAAAAGAAAAGGAAGAAAATCAATGTCTTCCTTGGTAACACAGTGACTAAAGTTGTTTTCCAAACAAATGGGCAATTTGGGAACAATATTACCACACAATTCATCAGATTGGCATAGCATATCCAAGTACTAATCCATCATTTCCTGATTGCGTTAAGATATGCAGGAATTTGGGATCAGGCAGGAGTATGCTATATGAGCATGCTGTAATTGAGGATATTTGAAACTGTACCCTCAACAAAATATCACTCTCTCTAACTGGGACACAATCAAGGACTATTGGTGTGTTCCTAACCAACATCATTTTTTTATATGGCTGTGTAAGATACAATATCTAGAATGTAGGAGGTCTGGTTTGGCATCCAGGCCTCTGGACTATGTCTCTTTTGGGAAAAAGCAGTGTCCAGTGTCTCTTTTGGGACAGCTTGCCACTCAGTGCTGTATCATAACTATTCATACATTAAATTTCACAGCATTATGTCATGAAAATTGGTCTTCAGTGCTTTACACTAGTTGCCACTTATTAACCAAATCATTTGAAACACCAGTGTAAAACCTGCTAAAATCAAGTAGTTATGGTTGTGGGATTAAAGCTCCTCAGACCAGGAATCCAGGATATCTACAGGGAAAGAATGGTGCCACATAAAGTAATGATGACTATAGTCAAGGGTGTGTGGGGCACAAATAATTAAATAATGGGCTCCTGTTTCATCAGGCAGGATAATTAAAACCAAAGTCAAGAAGTTTGCGTTCCATAGATTGTTCAATGGTGCAAGATCACAGCCAAAAGTGGAAGGTAAAAAAATACAAAATTTTCACAAGAAGGAATACAATTTCTGGTTGGTACATATCTTAAAGTCATCAGAGTACCAAGAAGCTGAAAACAGACACATAAAACTGAACTTCACAGACAAGCCAGTGGTAGACAACAAACTGAAGACTTTTTGATAGGAAAGATCTGACCATAAAAACATTTCTTTTCTAGTGCAGGCAACTCAGGGCAAAACAAAGGCATTGCAGCTGCCCCAAAAGAAAATATTGAGGTCCCTCACATTGCCTGGTGAGAACTCAGGTACCCATTTTTCTAATTTCAGATCTGTTGCAGTTTCACAGAGTAATTCTGGCCAAATCATCACAGAGTGAAATTGAAGTGTCAGAGCCCTTCCCAGATCATCATGGGGAATTTTGCAATCTGCATAACATTTGAAACATACAAAAGCCTTAAGTACCACATGACATTCATCCTCAGCATGAATGATCTTCATGGTGGCAATTTTCGCCTTTCTCCTGAGGGCAAAAAAGAGGGAGGGAGGGTATCAACACAGCTACTCTTGACACAAACATTTTATAATGCAGTCCATTGCGCTGCTTGATTCTGGGGCAAGATTCATGGAAGGACCTGGGGACTGAAGTATTCCCAGAACCATCCGGAGAACATTTAAATCTTCCCTATGCATGACACATGGAAGGCATCATAAGGGAAGGGCCAGTGCCATAGATCCTGGATGGAACCAGAGAACATAATCTTTTTCACTGGAAAAACTACTGGACCTGTTGTTTTTCTGGAAGTGATTGGAGAAGAAGGAAGCTGGTTCCATGGTCAGTCTGTGGCAAGCATGTTCTTTTCACTTATCCTTGGCCCAGGAATATGGGCTCCAAGCCTGCCTGGAGGAGGAAATGGAGAAAAACTTTCACCTCCCTCGTATACAATATTAAAAATGGAACATTAATTCCATTGGTCTTAAACTTAACAGGTATTATAAAGATTAAGAAAACCATTTTTGGTTGAAAGAAAGCAACAAAGAATACTTCAGTTCTTTATTCAAAGTCAGTGTTGAAGGAGAAACCTTGGAAATGTAAGCAGGGCATCTCATCAGCTCAATTGAATAAAAGATCAGAAGAGGAAAAACTGTGTGAAGTAATTCTCCACCCAGAACGCAATCTGCATTTAAACTCAATTTATAGATGAATTAATGGTGGAAACCAGCTTAGGGCAAGCAAGCTCCAATCACCATCATTATTATTATATGAGAAAATACCACCACAGCACTCAAAATGCTCATTAAAAATAGCACCTTGGGCCTAATTCTTCCTTTACAATAATTTTGTGTTTATGCAATTTCAGTTTATGAAAGATGCATTGAATTTCATGATCACCTACAAAGAAAACTGTCTTGTTTGAGGGACATGCTTGCATTATAAGATCCAGGAATTCCAATGCTGACCCAGCGCAAGACAACCGATTTGCTCTTGAAAATGTATTTAAACAAAGAAAAGCATTTCTTTGTCTACTCTCTATCCTGATATTAGATTTAAAAATGCTATGCTTAGTCTCTAGCAAAAGCACAATCATATACATGCGTATTTTAATTATGACTAATCTATTTATTATTTTGGATCTAAAAGGATCCAGAAATATGTATGGGGCTGTCTAAAGCTGGAGAGGCTATAACATACAATGCAGACAACTGATGCAAAATATTCAGTGCGAGGGAAGTTTTGGTGATAGCAAAATCAGGTCTGCTATAACTGGTAGCAGACATGGCAGAACAGAATGGGTTCCAAATTTGAGGCAGCACTTATCAGGGAAAACTGAACTTCTGGTCCCTGGGACTGGAACATGGGACAAGCCAACTACTCAAATGTCAGAATAATCTAGCAGTGTTGTCATTAAGTACATACCAAAACAATTTTTTTTTCTTGTAAATCTAGAACATGTACCACTTAGTTCTCAACAAATATCCCACACATGGAGTTTGCTGTACTGCTGTATCCGACCTAACTGGCACCTGGCTAAATATTCAGAACAGATGGTTGCCTTTGCATATCAATGGTGTAACTGATGTAATGAAGCAGTCCAACTTACAGATGCAAGGATACTGAAAAGCTCATTTATACAGATATACTTCTCCCCCAGACTGCATAACATATCCAGTGTTTATCATGAGCATTGCTCAGACAGCATTCCTGAGTGGTCCCAGTAACTCACATTGTGTGCTTGTTGCTGTCACAGAGCCATCTGCTTCCTGACCAAATGATTCCCAGGCCACAGGCAGCCCTCCCATGTTCTGATTCAAACATATAAATATTCACACCAGCATCCACAGATGGATATATGTTGGCAGGAGTATCTATAACACTTTCCTTCCTCAGAACTAAAGCTTTTTAGGAAATAAATCTGTTGTGGTAAGAGAAAAGGGGTCAGGCATTCACTAAAGCAATTCTATGTGAGTGTATATTTGAGAACCTTCCCTTTTTAAAAATGATACTCACCCACCTTTAATCACAGTCATTCCACTTAAAAGAGGGAAAAAATAGTCACAGTAAAACCTTCTTTTATCACATACCTCTCTATCACATCTGTCACTCCTAGGGCTTTTCCACCTAATAACTCTCAAACCATACCATCCTGAAATAAATCATAAAACCTAAACAAACAGAATTAATCTATTGAAAGTTTAAAAGGTTCTACTGTCATAACAGGCCTGTAAAGATCTAATACCATAATGATGTTAAAAGTTGAGTTCATCCAAGGCCCCCAAGCCTGTTTATTTGTAACAGTTGTCCATTGCATTTCAAATCCCTTTGGTTCTTCCTTTATTCGTGTGTCAAATGCCTTTGATGAAAGAGCTAATTAAATATTTCCAAAGCTACTTGCAGTTAGTATTATGGTTTTATTAAAGTAAATAATGCAATAACAAAGCTCAACTGGCAGATTACCCCCAACTTTTCCTTCACTCCACTTTTTTGTATTTTTTCCATCTAAGTGAAATCAAAACAGGGAGAGGACCTAGTTTCAGCTTTGCCCTTGAAAATCAGGTGCACAGTGTGCTTTGAATTCAGTTTGCACTCACAGCACACATGCACACAGCTGTCATCCCTCTTCGATAGCAAAGCAGACTAAGCTCAGAACAGCAAATGCCCATGACCTTGAGAATTATCAGTAGTGATAAAACACTTAGTGTGTAGGCACATGCAGAAAGTTAAACCATTAGAATCTGTTCCTCACAGCTATTGTTGTACCTCCTGGAAGACCCAAGGAACACTATTTTTAAAACTGTATAGCTTCAGGGTCAAAATGTACTTGCACAAAACTCTTAACTAATGGTTCTACTCTCTTGCAGGTACTTAGTGCTTTGGTGGGTTTCTTTCACAGAGAAAAGACTTGGAAGTGACAATGATATCTGCATAAAACCACACTCAGATATACAATGCAGAGCATGGTGGTTCATATGTACACTAAAACAAATTGAAGTTTCACTTCCCAGGCAGGTCTGTACTCAGTAATAAGTTCCTAAGAAAAGGAACTGCTAGCTGGTGTAGAGGAAATCCCAGGAAGCCCTTTTCAAATTTTCATGCTTCCCTTTTGGAACCATTTCTATATGCTTGGGGGAAAAAAATTAAAATTTAAATCTGAACAAGTAAAAGCACTATTGCATTTGAGAAGACAGTGAAGGGAAAGGAAGGTACACATCCATACAAAGAACAAGGGTGTGTCCAGACAAAGCTCAGGATAGGTCTTGGCTCTCTCTAAACTTCAGCTTCTCCTGGCTTCTTTGTGTTTATTAACAGCCTCACATCTAGCTGTTAAAAAGGCAAAGAATATCCTTAAAATAAATTAACTACATGACCGTAACTCTTCCAGTTTTCTCACAGCATTGCATATTAAATGTTTCTCTTTAGGCTGCAGATCCTGAGAGGATAAGGGGACGATAAGGCAAAATTTTCCATTTCCATTAGAAACCACTTGTTTATCATCTATGGTTTCAGAGAAAATGGTCTCACAAATGTATTTCAAAAGCACTCTATAGGTTGAGAAACTGGGGAGGAAGGAAATCCAAAGTGTGTTACTGTAATATAACCCCACAGTTTGGGGCTGGGGGGCAGGGAGTGGGGGAGAGAAGCATCTCACAGTGTGACAAGTGATGGAGCTGGCAGTGTGACCTGACTTTGATGATTGTCTGCAAACAACAACCTTCATTTCATGTACTGCTGTTTCAGATGCAAAGGATGATACTTCAGGTGACAACACTGCTTATAATGCCACTCAGGCAGAAAAGAGAGGACTGCCCACATGAGCAAGATTTACGTCAGGCATGGTTTGTATCATTCAAACTACCTGTACATCATTTGTGGTGGTTCAGGCTACCAAATGTGAACTCAAAAAGCTGAAATTTAAAACTCCACACCTTTTGTGCTATACAGCAGGGTTACAGCAAGGTGTAATTCCTTCTGTTTGGAGGGAGAACTCGACTTTCATAAGCCTGGGAAACCAATAAAGCAGAAGTATTCCAAATAGATGTTACAGAAAAATGCTCAAAGACAGTGCAGAAAAGAGAAAAAGAAGGGGCAGATGGTTGTGAAGGGCAATCCAGTATCTCTGTATACAGAGGTGTTATTTGCTAGCAATAGCTTTATTAATGGCACTATCAATCTCTCATTCAACGTAACAGAGTATTTTTGCCACAATTTCCCACTCTCTCTGCTGAGCTGTATCAGGGGAAGCTGTATCAGTGACTGGCATGCTAAATTTGGCTGTCACACTGACATGCTTGGCACAGGATGAAATGTCTGTGCTAGAAGCTGTAGAAGCTGCAAGTGGAGCTGTGTTCACATCACCAACAGATGAAGCACACTAGAACTGAGAGCAAGGCATCAAATCAAGCCGAACCCACTCTGCTGGGCTTGCTCACTTAGTCTCAGCAGCAGTGCTGGTCAGCAGAGTGGTAAAAAAGCAGTGGAAGCATTATGGGGAGCACAGGGAGCAAGGCATGTGGGAGAGGAAGGACCAGGGGAGAGAAGAAGGCAGCAGAAGCCATTTCAGACAGCAGAAGTGGAACACTGGCTTGAAGAGAGCAAGCACGAACAGAGCAGAATATTGAGGAAGTCACAACAGTGGGTGTTGTTCTGAAACATTTGGGAAGCTGCAGTCAATTAATTTATCCCATCAGCTGCTATCGCTACCAGAGCCCAGCCAAGGGGAGCAACAGTGGAGAGTTTGGGCAGGAGCTTGCACACAGATCACCCTTCTATTACCTCTCTCGGTAATGAAGCATTTCACTACAATGAAGCCAAGACAGTTCAAGGAGCACATACTCTGAAACCAGGATTCCCAGCTGCATTTTCCAGCAAACTGCCCCACGAGCAAGACTCACTCACAATTAGTTGTGGTTGGCAGCCAGCATTGCACTGCACACAGTGAGACACATACAGTAACTGAATGTGACATGCCACCATAATGACAGATCAAGCCAGGACATTCCAGAAGACAAAGTGCTCCAATACGAGGGGCTTAAAGAGGCACTAAAGAATTTATGGAGAATGAAAGGCAACTTCAGTGAGGGTGATGAAATTATCAGCCTCACCAAGAGCAAACACAGAGCCAAATGGCAGGATCATACAATCCTATGCTACTGACAGACAACCTTGCTGGGAGTCTCAATACATTCATCTTCTTTATTGAAGCTGAGCTGAACTGATTTGATCACATTAGTACTGCCAGACACAAAAAACAATCAGAAAGAAAATTTTAAACTTTTTTAAGTGCTGGAGATTTTTAAAATTAAGAATTATTGGTAATTGCTATTGATGAGTAGAAGCTGGTAGAAGGTTTTCATCAGAACTTTTTTTAAGTTTATCAGTATAGATGTACATTTAAAAAAGATGTCTAGTTTCCTTTAAATGTTTTCAAATTTTCACACACACATTAAAAAAAAAGGGATTTTACAGAGAAAAAAATGTGCTCTTCCCTTCACAAACCCCCAGCTGTGTTTTCAGTGAAAGGCCAAAAATACTTTATGGATTAACTACAACATCTCTGCACTTCCTTCCTCACCAACACATACTGCCTTACTTCAAGTTGCCCTGCTACTAGAAGGGCTAAGAGTCTGATTCAGTGATGGTTGACTTGACTTTAAGGAGAGCTGAAAGCACTCAGCTCTCTGTGGAAATGAGTCAATGTCTTACGGTGAAGCCCTTAAGAAGT
Source organism: Phylloscopus whistleri (assembly GCA_017589585.1). NCBI lineage: Eukaryota > Metazoa > Chordata > Aves > Passeriformes > Phylloscopidae > Phylloscopus > Phylloscopus whistleri. The sequence goes on from JADMLD010000046.1 coordinate 121,916, forward strand.
GGAGTGGAGTGATGCCTTTATTCCAGCTTGCTACCTGCAGGGAGGAGGATGTGTGGCCAGGAGCACTGGGCAACTGCTGTTCATTTTCTGCATAAGGAGCAGTAGTATTACAGTGCTTCTGGCTTGAACTGGGCAACAGAGTGGTTTTTTCTGATGTAAGACTGGTCTGGCAGGACTCAGCCACCAACCAACTCAATCCCGTGCCAGGCTCCTAGGCTCAGTGCTGGCAAACACACGCCGTGCTTTTGGCACACGTAAATGTTCCCCTGCAACTCAGCAGAATCAGGCTCCATTCACCCCCTACAGGAAGCTTCCTTGGAGACCCTGAGAAAGTCACACAATGACAGAGTTTTAAATGTATTTACATTTTTATAATTTTAATGCTTTTCTATACATTACCAGCTGCTCTTGGACAGATCAATGCACTGTGAAAGATAGTGCTTACACCAGCAATGCAAGGAAAGGTAAACTGTGTGACCAAGACAAATGCATACAAGTGAGGTGTTCAAATAGTACACAACACAAGCCATAGGAACCACAGCAGGTTCTGCTCTGTAATTCAGACCCTTGCTATAGAGCAACTAGAGTATTTTCATTGAAAAAAACCCCTCTAAAGTATGTAAACATCCTTACCTATTTGCTATAGGCTTGCATCTTCTGTTTGGGGTTCCTCCTCCTCCATTGCCATAACCTGAGCCTCATATTTAGTACCTGCCAGGCAAGAAATGCCATATGCTCTGGGTTATCTGTAAATACAGGAATGCATATTGGCAGGGCAGTGTGTTTGTGCTAAATGATTAGTTAGCTTATGCAATTGCCAAATTTTCCTCTCATTTCCCACACTCCGGGAAATATTTGGATAGATTTTCTCTTTGCTGATGCCAGTTTATAAGGACATAATTATCATTAAGACAATTTCAGATTTGTCCGAAATGGGGAGAGATGGCTCTAAACCACAACACTCTGGGCCTAAATCATCTAACAAGGGGCACTAAATAGCACCCGTTGGTATGTCTGATACACAAATGCACTGTGTTGCATTTTGAAAGCTATGCAGACCAGAAAAGAGGAAAGGAAAGCCACCAGCATGTCCTAACCCACATAAATCCATGGAACTGCTAGCTTCTGGCTGCCAAAATGTCCCAAGAAAATTTTTTCTCTTCAACATGAAGTGTCACAGCACGGCCAAAATACCTACAAGAATAGAACCGTGTGTTTGCATAGCAACCCAAGACATTACTGGAGATTAACTGAGCCTCCCTTTTCAGTCCCAATGTCACAGGTGCTTCCAAACAATTAAATGTTAATTTAGGGAGGAGATACATACACTTGTACTGCACAGGCTCTCCCCTCTCACATTACATGGTATGCACAGCAATAACGGGGGAGAGGAGAGACAGAAGAGCACAAAGGAAAACTGGTTAGTCCTTCTGTGGTCCATTCACTATTTGCTGGAAGTTACTGAGAGCCTGAATCTAGCCTTGGCCCTGACAGCAAATAGAAGGTATCAATCAAGGGAGATTACATACAAAAAGGAGAATTACTTGGTAGTACAGCAGTAGCAGGTACGTACGGAGTACAAGGATGTTCTTCTCTCATTAAGAAAATCACATGTTTGAAAGAAGCCTAAGGAGGACACTATCAATTCTGAGTTGGCACAGGCAATCTCACTCAAAAGGAGGATTGCTTCAGCTCTCACAGAAGCACAGAGCTTAGCATTAAATGTATGCTTCCATTCTCCTCTACTGTCTTTGGAGCTGGGGTTCTCTCTGGGACGCCCAACCCCTGAAGCTTCCTCAGTGCTCACCTGGATCCTTGAGCTTATGCAAGCCTCCTGCACAGCATCACCCTCCATTTAATTCAGCTGCAGCATGTAAGGCTCCCACTGGGGCCAAGGCCACTCAGTGCATAGCAGGAGGCAGTCAGGAGCTTCCCCAGCCCAGCTTCCATTCCAGGTTGACAACAAAAATCCAACTGCTCGGGCACAGCTGCAGCAGCAGGGTCCCTTTTACTGAACTTGCCTCTGATATGCCAAGCCCTGCTGAGCCTGTGGAAATCAGGTTTACAATAGCAGCTGCAGCCATTAGCTCCCTCTTTTGTGATTCCCAGCATTATTATGCTGCTTGCGAACTTCGCTTTAAATGACCAGACTATAGGCTGGGAGAGATGAGACTTAGCAAAAAAAGCACATACACACACTGACACGCAAAGTGTGACAAAGCCCAATGGCAAGGTTGTGCTTATAGCTTGTTATTTAGTGACATAAAATCACTGCTAAGATAATACAGGCAGCCTAACCCTCTAGAAGCCCTTTGACAGAGACGACAGACACACTCAAAAAAAGACCCTTTCACAACATTCCACAGGGCAGTTAAATGCAGACGGGAAACAAAACAAACTCTAAGAAAACAAGTACCTTTCTGACAGAAAAAATAGGCCCCTTTTGCTCATGTATGATGCACAGGGAGGGGGTAAAGCACTCTTCTCACAGAGGAAAAAGTCTGAAGTGGGCTTTGGAAAAGTTTTGCTTTAAATTCGAATTCTAAAAGCAGCTCTTGGAAGAAGCTGTTCTTTGTACCCTCCCCTGTGCCTCAAAGGAGAACTTACTACTTTCAGCCCAAGCCTTGACCAGGACATCAGGAAACACGCAGCAAAAATGAAACTGGATGCATGTATCTAAAAGCTTTGTTCCACATTTGAAAACTGAACAGACCGTGGTCATGTAATGTTAACTGATATGATTGCACTTGTATTATTTTCTAGTGTGGATGCAGATTTAGTGCTCCTAAGGCATGTAGCAGACCTCTGTGCATATGGAAATAGAGTCTGTGTGGAGGATGCAAAGCCTGCTGAGGCAGTTAATGTCCAGCCTGGCTTATTATTTCAGGCACCAAATTGTGTTTATGTGGCCCTAACTGCATGCAGAGCTGGTGCAGATGTAGGAGCAGGGTGGTTATGTGCACATGAAAAGGCACCTGAGAGCACACAGACTGCAGTGCAGACACGCTGCCTGCTCTGTGTGGAGCCAGCTCAGGCTCAGAGCTGTTCCTGGCTGATTCTATGCAGCTCTTCATGCAACACTCTCCAGCATGCACAGGGTGGATTACCACATGTGCAGCAGCCCCATCTCTGCATTGTTCAAGGACATAGCTGCCTCCAGGTGTTAGTGCCTATAAACCTTTACAGATGGGAGCACACTGAATAGCACAGAGACATCAGAGCTGGTTTGCATAAGTCCCTCTTCATTCAGAAACAAGAGTATCAAGGATTCCGTGATCCAGGATGCTCCTGCTCCCCATTGCTGCATATGATGACAGCCATGGAGGAGACATGAAGATGCCATTAATCCATACATATCCATGCTAGCAGCACAGCTGTTGAAGAGACACAGGCAATGGTGTCAGAGGAGCTGAGTTAATTTACATCATCCGAGGTTCATTATCCAAGGGAATACACTAGAGAGGGGTGGCAAGGATGATTGCAGTCACAACCAATCTGTTTCCACTGAGCCAAAGTACAATTTCTGATTTGGCAGGGCCAATAAACAATTGGCCCACTTACACCCCTGTTTACAAGTAGAGTTTGGCTCTGTAAGCAAGGGAAAGAGACAGACCAGCATACACCACACTTCACTTTATGGCTGCTAATTGTCTTGGATGACTGTTTATTTATATAAATAATTTATTTGTGTATCCCACCAAGGGGACACCTGAGCCCTACATCCTCTGCTAATGCAGACTCTAATGATCCACGTCCAGCACATGGGTACCACCATTCCCATCCTGCTCCTCCAGCCCTCCAATAAAGGCCCTTGCCCATCTGTGCAGGAGGACAGATTAAATGATCAAGGACTAACAATGGCAACCTATCAGTCTGAAAAGAGTTCTTGTGGGATCTGACAGGCTTCCTCAGGACAAGCACTGCAGATGAGGCCTTATTACAGAGACCTACAGTCCTTGGCTGCTGATGCAGGCAGCTGAATTAATTGTAGTTAAACAGTTGGTCCAGTCAACTTAGATTCTTCTTCCAATCCTTGAAAAGTAAAATGTCTAGGGTTATATTTGCGAATGAGTCTATCATTCAGCTGGTTTCAGTGGGCAACAAATCTGCTTTGATTCATGAAGCTATTGGGATGTTTTACTGAGGGTTTAGAACTCATCCCTGAAAATTTTAATACAATTATGTATCTTTTGTAAGGGATGAACCTAAGCCTCAGTAAAACCCCCAGCTTTGGAAGCTTAAAAAACTTCCAAATTAGGCTAAAATCTAACCTTGTAAAAGGTGTGTATTTAGACCAGGTGCTTTTTAATGCACCACAAGTAAGAGATATTTTTGACAAAAGTGTTTCTATTTTCTCTTAGTACCAGGACAGGCACCATGAGCTTTGAATACAAATTTAGAGATTTTATTTCCATCAGGAATATGACAGCTGCTTCATACTCATTGCCTTACATATAATTTTAAGGAAAAACCATGAAAATTGAAATACTTAGTTTGTTAAAATGTAGTTTGACTCCATCTGAAAAACATATGTTTGTTGCCACTGCATGTCCCAACAATTCCGTATCACACAGCCCAGGACTCCAGGAACGGCAGTTTAATTTTCATAACACGTTACCATCTATTAGTGAGACATTTGTGCCACACTGTACTTTATTATCTCAGACTCTAAATACTACATCATTCTCTAAGGGCCTGCTTCTTCAGCTATGCCTGTTGGTACCCTTTCCTCACACATTTTATCCCATTAAGGCCTGTGGGTTTAGTTTTATGGATAAAAGTTTGCAAGATGAATCTAGATTACTACAGCGATGAGTACTCACATATGGAGAGCTCAGAGTATTTACAAAATAGTCCAAGCTGGACATAATGACAGTCTAATGTTTATCACTGCTGGAACAGAAAAGTGCACTGCTGTTGCTAATTCTCCCTTTTCTATGGCTAAACAATTTTGGACTCCAGGACAGAGAGTGAAGAAATATTTACCAGCACAATATGCGTGCACTGTGTACAGCAGAGCTGCAAACATACCACATGCAAAGATACTAAATGTCAACATTTCAGCCTCAAGCAGGTGCTTGTCTTCAAAACCAAATACATTGGTAACCTTTCTGCCAGATGCATTTGGCAGAAAGCTCTGTGTTCAAATACAGGCTCCTCTGGAGCCTCAAGAATGGCTCCTCTAAATATTAACTAACACCAGGAATGTAGAAAAATGTAAACAGCTTCCTTAGCCACTTTAGGCAGCTACTGCTTTCCCTTTGAAAATAGTAAGTGTGGATATAAAAAAAAAAAAAAAAAAAAGTAGTAAAAAATTGTGAAGGCAGAGGAAAGAAGTATTACCTGGTGCTGGAAAACTAAAAACCCCAGTATCTTCATTTCTATGTGTCAATAGCAATGAACACCAAATACCTGCTTTTCAAGTATTCCTTACTGAATCCCCTAGCTTTGTTTTCCTCATAAGTCTTTAGTTGCTTGACAAATGCAAACACCTTTTTATTTGCTAGTGTTGCCCCTTCCCTGTATCCCAGATTTGCTAACCACCTCACAGTTTTTTGGCAAACACTAGCAACATTCAGCCAAATCAGTTCTATGCCCACCATCTCAGAAAAGCTATTGTCCTGCATTTCTGGAATATTTCATTATATCACAACATTTTTGCCAAGTGCCTTATCAGTCAGAAGACAGGAATCAGTTCTATCTGTAGTAGGTGAGAGGATTTGTCCTCTTTTAAATTCTTTCATCTCTTCCTACCTTGCTGATCTCATGAATGTTGCCTTCACATAGTCCTTCAGTAAACTTTTCTAAATATGCTTCTGGACCTCTCATGACCTTTAACAGCAATAGAGCCAGGTTTTAATTCTCCTGATCAAAAACTTGTAGCACAGATAAAAAGAAAGATGATTCAGATTCATATCAAACATCACTTCTATTGTGGTCAACAAGGAGGTTCATTAGCATTCACAATCCTGGTGTGCAAGTAACACCACAGTTAATAATCAGTGCTATATGTGGCTTCCCCTTGACACTTTACAAGACAAAATTGAGATAACCTGATGTAACATCTTCACTCACAACGCTCTCTGTGCAATTGCATTACCTCTGATATCGCACGACAAAATTAATATTAGTCACAGCTTGTTCAGTCATATATCTGAAATATATGGGAGGTGCCATTTCAGCTAAAAGTCACTCATAAGCTGTCTTCCCTCTGCTTCACCAACAGCTGGGGGAGGACAGGTCCTTATTGGTGGGGTCCAGAACACAGGCATACATTTGGGCATGACTGGAAAACCCAGTACCAGTTCAGCAGAGAGAGTGTGAAATAGCAATGCAGCTTTCTCCCTAGAGTGTGTATCAATAAACACTGCTTCAGACTCTCCATGGGGGGTATCTGACTTCACTGTGTGTGAGACATGGCATCAATACCCAATTTACAACAAGAAAGTAGCAGCTTGGAAAATTTTCTGGTGGGGTAAGAAGTCCTCTGCTTCCCCAGTGTGTGACCTACTGGTGTTGGCAATACCTGCAGAAGAAAGTTTAAGAAATATATTTGAAAAGCAGATCCATAACCTAGAGACGCATTCACAGAGTGAAGATTTCAGTGCTTAAACTGACTGTCCTAAAGACATTACAGTCAGAGATCCCTCTAGACTCGGAATAAAATTGGGCCTTTTCAGCTAATGACAGACAGGGTTGTACAGCTGTGTGTGCAACGTATGTGCTTCTGCCCTGAACTATCTATATGCTTTAGAACAAGAATAAGACCTCTTTCAGTACTGATAATTATATCAACTCATTCTATAAGCTAAAAGAGCCCTGAGAGCCCTGGGCAGCTGAAGTAATAATACATTATATTGAGCATTAATATCCTAAGAAAATAAAAATGTTCAGAAATGTGAGCATTTTGTTTCCAGTTTTCAACAAAGAACAATAGGCTACTTCTCACTTGGCAGTCATGAGTCCTGTGACTCCTTAGTCATAGAGGAAAACCCAGTCCATCAAACGTTTTGATGATTCAGGCAGACCTCCACATATTTTTCTTCACTTAAGTGTTTTGACAGATGAACAGATTAATTTCATTTTATATCTTCCTCCTCCCCCACTCCCAACAAGGCTCTAAAACCCATATTAAAGCAAAAAAAAGCATGACAATTCACAAATCCCATTTCTCACTGTTTGGTAAATAACTCCCATGTGACTGCTTTTGCTTTTCTAGAGTCCTCATCTTTCACTGCTTTTGCATCCAACAAGGATCTGTAGTTCACCCAGCCATATATCTGCATGCTACAGCCTCCATTAGTTTGTCATCCCTGCAATATACTAGTCTCCACTTTCTCCTACAAGTGCCTAGTGACCCAGCACACGTGTTTTGTTTGTGGTTTCAATAAAAAGGGTTCCCCAGAATAAGGGATATTCAGAAGATGCTACAGATGAGGGAACTAAACATATACAGCCAAAATAGTTGAAATGCATTTCACCAGGATTTTAAACTACATGGGAGAGAGAGGAAGAAAAAAAAAAAAAAAAAAAAAAAGCTCACCTTTTCTTTACCACCCAACAATGTGGAACTTCTGGAGGCTACAGAGCACTGTGCTCTAGGACACAAGGAAAGAGTTGGCTGGTGTGCCAAGCTCAGGTGACCAGCAGCTACCCAGGGTATCAGGAAACCAGATCTCCTTTCAGTCTGCCATAAACTTTCTTTCCAGCCCCACAGCCACTCAGTTTGTATGTTACAGCACACACTTTTATTTTTTTTTTTTTTTTTTTTTTTTTTTTTTTTTTTTTTTTTTTTTTTTTTTTTTTGTGTGTGTGTGTGTGTGTGAAACAAGTAAAGCAGTACCTTTTTGAAGTGCTTTGGGTAGGAAATGTTAGATAGGTCTTGTCTAGAGGCCGTACAACTAATCTGGCTTCCCTATCAGGTTGTACTCTTTGGTGTGCAAAGTCACTGGTCTACATAAACACTGTAGACCTACATGTACATTGAGGCAGCTGTTATTGGTGACATGCAGGAAAGGGTGGTTTTGCCCTGTGTACTCTGCAAATACAGCAGTGATCAGATCTATACAGGCAGTTTGAGAAAAGGTCAAGGCTCAAACTTCCTCTAGGAGTTTCTAGTGTTTTCAGAAGTTCTCATAAATTTATCTTGATTTTTGGGTCTTGAAATGTTACATAAACCAGAAGAATCTCAGGGTCATGGTTTTTTGGTGAATTCAGAGAGCAAATGCACTTTTATTTCCAGCTTAGAGAACACAGTCATCTGTCCCATTAATTATTCCCCCTGAATTCACCTAGTATCAAGATTTTTTAACTCTTCAAATCTATTTTCTTCATTCTTATCCATTCTTCCCCCAAGCACAACCCTCCACAGGGGCAGCATAATGGATTCCTGGTTAGTGTGGGAGATGCAATCCCATTTTTGGCCATGATGGTACTAAAGAAGCTCACCAGAGTGATTAATTAATCTTCTTGATATATTTGCTCATGTCAACTCCAGGAAAGATTCTGCCAGTCAGGTTAGGGTTAACACTGGAGTATCAACTCTTCAAAGCTTTAACTAGATCAGATATGATATAGACATGACATCAACATGATTTTTCATCTATCTGACTCAAGGAAAGTGAAAATCATGTGTAGGAGGCTTACTTTCTTCCCCTGTGTTTTTGTCTCTGTTCAGTCTTTCCCACATACTTTCAGATAATCTGGGGTTATGCTGTGACAACTGAGAATGCTTGTGTTTCTCAGATCCTCTTTAAATTGCCAATGAGAATTTTTTTTGTCCCAGCACACCCCCTTCATCTCAGAATGAAATAGCATTAGAAGGGTTGAAGTGTGAAGAGTGACCTAAATGATTTAGAGTGCTTTGCAGGCATACCCAATGGAAGAGCTGCTATTCTCTTTAAAAGTGAATAAACTTCCCACTTCAAAGTGGCAGGATTTGTACAACTAAGAGGAAAAAAAAATTAAAAATCTTGCAAAATATATACATACCCCTGCTTTCCCCAGGCATAAACATCCTCTGTCTTCTTATCTGTGTTTCAAACATCTGGCTTTAGCTCATTAGACTTCCAACATTAAGAGGAGAGAGGAAGAACAGCAGAGGCAAAATTCTCAAACACCTTCTGGGCCTGGTTTAAAGTAGTTGGCTGTCATGGGAGACATCAGCTAGGAAAAGCTGCTACTTCAACTGCTACAGATACAAGGGTCAGTAAGATGAAGAGGCAGGATGAATGCTTCAAGACAGAGGCACATGGAAAATGGAACATTTATGTGGGTGCAAGAGAGATCGTGAAGAAACACCCTCATGAATAAATCTATACCTTTCTACACATCCCATCTCTGTCTGCCCCTCAGCACCTCTTGTCTCCCTTCTTACACAAATCAAGTCTGGTTAGATATTTGGTTACCCTTCAGGTAGCAACACTGAAAAACACATCTTCTCTTCCCCACTATTTCCAATTTGTTATTACCTGCTGCTGGAAATCACTCCCTTGAAGTTACAAAGTGTGTGTCACAAACACACAGTGTTCTGCTGTGAGACCTGCTTCACAGGAACTTCTCCTAATCTACCTCAGAAAAAAACCTAGCAAGTTAGCTTAAAATGTTAACTGGATGGTTCACCAAACTTAGCTAATGTTCTCTTACTGTTTGGTTTAGGGAGTGCTCTCACTAATCACTGGGCTAGAGGCAGTATTTTCCCATTTTGTGGGTAATGATGAGAAGCCTGAGGCAAATACCCAGCTAGTTAGGATGGGACTGAAAGGAAGCATGTTTTTATTTTTGTCTTAATGCAGAGAGAAGGTTCAACATCTTTGAGATATGTTTAACAGACCATGGTCAGCTACTCGACAGATTCTAATGTAAAAACTTCAAACCACATCTGAGGCAAACACAAAAATGCTGTCTAAAAATCATCAACTGAAATACATTAATTAATCACACCACTTTCTTTATCTTAACAAAGGCCAAGACTGTCTTTTGCACAAATCCCAGGGTCCCACACAGTCTCCCCAGCTGAATCTTGCATGAGCATCTGCCATCATTCCTCACATTACTTTAGCGAAACATGCTATGCATTAATCACATTAAATGTGCAGCTTAACTCAGCCTTATTGTGCCACCTTCACCCTCACAAAAGTTCGTCCCTTTCTATGAGATGTCAGTAGAGACAAAGTTTTGGAATGCATTTTTTAGTTTGAGTTAGAAAGAAAACAAAGATCTCAAATTCAGAAAGGAGCTAGGAGAACCTTGCAAACCACATTTTATAGACACATTTCATCAACCATGAAGGCATGATTTTCTTTGCCAAAGATAGCACACTACAAAACAAGAAGAGAAGACTATAAAGATCCTGTCTTGGATCACTTTGACACTGTCCTTACCACAACAAGCAGTGAAAAAATACAGCTGTATCTGCAATTACTGAAAAATTCAACATGAACAAACTTAGTTAAACTAGAATTTTAACCACAGTAACACATTTTGAAACTATCTCCCCCATCACCCCAGTTGATACAAATGGTCAAATTTATGTGTGTCTCAAAAGAAGTCAATAGCACATCACCATCTCCTGGGTCACCAGCACCATGCCCAGCAGTATGTAAAATAACCATTCTTTCAATATTAAGGCAGAACTGGAGTTGGTTTAGTGGCTGGTGAAGGCTGCTAAGACAAGACTTCTGATTATGCTGCCCTAGAGAGCACAGGAGGTTTTACGGGAAGTAGAGGCTGATTCTATTTTAGTTTCCTGCAGAACGAGACAGCACAGCTGCACTGTCATTATGCAGGGTAGGGTCCCAGCTCTAAATGACACTTTGAGTTAAATCATGATTTTTTTTTAAATTTTGGTGTGTTTTTTTTTTTAATCTGTCTGATCTTGTATAGGCAATTTCAGGGAAAGAAAAACCTGGTTTAAAATTATTTTTCTATTTTGGAAATTTTGAGGTCAAAGCATTTCTTCAAAAGTGCAAAAGAGGGATTACATCTTCCCCATTCAGGAACTGTGGCCACTGAAACATCCACTATAAAAATCAAAATATCTACAGTACTGAGAACTGGAACAGAATTTTCGGATTTGAGTTTCAGCTAAGCTCTCAACTAAAAACCAAAATAGTTGTTGATAAAATAGAAAATCAACACTTTTAAGACAAATATTTAACTATTAATAAGACTGGTTTTGTATGTTTTTTTTAAGGGATTTTTTTTTTTTTTGATGTTGTACTTTAAAATGCAGTCAGCATAATACATATGGGATGAAAATCCACTTTGTGTCCAGGATATTGGTGAGGGTTTTTCTGTCTAAACTGAAATCCTAGCTGAAGTCTCTTTGTCAGTTAATTATTTCCAGGTAACTGTTTTCAGATCTAAGATATCCCAAATATCAGACCAGAGCTGTCAATTCTCATTAGAATATTATTAATAAAGGACCAAGTGGCAAAAATAGAAGGTGAGATCAGCATAAGTTACCACTTCAAATGACTCAGGGAACACTTGACCTTGAGACTAATTCCCTATCTGTGTCACATGGATCCTTAATTTCTTCCCTCCTGAGCACAAGATAAGTGTGTGGTTTGTTCCTGGCGCCTGGGGAAGTGGCGCTGCCGTGTGACAGGGGCAAACAGGAGCCACATTCTGCTGGCCAGCCCACAGAGCAGCTGCCAGGGGCAGGAGCTCTATCACTCCTAGGTGGGTGGCTCCCAATTCCTCTGCTATTTACCTCGCCTTAATCCTGAAGCTGCATCCTGGACATGCTTTCAGCGTGCCTGGGCGCAAACAACCCTGGGCTACGCCCTCAGGAGTGCACGGATGGGTACCCAGAGTCTGGGATAACCCTCGCAGGTCCTTGCAGGGCAGAAACCTGACCGGGGCAGGGCTGCTGTGGCTGTTGACAGCCAGCCCACATCACGTCCTGCGTGGGCAAAGCTCCAAACGCTGCAGAGAGAGCAGCATGGAGACAAATGCGGGATGCCTTTAGACTGCCACAGACTTTAGACTACTACAGCAAGTGAGGGCTGCCCAAACCTTTCTCCTCATTCGAAAGTTATTTTCTCAACCCTTTGTAAAGATATGACAACTTTGAAAATATTAAAAATAAATAAATAAATAAAGTAGACAGATGGTCTCAGCAAACCAGGGATCAGGGTCAAGTAATGTTGGTATCCACTGATGCTTTCAGTGGGAAATTCACTATTAATTGCCTTGCCCAACCTGATCAACTGCCAGCAAAGGCTGGCTATTTTAATTACCTTATTGATTATTTCCCTAAGCTGTCATTCTGAAATCTCAAAATGAAACACAACAAATTGGAGAAAAAAATGCAGTTTGCTCTATAAAACATGACTCCCTGAACATGGCAGCCCTAACGAGCAGAGGTAGGTGCGCCTCTGTGTGTCTGTTCACATGTTTTCATTAATCTGCGATCTTCTACATGTATGTATTGTGCAGAAATACTAAGTACTATGAAGAACTGATACTGTGGGTTCATGAAACTTCTAGAATAGCACGCAAGCAGACTTGATATGCAGCTCAAGCAAAGCAGTCCCTGACCCAGGAAAGCACTCCAACACATGCTTTATGTTAAGTCTGTGAATATTGTTACTGAAAGCAAATGAGACCACTTGGTGTTGGAAGTGTTTTGCTGGATTAAAGCCTAAAAGAAGAGGGGAACTGCACAAAAGACTTTTTATGACAAGTAAGAGGGAGAATTCTCAGCAGTACCGTCAGAAACAAAAAATGACTGGACATCTTCTCCACTGGTTACTAGGATATCTAACATCCATTTACCCGTGCCACATAAACTGCAACTTCCCAGGAGTACAAAAAAACAAAAAAAACCAACAACAACAACAACAACAACAACAACAACAAACCAAATCCAAAAACAAAACAAAAACAAAAACAAAAAACAAAAAGAGAAAAAAAAAAAAGAGAAAGAAAAAAAAAGAAGGCTTTAAACCTTAAACAGTTAAGGAAAAATTGGGAAGCTATTTTCTTTTAAGTCATGATGAATACTCTGTAACTTCAAGAAAAAAACTTATTTTTGCAATATATCACTACAATCTTAGATTACAGTTTTAGACTCCTGGAAAACTATGTAAAGGAAATACCCTCTCCAGTTATAGGAAGCACTAAAATAGGGAAGGGCTTACCAAAAAAAAAAAAAAAAAAAAAAGAAAAAGCTGTTTTTTCTAAAGCAAACGATCTTATATATTACCTTGGTACTATATAGGCATGTTGGGAAAAATAAAAATTTGTCTGAAGTCACACAGAGGTAGGTTCATGCAAAAATTGTGAGTGAGGGTAAGTAAGCAAGAATATCGAGCAGCTAAGCCAGGGAGAGGAGGTCACAGGGATGTAGTAAAAGAGCATGATTTTAGTGCACCTCAGAGCAGCAAAATGGTTCTGGTCCCCTGAAATGCAATATCCCATCTCTTTTCTTCAGAGATGAGCAGATCTGCACTGTCCCTCCCACTCTGAGACAGAGGTAGATGTCAGCAGTCAAACAAAACAACATATCAACATGGCTATTCAAAAATGGAGAGCGAAGCATGGAAAAAGATCAATCTTCATATACATCAGCTCCACTGTTTCTCTGCCACTGTGATCACCATGTGTGAATTGAGAGCATGACTGCAACATCGATTATACCCAAGGAAATGATTCTGCAAACAGTGGCCTTGTGTCAATAGTTTTTAGATTTTCTGTGTTGAATCACAAAGGCTTGGTGTGCAAACACGGTGTGGAAAGTAGCAAAGATATTTTGACCAGTTTGATGATTAACCCCAGTAAAAAGTTGCTCATCCTAAATAGAATCTTGCCAGAAATGCTGTTGCTTTTTCCTGTCAAAGTGTTTATTCACTGGAATGGTAAAATTTGCAAGTTTTGTGTAGCTTTGCATAGATACATTCAATATTTTATTTCTCTGCTCTTATCCCCTGAAATATAGTTGTGTCCTATCATTTCACACCCCGGTAAAAGCCCCAGGCTGTTGTCAGAGTACCTCAGAGGCAGCATCAGTCTTTGACCTGGATGGATACAGTAGACAGTGTAGTGGCAGCTCACCTTAATAGCATGTTGTCTGGGAAAAAAAAATTCAGCCTTATCAAGAATAAAGAAAACTTCTATTTGAATTTGGAAAAATGAAAACACTATTTTCTTGGGCTAGTTTGGGAGGTTTTTCTCCCCATCTCATTTCTGTAGCCTAGCAGTAAGGTTACTGTCATGTCATGGAGAGGATTTATTCAATTTTGCATCAGAGTGTATTGTTGTTTCCAGTCGGTCATTTTCAGAAATATAAAGGAACTTTGGAAGGGAGTGGTTTCCAGTAGCTTGAGACGTGTTTGGTACAACCTGAACACCTCTGACGTCTATTTCCCACAGCTGAGGGGACTGTCCTGCACACAGCCTTACCCACCCCTCATGGGAAACCCAACCACAGAACATCTCAACTCACGCACTTGGGACTCTCTTAGCCTTAGATACTAGTCTCAGAATAATCATACTGAAAGTGATAACTTTCTCAGTGTCAAAGATTACTTCCCTTGAGGCTTCTCAGTTCCCTCCTCTCAGACTATTTTCCTTCCTTCATACTCATGTCTTTCTCACCTACCTCTCCCCTTCCTTTTTTTTTCAACTCTCCTGTCTACTTTATTCTTTCACATCTTTCTGTTCTTCTCCTCTTCCATCTTGACCCTTCAGTAAAGAGAAAAGGACCAATCCCCCCATTTGTGTATATGTCCCCAAAGAGACACTTGTCTGGAACTTGATTAAAGGATGTCTCTCTTAAAATTTATACTGACACATAAAAAGAGCAATGAGGTTACAAACTTACAAGGAAAGATTAAATCTTTTTTGAAGGTCTTTCTCAGAGAGTCACCATCACTTTTTCAACAGTTATGGCACCAATTAATTGAGAGCATCTTAATTCCTGTGATTCTGGAGAAAAATCAAAATACCTTAATACAATTATTCCTGGGAGCAAAAGCTATCAATTTGACTAAGGGTGGATAAACATAATGGGTTGGGCTTTGTTTTGTATGTATAATTTTGTGCATAAAATTGGTTCTTTAATCTCAGAGCTGTTCTCTTACTGTTAATCCTTTCCATGTGTTGTGTGAACTACTCTGTATTTTGAAAACTTTTTCACATCAGTTTTGCTTGAAGAAAGAAATCAGACATACTTTACTGCTTAGCTATCCTGTTGAGTCCAAATAAACAGTCCCATTAGGTGACATCACCCTTACTAACCTTTAAGTAATTCCACCTACACAATACTCCTTCAGCAGCACTTGCACACAGTGAAATGGAATATAAAAAAACAAAACCAGAAAATGTAGCCAGTTGGACTGAGTCATCTGTACTTGTGAACATCTCATGAACTATAATGCAACTCCAAGTTGAAATGAGGCATGTTAACCTGCACATGTGTAAAACTGCACAAGCACTTAAGTCTCTTCATATAGACACGTCCTTGCCCTCCCAAAACCACTTAAATGACTGCAGTCACATCACACAAAACCTGAACAAGTAATGAAACAGCAGTGATCCACTTACACAGACAAATTAAAAGAGAAGGCAGATTATGTCACATTTCTGCAAATGGTGGTACCAAGGTACCACTCCACAGATGCATTATTTAAACTAGGATAAATATGGCACATTGGTTCCTCACATCACACTTGCTGGATGTTGGCATCTCCATCTTTGCTGCCTGGGAGCTATCTGCTGGTTAATGTCAAACTACTTATGTGCACAAGAAGAGCTCACCAAAAATTGTGGTGGAAAGGTTATCTTTCTTTTGCCATTGACTTAGTGGAAGGCGTCTGTAGAAGACTCTTAAGATGTTTCTCCCACTGCTGCAGCCACGGCCTCTTCGGAAAACTCCACTTTTATAGAGCTTAATGAACATATTCTTAGCTAAATGAAGTCTAAGTGAGACTTCACTATTCTTTCAGCTGTGAAATACAGTACAACATGAACGGGTATGTTCCAACATAGAAATACAAACATTTCTATTTCTGCTCTTATGTTGGCTTCTTACACAAGAAAAAAAACCTAAAAGCAAAATCACCAAATGTGGTAACTTTACTTACTTTAAATAAATTAACTTAATTTAAATAAATTAAAATACAGGCAGTTTTCTTGAATTCTCTAGAGGGCTGGGTTTCTTCACACAGATGATACGTGCTAAGTTTAGTGTCCTAGAACACTATTAAAGAAAAATAACACGTAGATGAGAAGTCAGTAGTTTCTTCATTTGAGAAATGTCAGAGTGCTGAAAAAGTAACTTTCTCAGTTGGGGTTGGGGGGGGAGAGGGGGGAGGAAAGTGTTTTCAGGAGATGATTTTTTTTCTTTTTTTCTATTCTGTATTTTGTTTTGCACACAGTTTTTAATACACAGTTTTTAATACTGTCATGACACCTCTCATAGCCAAGTGTCTTTTGTTATTGATAACCTGACAAGACACCATAAAAATGCAGTTTCTACATCGCTGGCTGATGAAGAAGAACACGTCAATGATAGACATTTACAACCACAATTTCCCTATTGGGCTATCTCAAGTTTTTCCTAACTCTCCAATCTTCATTTACCTAGCAACATATCAGTTTGCAGGACATTTATACAGCTCTCATTTATGGAATATCTTGGAGCCCAGAGGTACAGAGGCAGTTTGACTTCAAAGATGGACATAGACTGTTTGTGGGCTGGATTCTTTGCAATGTTATAAATATCTTAGGAAGTCTCTCTTTGCAACTTTAGGCATTTCATTGAGTCCCTATTCCTAAATATTTTATTGATTAGCTACTTGAATACATAGCTACTGATCTTAAATTACTCTTGATCAGTCTAACCTCAACTGGAACACATCCTTCACATACCACACTCTTCCTGTCAATGACTTTGTAAGTATTTAGCCAGTATTTGTTAAGACTTGTATTAAAGTTGGTACAAGTTTCTGCAGTTTCTGAAGCCATTCCAAGTATGGATTACTGCTTCTCAAAATGCCTCTGAATGTATGTTTACACTGCAAGTCAAGCCAAGTTTGAAGTTATTCTCCAGGTCCAGCTCACTGTGTTGTTCATACCTGAACATACACTAGGGTACAGACTGAGGACAAGCAGTTTCAGAAAGTCCCTGAGGTGGAGCCTGAAAAACCGACAGCCAGGTAATACAGGCTGACCTTTTTGTTCCTGGTGATGTGTGTAAATCATCCGTATCCAGGACCAAGCAAGCTCATCCCATTCTACCCTAAGCTCTTCCCAAGTACAGTCTTAACATTCTGAGTCCAAGCTACAGCCAGTCAGCAGAGCTGAAATAAGAGCCAGCAATGCTGAATCACACAGGCCACAGAAGTCACCACGATTAACCTCCTCTAAGTGTGCTCTTAATCTCCCAACCCATTTAAAACTAAACAACTTAAAGTGAACAATAAATCAAGGCAAAAGTCCTTCAACATTCTCACCAGAGTTTTAAAGTTATAAGAACAAAATTCAGACAGAAGAGATCATACTTAGGAGGAGTTCCACATAGAAAGTTACCTTGCTAAAAAACTAAATCCATGGCATGTCCTCCTTTTAGACAAGCTAGCTTAACTCTTCTGCACACATACACACTGAACAGAGAGCATAACTTCCCCCTTCCCCTATTTTAATACAGGCCCTTTAAATTTGGTTTGTAAATGACCTCTGCATCAGTCCTCTTTGTTAGCTGCTGGTAACAAAGGTAAACTACAAGGATAGAGTGGTCAGTGTTCTCCAGGAATACCTGTTTCCACTTACTCTTATCAGATGTGAATGTGCAGCAGCAGTACTGGACATTCCAGCTACTGCCAGCTGTGTGAGATGTACCAAGCAGCTCAGGGAAGAGCTCATAGAGAGAGACAAACAAGAAAGAGTATATTAACCCACTCACACTCATCCTAGCATGAAATTCAATAAACAGAGCTTGAGGCACAATGCTGTAAAAATAATGTCTTTAAAGGCAAAGGGAAAAATCCAAGAACATTTTTGGAGAACAAGCAAAATTAGGCATGTGCCCACTCTGGCTAGGGGTAGCCAGATGCCTAATGGTGGTTACTGCAGACTCTTTCATCTAAATACACTGCAGGAAAGGAAAAAATTAAAACAATTTTACTTCATCTCTCTTATTCAGAAACATATGTGCAAGTGGCATGAGATGAAGTGCAAAATATTAACAATGAGGTCCCCACTCAGACTGTTCACAAGATGCTAAAAACCCCAAAAAGCCTAAAAATAAAACAAGCCAATCAAACAAAAAACCCCAGTCTCTTCTGACCTGCCCCTCTGATGAATATGTTTGGCACTATTTTCCAGGCAAGGATCAATTTCTTGACAATTCTACACATTTATTTAGGGATTTAAGTCTTGAAATTGAGCCCTGCCCTGGTAGGGCACCTCACCCCACCCCCCTAAAAAAAGACAAAGACAAACAGGAAGACAGGGCAAAGAAATGAACTGTCTTAATCTGATTTTAGCCTCCTCTCTCATCTATCACATTTTTTTCATCTCATGGGTTTCCTCTTACAAATTCTCTCCTTATTACTGTGCTTCAGATCAGAGCTGTCTACTGCAGCTGGATTTTAAACACCACCATCCTAGCAAGGTTAAGCATGTTTTAGGAAGACTCTCATTTTAGGCAAGATGGGTTAGTTATGAGGCAGTGTTATTCATTCATTTCAAGAACATCCAGTACACAAGGTTTTCTCCTGGAGGGAGAAAGTCTGCAAGAGAAAATCCAGATAATGCAGCACTTTTTTGGCTTTTGAGAAAGGCTTAAGGCCAAGTGCTGCTCTATTGCTTCTATACAGCTACTGTTTTCAACTGGAACAAACACACAAACATTCACAGAATTTAACTCTTTGCTCTTCTGTTGACGGATTCTCTCCAGACTTGTGTGACTGATGTTAGCCAGACAGAGTCCTGGAGGTAATGTTCCTGCTGCTAAATTTATTTGTTTTAACTTTTAAACAACTGTGTTAACAGGATCCACAAAATTGCAGATATAGAAACAAGTGCTTTCTGAAACTCATCAAAAAATGCTAATCTGTTAGTCAGCATGAATCATTACTACAGCAGGGTTTCCCAAAAATACATTTTACAAATGAGGTGAAAAGAAAGTACACCTCCCCTAATCTCATTGGATTTTAAGCAGGAAAATGAAGTAGCACCAGATATTATAAGTGTACAGAAGACAAAAACATGTCTAGTTCCTTGTCCCTTGAGCACATAATCACAACTTGACAAGCACAGTAACAATTTTGTATTAGACTTCTATACAGCTGTTCACGTGGTTTGTAAATTACCTGTAACTTTGCAGCAGACTGAAATTCAGAGAGGCTAAAAAGAGTAAGTATGGATATTGATAGACTGATTAGAACAAAGGCAAAAGAGACTAGAAGATGTGGTAATTTTCAATAGGACATACTTTTACACACAATATCACAGTGTTGTATGATGACCTGCATAGACTGAAAACTGTTGTACAAGATTGGGTACAGAGTGGGTACCCATGGTGTTCTTTGGATTAAAATTACTCTTACCTCTCTTTCTATGACTTAGGTTCCCTGATATGTTGGTTACCTCAGAAAGATGAATTGGTTGCATATACCCAAAAGAATTTTAAAAGTCAGAAAGAAAATTTTAGAAACTTACAAATTCTGTCATAGGAGCCGCTCACTGGAGAGAAATCCACCTGGCACAAACCTAGCCGTGGAATTTAAGACTGGTTCATTCACTGACCCATGGATTAAGATGGATAAAAGCTGCCAACGTTACTGTCTGATCATTGAAATGAGATGGAAAGTAAATACAACTGGAAATCATTATGCCTTTGGATTTTATTTTTAACTTCTTTTTGTTTGCTGAGTGGGTTTGGAATAAATGTTACCCCTTAGAAATGGAGCAAGTCTTAACAAACATTCTAATTCATCCTTCTACAGTTTCCTAATTGACCCCTGTGGAGCATTCACTGGCACACTACCCTGTCTATATTTCATGGAGTTTCAACCATTTTCCTTGAAAATCATCCTATATCTAATACATAAATCATACAACCTGGAACAGGCTGGGTTGCAAGCTGTCTGCCCTTCTTATTTAGCCTGTTTTGTTTTTCCAGCCTGTTCCTCCCCAGAGAGGAGACTGAGATGCTAGAAATTCCTGGTATGAAAAATGTTGGGACTTGATGATCACCTTGATCTTTCTCTTCATAACACTGGCGGCTATTCAGCCAAAATGCTTCCTACCTCTGGGTTCGTCTCATTTCACATGCCCACACTGATTCCTCTCATTTGTCTTCATCTGGCACTTGAGCCAGCTGCTGCTTAGCCAAGTTAGGTGCATTACACATTTGCATCTTTCATTTCCAAGCAGTCATGTCAGCCCCCCTAATCATCTGCATTGCTTTGCTCTGAATTTCCTCCAGCTTGCCTGTATTAGAGTATTGGGAGCTTCCAGAAATAGTAACTGAAACTGCACAGTAATCTTGTGCAGTTTTTGAATGGCACTTGGGTAAAGTATGGAACAGGGGAAGATGCAATTTAAATTTCAAGCAGCCAATTACTTCAGCAGCTGCATTCAAGGCGCTCACAATTCCACGCCACAACATGTGCATCTGAACCCAAACTACCCCTTGAGAGAGGGGCTGAGGATGGAATTGATCAATGCAACACCACACCTTAGGCTCAGGGAGTATCAGGG
The DNA here is from genome assembly GCA_017589585.1 of Phylloscopus whistleri. NCBI lineage: Eukaryota > Metazoa > Chordata > Aves > Passeriformes > Phylloscopidae > Phylloscopus > Phylloscopus whistleri. The sequence goes on from JADMLD010000046.1 coordinate 142,631, forward strand.
GCAAGAGGTCCTGTTAAAGATCAATAAAGGAATGTCTGAAGGCTCTGACACACACCAACAGCTATTGCAGTGCCACCAGCCTTTGAGCTGGGCTTCTAAATGAACCAGAACTTAGTCCAGATATGAGGCTCTCCAGCATCTTCACCCTGTTATAAACTCAATGAAGAAAATAGGCTGCCTTCCCTCCTTTAAGTGGTGTTTCCAGACGGTCTTAGGTAGAAGGTGATGGGGGTACATCTCCAATTCCAGCAAGGCAGCACAGGCACAATAAAAGCATGGATCATGCTTTAAAGTCCACAGCTCAGAAAAAAAAGACTGAATTTCCTCCCAGAAAACCCTATTTTCAGCCTGCTTTTTAGATTTCATTTGAAGAAAAATAATTTGTTTGGTTAATGACAGTGAAATTACGTCACTGAATTACCAAGAATAAAATACCATCTTAGCTGGTGTACAATGAAAAGCACAAACATACACCAAGATTATTTTCTCTCTCCCAAGACTAAAAATATATTTTTTTAAACCAGCTTGAATTGAACACAAAAGAAAAGGAATCTTGTATTTGGGAGCATGTACATGCTGTCCTCAGGAAATTCTCAGCTCAAATAATGTCACTGCAATTCAGAGATGACAATAAAAAAAAAGATTTGTTATATAAATCATGCTGGTTTATGGTAATAGCAGCTTTCTTGCCAAAAGGTGACTCTTAGTTTTCTGTACCATTCTGCTTGTGAATGTGTTCACTTCTCCAAACAAGAGAACTAAACCATGGGTGTCAGAGTGTTCCCTGTGAGGAACCACACCCCTCATCCTTGGTGGTTTCCAGCTGGCTTATGCTAGTGTAAATATGGGATAAGAGTGCCAAACCAGGTCTCACAGCCAGATCCTCAGTGAATATAAACTAACACTTCAACCAACTACTGTGACTGAGAATAGGACTCTGTCAGTAAATTACTTTCTATTATGCCTTACAGAGCTCTGCCACAAAGCCCCACTAAGCCCTGGTTAATATGGGACTTTATTTTCCTACCTGTGGAAAAAGCTAATCAGCATGAAACACGGTAAGCATATGAAGAGATGTGAACCACTCAGTGCTTATTATTCAGTGGCATGACAAGGAAAACCAGGTTTATGCAGCTCTGCCTGGAACTGCTAGATAAACTAGACTGAAACTAATCTGACAATACTATTACTAATATCGTGTCGTGTTAGTTGATTGCATGAGCACATGAATTTCACAGTCAACACCAATTCCAGTTTATTTTGAGTTAGCCTTATCCCAGATCTACTTTGTTCCAAAATATTCTGATATTACAGCATTTTTTCATAGGACTGTAATGTCATTTACTGCATTTTTCTTGCAAAAGAGAAAAGGGACATGACCTTTGTACAGGAGCTGCTAAATTGCCCCAGTAATTCTGGGACACTGCCCAATGGAAACATTTCCTATCAGTGGAAAGATAGCAGAAGAAAGCTGACACACCTCACCAATTCGAGAGAACTGTGATGCCTCCAGCATACACATCCACAAGACCTTTAACACAGTCTTCCTAATGTGAGCTTCGTAAGCCTCTTACCTTGTCCTTTGTCCCCTCACCATGTTTCCCCCCTCAACAAGACTGTCCTCTGTATGCTCCACACCTCTTTAAGGCAAAATGGTACTCATAGACCCAGGAAGGAGGTGAGGGTATTGCAGATAATGCAGGCAGAGAAGGCACCTCTTCCAGCCTCTGCTCTGCAGGGGCTTCCAGGGAGAAGATAGCTGTCAGGGACTCTAACACTTTCTCCACTGATAGCTTTTTCTTGCCTGGTTGTCCCTCAGTACTGGAGATGAGCTTTCCTAGGACTCACAGCAGTTGTGTTAACATGGCTACACGGCTCTGTGAGACTCCCAGGGACATCCTAGGCCTGGGAAGGTGGAAGGGGAATTTCCTCTGTTACTCCATGGGTAAGCAGGCACAAATCCCTAGGGCCGTGATTTATACAGACACACTCCCCACACCTGTGGGAACCCACGGATTGCCCTTCACCACTTGGCTGATTCCTTGTGTCCTCCCTTCTCTTTCCACATCAGGTGGCAGCAAGCTTTGATCAAGAACTTGAATGCTTAAGATTATACAATAGGACTTTCTGATTTATTGCTTTCCATTCCTCTCTGTTTCCCCAGCACTATTTTGATCCGCACTCCTACAGGAACTTACGTTTCACCCATTCTTCTCCCTATTTACAGTACAACCAGATTAGAGCAATTTACCAGCTTTTCATATAGTTTATGATTTGAGTCAAACAAATACTGGAAAAAATATTTTAATTGCAGAAAATATATTTTAGGTTGTCTTTCCTATGAGTTTTCTAGAGGTTTTACTGTTTTGGAGGGGGAGGAAATAGGGGTAGACCACAAGAAATTTTGGATTAGTGGTAACTCTTACACTTAAAATCTGTCTAATATTATTCATTGGGACCTGTCTGACATCTAATGAGTAGACTTGGAGAAGTGGAAGGACAGTCTGAGGAACTTCAGCATCCTTCTGTGGCTTCTGAGGGCAGGCCAGATCCAGAGACGTAACGTCTGATGTGGATGGTCAGTGTTCAAGGATCAGGCACTGGAAACTCTCTTTTGCCCTGTCAACCACAGGGGTTTATTTATGAGTTTTCATCCCTGCTCCCAAGATTTCCCTCTATTTTCCTTCATGTCATCCCTCTGCTGAACAATATCTAAGATTCTCTGTCCTTTACAAGAGGTCCCAAAATTTTCTCCTCTCTGTTTCTCCTGAGTGTCCACTCAGTTCAGCATTGCTCTGAAGCCTGTTCACCCTTCAAAAAAGGCTCAACATTTTTGTTTGCCAAAGGCTCTGTGAGTCACAGAGAACATGACTCCTGTGGTACAAGCAAAGTTCAAGGCTGAGGTTACTCAGTCTATAAGAGGAAAGCTCTCAGGCAGTGGAAACAATAGCATGTCCAGGTGCCAGACCTCCTTCAGCAGACACTGTCCCAAAACCCCTGCATACAAAACAGGTCACATTTCAGCCTCCTGATCTGAAGACAGCATGGTTCAATTAGAGGCAATATTCATGGCTATACAGCTCTTCTCTCAGAAGTGAATGTAAACTAGCAAGTTTACATTTTATTAGCTAAGAAGTTAATCAAGAGTGTAATTTTTTGCTTTACCACGTTGCTATAGGTTCAAGGCACGTCAGGGTTGCATGAGTTGCTCTTGGGAGGCAATGGAAGTCCAGGGGAATATCGATATGAATATCAAGGGAGGCAGTTTTTTTGTTACACAGACACATGTGGTAAGATCACTCCAGCTGTTTACTGTCAGGATCACTTACAGCATGGGGCCCTGACTGCAGCAGCCATGAAATGTGGTTGTTCCTTACAGAAATTTCAAGACAAAAAAATTGCAGTAGTATATTTTGCCACCAGAAATACCGAAATACTTTTTTTTCTTCCCATTTTCCCAGTTTGGTTTCCTGAGCACCAGCAGGAAAATATTAGCTCAAGTACTGGGTAAGGCATTGGGTTGGTTATAATGCTTTGTACATATTTTAGTGAATATAGTTTTCTGTGGATGTACTTTAATTTTGCAACCCAGAGATTATGCTCACTTAGGCATATACCAGAATTAAAGAAAAGAGATCAGCTCTTTCCCAGTAAGCTTTAAACTGGTTTCCTCTATGATATAATTTTAACATCTCTTTGGGATAAATGCCAATGAGACTTGCAGAGAAAGCTTTACAGGCAAATGAGCAAAAAGTCACTGCTGAATATTCTACATTTAAAAGCATGTATTTCAGGAAAATGTATTTCAAAAAAGATCAATGAGAACATTTTAGAGGGAGGAGATCCCACTAATGCAAAAGACCCCCCAAATAGCTCAAAACTCTATTGCAAAATACCACATGAGCAATGTGGATCAAGGCTAAATGGCTTTATTCTGGACTCTCCCTCATATTTGCATGGAGATGGCTGTAGCAGCAACATGGCAATTCCAGCTACATACAGCCCATTCTGTAAATTGTAGAAGCCATGATATTTTTGGTCTCCAGGCCTATCTGTGGGTCTGCCAGGGCAGACGGGACCTGAAAGGCACCAGTTAAATCTTATTTTGGATTAACATGTGATTAAAAACTAATCAATCCTTGTGGCATCTCCTTGTGGACACAAAATACCTTTTTCCCTCTGGCCAGTTTGTGATAGGGCAAGGCTCTTCCATTCCCTTATGTTGTTTCTGATGTGGAATAGAACTGAAAGCTTGGAAGATTTTTTTGGGTTTGTGATGCTGGTGGTGTTTTTTCCCTCCTATCATTTAAGGGGAAAACCAGACAAGATGCAACTTCTCTCAAAATTGGAACCATGGGCTTAGTACATCACAGGCTCTGTTCTCTCCCCCTCCAATATGCCACTCTGCTCCTCTCCCTACTCCCACAAACATATTTGTGCTTTGTTTAACCATTAAATGTCTTTGATTAGACTAAGATAGCATCTCTCACTGTAATTTTTTTTGTTGGAAAATTGCTGTTATAGTCCTTTAATATAATAAAAAAGTTCCCTTTTATCCCCTTCTTGTCATGCCAAGCAACAAGCCATTGAAAAAGTGCTGAAAGTGATTTGAAGACAACTAATCAGTCCCAATTTCACCTTAAGTTCATTTTTTCCTGATTTTTGTCTGACCTGTTCTTAACGTCTTCTGACAGAGACTCCATAACTTTTGCAGCTGATCTGTTCTGGCGATTCACTTGTTAGAAGTTTTGTGCTCAACAGCTAAATTAGCTTTTCATAATGCAATTGAAGCCCTTTTTTTCCTGCTCTACCTAGGCTAGACTGTGTGAGAAAAATATTCCTTTTCTCTTTATGGCAGCATATATGAAAAGTTACTTTGCCCTCATCTTTTCTGACACAGTACTTTATTCTCTAGACTGAATTACTCCACTCTTTGAAACCCTCTGCATGGATCATTTTTCCAAGAAAAAAAGGTGTTGGAAAGTATCAGTTGTTAGGCATCTGACAGTTGGAAATGTTTTAGTTAAACACCTCTCTAGTTAGCAAGCATAATTGTTGTCAACAAAATTAGCAAATGACTGGAACAATCAGCAAGACTCTCCCACCTGGGAATATAAAGCCTCTATTGACAAGGACATGGTTGAATTGGTTACCCTATGTATTTTTTTCAGTAAAGACAGCTTCAGAACCCACTCTTATCTACAGATTTCTTGCACTTATCAGTAATTCAGTTTTCAAAATAAAATCAAAACAAATATACAACTTTTAGACTTGCTCAGCCTGTTCTATTTGGCATCTTTGTATCCCAGTGACTAAGCTTTGCTATGTTACTGCTTGACTTGGATTGCAGATCAGATAGCAGTAGCTGTACAATATGAAAAAAGCACGAGTCTTTTAGAGCCCTACGGCATGAACACAGCAATACCAGATCAATCTCTAGCTTAGAAGTAGTCCTGGATTCTTCAGAAAACAATAAGTTTGGTCTTGGCAGCATCCATGAATAGCACTTTCTATGATCTCTAGTTGGCAAGAGACTCAATCCCATCTGGACAAATGCTGATCTGGCTTTCTCTCTTCTTATCAAAACTCCAGCACAGTGACCTGGCATGAAGCCACAGTCCTTGAGAAACTCCAGCTACGAGAACACCCTATGTCTCTCCAACAAGGCAGCCACCAGGAATGCATTAAATCTTCAATGCACTGCCCTGGGGAAATGAGCCACGTTCAAAGCTTCCTTCATTGTCTTCAAAGTGGTTCACAGCCTGGAGTGGCACTGACAACTGCCTTGGCAATTTTAGATGAAAGACAGGGGAGAACAGTAGGTACAGGATAACTGGGCATTCTTGCATATTTGTGCCTACAGGTGCACTGTGCCTTCCATAGGCTGGAGTGACCCTGAGGAGAAAAAACCCCACCAATCTTCCCAGCTTATATCAGTCAGCCACTTCGAGAGTGAATCATTTTCTCTGCATGTGTTTCCATCAGTCTCCTAGCAAGTGCATTTCTGATGTCCCTTGCTCCAGGATGTCTCCATATATAATTGTAATCTTTTAGAGCAGCAGTGGGGTAATTGTGCACCCTCACCTTCCCATGGCAATCATCAGAAACACTTCTTCACTCCTCATCTCCGGTGGAGTCATATCAGGTGACTGCTGTATGCTTTCTCCTTTGGGAAACTAACATACCATAATATTTTGATGCACAAATTACGCAAGTGAGTGTCTAGCTAGAAAGTTTTGAAATTGCATGTTTTTTAATAAGGTGAAGATAGTGATTGTTTCTATTTTAAGTGATGTCTTAAACTTATACTTCTGAATTGCTCCCTTTGCTATAGAAAAAAGGACACAGGCAAGTAAGAAAAAACATTTATTGCACTCACTTTCCTTCTGCAGGAAGCTCCCACTTTGCTACTGAAATCCTTCAGAGATGAGTGCTTATGACAAAATAACCTGCCTGATGAAGCAACCTGGGTGAAGAATACTGGGAAATCATCTAAAGGAAACTAAAGGAAGGATATGTTCTGGGTCATCTTAATTTTTGGACAACGACCTCAATAAAATTGCAATCTTACAATGAAGCACATTCTGCTAAGTTTGAGTATGCCTCAGACACTGGTGTCTCTTGGAAAATATTCTGGTTTAGAACAATTACAGTTCTACTATATTTTTCTTGAGTTTCTCTTCTTTTTCTTCTCTTCCATGAAAAACTCCAAAGTTTTTCTTGAATGAAATCATCTGCTCCTGTGGCTTAAAGAATACCTGAAATTAAAATGCTTGGATAGTGAAAAAACTGTCAGTCCTGTAGTTGGTAGTTGCACTTAAAAACACAATCTAGGCTCTTTAACAGTCAGTAAGATCCAGAAGTGGAAGAGACTCATGGTCAATGAAGTGACTTTCAGCCTGGTATAAATACTTCTACTTCCAAGGCACCGTGTTTGGGGAATTTGGGGTCGGTAGTGTTTGCATGAAAAGAAAAAAAGCCAGCAAAACCGAACAGTTTATACACCTACCACTGCATCTCCTAAAGGTCCACTTGGAACAGGAAGGAAATGTTCATAGCACCTCCTCTTCCTCCCTGGCAAGCCTTTTGTGAATCACAGTGCTACTGGCAAATTTTGGTGAGACAGCTTCACATTTTATCCTTTGGGGTCATTACTCCCACACAATGTCCGTCAGCCTCTGTCTCTGTGCTCTCTCTAGAGGCCCATGTAGAAAGAAGCTTGTCATCTCCTGTGACAGAAGGCTACGGAAGAAAGAGGGTTTTGTAAATTAAAGGGTTGATTTTGCAATTTGTCTTTTTCATGGGAAGAAATTAAATTAGAGTTTGGCAATCAATTAGAACAGTCCATCCGCATGCAAAGCACAACAGAGCAAGACTCCTGTTCTTATGATTACCAGCATTGCTATAGTAATGGAGAAATGTAGTTATGGAGGTAAGATTAACACAAGTAAACATCTGATGCATAGGAACATTTTTATATTTATATATATTTTTAAATACTTTCTATTAATAAAACATTGAGATTTTTATAAATTGTACTTGTACTTATAAATTGTAATTGTACTTGTACTTTTTATAAACTGTACATGATTTAAAATGTCCCTTTTCTTGATGAGTTTGAGAGCTTAAAAAGGAGCAAAACAGGGCACAACAGATGATCATGTTTCTGCCTTCACAGGAACATGTTGTCTTAGAACTGTAAGACCTCAGAGCTCCCACTTACTTGTATTCTAAATGAAATCAGCTCGTAATGAGCCTTATTTCTCCACATCACAGCCATTAGAGTTTGTAACAAGATGGACAAAAACTTGCTTAATAAATGCTTTATTACATATCCTCTGGCCAAGTTTTCTCAAGGTGAGGCTGCACTTCAGTGGCTGCAGTAGCACCATGTTGCTAACTTTACCGTAATTAGCTCAGGATCTCACCTCTGCAGCCACGGCAGACCGAGTCACGGATCTAAAACCCGACTTCAATTAACCCATGCAGTGTTCCATGCTGCTGCATTAAACAGGTGGTGTGGCAACAGAAAGGTACTGTGATTAGGTCTACACTGCTTCCAAACTTACTAGGATAGTTTTGACATATTCTGGACTAGTCTTACTTATTCCCAAACACACAATCCTTAAAGAAGACTGGAGAGCACACCTTTTATAATTTAATTACACATCCGTGGAGGTCATGCAGAACTCTTATACGTACCATCAATGGGAAATCTCAGTTAATAATTTATTGGTGGGGGGTGTTTCATATTTTGTCCATACATAAAGACCTCTCTTGATCTCTTGTACAAGATGTGACCCAAATTTCTCACCACATGTCTCCTCTGACAGCTTTCAAGTGCTGGCAAGGAAATGTAAGCTCATCTTCTCGCTCCCTTGGACAATGTTATGTTGTTACAGCAGGAAGCAGATGGGATCTCTGGTGAAGTTTTTAGGGGTCAGTGCATAGAAATGTAGCTCCTGAGCAAACTCTTCAGCATAGCAACATGTGGCATTAATGCCTGAGTCTGCTGTTAACAAGGCTGGGATCTAGCTGTAAAGTTAAACTAGGCTTTGATTGTTCCTATAGGTTCTTTACATGCTTTGGCAGCTAACACTCAACTCAACCTGGGTGAGTTCTGAAGGAAAGGGTCTCTCCCCTTGTTTGCTCTTCCTCTCTCTGGGCAAGCCCTTACAATGTTGTGGCTCTAAAGGAAAGCAATTTCTGAGGCTGTGGGGCTCTATAGATTCATTTGAAACAATCCACAGTGAAAAAATGGTTCAGACAAACACTAATTGAAACAGGATTAATCAGAAACAGGATTAAGGCAGAGGGAACCAATTGCCTGAATCCTGAGCTTTTGCAGCCACTAGTAAATAGTCCAATTCAAAAGACCTTGGAAATAGACACTTTATACAAAGCCAAAGGACCATGCCAGCCTTCAAGCAAACTCTCAAAGCACAGCCATTATCTGGTTTGATTATAGTTCTTTTAATAAAGAAAAGAAATCTGTAAAGTCACAATAATCAAATGAAGATACTAAACTTTAGGAAGAGGGGCAGAAGTCTATATTTACATACATCATTGATTTCAATGCACCCCATAAATGTTGAGGCACCTGCTCAAAGAACTACAGCTGATAATCACACCTCAAGGGTCATACCCTTACCCCACACTCTTTCTCCTCTGTACTACTGCTGTGTCCTATCACAAGGAAAGGGTTTTCCTGCCACAAAAGGTTCCTCAAGCAGTATGAAAGTAATAAAGTTCCTACCTGTGGTAGGAGATGAAGAAGAGTTTGAACATGGATTATTTGAGAACAGAGCACTGGTTACTGTTCCAGCTGATATGAGACAAACAATACTTCTTGGATGCTCTAAAATATGTCAAGAACCGATGCAATTTCTATGCTGTCCCAGGAACAGGACAACAAAAAGATAACCCCTCCTCTGTACCACACTGCCTCCTCTACTGTGCTTCATAAATCATGGGATCTGGCTTCAAGTCTTAAGTTGCACCAGGGGAAGTTTAGGCTAGATATTAGAAAAAAAATTCTTTACCAAAAGAGTGAATTGAGCATTGGAAGGGGCTGCCCAGGGACGTGGTCGAGTCACCGTCCCTGGAGGTGTTTAAGACTGGATGTGGCACTCAGTGCCATGGTTTTTGTTGATAAGGTGGTGTTATGTCACAAGTTGGACTTAATTATCTCCAAAGTCTTTTCTGACCTAATTGATTCTGTGATTCTGTGAGGTCTTTGTGGGACATTCCAGACCAACAAGCAGATTTGTCCTGATGTATCTGACTCTGCTAAAATGGGGAAATCATCAATTTAACAGATAGAATCACTTAAGGTGGATTGGTGATTTGCAGCCATAGGGATCCCAAAGCTTTTGTAAGGTACGTAGCCTTGAACAATGCTTCCTGTGGAGATGCTTCTTCAAGGGCCAAAGTCTCCAATGCTCAATGGATCCTTAAAATAGAAATTATAATCTCATAAAATGAAGAACCTTTTGCCATAACTGAGCCAATTCAAATGAAATGACAGTATCTTTAAACATTTCTTTTAGACTTTTAACTTTTTGTATCATTGGGCCTAAAAAATCTCCTTTGTGAGAAAATGAGAAAATGCTTTTGTCTGTGCTGCCTCTGATGGTGACATTAAAAGCCATGTTCTAAAGATCAATAGCAAGGATGATTAAGGAGACGACTGCTGTGTTTGATTTTTTTCTGAGGAAAGGGAAATCTTACAGACTTGAATGGGCATTTCTGCCACTATTTAACAAAGAAACCTTGCCAAAGTTGGCCTCTGTGCGCCTCAAGCACAGATGACAGTCCTACCTTATGGCTGAGGACAGAATTCAACTCCTCAAAGATAACTACTCCAAGAACAATATGCACCCTCAGGTTTTTCTCTTTCCAGTGCACTCGCCGGTTGGTGCGACTTCTTCAAAATCTTTAAAAAAAACACTGAGGTGGTCTTGTTTCCAGGTCAGCCTGACTGAAGGCTGCTGTCCACAGTGAGCAGTAGTGCCTTCTGGTACAGGGACAGCCACAAAAGAGCGCCCTTTCTCTCTGTAAACATACACACACACACAGACACACACAAGAGCAAAACCCTTGCAGAAAAGTGGCAGTCTTCTGTGGGACTCACTTGCCCAAAGGGTGACAGGCCAGTCAGCCTTCCTTACAGCTTGTCAGACTCTCCATAGAGGGTGAACAGAAGAGATTCTGGGAAAGAGAATTGCTGAGAATGATATATAAACATCAACTTGCTGCACAGTGCAACATATCTAGAAGGAATGCATTTTATATTAGTTGAACACACCTTCAATCAGAAAACTGAGAGTGCCAGCACCATCAGGAGGGTGATGGAAATGTATGTCTTTGAAACAAAAGTATCTGTTTGCTCCACTGTCCCCTTGGAAAGGTGAGCGTAGGGATGAAGGACAGCAAAATACAACTTTCCTGAAGCCTTAGCTGACAGCAGCAGTTCTTTGAGTCATACCGGCACACACTCACCCACATTTAACCTGGGAAAACCACCCTCTCACTTGATTAAATGATCTGTCAGGTTTCTCAATATCTTTCTTTTGCCTTCTGTTTTTTGTTGCATCTGCTTTCTCTGGGTGGAGGGACCTCGTTGAGCCTGCTATCCCACAGAACAGGTTGTAACAAAGCTCCCCAAGAGTCTCACCTCCCATTTAAGACTGCTCCCATTGTGTTCATGTAGCCATAACACAATCTATAAGGTCTACCACTGCCTGAGACAAAACTGTACATGAGTCATAAAAGAGGGCAGAAAGTGAAACAGGAAATCATCAAAGGAGCACAGAACAAAGCAGCAGAAAGCCATAGAGTATTACATGATTTGCATGACAGAGTAAGAAAGATGCAGCTCCTGTACCCATTTCTCAATCCCCACCGTTACTTTTACTGCAGCAGCAGCACAGCCTGATCCAAACCATGACTCTCTCTGGTCTTCAGGAAGATAGCCAGCACACTCTCAGGAAATGTGGCCCCAAGGAAATCCTATGGGGAGAAAAAAAACTAAAGTTTTCTCTGATAAGGGCTGGCTAGAAAATAAGATTGAATTATGAACAAGGCGACCATGAATATTCATTGTAAGTAAGTGGGATTACATACAAGGAAATGCCTGATTCTAACATTAATCTTTCATCTTACCCCAGATTGCTGTGGATTTTGACAAACTGCCCAGTAAAAATGGGTTAGATAATTTTTCTCTTTATTACAGGAATTCCCTATGCTTCTTGAACTGTACATCCACAGACATCCACATTTTCACACATTCAAACTTCCCAGAAAAATAACCCACTTCAACTAATTTATATGCAATTTCTGTCTCACCAATATGCCACCCAGCACTCTTGCCTAACTGCAGAGCACACTCTTGATGATACTGATCCTTTTCCAAAAGCAAGCAGAAGCAGCAATTTTTAGCACATGAGCTTTTACTCAGATCCATCTGTACCACTCTACCTACCAACTGGATGGTGACAAAAGGTAAACATTAGAAAGAAATGAGACAGCTGGCAAAAAACCCATAGGCAACAGTTGAGAAAGATCTTTTTTCATTTGCATGCATCTGACCTCACTGCTATTCACAACTGATTTACATCAACTGCCATGGTCAACACTTAATTCGCAGCGAAAGCCGCTGGTAGTTTCACTCCATTAATATTGACATCTGAACTCTGTAGCTACAGTGGATTACTCCTAATAATTATTTATGACCAATGATTTGCACAGAACACACTGCCCAATGCTGGGAGTCAGGTGATGAATCTCCAGCAGCACTTCACAAGCTGTCCACCTCTGCAGCCATGCAACGAGCCACTTTACCTCACCTCTCTCACCACCACTGACACTTGTCCTACCATCAGTGCAGTGTGTTTTCACATGTAAAACTCACACTTCCTTCATGCTTCTGGGTAGGGTAGGAAGCTGCAGCAGACTAATAATATTCCCTCTTTGATGAAAAATACCAGGGGAGGTGAGAAAAGCTAGATGGTAACAGTAAAGGTCAAGACTGTAAATATGCAGGTGCAAAATATTTTATTAGTCTAGGTTTCTGGTTCAGAAAGACATCTAGAAGTCCAGCTCCTCTCAGATGTCTAGCTAGCAAAATTCTACTTTTTCTCTATATTTACAGGTGGAGATACTGAAGTTTTATGTAGGGCACAAAGTCCTTAACCTTCCCCTCCAGCAGTGAGAAGGGTTGAAAATTTAAATTCATACATGTATTAGGCCAAATTAAGGCCACAGCACTCAATTCCTTTCAGGGTCAAGTCAACATGCACCATGAAGCACCTCCAATCTACCACTGCACAAGGCTCCCATGAGCAATCCAGCCTTGGGTGACTAACAAAGTAATGAAGTGACAGCACAGGCAAGTGTGGGGTTTGTACCAAATCAGATCTCACAGCTTCCAGGTATTGTTACTCAGGTCAGACCAGACTGGCAGTGCCCCACGCAGCTTTCCACAGCTCACAGGTGGAAAAAGTGAACCAGCTCCCTTCTCACCCATAGCATAAACTGGTAGTGCCATGCCAGTGACTGCTGCTGCACTTTGCCAGACGACACTCATGCAACTGACTTGGTAATTTCTAAATGACTACAGCTAAGTGTGCAGAATTACTGCCTAGTCTCAGCACCTTCTTGCCTCATTTTAGCTTGATTTCTCCCCCAAAACTGGGCAACCAAGAGATGCTGACAGGAATAGCCTAGTAAAACAGAAAGAAAAAAAAAATCAGAATCTCTGGCACTAATGTGATGTCTGGGAGAATGAAATCCTCAGGACACTTTACAATTCCACAGGTCATTATTTTTTCTCATTCCATTCCCACACTTTCTCCCAGATGGAGAAAATCCTCAACCACAGGCTCATAAAACAATAAGCTTCCTTTTGGTTTTAACATATTTTCTTATATAAACTTTATGCAAATATAGGATTATTTCCCCATAACAGCACATTTTCTTCCTTTGGTGCTAAACACTGAACAGAGTTTAACCATTTTCTGTGAAAAAGTATCCTTTCCTAGTAGAGAAGTTCAGCACATCTTTATTATTTCAGTTTTCACAAGACACTACAAAAATTGAGCAAGTTGGTATCATTGCACCTGGTTTCTAAAGCTTCAAGAAAGTAATCATTTTATTTGAAAGTGCTTGATTTTTAGAAGATTACAGAGGCTTGCAGTGCTACCATCGCTACTGTGTGATATATACACAAGCCCAAATCAAAGAAAATTTCAGCCTGTTCAAGATCTTGCAGTTTTAAAATAGCTTTTAGCATGGACTTAGTAACTGTTGCCTCTGCCATCAAAATTTTCAAAATGCAATTAAAAAATAAGAAAAATAATTAAAAATTGCATGTCAACGTTTTTGGTCTTTTACTCTATTCATATGGGTTCCTCACTGTTACAACTCTGTTAAAAAAAAATCTAAAGGAAGAAAAAAATGGATTTGTACAGAAACACTCTTTGAGTTGTACTGAGAAACAAAATCCTTGCAACAGTGACATACTATCAAAGCACATATTTAATTCAGAAGAAAAAAAGGAATTAAAAAAAATTGACTAGTCATCCTATACTTGGGTCTATGGCTGCATTCCCAATATTTTGCAATTGTACCCTTATATACATTTCTTTCCCCCTTAGCATATACTTTTTAGCTATGGAAACAGCCTTTTCAACTCATGTCCAGCAGCATGAGAAAACACACAAACATAGAGATAAAAATAACGACATTGGTCTTTAGTCTAGAAAGTTTGCTAGACCTCCATCATTAAATTCATTAAATATAAGATATAAATTATTTAGAAGGAATTAGACATGTTTCTTGATAGAGTGCTCAGGAAGGAGGCTCCTTAGAGCCATAATGGTTGATAGTGGTTGCAATTAGAAACTAAAATTGTAGTCTACAGGAAATTAGAGCTTTCTGAATTTTATTTTTCTTCTGAATCTGAAAGAAAAACTCGTTTTTCTTGAAATCTAAATTGACCCCCTTTGGGCTTTTCAAAAAATTCTTTGTTAAGTTTAGAAGCTTTTCCTGTATGTTTTTCTTACTGTAAAATACAATGCAAAATATATTGCAAATAAAAGAAAAATGTCAAAGCAAACAATGAACAGACTTACCGACATTTGCTTTACAATTTCTTTACATCCAATTGCACTGAAAATGGTATGTATTTCAGTTAAATAGCACGTTCCAACAGGAAAATATCTTTTCAGCTAATTTTTCCAGAGCCTCACTTCCTTTCATGAACGCATTTTGGATGACAAGGAAAGTAATTTACTGTAAGTTTGAAAAAGTGGAGGTTGAATTCTGTCTCCTTGCCTCTCTCTGTTTTTTCACAGGAGGGGAGCTGCTTCAAAACCACAGTGTTTTTAAAAGCCAGAATGAATTCTTACTCCACTATATTTCAAGCAATGAAATCTGGTTTCCTTATCACTCTTTGTCTTGTGATCGGATTCTCTCATGTGTAAGGAGGCAAGAACTGACTGAAGAGTTTCCTGATGTTTACCTGTCTGTAGCATGTACAGAGAGAAAAACTCTCTAGCATCCAATGGAAAACAGGGAACATTGCAGGCTTTTCCTCAGTGGAAATAGCAATTGAATCTCTTTCCTGAATTTAGTCTTCTATCTCCCTAAAATATTTGGGAAGTTTGAATCTTTTGGACCTCTAGTCCTCTGTCATATTTGACTGAAAGTGCTCTGACATCATTAGGCAGCACACAGATAGAGCTGTATGGTGTATGGTGTAAAAGCATAATCTCTTTAGAACACAAAATGGAAATTGTAATAGCTGCCTGTATGTGACATTGTTGAAAGATCCTTGCACTCTTTTGCAGCCACATTCAGACAAGGAACGGTCTATGTTATGAGACAATTAGCAATCTGATGAGCAATTTACATATGAAAAGAGCTACATAAATCCCAACATCATTATAGTTAAGAGCAGAATAATAATTACAACTAAGATTGCCTGCATAGTTTCATTCTCAGTTTGGGGGATTAATATTTTTCCCCCAAACACTTGTAACTCTACCTAGTCTGATCCTACCCTTTTTTCCTCTGGTGAAGTCCACTTTTGCAAGACTGATTTACGGTATTTGTCCCCTGCTGCCTGCTTGGTTCTGGTCTTGTGAAAGATTCAATTAAAAGAATTCAGCTGCTGTTGGAAGAGTTTGGTGTGGTGGGTGCAGCAGAGAGCTACACACTGGGGTTTAAGAAGAGCTTTTGCTTTCACTGACAATAAAAAATGAGAACAGAATAAACATAGCTATTGTAAAATATTACCTGCAGCCTGCCCTTCCAAAACAATATCTCCTTATCTTTTTTCAGAGGGTATTCTTCCCTATACAAAGGTAATTTGCATTGTAAGCATAACAGGAAATGAAATAACCTTAAAATACAAATCAGGAATATATCCAGTATGCAAATCAACTCAATTATGAGCTGCAATAATGAGGAACAAGCAAATTAGTGTCATTTCAAACTACCTTTTAATACTTTCTGCGTTTTCTTAGCATCAACAGATAAACAGAACTAAGGATCTCCCTAACTGCCACTACAGCACCCCAGCCAGCATATACATGTGACTCATATGAGTTAAAAATAGCAAATAGTCACTACATGCACCATTTAAATCACAGAGGCTACCTGATTCTAACCTCACTCTTGTGTAAACTGGAATTTAACCTAGCCATGTAGAGGTAATTGGTCTCACAGAGATGTAAAGCTGGTGGAAACAACATCCTCACCAAACCCACACCACTAGTTAATGGTGTTTACAATTTAAAAATGAAGCTATCAGAACTCAGTAATTTTGTTAAACCCAACAGTGTCATCATGAACCATCTTTTAAGTCTTTGATCAGGCACTTGAGTCTTTTGCATTGCCACCTACAAAATTCAGGCTGCAGATTCATTCCTTTTCTGCCATGTGCATGAGGTACCATGCACCAGCAGCTGGCTATCATCTGATCACATGGAGCTTTTAGTTGTAGCAAGTCAAGGGTCCCCCAGCTTCTGCCCAGGTAGGGCCAGACTGCCCCAGCTTTCTTTCATTTGGTTGTTGAGAAACAGGGCATGCACAGATTGTTTCTGTGGGGTAGATGATGCATGACAAGGTCTTATCCTGTGCCAACCAAGCCATGCATCACAGAACTTAACTAATGTCAATGCC
The DNA here is from genome assembly GCA_017589585.1 of Phylloscopus whistleri. NCBI lineage: Eukaryota > Metazoa > Chordata > Aves > Passeriformes > Phylloscopidae > Phylloscopus > Phylloscopus whistleri. The sequence goes on from JADMLD010000046.1 coordinate 159,317, forward strand.
AGCTGTTGGTATGAAGGGTGTCCTTGCTGGGAAGACTTAGGAAAAGCTGCTATTTTGCTGCTCACCTGTATTATTTGAATCTTTACACAGAAACAGTGGACCTTGGAGATGAAGGTGTGAAAGCTGCTTGAGAATTAGATTTCTCTCTAAATTCACAGTTTAGAGTCAGTCCTTGAACCAGACTTGCTCCCTAGGAACAATCTGGAGCTCATGTTACTGAGAAAGTGTTTGCATTTTTTTTGTGATCACTCCTTTTCCAGGAACACTTCCTTAGTATACATACAAAACATACATTACTATCAATCAGACTCTCCCTTACTGAGTTTGTCCATTATTAGGAAGCCAACTCAGTGTTCTGGCATTGCTTAGTACATAGACAAAACGCTACAAGAAAGGACAATAGTGTCGCATTTAGGACACTTCAGTATAATGGATCTTGTAAGAGGGGCACTGGGCACCCCTCAGGCAGACAGTCTGTCACATCTATTCTTGGTTCTTGTGAAGCCCCTGGCTGGTAGCTGAGACTCAGCTGCAAAATCATGCTGAGGCATTAAGGCTTGCTAACAGATCAGTTTTCCATCAGCACAGAAAGAAAATCATACTTTGTAAGGCCCCACCTACAAAGTTCATGGCAAGCATAGAGGTCAACAAATAAATATAGTGCTTTTAGATTTGCAAATAGACTAAATACCACACAATGTGTTTAGGAAGGGTGATGTTTGATACTCAGTTCTAAAGCTGGTTTTAGACATCTTAAGGAAACCGTGTATTTGATTAACTCATTCTTAAAATTTAAATAGAAGTAGATTGAGACAGACAACTGTATTTTGGTTTTTTATGAAAAGGCAAAGCATGCATAGAGCTACTATTCCATCCTTCCACCTACTCTAGTTAGGAAAGAAAAAGAAAGAAAAAGAAAAAGAAAAAGAAAAAGAAAAAGAAAAAGAAAAAGAAAAAGAAAAAGAAAAAGAAAAAGAAAAAGAAAAAGAAAAAGAAAAAGAAAAAGAAAAAGAAAAAGAAAAAGAAAAAAAGAAAAAGAAAAAGAAAAAGAAAAAGAGAAAAAGAAAAAGAAAAAGAAAAAGAAAAAGAAAAAGAAAAAGAAAAAGAAAAAGAAAAAGAAAAAGAAAAAGAAAAAGAAAAAGAAAAAGAGAAAAAGAGCTAGTTATCCCCTTGCCTAAAATCTTTCCCTATCAGGGGAAAAGCAAAGGAAGAGATAATTTTCAGACAATGGTAAACTTTAATTATGAATCTTCAAGGTTATAATTATTACTATTCTACTGCTCATTTTTAATTATTTTGAGTAAACCTATTAATTTTTATCTTTTTCATATCAGAACTTTTCAATCCAGGTTATAATGTGAAGTAATATGTGTCAACCTGAAGCTTAACATCTAACACCAAGGACAGATAAATCAACACTGGCACTGTTCATTTTAAGTGTCTTAAGTGGTTTACAAGGTTTAATATAGAGAAGATTGTGAAAATACTAGGTTTAAACACCCAAGGGATCTTGGGGAAGAATCAAGAACTGTGACCTTTTGAATGTCTGACTTTGCAGACACAATTGTTTCAGTGGTTTTCTTTCTCTTTCACGCCTTTGCGTTTTGGTTGTTTGGGGTTTTAGGGGTTTTTTGTCTTCTTCTGTCTGAAATTTTAATTAAGACAGGCTTCCCAAACACTACTGCTTGGACTTCATAGCAGAGACTCCTGGGAACTACTCTGCTATCTCACAGCAATAGTTTTACGTGTAGCTTGAAAGCTTGTTTCTACAATATCCTACAGTCAACTGCAGCTATTCAAGACTCCTTTATAGATATGATGACCATCAGTAATCTTATATTCTATTGCTTGGTGTCAGTGTTTTTCTCAGAGATGACAGGAAGTATTGTTCAACAGTTCTGGGCAAGTCAGTTTTACTTCTCTATTTTAATGTTTTATTATGAGTTTTGCTTATGCATCTAAGCTCAGCCCCTGAGTCTTGCTGCCTGACTCCCTCACAGATTTTTGTTGCCTCCTTCCATGGTTCACATGTTTTTAAAAGGTTGTTATTTTATCTCCTTAACTAATAAATACATCTGAAAGCATCATAGTTAACCTAGGAAAGCTGAAGAAAAGAGAGCAGTGAAGTTATGGATTAACTATTGAAATCAATTGCTTTCTTGACCTCTTTTCCCAGGTGCCTCCAACCTCCTTTTAATCAACAGAATGTTCTTTCTGAGCAGTGCCTGCACTGAAAACCCCTCAGCCACCTGGGAAGTGCAGCCAGCTATTACAACAAGTAAAGCTCCTCAGCCTGGCCTCTCCACTACATAGTCAAAACACCAACTAGGAACCTTGTCCTGAATGTTCTCTTACTCAGGCCAAACACTTGAAAGCCAGGGTTGCAAATATGCTCTGACTGCTTCCAGAGATGACATTCCTAAGGAACTGAGCTTGAAATACGCTTGTCAGAGCAAGAATGAAACTCCTAGCAAGCTTGCTAGGGGGGTGTATATTTGGGGGATATAAATACGCAAACACAGGGCATTTGGAACAAATGTCATAGGTGTCATCTCAGAAACTCTAGCTGTTTCAGCCTGTCTGAGGAAATTAAAATGCCAATGAGGATATGAGACAACATGGAATAGAAACCATGGCAACTCTCAATACACTTATTTCTCACTGATAAATTGGATAGTCATCATGTAATTGGCATTTTGGTGCATTTTATTCAAAAGTGAATTCCATGGGGTGCTAAGCAACTATGCTTATTGCTTTTCTATACCTAAGCTTCACTGAAACCCACTGAGCTTGAGCACAATTTTAAGTGCCTTACTACATAGAACAAGAATGTTTAGCACTCCTTTCTTTTATAGATGCAAATTTAAACTTGTTTGCTATTTATGGATCACCTCTCTCGGCTTGGCAATGACTGACAAGAAAGTGATAAAATGAGGAAATGTAACTTGACATTTATTCAATGTAAATACTTCATAAAGCTACAGCTTCACAATTCCTTTCTTTGGGTAAATAATTTGAAAGACTGTAAGCAATGATAGTAGACAACTGGAAACAGAATCCCTTGATGTCCAGTAGACTGCAAGATACCACAAGTAATGACATATTTTCTTTTCAAGAGCCTCCATCTATTTTCAGATAATTCTGCTCATGCTGGCCTAATGGCAGCTTCCTAAAAAGCAGTGAAATATATACAACATCTGTGCAAGCAATAAAACTTCCACAGAGGCTAAAATGCTGGTACTGATGTATGCCTACACATAAACCAAAAATAGAAATGTGCACATTAAACTAAGACAAGTTTTTGTGTAGACTGGCCTCTGATCTATGGATGATTGTGAGGTTTAAATTTTAATCATACATGGTCACACTTAAGAGATTTTAAATTTCTAGCACAGTGGGTTACAATGCAACAAGAATTGCCTTTCACAAAGTATGGTACTCCATAGAAATGTTTGGATTCATGAGGCAAGATTTGTGTCTTAATAGTTCCTGAAATAGCTGAGGGGTTTTTCCCAAAATGCTGGATATTGAGGAAGGTCAGACCATACTCAAAGAACCTCGATTTCTGTTCTATTTTGAATTTTTGTAAAATGCTTTATCCCTTTTTCTGAACTCCTGTAGGTGGTAGTGTTGATATAACACCTTATAAAAAATTATTGAGGCCTCTTGGGACACTGCCCAACCCTCCAGAAGACTTCATTCTAAGACAAGTTGGCTTACTGCCAGGTTATGCTTCCTTAAGAATGGTACTTCTTGTCCTTATGATCTATAAAGAAATAAATTACTTGATATCCATCTTTTCTCAAGAAATAGTGACACCTGTGGTGTCAGAGCAGGTACAGAGGGGAATATAAACAGAGTCTATAACTAGGAGAGTTCCCTTTGATGCTGTTATTCTTGAAGTTTAGCTGACATTTCTTAAAATAGTGAATAAATAATGTTGCTTCTTTTTCTACCTTAATCTTCTACCTTTGGCTGAACAAAAACAAAAACAAAAACAAAAACAAAAACAAAAACAAAAACAAAAACAAAAACAAAAACAAACACAAACAAACAAAAAACCACACCAAAACCAAAAACAACAAAAAAGAAAAAAACCCCAAAACACAAACAAAAAACCCAAACCAAAACAAAAAAACCCACAAGAAGTAGTCATCTAGATTTGCTACAGCTTTTTGATATAAACTTAAAAAAAATCCCAAGACTTTTAACTTAATTTTTTTTGTAGAACACAAAAACAAAATTTAGAGCTTTACTCAAAAGCAGATACAACGTGTTTTGATGGAAAAGATAATTCACAAATTGATAGGTTTTTTGTGCTCATACAACTCCAGGTACTGGATGTTGAATCAAACACACAGGAAATGCCTTCCTGTAGAAATGCAGTTTCTCTTTCTTATTCTGCCATAAAACTCCTTGGTAGTAATTGTAGGTATGTCAAACAAAACTAAGCTTCAAGCCTGGGTCATGTAAACAATAAAAGGGGTTCTTCCAAAGGGTAGGTAACAACTGGTGGTTCAAACTCCCGTCCAGATGGAAAAGGGCTTTAAAATTCCTTATCCACTTACCAAGAGAGTGCTAACAAGAGAAAGTCTCTGACAAGAAACCAGCCTCAAAAAGCCCTCTTGAAACTTTAACAGGGTTGGCCAGAGACACGTGCACGTGCACAAACGAAACCGTGGCTGAGGAAGTGCTTGGAAGGCATCAGTCCAGCCGACTGTGCATCCGTCTGACCTGACACAGACACCACAGGCATCAGCACCCCCTCCTGCAAAGGCGGCTTTGCAGCCAGGATCTCAGCTCAGCACAGGTCCCTCTCCTGCTCTTGTCATGCCCACTGACTCTCCAGGGCAGCTGCAGCACTAAAACAAATGCTATTTCAGGCCTGCTCTGGATTTGTCCATCTTCAGTGAGCCCAGCATGGGCTACAGATCACTCTTCCTTTATGTTAATGATACCTACTGCTTGCTCTTCCTACCAGTACGAGTACTAGTGGCTGCTGCATCTTGACAATTACTTGTTTCTGCTAAATTTTGCTTGAATTTAGCAGGAAAGTAAATTATTGGCTTACTCCAATATTCTCCTGAGGGCCCAGCCCAGTTCAGAGTAATGGCTTAATAATAATTAGCAAGACAGCATGGTCGCGTGTGTCTGGATAAATAAAAAAGGTTTAATACAGCAAAGAAAGTAATACAAAACAACAAACAAAGATTAAAGCTGATCACAGTGTAGGGACAGATCCCACACCTGCTACAACACCCCAAAAATGCCATGAGACCCTTTGTTCTGTCACCTTTTCTACCTAATGGTGGAGGATGGATCTATTGGCAAACTGCCAATAGAAAGAGGTACAAGTTTTAACAAACAGTGACAAGGGCCAACAGGTGCTCCTCTCCTGGCACTGAGCCAATTACAAAGAGAGAAGCACAGAACTTTCTGGTTAAACCTCCTAAAATGTCCAAAGGTAAATTGAAACCCTTTCCTTATACAGAAATGCCCACTTGGGAGTAGGGGGTGCATTACTACAGTAGATTTCAGTTACCCCAGCCCCCCCTTCATCTCCCCTGCTTCCCCATCCTTTTGGACAAATTCAGCTGAACGGTTAAATGTCAAACACAGTAAAAATAAGGCAGTCCCACTGAGTAGCAGAATTAATCAAATGTCTTAGTTTCACAAGATTAGGCTGGCAAGTCTCTGTTAAAAAACCCACATAGTAAATTTAGAGCTTCTCTTTACCTCTACCAATGAAATCAGCTGTTTGACAACATAGTATCTGTGCCAGAATAATCCAAGAATAAGGAACTGCCCTCAGATACATCTCCTTGAGATCTGAAGATTCACAGTACAAAAATGAAGACAAAGATGAATAACTGCAAGAAACCGTCAATCATTATTTTATACATCATTATTTTAGGAAGTTTTAAGCAACTGCTAGACTTCCAAAACTCTGCATCACACAGAAGAGGACTGCAGAGTTCATCATTACAGCTCATCTATGGTTTTGAAAAATCTAGTCCTTGCATGTTACTTGACAGAGTAAAGAACAAAGACTACAAATCTGGAAGCAACATGAGCTTAAATGTTAGAATTAGGCACATATCTCTGCTTGCCTGCATCTCCAAATAAAGTTCAGTATTGAGGTTTTCTTGCAACTTTTGCATACATTATTTGAAGCAAAGCTAGCATTCCCCCTACTTTGAAGTGCCTAATTCATCCTTTTAATATGAGGCTATGGCATACAAAACCATACCCTTTTTAATCAATAGTTCAGCCCTGATTGGTGGTAATTCAAAATTATCTTTTTCTGACAGAGGTTTTCACAGTGAGTGTAAAATAACTTGGTCTAGTGCTTGGAGACCTGACACAGACACCACAAGTGGTACTCGTTAGCTGAGCCATCTGAGCCATGGGGTCCTAAGTGCCCTTCTGCATTACTGGCACAGCTTCCCCACCAGAAGCGGAAAAGAGCAGTAAGAGAAATGTTATTCTGTGCTTACCCTGAAGGTTATTGATATAGAAAGCCCTAAGTTCAAATCTACAAAATGGAGTCTCCTGAGGTGAATTGCTATTAAGTAAATACTTCCAAGCCTCTGCTGTAAAAGTGAGACGTGGATGGCCATTCCCTGAGATACTTGTAATGAATTCCTTTCACCCTAGATTGATGTACTGCCTCGGAAAGATTATAAAACACATGGTTGTCGCTATTAGTACTGAACTCCTGTGCTTCCAAGAATTTCTGGGAAGCTTTAGAATATCCATTACAAAAAAACATTCAGCAATACCTCTTTCATAACCTTAGTCTTCTGAAGAAACAAATTAAATGATGGTTCAAATATAAGCCAAACAAATCACTTGAAATCTGAATTAAAGAATATCTTGCTTCTATCACCAAAACTGTTAGGCATTTACCATTATCCTTCTGTCTCACTGAGTTTTTCCCTGTCTTAAAAAGCATAAGACTGTGTGAAACACAAGGAATGGCAGAATAGCAGGAAAATAATATCCACAGATATAGTCATGCATTCCCAGTTGTAATTTGTTCTGGCCTCCTTCATTCCCCTCTTGCTATTTTTCCAGGAACTTGAAGATTAGTTGTTACTATGCATGGAAACACTGAGCTTCTGTTACTTGCAGGAATGCTCACAGACTGTGTGCAGAAAGAAGTTGTGCCTAAGGAAGGCAATATGCTAACAATCTCAAAAAACATCCAAGTAAGGAAGAGGCTCAGCCTAGTGTTAAGCAAACTACTGGTAGTGTTTGTTAGGTCAAACTGCAGAGTGGATGACTACAATATTTATTGAACAAACAATCCATCCTTATTGATTTGCAGGTACAAGAAACAAATTGCTTTTACAAATTGAGCGCATACCTATTAGTAGGATCACTTACTCAGAATTAAATTGGGGGGTAGGTGCCAGTTAAAAACAACAAAACACAGCATAACCATAGCCACCTAGGTAGAAAATGTTTCCAGCAGGCAATTTTTATAACCAATTGCTCAGTTGCTAACAAGTGGTGCACACTTCATGCATATTCATTCAGCCACCAATGTGTTGCATGACAAATATAATTAAGTCTAGGAAAAATAGAATGCAAGAGTTGAAAGAATTAAGGGAACTAGTAGAGGAAGGCAAATCACTTTTTTCTCTGGTCTGCTGGTTTGAAACCAATCCATATTAGTAGACATGAAGTTGTAAACTTCCAGCATCTGACTGTGAGCTGGTCCATGGGAAATCAGCTGGCAGACTTCTTCCTGTCCTACTAAATGCCAAAGCCAGTGAATGCCTGTACCTATATGACTCCTGGGCTCCTATAAACCACTGATGCAACAATTAGAATCAGCACAGCAAAATATCAGCTGTCCAGCACACAGCACAGCATCAGCATCCACAACTACAGTTTATTTTCCTCAAGGATGTAATCTGCTCCTTTCTGCAGATTTAACTTCCCTGGTTTAATGATAATTTTCTTGTTATTACAGAATTGCTGTCATGTTTTGAATGCTAATGTCTGTCCAGCTTCTGATTAAGGATCCAAATAATATTAATGTCTCTACTTCAGAAACATTAAGGCCAAAAATCTGAGCTAGAGAAAGATGTTATGCCCTTCCACATGTAAGAATGAAAATATGTTGTAATGTCTAACATTAGAAATTCTTAGAACTTTTAAAATTTTGCACTAAAATGTTGAAGTTTTTCTCCCATGCAAGTAAAGTATTAACTGGATACAGTCTTCATAAACTCTGTGAACATATTTGTGGGGCTTGGATCCAGTTTCAAAATAGGTATAAATTACTATAATTTGTCACTGATCTTTCATAAAGACAGAGGATACGTACAAATATTTTTTTCTGGAATAATCATACAAAATTATTTTATTTTAATGGCAATTACAACCTTTAGGTTGCCGTTTCAATGTTAAAGACACTTCCCAAGTTGGGTCTGAATTTGACTTCATGTGGTACATGAGCACCAGTTATGACCCAGTTTTGATGACCTTCCAGCACTAAAGAGCAAAGCACACTAAGTGCTACCAGTTCTCATCATTTCAGCCTTGACTAATAGTTTGTCAGAGGAAGTAAACCACAGCTTCGCTATAACTCAGTATTTCATGACACTTTGGAACAAATTTCCAAAACCTGCTTTCAATGAGAAAAGATGGGGATCTAGAATTAGCAACAGCCACTTACAAAACCAAATTTCCCAGCTTACTGATACAATAAAACAACACGAATGATAAATTGCACTTACATTTTGCCTAGTCCTTACTGCAAAGGCCTTCTTGGCATGTTGAGAGGAAAAACAGAAAAACCTCACTCTTCCAGTACCAGCTGAACTGAATTCACTGAGCTCAACACAAAGTTATTTTTCCTTGCTCTGTCTTCTGGCAGTACCCTCCTTTCTGTGAAGGAAAAGACCCAAACAAATCAGTGGCGTATCTACAGAATATGCACTTGTGAATTTGCCAAAAAGCTGAAATAGAAAGTCTTGTAATTTGGAAAGTAATTCAGCCCCAAAGCATTTGGATTAAGTTCCAAAAAATGTTGCTTAGTAGCAAGACTCACCTGGCTGAAGAGAAGTAGTTCATGTAGCACAGGCACGGGTACTCCAAGGTGTTTTTGAGTTTTGTGGGTTTATTTTATTTTGATTTTTTTTCATAGATATTATTAGTCTATTTTGAGATTCACCCTGCTCATTCAGACGCCTAAGGCCCAGTGAGGTTCAGAGCTGCCAGGAAGGTAACAGTCCAAAGTCATTCTGACCTCCGAATCTTGCTGTTGCTGAGGACAGGTCCCACCACCAACAGCTTCCTGTCCTCCCACCTTTTTTTTCCTGGAGAGGGAATGTAGACACATGCTGCAAACTAAAGACTCGATTACAAAATGATTTCATCTGCAACAGCAATGTTTGACCAGGTCAAACCATGGTGACCAGGTCAGTACAGACCCTTTCTGTGGAGCTCTCAGAATCAATTTTTAAAGTGCTGCACAATTGATGGTAACTGAAGCTAAGATGCCAGCAGAACTTGTGATTAAAAACAGTATTGCAAGTGCTCTCATGCACCAGTAGTCTCTAATTTAGCCACATCAGTAACATTTTCATATTGGAAGTGGCTGGCCTGATTTACAGACTTACAATTTCCAAGGCAACAGCTGAATTCAACAGCTCGTAGACCTCCTTCTCACGAACATCTCATGGTGTAGGTGTGGAGGACTCAGAGGTCAGAAGGAGCTGCCATCTGTCTTTGGTTCTCCTACAGTATGATGGCTCTTTGGAGAATTGAATCTTTACCCACAAATACAGACAACAGCCCCTCGGTGCTCAGTTACTGGGATCGCAGTGTCTCTGCTCAGAGAGGGCTGTAAGAGAAGCACATGTAGTATCAAGATATAAATATGTTAAAGTGATTGCTCCATCACCCAACATCACAGGAAATACTCCATCTAATTGTATAGATTCAAGTGCTTTGAAATGAGCCACCAGGGGCTGGCTGTGAGCCTAAAGAGAATCTGTGTGCCAAGCCATTTGAGCTTGTGTTTGGTTTTATTTTTCCACTCCTTTTATCTTCTTTAATATACTTACATTTAGCTCCTTGAGTCTGTGCTGTGCAGGAAGTGTCTGAAGCAGGGTGAGGCCTCACCAACTGAGTAAGATTGAAAGCCTGTGTGTAGAAGGGGAAGATGAGCTGTAAAGGCATCAGATTTGTGCCTGGAGTGGAACATTCTAATCTGAGGATAGCAGGCTTGGTGGGGAACATTAAAAAGCCCAACTGTCACACTGCCATCACAGTGAGTGAGGAGACATTTGTCTATTCACTGAGGTGTAAGAGATCTTGAAAACAGTCTCAGCATTTGAAATATATGGGAAAATGCTGACATACCCTGAGTTTAGTACTGAACTGGAAATTATTTTAGCACATCTTCCAAAAAATGCAGTAAGTGCAGTTGGAGGATTGGCAGGCCACTGCCAGCACAGCTCTGCTGGAAGAGCTGAGGAGCTTCCTGAGTACTTTTGTCTAAAACAAACAAGGGGCTTTCCAGGAAGTTCTGAGTAATCATCTGACCTTGTGCGCAACTTAACAGCTACAGAGAGGAATAAACTACCCTGAGATGGAGAGACAAAGATTTAAGTAAACAAGAAAATGCACCAGCCTGCTTGAGGAAGTTAAGGAAGAACAGACTGAAACGTGCTGCAGGATTTTTAGCAGAGAGCGACCAATCCAGTGAGACTCATGAGAGAACTGAAAAGAATGAAATGTGGCAAAGACAGCCTACTGACTCCACACGAGGGATTTCCTCTGGAGCCTTCCCTCCAGAGTTTAAAGTTCTCTTTGTGCAGGTCTCTTACTGCTTTCCCCAACTAAACAGCTTCTGTCTTTAGAGATGATGAGCCATCAATATCCTCCATATGAGGCCACAGTGGCATCATAACACAGAAGAACAAAGAGCCCCTGCAATCTGCATGCTTTATTCAGGGATCCCACCCCCATCCACAGAAATCAAGTCAACTACTGATAGCAATTCTACTCTGCGGGCAGATGATTTTCTACTCAAGCCAAATTAATCATAACAATGCTATGGCTTTTCCAGTTAGGCAATCCTGCTTTTTAGGCTTTGATTCTCCTGCACTAGGAAGCTTCAAACGGACTAAAAATAAAGAACAAGTCAAGAGAAAAAAGGAGATGAGAAGTTGCAGAGAAAAGTAGCTTTTTCATGCCTATGAACAGACGCTGTGGGAATCTTAACACTGAATATCTCTCCAAGTTAATTACAAGTACAATGTCACTTTGTGTTTGTTTTATGTATGTGGATGCATTTAAATACATTCCAACAAGTGTCTATTCATGTGCTACAGCTCTCTCCTCAGCTCTTAATACTGCCTGTCCTTGCAGTTCTGCAAATATATCTACACACCAGAGGAAGTAGAATTAACTCCCTGGAAATTTAAGGGGGGGGGGCACAGACACACACACATAAACACTCTTTACAGGTCTCTGTTGTTGCTCTATCATTACATAAATCACAACAGCAACATTGTAGTTAGCAATAGTTTTAGGGCCAGAGATAGCACAGCATCTAGTCTTTTCTGAAGCCAGCTCTATCACTGATCCTAAACCATCAATAGCTCATTGATTCAATAGTTCATTCATCATAGACACCATGGTTGAAGCCTTAACTTATGCCCTATGTATACCACAGCTCATTGGGTTGCCCTGCAAAAGATTTGTCATGCTCAAAGTTAAAGTTGCCTCTTGTGCAAAAAATCTGAGCACACACCCTGTCTCTGAGATAACCTTCTTTAACCTCTCATATCAGCACAGCAGTATTTCAGTGGTTCCTCATATCCAACAGAATCCACTGTGAAGGATAAAAAAGGATAAAGACAAGAGATGAAAGAAAGAGTGGATTACAAAGAGGAATTTAAATAGTAGTGTTTTGGCTTTGTTAGAATTAAGTATTTCTGTCAGTGCAGTTGTTTAAAAATACATTTTTTTACTTTAAAGTGGTAAACACCATCACTGATTTTTTTTCAGTTTGTACAATTTTTGAGATAAACTGATTCCGAAGTATACATTGTCCCTGGTTCTAGACTGCCAATGAGCACAGTTTTTGGGTGGACTATGGGGCCTGTTTACTTTTAGACTTTTAAAACTAAGATTGCAAACAGATGGATGGATGACTTCCCTATCACCCTTCTTTTCTGCAGAACAAAAAATAAACAACAAAGGTTGATAATTTCTTTAGAGCAAACGCCAAAACGCTTGAGACAATAGAAGTTTTAGTTCAGACTCCTCACCAGGACCCAGATTATAATCTGCAAAACATTCAGTCTTGATGTGCTGAGGAGGAGGAAAGGACAGCTGGGTGTCAGCATCAATCTTCTCTGTGAAAACCCAAACCTAATTCTGTGCCCTTTGATTTGGATGGTGACAAACAGTAGAATGACTCAAGGCATCACTTTTTTTCCACAACAGCTTAAAAAAAACAGCAGAGGAAAATAGTTTCAACTTGTAAGAAAACTAACACCTCAGCAGACACAAGCATTTGCTAAATGTAGCACTGGCCTTTCTACTCCTTCTGTTGCCACGGAAGTATTTCCAGTTATATTTGGGTTTCTGCTCACACAAACATCCTTTTGCACAAATCCAGTTCTAGTCACAAGCATTATCCTGGGGAGAACAAACTTCAGGGTAGGCTTGATTTTGATCTTATGAATACTGGTATAAGAGAATAATCAAACATAGTGATGTAGCTCCACTGCAAAAGAAGAGAAAGATGTCCAGTCAGACTCTGACCCCTAAATCCTTTGGCTTATGCCACTAATTTGAAAAATTAACAGCTATTCAGGCACTCAAGACTATGCCTAAAGTTATAAGCAAATGAACAAGATTTTTAAAATAATTTTTTTACAGAATCTAAACAAATACAATAAATTTTTATTATTAATGCATTTCTGTACAATACATTCACCATTGATAGGTCAAATTGAGAAATTCCATTGAAACAGACTGAAAAACAATGATAATTACTTTTCTCCTTTTCAGCTCTGGAGTTTGAATACCAACACATGTGACATCACAGTAGGAACAGATTACAATCCAACAGCAAATAGCTTCACCCACCAGAAGCAAATACCTTCCACGAAGCACACAGGAAACAGGAGCTCACAGCATTGACCTAGAATTAGGGGGACTTAAAGCTACACTTGGTGTCAGGGCAGAACAAGGAACTACTCTTCACAATGTGACCCTGTGAACCCCCAGCTTCCAGTGCATCCCTACATGACAATGTGTATGAGCCAGGGGTACTGTCCTGGTCTAAGCACCACTAATACATACACCTTCCTTGAGAAAAATCTGCTGCATGATTATTCTTGAGAATGGAGACTGGAGCAGTCTCTGGAGAACAAGTTCATTGAATCTATTGATAGTGCAAAAAACACCCGGAATTTTATCTGGAAATTTCGTCCCTCAAAGATCATGAAGCATTCCTATACACTAATCATACACTGCAATCCCTGTGTAAAGTAGAAGGCATGACTAAGGCATCCATTTTACAGGATGAAACCAGACCCACAGAAGATAAAGGCAACATTCTCAAAAGTGGCTATTAATTTTGGAAACCATGGGGATTAGGAGTATTCTAACTGCAAATCTCTCCATAAGTAAAGTACAAGCTGCTTTGATACCTTTTGTTCCAAGAGCAGTTTTAAAAGTTCATAGCACTTTCAAGAAAAAAGAAAGAGATTTTTCAGATGTTGAGACCTTCAAAACAAATGGTCATTCTTTGAAGTGTTAACCTTATGACTGCACTAAGAACATGTGCTGAGCCACTGACAGAGTGGGAAATGAAATTTCTGGATACTCACTGCTTAGGAAACTAAATAGTTGTGCTTTCCCCTCTTGCCCCCTTTGGTAGGCATATGGATTTTATCTGTCATCTAAGCTGGCCAACCTTATAACCCAGCAGCTGACCTCCAGCCACCAGGCAAACTTTGAGGCCGCATTAGAAATTGGGTGCATAGTTTTGTCACTCTGATTTAGAGTGCTAGTACAGAATGGAGATAACAGACACCACGTTGTTTTTCTTCTCAAAAGGTAATGTCTCTCAAACATACTTTCAAAAAGTCCACACATCGGCAAGTAGATGTCTGGAACATAGGCCATGCCCAAAGTCTGCCTTGGCCTTTTCCACTCCTATTGCTTTTGACATCCATTTGTATCCCTATGAACAGGCTATGAATAGGGAAGAAATGCACAGGCTGTAGACAATCCCCCATAGCCCAAGGAAAAATCTGCTGTTAAGTAAAATGCTCCTACAGACTGCACAAGACAAAGCTGACTATTAATTCCTAAAAAATGAGCTTGCAGGTCTTACATTTAATGGACAGTTTTATGAGAGCATGAACAGCAAACACAACCTATAGCAATAATGAATATGTTCACAGTCCATTAGGAAGAAATGGCCAAAGTTTAATTTTTTTCAGTCTGTGTTCAGATTCTTTTTAACTAGGCTCACTGTTAAGGCCAAATTTATTAGGACAGTGTGAGAATTTTGTATAATGAATAAGTGTCCCACACAGTATACCTTCACATAAATTAGTTCAACCCTGATGAAAATGAACCTTGACAGCTTTGCTGTATCCTCTGAAAAAATGGCCTGAGACAAAGCTGTATGAAGAAAAATAGGACACTTGATAACCCAAGTACAAGCAAAGATTTTGCCTTGGCACAATCTGAGTACACACTGGAAAAGCAAGAGCATACAAACTAATACTACCTAAGGGACCACTCCATCACTTGCTGGCCATTTGCACAGGGTCAGCTCAGAATAGAACACAGCTGCACACAAAGACTTTCAATGAAAAACAGTTAGTAAAGGGCCTACCTCTCTACTCTAATTATTTGAAAAGCAGAAAACACTGCTTCTGTCCATCATCTTTTGCCTCTTCTTCATTTCCATTGAGCCTTGGGCCTCAGTGCTTCAAAGGCACAAAGTGGTTTCTCCAGGGGCAGTAAATGCCACTCTATTAGGGTGAAGCTTTTGGCTGGTGATAAGGGAGGTTTACCTGATGGGAAATCCCATGTGCAGAACTACTTTCATCACCCGTGATTCTGCTGGAGGTGAATGTTTACTGGAGAAGCATCTGGCCTACTGGCATGAGCAGCAGATGGAAAATTCCTTTATAGGGGTGGGAGGAACAGTGAAGTGAGGTTGTAGCAGACAGCCCTGTCCCTACCATAATGGTCCTGGGTGTAATGGAAAGCACATGGGAAAGAAGGGATTTGCCTTCCTCCAGAATGCCCTGCAGGCTGTTGGGAATACAAACAGCAGAGCTGAGAGAGCCCTGTCTGCTCTCTTCATCCACACAGATGCCCACCTCTGCAGTCAGAGCTCACACACAGCTCACCTGCCGTGCCAGGTCCCATGATTTATGTTAAACAGCCTTTTGTCACTGTGTCACCAAGTTGTCAGTCCTGAAAGAGATGATGAACATTTCCTACCAGCAGCTCATTACGGTCTTCCCTGTGAGTTTCCCTGGGTGACCCCTCATCCAAAACAAATGAAGTTAAGTTCAGTTTAACAGCTGACAAAAATCACACCCTGCAGTATTAGGGCTGCAATGGCACTAAGTAACTAAATAGCAGGATAACGTGGTATGATCACATCCTCACATTTCTTGGTTTTCCTGTGCTGCAAAACTAAAATCTCACCCTACACTACAAATATGAAACATTGCTCCCACTGCCCTACATATCCTTCTTATTCCAATGAAACTGGGTAAAATCTCACTAAAATATCAGAACTTGCTAATTAATTGAAATCTGTTGAGATTTTCTATCTTCTCTCTGTAAACATCAACAACTATACAAGGCTGCAGAAAATGAAGATATTCCTACGTTCTACTAATTAGATCACAAGCTCTTTCAGAGATAGCACATCTTTGGTACAAAGTGCAGCACCCAGCTCAACAGGGTTCAGATCCAGACACAGACCTCCTTCAAGTCTAAATGAGATTTCATGTAGAGTTAAACAAAAGCTGTGAGGAGGAAAAGGAGCAGGAAACATTTAATCTTCATAATAAGCATTATTCCAACATAAAAGCGCTGCAGTATAACCAAATATATGCTGTTCCACTATGATAGACACTTAAAAGCCACCAATTTTCAAAGATTTCCAGACAACTGGGCTTCCATAATTCTCAGGTTCATTTTGTAGATTTTGCTTCCATGATCCTGGCTCTTTTGCTGCTGGCTTATAAACCATCATCTGCTTCTCAAGTGGCAAATGGAATTTCAAAAGCAAAACAAACGAAGAGATGGTAGAATTTGGAGTTTAGAGTCTATACTGCACTGGATCACTGACCAAGCTATTTTTCCTTCCTGTAGTACCATCCACCTTTAGGACATGCTTCATCTCTTCATAAAATCTACTCTTTAACAGAAACCTGCTTGAAGAAGGCAGTTGAAGGGTGAGAAACATTTAAACATTCTTGGTCCCATCATTTTGAATCTCACACCATGCAGTAGAAGAAGCTGAGATATATCTCATAGACATTTTCCACTCTCAGCACTGTGAATACACTCATTGCAGGTCATTATACAAAAAACTGCACAACTCAATTTTGCTGTTTTAAGTATAGAGTTGCAAAGAAGTGTTCAATCAGTTCTAAGAGTAGGGGATTTAAAAGTTCTATCAATTTTGAATGAAAATTCTTACTTAGCATCAGAGCAGTGACCATTTTACTAAGCATGCTTTGAGTCCCTTTTGCCAAAGCAGATGTGCAGTATAAATCTGACAGACTATCTCAAAATGTCAGAAGCATTTAGAGTTATTATCACATTTAAATAATGGATCATATCCAGAAAATTAAACAGCAGTTTTAGAGATGTGTGTAGCAATCTTCATTTCCCATTACTGGAAATGGAGATGCAATGACGTTTAGCCCCTCATTGAAGGTCACCCAGCATATTATCTGCATCCCCTCCTACTCATTCTTTTGATCACTCTGAAGCACAGATAAACAGCAGTCTAGGTCATGGTGCTTGGCCCATTTGAAAATTTGCCTACTACAACACACACTTCTACTGAGGCATTTGGGATCTGAGCCCTTGGTAAGAAGCAAACTCTCCAAACAGGAAGCCCCAGGGAGGGGGAGCGAAGCAACCTAGGCTCTAGTCCAAACTTCTCAGCCTGTTGCTCACTGATTCATTTAACATCCTGTCACTGCCAGCACCATTCAGAACTCACCTTTGCCTTCTGTGGGCCAGGCCTGTGCCCTTCATCTGTCACACACAAGCATTGGTACTTCTGGTCACACGTAACACCTTCAAACTGGAGCACAGGGTGCAAACTATTAATAACTTGGCACAAACAAATGCAATTATTTCAGCTAGGTAGAAAAGACAACAATCTATACTGACAGGGGTGGCATAAGCCCATTTCCCTGACACAGCTCCCACCTACAACACTTTTTACAGCTGTGTTCTTTTCACTTTGAGTTTCTGTGACAACATTATAAATTCCCAGCCACATAGACTACAATAGTGGTAACTCGCTAAAATCATTTATTTTTACACTGTTAGCTAGCTGTAGTAATATCACCTTCAATTGCTTCCTTGGTGATGCTTAGATTGGTATCTAAGGTAGCACAAATCCTTTTCATACGTGGTTCTGTACCCAGGATGGGCCATACTTGATTGTTATCTAGTCAGGTATGGTTGGAAATTGTAACATCAGTTGTCCAAAGGGACAAAGTGAAAGTAGAAGAGTGCACAAATCAGTAATTTAGATCAAGGAATACTCAAATGACTCCAACTAGCTTTGATTTTTTTTTTTTTCTGACTTAAAAAATTTATAATAAGGGTTAGATGCCCTGCAAAAGATACATTTTCAGCATCTTCAGGATCTGACTCAGGAGAATAAACTTAATAAAGCAGGTTTAAAGCTAATACATCACAGGTGCCATTAGTTCACAGAAATGCAGTCATGCAATGACCCTGCTATTATCTCTACACTGAGAACTATTACCATGAAAGTTTGACAGAAGAACATAATAGGAATAATGTATCCATCTGCTGGGTTTTGTCAATACTAAAATTATTTTCTGGCTATTTTCTTGTCCTCCTTACATGCAAAAACCTTTGAAATATGAACATTTAGGCTTTTGAATTCTGTGTGTGTGTTTTTTGAAACTAAAAAACTAAATTGTCAGGGCATTATGCCTTTAGATCCTTGTAGAGCCAGCATTTCTTTTACAGACTGAGTGTCAGAGTGATGCTGAGAAAATACAGATGTGAACATTAAACACTTCTTCCTGTCATAACTGCCCAACAGAATGAGTTTTGCTACAGATGAAGGAGATGAAACCTTCAAAAATACAACTCAAAAGAGGCTACTTCAACATATTTTCTGAAGGCCTTTAGTGCAATTGGAATCATACACAAGCCACTTTCCTCATCATGTTATTCTTTCAGAGGAAAGCCATCAGGATGTCCTTGCATTCATTAGGAATCTCTTAGCACTTTACAGTATTTGCTTGCTAACCCTTCAGGATGTTCCAGGAAGAGATTATCATAGTTTATGGTCTGGTTATGGTCTTTCAAAATCTGGCCACTGAATAAAAAATGACAGAGGGTAGCTGGCTAACTGCTACCATTGAGGACCTTTTTGATTTAGTCAAAATGTACAAAATAGATGTACCAGTGAAAGAGAGAAGAGTTCGAATGTTTCTGATACATTCAACTACTGAACCTGCAATTAGGGATGCTCAGTTTCACATCTGTCCTCATTGCTACACACAAATGCCTTTCTGATGCAAACTTAGATACAAGTTCTCTGTTTCTCTCAACTCACCCAAACTCCTCTCACTGTGGTATGATCTTTGATTCACACAGGTGTATTTGGTCACTGAGGCTTTTCTTATCCAATAGGATCTTCTTCATACCTGCTGTGCTGCCCCACACCTGTACTTGCCTTCTGCAAATCCATAATTCTCAAGATACATCCTTCTACTTTAAACACACACAAGCGATTTTTAAGAATGTTTCCTTTTGTTGTGCTGAGGATGAGGGGGTTTTGTTTGTTTGTTTGTTTGTTTCTGATTTTGATTCTTTTTAAAGCCTAAGGCTGAAATAAAGGAGAGGCAGTCACTCCCGGACAGCCTGTACCAGCAACACTTGATGCTCTGGAATCACAAGGTATCCCATAAGTGAGACATGAGTCATTGAATCTTGAGCCTTGTTCTGGGCTGTGGTGCTTTATGGCTTCCATCAGGCAGAACTCCACTGCAGGTGCTCAGCCCTCTTGGCTTTGTCATCCGAATCCCCCATTTAAAGTTAACACCTGCACCCACAGGCTAAGA
Source organism: Phylloscopus whistleri (assembly GCA_017589585.1). Classification (NCBI taxonomy): domain Eukaryota; kingdom Metazoa; phylum Chordata; class Aves; order Passeriformes; family Phylloscopidae; genus Phylloscopus; species Phylloscopus whistleri. Next base: position 178,681 of record JADMLD010000046.1, read on the forward strand.
CCCCTAGGCTTAAGGAAAATTGCCAGCACCCCTGGAAGGCAAGTTTTACTGCCTGATAATTCAGGAGACAGCTTTGAAAGTCAAACCTCTAGAAATTGCTGTAAGAGAATCCTCAGCTCCTCTGTGTTCCTGTAATTCATCACTCAGGAGAGGAAGCCTGAGAGACACATTGTCTTATGAGGAGTCTCCCTTTTCCTTACCGATTATCCTGACTTTGCAGTGTGTCTGCAGCAAGTTTGTGTGTGGAAATTGTATAGACATGACATAAATCACCTCAGGTTTTCTAGCAATAATGTGACCCCAAGGCAACGTGTTCAGTAAATTAAAAATAAATTACGTGATGGCCTGATGCGACTTCAGCAGACCTCATGTCAGACCCAGCCTGAGGGAGGAATGCGCCTTCTAGCTTCTTTGTAACAACTGTCCTTCAACAACGAGTTAATTATCTACAGATACTGCGTGTTTAGAAGGCATAAAACAAGAACAGCTGATTTCAAAAACTTTAAAGCAGACTTGAAAATGCACCTCTAGGGCCTCGCTTACAGCAGTGCACAGTAAGTCTAGGTGACACCACTGCTTACAGCAGCTCTGAGGGGCACAAAGGATGGCACTGTAAAATCTCTCAGGAGTTTGGGGGTGGCCATATTACCTATGTGAGAGGTCACGAATGAGGAGGGACACTACAAAACACTTCCAGTCCTGCTCTCAAATGTGAGTGTTCAGTTCATTTACATATCTTGTTTCTCAAACCAAGTGAGAGCTTCCTAAAAAGTAGAGGACAGCTGTAGTACAGATGTGATGACTGAGTTCTGGAACTGAGATTTGCATGCAAAGTCTGCCCATAGCACTGTTCCTCTTCTCAAGCTTGCATCTGGGCAGAAAAAAAATTCCACAAACCTGCATCATACACCTACTCATCTTTAGTATGCACATATAAACATACAGCTGTATTTTGATTTCACAGAAAACCCAGAAAACAATGGATTATAAATTCATATGCTTACTTTCTTTTTTTCCCCCAAGATAGCTGACAGAGTCCCAGAAGAATATGACTGCATGTTCTAATGACTTTTGGCTGGTGTGGTAGTTTATACAAAGCTGAAAATAAATAAGGTTCAGCTTCCTCTGAATATAGATAGATGTCAGCTCCAATTCTTGTTTATTTACGAAAAGCTCTCTTAAAATCTATTATGGAAACTTTTTCAAATCTGCTGCTTCTCTCTGTTTCTAAGCTTTTAGAGAGCTAGCTAAGTTTATAGGGATTAGAGTAAAAATATATGCTTTATTTTCTAAAAGAGTCTAGCTGATGCACACAAGAAAGTGTATTTTCATTTTCCTCATGACAGGTATAATATATCTTCACACATATGGCAAACTAAACACTATTACTTTAAAAATGTAGCTCACTTTTAGTCTGAAAAAGCTCTATTAATTCTTCCCATTATCTTTATACTCAAGTCGCCACCATAGGTGTCAATTAGTAGCTTACACTGTTTCCCTTTCTTTTTTTTTTTTTTTCAAAATGTCAATTTTTTTTTTAGAGAACATGGGGATGAAGCCTTTCCTTGGTCATACTCTTGGAACATACACTTCTAGCTGAACTAGAACTCTCCTTTTAGCCCAAGCTTCATGTCTTCTGAAATTTCTTTTCAGAAAATGGAGACCAAAAATGAATGTAGAAAATTTGATATGGTCTCTTCTGTACAGTGAAAAGTGGCAAAAATAACCTCTTTTCCCTAGAAGAACTTGCTTTGTATCTCTACCCTACAATACAGTCAGTATTCAATATTATTGAACTGAAAATTAATTCAGTTTAAATAGTGGTTGTCTCCTTTCTTTTCTTTCAGGCTAGTCCCCAGAGAAGTCTCTGATTTGCTTGCATTTTATATTTGCACCCTTCATGACAGCACCTAATTTAATTTGGTCCTGTGTTCTCTCTATCCTGGCTCTTCAACCCCTCTAATCCTTCCACGAGGCTTTCTTTGCAGGCCCTCACACTAAGCCCACTGACACAAACCTCCCCTGTCCTGTGGCTACATTGTCAAGGCACTGGTGAAATTCTGCCCCCCTTCTGGTAAGCAGTAGGTATTCGACCCCTCAAAGAAACATTATACCACAGTGATGAGAAGGATGAGAAGCAGTGCCTTGGAAGAGGATGCTTGCAGTCAGCAAGATGCACGCACGCACTGGGTTAAGTCTCCAGGTTTGGCCAGTACCCCACAATGAGAAAATTATTGCAACTGGTTACCACCTAAGATTTAAATTCCCTGCAAAATCTATGGAGACAATTGGCACATTGTTTCACCTCAGATTTGAAGAACCCCTCTCACTTCTGCCCGGTGTTTTAAGGGCCATGGTGTTAGGAATACCTAAAAATAGGCCTTGCACAGGTTGTGCGCAGGAAGATCACAAAAGATTCCTGTAAGAGGACATGGAAAATTCCTATCCACAGGACACATGCAAAAAACTGACATTAGCAATCAAGTCTATGAATCAATTCAATTCAAATGCTTCTGAGTGGAAGAATCCTTCAAGCCCACATGTGTAAATCTTTGAAGTAAAACCTACAAATAAAAGTTACAGCAACCAAATAGCTAACAGCTCTATCATCTCTCCAATAAGCATCAACTCATACTATTTTTTTTTCCCCAGATGGTGTAGTTCTTAGTCTTTGCTAGGAGCAAAAAGCAATTTTCCACCAGCTGGCCAAAGCAGGAGAAAAATCAAGATCGATATATTTGACTTTCTACACTAGTGGGCTCAAATCAATTCTTACCTTCCCCATCAACAGCTTTCACAAGTGTTTGAAGGAGGTGAGGGAATGGAGGCCATGAAACCAATAAGAGAGAGAAAATGGTTTCACAGCTTGCAAACTTTAAGGAGAATTTAAGCTACTAAGTAAGTTCTCTTAATTTTCAGGTTGATAAATTTAGCTCACAGTTAGTAAATTAAAAAAGAAACAAAACAAACAAAACAAGGGTTATCCTTGTTGAAGGGAGGAAAGTGGGGCTTTGCTGCCTTAGATGTTTGGAAGTTTCTTAGACCAAGCAGGCATTAAACTCACCAGAACAACACCCAGCCCTGGTCTTACTCTCAAGAATGGGCTAGGGAAACACCAACACTCCACAGTGACTTCAGCTTTCTCCTGAATGCAACAGTGCCTGACACTAGATTTAGCAGAAAGAGGTTCTGCAGTGAACATTTTTAAGTGAATCTGGTTTTGATCAATACTGGGTTTTTTTGTTTCAAAATCCCTTCCTCACAAGCCATTACCCTTTCTTTTCTGCCTGGCTACATGCCCTAGCATCTACTTGTCTCTCATTCCTTCTCTCCGTACCCCTTCAAAAAAGAAAATATTTTTTTCCTCTGTATCACTGTGTCAACATCTTGGTATTGGAATTAGAATCTGTTACTTTAAGTGCTGGGCAAATAAATATTTCCCCAGAGTGGCTCAGGAGAGCCAGTCTACAGAAAGTTGATACAACTTGAAAGTTCCTCCAGCAACTGGACTTCAGGCTGTAACTACGTCAAACTTACTGCTTTGTCAGGCCCCTCCAAAACTCAGCAAAAGGATACCATTTGAAAAGCTCTCTCCCTGAAAACTTAGAAACATGGATTGCAATGAGGCAGAATAAAGCAGAGCAGAACAATGGAAGACAACAGTGAAATGTCTGGAGAAGTGGAAAGTTAGCCACACCAAAGTCCCTCTCAAATCTGGGCAAGCTGAGAGAACATAAGGAGCTGGTTAGCTCGCCTGCTCTTTCCACAATTTAGTGAACTTAAAGGCAAGGCTAATTTAGATCACAAGAATGTGTCCTGATGGGGTCGATGCCTTAGGGAAGCTGTCATGCAAGGTATTGGACCACCTGAAGAGACAGGTAAGAAAGGTTAAAAGTGAGCCAGCTGGCCTTGACCCCTGCCTCAGCCACATACCAACAGGAATTTTCCACCTCTAAGAGAACCAGTTCTCTGACTCAAACCTTCCTGTCCAAGTGGACAAAAGTGGCAGCAGACTACATCTGTGAGAGAAGGAAAAGAGAAAGAGAGGAAGAGGGGAGGAAGGGAGGAGGAAAGGGAGTCTAAAACAGCAAAAACTACTATTCTTCTGTGCTTCTGCACTGGCTTCTGCCCGTGTGATGTTTCTGCCAGTGTGACATCAGTGTAATGCTGATGTGTGTGCACCCTACCACAGCTGAACCAGAGTCACACACCTCTACAGCTGCCGTGATGCTGATGGATTAGGGTCTGTTGGCACTGGCTAGACGGGTGCCTCCCTTGTGCCAATTAAGATCACTGTGATATTAATGTGTGCAAAGATGAACCCAGCTCTCCTGTACCTATAGCTCTGTACTAACACCTGTTGAGTCTTTATGAACAGGGGCTGTGCAGGGCCGAGATTAACTTAAGAGTGTCCAGCACAGTAAAGCCCTTATCCCTGGCCGTTATCACCACTACATATCAGAAAAATAGATTATACTTTCTTTCCTGCACAATCTTATTACCTGGTGCCTGAGGAAAAAGAGAGGCTTGCCTCTCTGTTCAGATGTAACAGGAGACCTCAGTGGTTTTCATCCTAACAGCCTGAAGCCTGAAGAAATCTCTTGCAAGCAACTTTGATTCCACTAAATTCAGAGGACTATCAGAGGACTTTCTTCTCTTGCAAAGGAAAGTAAAGTCAGTGTAAATTGCAGTATTAGAGAGGTAGCAGATCTATTCTTTCCCTTCTCCTCAAGCAAACTACTGCTTGTTCTCAGAGCAATCAGCCTCTGGAAATAGTTATTTTCTACCTGGGCTGATCTGAGAGGAGGCGTTTTCTTCAGGAAAAAAAAAAAAAAATCCACAACAACAATATGCAAACTGTGTGAGTAACAGCTCTTTCCACTCCCTGAGATTACCTTCAAGGATACTCCAGTTAATCAAGATTAAAATCAGCTTGACTGTTCATAATGTAAGAAGTCAAACAGAACATACCCTCCAACTTTCAGCTGTGTACAAGTATATTGTTCATTACACAGACCCCTTCTGCCAAGGCACAGCCCACCCTTGTAGCACACAAAATGTATGGATGCTCTTTAACACAACCTTCAACAAGAAGACTTACAGAAAGTATAAGAAGGAATTCCCTGTATTCAGATGTAACCAGTTATCTTGTTGTAGACTGTTTCAACATTGCCAAAACCCAAACACTCAAGTTAGGCTGCTGGAGTTCAAAATCATGACTTTCACATTCTTGTTTTCCTTTTAGCTTTTGGACACTGGAGAATGGCAGAAACCTTTGTCTCTACTTCACCTGTGGACTGGGATATCAGTTTCTCTAAAGTGGAACAGATTATCAGATTATGACAACAGTTTTGAGACCTGAGGCTTCATTCAAACCAGCACAAAAAATCCAAAGACCTGGCAATACTGCTGCTTCACGTGCCTAATGGTTCTTAACAATACCTATGTTCTCATTCAGCAGAGCCACAGGTAACTTCCACAAGGACACATTCATGAAGTGTGCAAAGGCTTACTCTTCTATGCCCAAGACAGACCCAATTTTTGGGTGGGTTTTTATTTGGTTTTAAGTTATTTCAGAAGCAGAAGAGATAAATAATAATAGCAAACTGTGGATGTCTCAAGTTTTGCTGCTGTAAGAATTGAAGTCAGTGCATTTCATTTCACCCTCTTGTTGAGGAGAGAACAGAGCTCAGCATTTTGTTTTGTTTTTTAATTCCCTCCCTTCCTTTCTGTTTCATATATTAGATAAAGTCTATTTCTTCATGTATATCCCCTTGGCATATCACTGACATACATGTTAGTCTTAGCTGAGCTGGGGGAGCACTGGTCAGTAAAAGTTCATCCATTCATTCATTCATGTGACTGGAAGGGCTTCCATTCCATTCCATTCCATTCCATTCCATTCCATTCCATTCCATTCCATTCCATTCCCTCCTAGAGCAGGCTGTTGGGTGCTGTAGCACACTCATGCTGTTCTTCATGCATGGCTTGCCTACAGCCTGCCATAGGACCCTGGATAGCCTCTCTTTTCTGGAGCGAGCTCTTTGGAGACTTACCAGGCCCAAGACCCCATTGCACAACCAACATAGGATGGAGAAGCTGGGCTTCACTACAGAAGCTACAGGACTATAACAACTATATATTGCTGTTAATCACTTAACTTTTTTGGTGCAATCAAAAAATTCTGAATACATAAATACTTGTTATAGTACAGGTTAATCAGATATATCAATAATTGGAACTGTTTGAAAATAGGTTGTTTGCATCTCTACTTCCAATAGCAATGTAAGGATTAAAAGGAGGAGAAAATTTAGAGACTTTCTGTAGCTGTTTGTCCTCAGTTTTAACTCACAGTTCTCCATATCACCTCTACAGATTCTTTGAAGTGACTTGTAAATACCATTGCAAATACAAGTATACTACAGTTCTAATTCCTATAAAAGCTTCCCAAATTTCCACATCCTAAAAGTTAAGAGTTACATCCATTACCTGGGTCTCTACCCATAGTTTTGTCTTTCTTTAAATTCTTCATGTCAAGAATTCTCTGTTACCTAGGTCACGTACAGAAGGGTAAACATTAGGGAAGCAGCTATTTATTCTCTTGGCAAAACCACAGATAATTTAAGGGTTTCACCAGAGATGGTGTGATACACTCCAAGGTGAAATCAAGACACCTTGCTTCAGTTCTCTGCTCTGGCTAAGATGGGACATGCAATAACTCATCTATGTGTTCCTGTTTTCCCCCATCTCTAAGACTACTCCATTTATTCATATTCATTTTTTGCAGTGCTTTCAAAGTTGTAGAGGTAAAAAATACTCCAGAAACCTCAGGGGAAAAAAATCAGGTCCCTCTATCATTTTAGTGAAAGTCACAGTCAAAGCTCCTTTGAATCCCAAGAAAAAAGATTTTCTTATTTTTGGCTTAACTTTACTTCTGCTGTCTTCATGCCAATAAAAGTAAGTATTCAGCGTGTGCCTCACCTTTTTGGCAGATCCAGGCCCCTGCTTGTAAAGACTGGCCAGTAAAAAGTACACATAAATGTACACATAAATGTGTCTATAAAAATTAGGTTATATTGTTTTTCTGTGTTAGAAAGCTAACTTGATGTGGAGAGCGTTTTCTTTTCTTCTTAAACAGTTTTTCCATTTATTTCCTGAAATTACAGCATGCCTTTCTGCTGAACTTCTTGTTTGTTATGCAAGTGCATTCAGTGTGTTAGAAAGTCTCAGCTCAGTCTGGGTAACCAAGGAAGGGAAGAAACATGAAGGAGAGCAATAACTTGCCTTCAGTAAGGATTAACTCTCCCCACTGGTGCTCTCCCTCATCACCATCGAAGAGAAAATTACTGCTCCATTCAAGATATTAATAAATAAGATCTGCAATTATTTGACTGAATTCAACAAGGATATAAGACTACTTTGCTTCCCCCAGAAAAGCATTTTTCATTTTATTTACTTTAAACAGGAAAAATCGTAAAAGAGCACACCATGATTAATCATATGCACTGTCGCAAAATCCTTTGAGCAGTTTTGCTGTGTATTCACTAAGTAAGTCTTGGGATCCAGTCCGGTTGCTTTGTGGCTCTCTGAATTACTTAGCAATTGCTCCTCAGTGTCTGACCCCTACTGCTGTACTGTGGGGAAGATGAAGCGGCCCCGGAAGGCACACAGCATTATCAGCATGGCTTGCCCTCAAGGGGGGCACGTGGCACATTGCACATCCTGCTCACTCAGACCTGCAGCACAGAGAAAACAGCTGGCAAAGATGATCTCTGTACATTACTGGCACTTCCTTGGCGCCATTTCAGCCCCACATCACGGCTGATATAAGCCCAAACCCATGGAAGTCACTGTCCAGAGAGCTGAACTAAGCTTAAATAACAACAATATCTTTTGGAAGACTAGGGAAAAACCAAAGCAAAGCAAACCAAACAACAAACCCAAAACAAAACAAAAACCCCTACCAAACCCAAACCCAACACACATAGACAAAGAAAAAGGCTCTTGATTTTAGTTACTGCCTCAGTCCCAACATTCTTAGTGATAGAGGCATTTGCCTAATTTACAAGCAAGATCAGCCCTTGAATTGATTAAATAGGCTGTGGTCCAGGTTCATAAGCTGTTGTGGACTGAGACAGGCTCGTGCTTCCATGGTCTTTGCTTATATCAAACACAAAACTTGTGGGTGCCGTCCCACCAAGAACAGTCTGTGCATGAGGCAATGATAAAACTGCTGCAGTTATGAGTTTTTCTCCCTCCAGCACCATTTAACAGCTTCACCATACCACCCTCAAGGGGAGAGAAGCAAGTCTTGCTCTCTGTTCCACCTCTTCTATTTCTTTCTTGCTATGTCCTCTATTGCAAGAGGAGCTTTATCTTTGTGGCAGTAAAATGAGGCATTGCCTGTATGGATGAAAGCTTTAATCTGCCAATATTTTTGTGAATTACAGAAAATGATGGTATTCTGCTTTGAATGTTGTTGAAAGCAGAACATGCCATAAAGGTGGAACAAGGTCATCACAAAGTGCAGGGGAAAATTTTCAACTCTTTGGAGGCCAAAATAGATAACCTTACAAAATGAACCAAGCAAATGGAGAATCTGATGATAGGTTCTCTCTTTCACATGAGAAAGAATACAAGCCTACAAATGTTTTGTTGCTATAGGACAATATAGAACATATTGTCATTTTGCTTCTGGAGTGAAAATGCTAAAGATCTGGCTTCCTGAAACTAGCCAAAGAGTTCAATCAAAACATCTAGGGTTCATAAACAACAGTAAGAAAAGATCTGTCATAAAGTAGGGAGCTGAGACTTGCTGCTTTTTGAGACATATGACCAAGTGGCAACTCTGATTCAATCATAGATTCAAATTCTAAAGCCTGTAAAACCTGCAGTATTCTTCAGCAACTATAAGGTGAGCTGTCAGTTAACAGTCACCAAGCAACCAGCAATATGCAGACACATCACAGGTCTGTATTATTCTTCACTCCATGTTAAGGCATCACTAATGATCTGGTACCTATACAAATAGAAAAACAGCATGTCAGAGGAGGAGTTGAAACAGGGTGTGCTCTTATTTTCTACTATCTTTGATCTTAGAATTTATTTTTTTCTTCTGGCCATCTGGACACAATAAAGAAAACTGCGCAGAAATGCGAGCAATTAATGGCAGAATAAATGTTGGTGATGCCAGTTAGTCTAAGCCCATTTGAACATTTCTCTAGATCTTTACAAGCTGTTTAAAATGCTATATTTTTGCCACCAGGAGTGAGTCAAAGCAGTAAACTGCTTCACCAGTACTCAGTACATACATCATTCATTAGAAACATAACAGCAAAAGCTGCCATTCTTTCATAGAAAAGAATACTACATTAGGAAACCTATTTAAAAAGCATGAATCCTTTCCACTAGGTTCTGTCAATCACTACATCTTAGACAATTCAGTACATTTATCCAGGACCAAATCTCAGGAACACAAGCTTTTCCAAAAAGCACATATGGATATCTATGATGGAAGTATGCCACTGCACCAGACAGCCTTCTCCTGCCACCTTTGAAAATGAACTATTGTGACTCTGCTGACAATGAATCTCTGTACTCCTACAGAATAGTATGCTTACTTCTATTTTGCTTTGGAAAAGACAATTCTCTCCAATTTTGGTTTCATTCCAAATTCAAAGTCTCTCTTGAAACAGAACCTCAACCCTTCAGACATTTCTGACAGCAAGCACTATAGAACAGCATTTGCACACTGCAGTTTCATTTTTCCTGTGGCTGCCACCTTTATGCTGAGTGCCTGTAGTCCTTTTCTTCTCTGACTACTGAAGGTTTTAAACCACATTTTAAAATGACTTGCTGAAACAAGGCCAGGGAGAATGAGTAATTATGATTCTCTTCTTCCCTCCCATTTTGCCACTGTACTATTAACATGTAATTAGGAGTCTAATTTTTAGTTAGGTGTTTAAAAAACCCTGAAGCAAAGGGTTTTAAATTATTAATGAGCCATTTTTTAAAAGGCAAACTGAAATAAGTTACCCTCCTCTTCATATATTTAATTACCATAATGGTTTAACACATTATTCTTCAATTACTAAGGACAGGCTTGCAGAGAAAGGCAGTATTTTCTCTAATTAGAGGTCCTAAATTTCCCTTATAGCCATGGTGGTCTACAGCTATGAAAACTGTCTTCACTAATGCCAGTCTTAAACTGCACACAGGAGGACATTTTTCAAATGCAGGAATGTATCATTATGCCTGTACTAGTGCTTTTCCACTGTTGGTGCCAGAGATGCTTCTTGTTAGAAAGATCTTCTTATCAAATACTTATTTATTAAGGCACTTATTAAATATAAATGTGATAGAGACACAGGTCAATTAAAAAAAAAAAAAAAGGCATGCAATCATAACAGGCTGTTGCTTGTTTGATATCCTGTAACGATTTTGGCAGCTAAATCCTTTTTAGAGTCTAGTGGCAACAGGGAATTTCATTGTCAAGAGGAGGCCTGCAAAGTCAACTGAGTCTGGCTCAGTAGGACTTAGGGCCCACTAAGGACAATGATCCATGGAGTGTAAAATACTTCAGCCTGTGAGCACAGCTGCTGTGGGCTGCATGGCTTCATATGCTCAGGAGGTTTGCTGTTTGCTTAAAGCACATCACAATTATTTCTCTCAATCCATCCAAACCTATGCAGCACTTCTTGCAAAGTCCTACCAGCTTGGATGAGGTTAATGGAGCCTCACTTCTTAAGGACACCACTTGCAGATAGACAGCAGATACCAGTTTTCATCAACATGGGTTGCAGAACTTATTATTCTAATAAAATGCAGAATTAGCACCTTTTTGTATGTTTTGAGGCCGAAACAGGAACGTGGCTGAATCCACACAAAGAGCTTGTTCTGCACCCTGGCGCCATACTCAAAAATAAAGACAAAACAAAATATTTTCTTTTCTAGCTTCTCTTCAGATTTGTAATTACGACAACAGCCAGGGTACCAAACTTCTGAGTGTGCCAAAATATCAGCTTTCAGTCAAGAAGTGAGATGTTAGCAGCAAGTAAAGGTAAGCTGTGAAGCCTGCCTTTGCCTGAACTGATGCAACTGTGTCAGCATGTATGAGTGAGGGTATGCTACTGATTACAGACAAACCAGAGTAATGAAAACCTAGAAAACATAAAAATGAATAAAGCACTGTGTACACACCCAGAGTGGTTGGAAACAACCAGCCTAGGTCCAGGTATTGACAGTCACGTGGCACCAAGCCCAGCTTAATAGATAAAATGTTCAGTGCTCCTTTCAGGCCCAAGCACCTGTGTGGTCACCTATAAGTGACTCTATATGGCACTTTACTGGGTGAACTTACTACATCAGATGTCGTCTGTCTTTAAGAGTATGCTCTGCCTCCTCTTACAGCATCTGTAGCTTCTGGTGGTCAATAACTTGGCCCCTTGCATGAGTTCTGCAAGGTGACAATTTTTATATTGTCTGAGGCCCCTGACAACACATTCCCTTGAGTTTCTCTAAGCACAGCAATAAAACAGAGAATTACATCTATTTCTATCCATAACAACTATTGGAACTTACTGAAGAAAAGCTATTAACATTAAACCCCTGCTAAGGTAAGAGCAAGATCCCTGTGTTTATCAGCTATTCCAAGTTCAGACCACATACAAGCTGTCCAAGAGGGGTCAGGAAGATTTTTATCAGCCTATGGAACCAGGTGAGCCTAATCAGCCTAATCTTATCCTCTGGAATGCAGCATGTATAATTGTAGACATTAGGGGATTTTCTGATTTCATTGTCACTCTTGAATCTAGCAGCATGCTTCTTCAAGCCTTCCCTTCACTGATAGTGCCCTATGACAAAAGGCTCTTGTGAAAGTGCCTTTCGGTCACAGCTGTTCTTAGAAGAAATAAAAACTCAAGTAAACTTCTTCAGTCAAGCAAACTCAAGGACTAATTGTTAAGGTAGTACACTATGCCACAAAATTTATGAGGAAACCACACATTAGAGCTCCCAAAGCAATATAAAAAGTAATTTTAAAAGTTTTATTAGCCAATATGTACAGTTCATTATGGGAAATTCTGAAACCATCTTTGGCATACACACCACAAGATTCCACAGGGGCCTATCCTAAGTACAGGACTATTTGATGCTTTCCTTAATAAACTGGCTGATGGAAAGACAAAAAGATTATTAATTTTGCAGGTACACCAAGCTGGGAGTGATTGCCAGTGTGCTGGAGGATACAAACAGAATTCAAAATGATCCTGAAAAAAAAGCAAAAGAGAAGTCTGAAAAAAAGAGAATGAAATTCAACTGGTAAAATGCAGGTTACCATACTGAGGCAAAGAAAAACAATTAGACAAATGCCCAATGAGAATAAACGGGGTAAAAGGGCACCCGTCTAAGTTTCTGAGCAAAACAATCTCCAGTTCCAGATGGCTCAGGACACCTAACATCCTCCCCCTAAACTGACATTGGCAGAAGCAAACTAAACCTCAAGCAAGTAAAGCAAGGTAGATCAGTAGTCATTCCTACCTGCTCGATTACACTTGTAAACATTAGGTTGTCAACAAGATCAGGCAAGTGAAATGCCTCAAGTTACAGTCTTTGGTTGTTAGAGATTCAGTGGTTAAAATACAGTTGTTCTTGTTTTCCTTAGAAATATACTGGAAAGCCTGCCATTTTCAAAAACATTCACCTAGAGACCAAGACTTCAAAGAGCACTTAATAGCCAATCCCCACAGATCTGCCAAGGAGAAAATGCTAAGTTATGTAGCAGGAATAAAGAAACAATGGCCACCAAAGACAAGATCTTCTGGATCTTGATCTATGAAGAGAGCTAAGCATGTGATAAAAAGATGAGGTATCACTCAAGGGTTTAAACTTTTATTTTCTTCCAACTATGTTTAAATTATATTAAAAATACTATGCTTTTGCTTCTTCCCTTTTTGTATTTTAAAAAAGTACCACAAGTAAAGCAACCTGGTGTGCGTACTGATTTATTCTGCATGGTGACACAATTCCAGAAAAGAACTGGGATTCCTAGTAAACAGGAATTAAGGATGGAGTGATGATCTATTCATCTCATTGCGTGGGTGTTTGAGATCAGCACCAGATGTCATCTCTCTTCCTTCTCCCATACCTCAGCACCACATAACACACAAAGGACTAACTCAACCCCTCCCTCTGCCCCCCGTGCTCCCGGAAAAGCAGCTCATACCACATGCACATCCTAAATCTTGTTCTTGGAAAGATGAGCTGGTAAAATATCAAGCATTAACCAGTAGACGTTTTAATTCTCTCTCTCCTTTTATTTACAGCTGCCAGGGATTTACGAGGAGACTCTATGGCACACCCCTCCAGCAGAGCACAGTCTGGCTCGTGTAATGAAGAACGGATAGGATGTCCCCAGCTCAGGTCCAGACCCATCCTCCTCCCCCATTAGTGCTGTAGTGGTGTCCTGCTCTCTTTACTTTCAATTCATTCTAATGTAAAATATCTTTAGAAACACAATTTTTCCCCTTAAGCAAACACCAGGAAACAAAGTCACTAATTGTTCAGAAGTCTGGATTTCAAAATCACACTTGTCACCTTCTCACAAAGAATTATTTTTCCTGTAATCAGTGCCAAGTAATTCCTAGGCACATAAGTACAGAAGCTCAAGGGGATTCATATGTGAAAGTAATGTGATGTTTAATAATTTAGTTAGAGAACACTGTCATTTCTGTAATTTTTTCCTGAAGTCCTTGATTATCAACATTTATGTTGTTGCAATTAAGGATAAACATTCTTGAGGGTTTTGCTGACAAAAATATGAGCTGTTTAAGCAAATCACTCCCCACAAGCACAGATTTTCATGGTGGTTTTTTATCCTACAGATGTTTTATCTTGGCAGCAGTCAGCCACTCACAATTTTCTGGCAACTTCAGTGATCCAGAGTGTCTGCTCTCATGTTTTGGCACAGTAAAAAAGGTGTAACACTAAAACTGACTGGGAATCACAAAACTGTGTTATCAGCTTTGAAAGGTTACTGTTGTATTAACATTTGAAGGTATTCCACTATTTTAGGATGTTGCTTTGGCCTCAGCTGAACAAAATTTTCATTCCAAGCAACAGCTGCTACTTCATTTCCTTAAATGAGGAGCAGGTCTTTCTAAATATATTCAGCAAAATCAAAAAAGTAAAAGTGAGCAAAAACATAAATCTTTTCAGGGCCACAGCAGCCATACAATATTGATCCAAGCTCAGGTTCCTGGCCAAGGGACAGGAAGCCTAACCTATATATGTACACCTATGGGCACAAAAAGCAGGAGGCTTATTACGGTGGTTACTAAAGTTCATCGTTCTTCTACAAACCATGAGTCATGCTTTTTTATTTTATTTTATATTTTATTTTATTTTATTTTATTTTATTTCAGACAGTAGTCTAGTGAAATAGTAAAAGGCATGATGCAAGGCAGCTATTTGACTTCTACCAACTCTAATATTACAAAGTAGAGGGGGAAAAGCTGATTTCTCCAAAACACTGGTACTTAATGACAAAACAGACATCACTGGAAATTCTTTAAGTAATAGTCCCGGCCCTGGTAGTTTACACCAGTCAAGAAATGTGCCTCTACAGTAAATTCATAGCAATGCAGCTCTTAGTCCCACTCAGACATGGGACTGAGGTCACTAAAAGACCTAAACGCTTTCCAAAGGTTATGCTAACAAGTCAACCATCCTTTTTATATTATTTAACAAAAAACCAAAACAAAAATTCAGCTTTTTTATAGAAACCAAAAAGTAAGTCTACAAATATAACCTAGAATACTTAAAGAAACCATCTTACTCAAGCTCTTCCCCAGTGTCACCTCACAGACTCAGCATCTCAGTTCCTCAGACTGTGTTATAAAGAAAGCCAGCGAGTTGTAACTAAAATGAAACTAAGGATGGATTTAGGACCTGAGCTCTAGGAACTCATGCTCCTGATATTTATAAGATTATTTTACCCAGCAGTCATCCTTGGAAAGCAACAGGAAGAAATACATGAATGTATCTCAATGGTGTCATTTCACACTTTGGCATCTGAGGTTGAACTCCTCGGGTTTAAGTTGCCTGAGTTGTGCATGAGAACACTGTGCTAAGCATACTGTGGGGTTGGCAGTCTGTAGCAGAGGGCTAGTGAAACCACCTGAAGCCAAAGCCTCCCAGTGACCTCTTCCAGAACCCTACACCAAAACCTGCATTAAAGCTCTAAAGAAAACTACAGCTGCAGTAGCAATTCACAATTTTGTGCATCCTAATTGTTTAAATGGCAAGTATTGCTTTAATATGTTACATATTTTGTTTCACAGCAGAGTTTAACTGTTATAGCAACTGAAATTTCCAAGAAAGCTCCCAATATTTCTCTGAATAATTAAATATGTGACTTCCATTGCAGCTCAACACAGTGGACTATAAGAGTTCAGTATTTCAACACAGTTTGGGGTTCAGTTTTGTCAGAAATGAATTTGGAATTGCATACCCTGTAGTCCAATAGCCATGTTATTTAAACTCCATTGGTCATTATGCTCTTTCAGCAATGTTCAATTCCTAGGTGGCCACTGCACAGTGTGGTACTTGGATCCCAGTAACTGTGATGCAGTTTAATAATGCAATGTATCCTGCTGCTAATGCCCTCAGCTTGATGTACAAAATACAAGCAACTGTGTAGAGGAAAAATGGGGAAATTTCTTAGGTAAAATAGAGAAACAGGGCAGGGTTCTGTGTTTGGCCTTAGATAGGAGCCAAACCTTGGAGCTTCAATTGCAATTTTGTTGCTCATTTCTGTCCCAGTATTCATGGTTTACTTTCATGGATCTCTATACCTGCTGATTTACATGCAGGAAGGAAATGAAATCTTCAAATGAGAGAACACATATGGAATGATATCCTGGTCACCACTCTGCCAGCTTTGTTTCTTTCCAGTGGTTCCATACTGTTTACCAAAGCCGCTATGTTTGTTACCACAGAACTTCAATATCTACCTTAATATTCCAAGAGATCACAAGTAAGACTTTTACTGCAATACTTTATTTTAAAAAGAGGGCTAAACACAAAGATCTAGTCATCAGAAAAAGAGTTAATAGTATAGGGACTATATTTCTATGACAGAGGAAGTAAGCTCACATAAAATGAGTGTGTATCTCTTGGTGACACACAGAACAAACAACATTATGCTCACTTGTTAGTCACATTTGTAAGATTCCTTGTGTTAGTAGGAAATTTTATGGCTTGCCGACATAGATATTTCCAAAAGGTCTCTCCTCCCAAGTCATAGATGCACGCAGACACACACACTCAGAACTGAGTAATTCGTCCAGTGATGTTTTTCATTAATTTCATCTTTAAAAAGGCTCATGACAAATAGTACTGGAGCAGAATGTAAGAGTTACAGCTGTGAGGAGCATTCTGGTACTCATGATAAATTCATAGGCTGTATTCACAACGTGACAATGGGAAGTAAACAAACCCTTTTAAGGAAAGGGAAGGAAGACAAGACAGTCACATGTATTGTGTGCATATTTATTCCTAGAAATGTTAAAAATAAAAAGAGACAAATTGACAGAAGTGCTTAGGCAATTACATAATACCATTAAAGTGGTTGTGTATGCAAAGGGTGAATGAGAAGGCAACATCAGTGAAATTAACAAAGAACTGGTGTAAATGCTGGGAGGCTCCAGTCAGCAATGGTTTACACCAGCTGGGAATCCAAAATGTCCTTTCAGATTCACAATCCAAAAAAACCTACTACAGGTACCAATGAAGACCCTTAAGGGTAACTATATAGGCACTACAGCTGTGACTCAATGTGTGAATTCAAAGCCTTTTGCCTACTCAAACATATGTGAAACAGCTGGAGGTGAACTCATTGTCAATCATTGCTGTTGGTTGTCCTATAAGAAATTCTGAGGGGCTTTTTTTTATGGATTAGAATAGAAACTTGAAAGAGAAGAGGTGTTACTCTTAGGAGAAAGGGTGAAAATGCAGAATATGTCTGGAAACACACAAATAAAAATATTCTAGCATTTCAAAATTGACTAAAATGTTGGGTTTTTTAAATCAAACAGAAAAGATGTGATTTGGGCTAACTAGACACAAATTCTCTTCACCAAATCTACTGCATTAGGTCTGAAAATTTTAGTTTGATGTTATTTGCCCATTCCTTCTGCTTGAGTCAGTTGATAGGGCTTCTGCACATATGTGAAAGGACAGATAAGGCCAAGGCCAAGGTAGAAAACAAAGCTTCATGAATATTGCAGTTCAGAGAGAAAGCCCAAACCATGAGCTTACCAGGACTTTCAGGATAGCAGAACTCTTTCTATGAGCTAATGCTGGAGACCAGTTTGGTACCAAACTCTACTTTTCCATGGTTTGTGAAACCACAGGTTCAGATTTCAGTCAGACCAAAATATTTCTCTCCAGCTTTCACAGGGCAGAGTAGTTTCTTAAACACAGAATTTGAGAAAATGATTGCTAAATATTTTCTCCTGGTGCGAATTTTCAGTATACAAAACTCTCAGAAATTTTCCAGCCACCTATAAATTGAACTTACAGTGTCTAATCCCACAATAACTTAAAAAAATGGTAGTATAAATGAAGCACAATCTATAAAAACCTAATGTTTTGTCATTTTGAATTGTCCTTTTATTCTCAAAGTAACAATTGTAAGCATATTAAAGTTTAAATTATAATTAATGTTCCAAGAAATATACCCAATAGTGTAGCTCATCTAAACTTTATCAGGTTTTTACAGTGAATTAATGTGCTGTTAGTGAATCTCTCCAACATGAATTTGATCATAAAAATGATGGTCTTTACAGGATCTGAAGCTACTCAACTTATTCTAATTAACAGAAGATCTGCTTAAAGTTTCTCCCATACGAAACCCTCTGCAGTTTATTGTGGTTCATGTTGTTTGAAGTACAGTGACTGAAGACCAGAAAAGGCGAACATGAACAAAGTTTTAATCACAAATCTTTGAACATCTCCTTATCACAGAACTTGAGATATTTGTGCTTCATTCTCTCTCTCTCTGGCCAGCCACTGCATTGCTGTGGACTTCCTGAATTCTTCTCCATCCACATCTATTTATCTTATCCACTGAAAATCTATGGGTCAGAGATATGACCAATAGTCATGATATGATTGTATGACAGTGCCTGCAAGGTTGTGTATTCCTGACCCTTTGCACTTGGCTTTACTCCATGACAACCTTGCTTGATCTTGCCCCAGCTTTGTTGTGCTGTAAATCCCCAATAAGCCATGTCCTAACTCTCTGTTCAAACAGACAAGAATTTGACCATTGACTGAAGGGATCATAGTTCCAATTTTCTCTCTCATGGTGTCCTAGGGTGACTTTATGATGCTTGTATCCCCAATTGTCTGTTCTGTTTGTGCTGTATATTAAGTTCTGTACCTTTAAACTGGTTCTGGGGGCGAAGAGGGAGAAAGAAGCAGCGCAGTTTGTTTTGAGAAAACTGCCTGACTCCCACACGGCCTGGCTCCGGCGTTTGTCTGAGGCACGGACAGCAGTGGGACAGAGATCTCCTGTGCTTTTAGCTAGTTTTAGCTAGCCAAGGCAGAGAAGTTCCCTGGACTGTTTTGTTTTTTTTTTCCCCTTGGGACTGATAAATCTGCTCTGGACTGAAAAACCCAGAGGAGCAGCGAGGGCTGGCACCTGCGGCCACCGGGCCTGGACCTCCGGAGGGAGTGGGGTTGGTGAGAGACTGAGTGAGCTGAGCTACACCCACAGCAAGGACTGTCTCAGTTTGCAATCTCTCTTTGGAGCGGCCAGAGGTTTTATTGTTTCATATTATTCATTCTTTGTGCTTGTGGGCATCTTGTTTGTTAATTAAATAGTTTTTTCCACTTTTCTCCAAGGAAGTTCTTTTTTCCCGGACTGGCTGGGGGGAGGGGCTGTTTGAGTTTGCTTTCCAGAAGAACCCTCTTTAGAAGTTTCCTCCCAATTTTGCCCTAAACCAGACACATGGAATGCTGCATCTCCACCTAAAGTATAATGAGACCTGTCCCTAACTTTAACGTGAAAGTGATCTGGGTCATTCATATCCTTGAACTGTTCCATTTTCTCCTTGACAGTTGCCTTGCAAAGTGAGGGACAGGCTAACTCAGGGCCTCGAGGTACTGCTGCAATGCTACACATCCAGTGATCCAATACTGATCCAAACTCTTACTCATCCCCCTCTTCCTGACAGTATTCCCCCACAAATTAGTCAGCTTGACTTGTGGTTCCTGCATATGTTTGCCGTGTTTGTAATCACAACTCATTTAAGTATCTGTTTGTTGAGACACTGTGAAGAGTAAACCATTAAACAGCAAACAAAGCCAGATGACCAATAGTAAGCATTTCAATAAGGATCTGAATTCCCACTATGAATAGCTCAATCAGGCACTGATTGTGTAAAGTACTCCTTGTAGGCTTCCAAATTACTAATATTTTTGAAGCTATCCCAAAAATGGACTCTAATCTGCTGTATCATTTTCAGTTAAAAGATTTTTTTTTAAATAAAAAGCTCAGAATTTTTGCTCTTTATTCAAGGATTCCACTGAGGGAAAGGATATGTTGGGGAGTACAGACTCCAGTAAAAATTGCGTGAAGGCCCTCAACAGAGGAATAGTATGAAGAGGGAAAAAAAAAAAAGAAGATTTTAAACACTACAAATACATTTTAGATATAATCCAATGCTGATTAAAAACTGCAGAAAGATCCACCCTATGGGCACCTTTTCCTTTTGATCTCAGATGGAACAAATTTATTCAATTAAATTATGCAACTGAAAGCTTAGTATCTCAAAGTACCTGGTTTATAGCCCAAATTCCCAAGCCACTAACAAATTTGTGAAGAATTATCAACCCTTGGCTACAGTTTCTATCCATTCATTACTTTGTTTGCTGTGGTAATTTGTGTGCAGCTACTAAGAAAAAAAGCACTAGATGCTCTTGAAGTGGCATCCAGACATAAACAGAGGTCAGAAATTATTGGTAAATGTGAAGGCTGTGCAGAAAGCATCACTAGGAGGGAAGGCATGAAGTGGTAGAAAATCACCCCTTTACAACATTCATCAAGGCAGTGCCCTAAAAAGGACAGAGAAAGCAATTCATCTTGGTAAGAACATGAAGCGAGAAGAATGCAAAGTAAATATCAATAAGCTAAACTGTGATTACAAAATTTGGACCTTGGAAAATAGCCTGTTTGAGAAATAATGTATATCGAAGCATGACTTCTGCTAAAATCTAGAACAAAGATTTACAAATCAGTCACATAAATCAGTCCATTTTTATTAATAAAATAGATATTTACATCCAACATATAAAGTACTGAGTTTCAAACCATCTGTATGACAGTAATGCTACTTATAAATCAGGCAGATGAACTATCCATTATTTTCTACACTTATAAATCAGTCTTACTCGCAAAGCACTTGCCTGACTGGAAAATCACTCTCTTGATTAATAGATCAGGTGCCACCAGACAAATATATTACTGAAATGAATCATATGTCTTTTGACCCCTGGGCCCATTTCATAAATCAAAAACTCTGTATATACCAAGTGTTCGTAAATGCTCAATTATGAACAATTTAGCAATCCAATACCAACACAGAATCCCTTAACACACACATATGCACACACACACACACACAGTTTTAAAGCCGTAGAGATAAGATTTGCTTGGTTGGGTCGTTTTCTAAAGCTAAAGCTTCACTGTATTCCCTGTTCTACTTGCTACTGTAATCCATCAGGACTTTGTTTATCTAAAACTAGAAAGCAATTTAATGCTTTGAGGTTTGCAAAGTGGGGGGAGGCAGAGAAGGGAGGGATATACAAAGAAAACTTCTTGTTTCTGCTTTTTATACTTCACACAAATTTGGAAGTAAAAATTTCTGCTACCTCATTCTAAAAACTCCAGTGGATTTATTTTGCCATTGCCCATCACCTTTCTCTGAACTTTTGTATGTAATATATTTATAATTTTTTTAATTCTCATTATGGATGTGTTATATCATTAAAAGAATTTATTTAGCAACTTCTGCATTATGAAACATTTAAATTAATACAAATTACTAATTAATAGGGTGCATAAATTTCTCTAAGGTTAAGAGAGGATGTGGTATGACAAATTTTACTTCTGTGAGATTCTCAGCAGAAAGGTGAAAAGCAGTTCTTAAATTGAGAGGGGCCTCATTTACATTGTATCCATTTAGTAGAATGCAGCTGCTGTTGAGTCCAAGTAATTTCTAACTAGTTCATAAATACAGCTGGGATGATGATTGTATAAATACTTGCAATAAGACAGGATAATAAAACCAAGCAAATGCTTTTATCATATATTATGGAAATAACTAAAAGTGTCATTTGAAGATGTCTATTTGAAGTTTAGCCTAGCAATTCCCACAGAGAATTCATATAAATATTCAGAAAAAAAATCAAAATATTGTTTTATTGCTTTAAAACACAAATAAAATTTCTAATTAAGAAGAAACTGATCTTATGTAATCTAGAAGAATCAACAAAACATTTTAGCTTGAGGTAAATAGTATGTTTTGTTATCCTTTGAAATTATTTTCTTCCAACCCAACTTGACCACTAAACTGGATGACTTATTACTCACACCAGCTTTTTATCACACTGATATCCTTCAGATGAAAGGCACGGGTGTTGTTATGGTTACCGAAATAGGCAAACCAGAGCTCCTATGTGATAGAGGTATAGCTAAGAACCAGGCCTTGCACTTTCAGCATTTAGTGCTGCAAGAATGAATGAATGTGTTGGGGACTGTAAAATGAGATGTTCCTACAGGGGCCACCTCTGCAAGAGCATGAAGCAGCTCCTGTTGCCTCTGTTATGCAGTCTGTAGGTACTGGAAGGCAAGTGTAGAATGGAGCACTAAGTTCACAGACAGTGGGAGAATGGGTATGTAACAAGATAGATGGGAGATACAGCTAAGAAATAAGGGGTCACAAAATAACTTCCCTTTAAAAACAACCAGTGTGTTTACCTCTATACAGAGTTTCTCAGATTTAAGGAAAACATCTGTGTACCACGGAACAGAAGAATCATTTGACAGCAGGCTGTAGTAAAATAAACTGCAGACTTAACCAGGTACCAGCTGGCAGTAATAATAGTTAGTAATTAACTAATGCATTTCTCTGAAGTGCTCAAGAGTAACAGTTGAGGTTATGCATTCAGTTTTTGCTGTTATTACAATGGCTTGGGAAGAAGCCTTTTCCACGCTAATAGTTAAATTTAGGACTAGTGCAAGCTTTTGATCACATTATAGACAAAATTGTATTTTACTTCCCAAAGTTAAGAAAAAACCATGGCCCCACTCTGCATTTGGCTCTGCCAGCCAGAAGGGAAGAGGGTCATAACCAGGGGATAAAAACCAGCCATCCTTTCCCTCAGATTCCTCTCTTGACCAACATCATTAACTCAATTCAGTAGAGTCATTTGGAGGGTACAGTGTGGAGACACAGCTAGGACAGAGCCACTAGGACTAGAAAATATCTAGTGTCCGTCTATGCTGGTGTAAAAAAATAGGCCTGGCTAACCCTACTCAAGCAGTGAGTTGGAAGATTTTTATTTTTAAAAAACCCTGGCAGACAAATTTGAGGGAAATCCTCATTAATATGTGAATAGTTAATTGACTAAATTTTGCTTTTTCCTGCAACACTTATTTACTTATAATCCAATGTAAGTAATATTCTCTTGACAATTTTTCATAGGTTTGTGAAGCTGTCTTAAGAGTACATATTAAATTATTAATATTTTTGGAAGAATACATAAGAAACATACAGTGGTGGGCAGCTGTGGGTTCAGATTTAGCTGGAATATTTTATTACAATAAATTTGGCACTATATAATAAACTTTTATCTAATAAAGGTGCATGTTCAGGAAAGATTAGGAGAATTTGATGCTTGCTACTGGTTCTTGATAGATACATGACAAATTTGGAGGGCAATATATTCTAGTCCAAAATCAAACATTTCTGTGTTTCATAACTCTTTCATCTTGTTGTAGACAGGATGCAAGTTGTTGCCAAATGTATAGTTGGAGCTACATTTGCTAACATAGGTGCTGCAGTTCTAATTCATTATCACACAGCAGTCTGCAGTACCTTGAATACAAAAGGAAATTCAAAGAAAAAAAAATTCACCCACTTAAGTAAATCACAGGAATTTTACCTTTGAACAAATGACCTTTTTCCTCCTGGCAGGTGCATTTCCATTGCCTCTTGTAAGCTATTCTAGTCCTACCCAGGCACAAATCCAATTTCTTTCTATCTTCAACACTTCAAAGTTTCTGTTCACACTCTGTTGATAAGAGGGGTCAGGATTCTGAGACCTTAGGAAGATTGATCTATAATGATTTTCTGTACAGACATTTGAATAGGACAAAGTACTGGAGATGGTCTGTGACCCTCCCAAAGTCCTCTTGGGAAGCAAGTTGAATTTACTGAATCTCCAGCATTGCAGAGCTCCACATAAAGCGCTCTCACTATTGCTGTCCAAGAGGCAGGAAACAGCACCCTAACACAGATTGCCTGAGAAGCTGCCCAAGGTCAAGGAGACCTTGGCCTAAAGGCCACAGGTCAACAGATCTCAGAAATTAAAAGCGTGACTGTCTATTGCCATGGTGCTTCCTGCAAGTGCCATTCAAAACTGGTCCAAAGCCAACTGGTCTGTAAGCCAAACTTTACTCAGCACCTTCCACAAATCAGAGTGTTATTTAGAGTGATAAGTGTAGAAAGCTCAAGAGAAACATTCACTTAATTTTTTTTCTTTTCCCCTTAGAGCCATCATACAGCTACTGCCTTTCTTAAACTCTTCCCCCCACCCCCTTCCCCACCAAGTTAATGAAACACAATGGTTCACCAGAAGACTGCATCATTTGCCTGCACAGGAATAATTTCCACATTTACGAAAAAGTCTACAAATATTGACAGATGAAAAGTATGAAACAAAGAGGTATTTTACGACTATTAGTCTGAAATTTGATTATACATGCCAGTTATTGTACCAAGAACAACCCTAAAATGATAGTCTCTGTCGAAATAAGGGGAAGAAATGTTAAAAATGTGAAAGTTTTGAAAGGTTGGAAATTTACTTGGCAAAGTATGGAGAAAAAGTAAACAGAGGGAATACATAATGTGAAAATTCAGACTGAGATTTCAATCTGCATTGTCTACAAAAACACATTTCAGTCTGGGCAGCCCAGGGAGGTGGTGGAGTCACCATCCCTGGGGGTGTTTAAGGAAAGGCTGGATGTGGCACTCAGTGTAGCTGACAAGATGGTGTTTGGTCTTTTCCAGCCTAATTGATTCTATGATTTGGTGATGTCCAGTTGCAGAGGAAGTAAGAAGGGAGGTTTCAGATAGTTCAAGTTCTGGCCTGAACAAGTTTTGTATTAAAAAAACCCCAAACGTAATTAAGTGTATTTATCAAATTGTTCACTAGAATGACACCATAAAACAGAAAAAAATAATTAGAAATTGCATCTGATTTCCCAGAGAATGAGACATTAGCACAAGTGAGTATGATCCCAGAGTTTTCCTTACAAGTGAAATATGACAGTGGCAGCAACCACTGTCAGCTTTCTGTATCAGCACTGTGAAAGAGCCAATTGGGCCATCTGTTCTTAGAATGCAGCTTCTAAAGACCCACCATTATGTCTATGATGTTTTAGGACCAGATACCCATCTCCTCTTTGCAAAATGCATCGGATTCCACAAACATTTAATTCCCTTGGTCAGAACAGGATTCTAACAAAGCAAGAAACAGATTCTATGCAAATGTTTGTACAGAAATTCAGCATTGTATAATCTCATCCACAGAAAAGAAGACAGCAGTGAGAGTTAATTCTTCCACAGCTCTTAGTACAGCATTTCATTGTATGTAACAGTTTCCAGCTAGGAAGCGATCACTCTGCTTTCAACCAACAAAAGATGATAGTGATTTATATGAACAACAAAATTCAATGAGAGGCTTTGTTACAAGATTCAACCATACTGTACCATTTCTGTGGCCATGCTATTCCCTATCAGTACACTGACAAACTAGGCTACTAGGAGTATACCAAATATAACTGCTTCCACAAAGCTAAAAGTAGATAGTGGAAAGCACAAGTTAGTCCTGGAACATGTAAATTCCAGAGAGATTTAAAGAGCAAATTATACAAATTTGCTAAACAGATATACTTTAAGAGATTGAGAAATATCTGAAAGAAGCTGCAAGTCTTAATTTGTACTGGTCTTCCCTCTTGTGTTTTGGGCCAGAAAAAAGACCACTTATTCTCCAAACCCAGCAGTTTCCTAACAGAAAACACTACAGGTATCGACCCCTAAAAAGACAAAAGGAAGCAACTCTAGGAACATCAACATTAGTCTGTAAGGCATCAGCCTACCACTGTGAAGGGTGGACTTTCTGACCAAGATAGCATGGACCTGGAATGATTACAGCTTGATTTTTCTCCAACAAAGTAATCAAGAGATTTGCTGTTGAATTCAAAAGAACAAGAACCAAGATTTTTGATTTCCAAAGGCACAAATGACAGCAAGACATTCATACCACCTGTGGCTTTTGGGAGCCTCATATATACTTGTTTGGCTGTTGGTAGCATCATATATACTTGCTTCTTTTGATCTGTGTCTCTTCCAACTGAACTGTGTCCAAATCCACTTTATCTTCCTTTGTTTCCTAAAGCCATTGTACAATTGTGTTGCCTTTCACCACTTTTCCTTGAGACTGGGAATTTTCCTCCCTAAACATGTATCAGTTAAAGCAAATTAAGGCCTTTAAGCTAAAGGAGGTTCAAACCAATGAGGTGCTGTTAAAGCTCAGGCTGATTCTTTTGAATTTTAAAATCAGTGTCAGATGACCAAGCATATTGAATTTTTTGCACGAGTCTAAAGATCCTGTATAAAATTTTTAAAAGCCTAAATTAATGGTCTGATAAAACTAATTTGTTAATTTAAGAAAAATAGGAGTGTCAGGGTGATTTACTGAACATGTGGGTTTTTAAAGAATGTAAAACATTGTGCAGAATGATTCAGCAATTTCAGTAAGAATCATTCATAGCCAGTGTTGGAAACCTTGTCAAACAATCTGTGTTTTATTTTTATGATTTAGAAATGGTGGATATTTCTTGGAACTAATAATGGGAGATGTGTTTTCTCTTCTTATTCATTAGCTCAAACTTCTCTTAGATCATTAATAAGAGGGGGGAGAAATAATCTGAAGTATCTTTTGATGAGCTAGAGGGCTTTAAAATTATTAGTCCATTAATTTTAACAATAAACCTAAGAGATTCGGTAACCATTATCATCCTTTACAGATTGAAAGTGGAGAAAAGAGAAGTGGAAGGACTTATTGAAGGTCACACACTAACTGAGCAAGACAATGAGGGACTTCTCCAACCACATCTTCAAAAGATCAAAGATCCGACAGTCAATTTTAGTAATTGATTAATTTAGTAATCAATTTAGTAATCCATTTGCTCCAGAATTCATCAGAAATCTTGACACTAAACCCCATCCAGTGTTCATTCTCAGCTGTAGGGCTAGAAAAGGACTTGGGTCTATCTCTTCCAATTATCCAAATGATATATTTTGTATCACCAAATAAAGAAAGCCCTATAGCACTAAATGATGTGCACTGTCACAGCTATGAAGTTGTAAAGCGAAGATGCAGTCTGAATCTGAGCTTTCTTAATCTATATTTTACTTAAAAAATAAAATTAAAAAGCTCTGAGTTTTTAGACAGTATAAAAGGAATTATATAAGTTTCAATTAAAAATTGAACTGAGAATATGGGGGAATTAGGAGAGTAAGTTCATTAGGTGAAGCATACCAAATGTTAATAGAATTTTGGACTGAATTTTCTGGCAAACACTGTAATTGCAAAAATAGTGTGGGAATTTTGCTAACCACAATTGGTCAGAGGGATTCTGGTTCACACTTCATACAAAGATAATTTGTCATCAGCAGGAATTTCTTTAGCAGTCAGGAAGAAAAAATTCCAGTAAGCCAATAAAATTTATAGAAAGGATCTTCTCATTAACTGACACAATGGTGACATTGCACGGAAAAATGGTACTTCCCATAAGCTCTCAATCATTTACTTGTTTTTGGAAATTTAATCTAGGCTACAGATGAGGCTCCACAAGGATTTTAGTCTGATAGTATTCAAATTTCAAATACTCATAGAATTTTTCATCTCTGCATCAGATAAGAGAAAAATAAATCCTATATCAAAGAGAAGTCCCCACAAACCTTAAAAATCATATTTTTTTTTGAAAAGGAATTCTGGAAATACTATTTCAAAATTTTCCTTGGAAACGAATTTTTTGCAAACCTACTTCAAAATTGCTATCATCACTGAGAACTCCAGTGAATCTTGCTGAACCTCTCCAAGTCGAATTTATCAAAATGCACCACAAGGGTTCTGAAGCATGGAGACTAGGCTTTATTAGAACAATATACTCAAAACATGCAATAGACATATGTAAAAAAAATCTCAACATAGACATACTGTAACCAAATATTCCTGTCTCCTGGTAGGAAGGACCCCTGGTTCTCAGAAGTGCTCCCTTTCTAGCCATCAGTTCTTGGGGTTTTTATTCTGTAAAGTCCTCTTGGGGACTCTGAAAAGTTGTTTTGGGTTTTTTTCCCCAATCTCTGAGGCCTGGCTTTTCCCTTCCCTTGCTTTTCTTCCACCAGCCTCCCTGCTCCTGACGCCTGCTCTGGGTCCCTACACCTTTGCATGACACAGGAACATCTTTCCTTGCTTGGTTTTCTTCTCATGCTGAAAGGGACATTTCTGTGCCAAAGAGGCTTACTGAACACTAGGGAAGGAGACATCTCCCTTCCTCACAGCCCTTTGTAACTGAGTAATCTGAAAATGTGTTTTTGTGTGATCTTAAAAATACTTTCTTTTCTCCTGCCACTGTAATTTGAAGCAGAACAGTCCTAGCATTTATGCACTCATGCTTTATCCACGGGGTTTTGAGTACGTTATGGAAAAGTGGATATGTGTCATTACCGGACTATTGCCACGCTATGAATCAAGCTTAAATATAACAGAAGCCTGGCTGCCAAACCACACTTGGTTTTATCCAGGGTATTTGGACGAATTTGAGGTCAAATGATCAGCAGTCAAGAGAAAATGGAATTACAGAGACTGTTTATAAATGGAGTTTTGGATAACTGGGAATTTCCTATATGTAACCATGTATTAGTCGCTCAAACAGTGTTACTAAATATATAAGTTCACTCTTATGTAGTAGTTCCCTAAAACTGGATGTGGAGAGGCTAGGTGCTCCTCTCAGACTTGAAGATGTGTCTTCTTGTTCCAGCTGATCAGACTTGCCAGAACAAAAAAATAGTAAGAATCAAACAAATCAATAGCCAGATGAGCCAGTAACACACAAAACTAACTTTGCATTAATATTTAAACTCGATGTGGGGATGAAATTTCTTACAGCCAAAGCACTGGGGACAGCGGTGGAAGCATGAACTTTTCCCATGACACAAGGTGTCCACTATTCAGTTTCCCCTTTTTACCTTACACCTATAGGAGGTTTCAAATTAGGACAATGTACAGGAAGGGAATGTAAGACCGGATTGTATTTGTGAGAGGTGGAAAGTGCAAAGCTGAAAGTCTACAGCAGAAGAAGGAACCAAATATGAGTGCCCTAAATTTACTGGTGCATACTCTCACCTATCTAAAGCCGTATCTAAAAGGCTTTATCACCTAACTAAAGCCAAACCACACATATTACCATTATTATTTCCAGATGTTAAAAATAAAAGAAAATCCCAGTGAGCCTTGCCTGGACACACAGAAGAGTCCCACATTAAAAGGAACCAGACAATAAAAGAGTCACATTTTGATACTCAACTTTGCAGTCATTTTCATGGAGTCATACAGAAGAGGTTTGGCTCCAACACCACTTCCTTTCCCCGTCTCAGCCCCCATAGATGCAGAAATATCTCTGTCTACATGTGGCTGAGCATTTAAAACCCAGCAGTATGGGCTAGCTGCCCAAGTAACCATTTCCTATCTCCTGTAAGGGAAACTATACACACAAGAAAGAGTCCCAAGGATTAGACCCAAACCAAGCATCACCAGTTTGACCAGGCAGACTGAAATGTTAGCATGTCAGTTGATATTAGAGTGTCATGAGCATTTCAAACTCTTCTCAGTCTATGACATGCATATAAAAAAACCAAATGTTTAACATTTTAAAAGTTATCCTGCTGTGCTATACATTCCTTTAAACCTTTTTTTTTTATTATTTTTAAACTTCTCTTACAATCTTGAAAGAGCCCATAATAAGAATTTCTATCTTGTAGCTACAAGTTAGATCAAAACAAAAAGTCCCTGATGTAGGTAGGCTCTGATGGGGTGGGATTTTTTATCTCTTGGCCTCAAAGTGTTTGCAGTGCTGCCAACTCTGTAAACTATTCAGTCCATTCACAGGCACACATTGGGACTCAGCAGCTGAAAGAAAAATCAGGACAACTGTTCATTGTTAAAAGCAAGGAAAACACATTGTTTTGTTGCATTTATAATTTTATCCTCAAATGATATAATTTAGTATCATTTTCATGAGATTCCAATGGGATTCTGGTTCCTACAGTGATTGTATTTAGTTCCATAGACTTTCCATAAAAAAAAAGAAAATAAAAAGGAAAAAAAAATTGAAGTTCATCTAGAATTTTTCTAGTCCAACCTCCCTGACCAAAGCAGAGTAAACTCAGTTAAGTTCACTCAAGATGAAGTCTAATGGGACATGGGACATCTCCAAGGACGCAGACTCCACGAACTGCTGGAAACAAAGCCAGTGTAAAGCCACTCTGTGAGAAAACAAGCTGGGTTATTTCTATGGGGCTCAAATGGCATTGCCTGTATTACAGCTCACATCCTCTTGGCCTTCCACAGGACACCACTGTAAAGAATCTGCCTCCAACTTCTTTGTTCCCTCCAAGAGGTACTCATGCCCAATGACAAGATAAACTGATAAGCTAAATGACTCAACTTATAAGTTAAATTACTTAACACAAAGTTAAGTAATCCAAACTTTTGCATCTTTTCCTTACATTAATCAGGACAGGGGACCTTCAAGAGACTCACTGCTCTATGTCCATGTCTCTCTTTTCCTAGGGAACACAGAAATGGTCACAGCACTCCAGCAGTGGTCTCACAAGGGCTGGGTAGAGGGAAAGGATCACCTCCTTCAACCTGCTTGTGACACTCTTCCTAATGCAACCCACAATGCTGTTTGCCTTGCTCATCCTGTCAAGATCTCTCTGAAAAGAAACACAATTATCATGTCTATCAACAATTCCTCCCAGTTTCGTATGATCTGCGACTTCCTGAGGGTACACTCTGCCCCATCATCCACATGATTAATGCTTCATATTAAACAGTATTGACCTTTAGGGTACACCACAAGTGACTGATCTCCAGCTGGAACTTTATGCCTTTGACCACAAGACTTTGAGCCTTACAATTCAAGCAGATTTCAACTTATCTCCCTCTTCACTCACTTATCTGGTTCATCCTTCATCAGTTTGTCTATGAGGATGTTTTGCAAGACAGTGTTGAAAGCATTACAGAAGTGAAGATAAGCATTCACTGATCATCTACTTGCATCACACCATTACCAACCACAATCACTCATTTCATGCAGAAGGCTGTAATACAATTCAGGGACAATCTTCCCTTCATAAATCTATGCAGACTAATCCAATCCTCTACTTATTCTTGTTGTGTTTGGAAATGGTTTCCAGAATTATTCGCTCCATACCTTTCCAGGATCAAGGTAAAGCTGACTGGCCTGTAGTTTCCCAGTTCTTCTTTCATTCTCTTCTTGAAGACAGTCACATCATTTACTCATTTCCAGTCCTCAGGAACCTTCCCCTATCGGCACAACCTTCCAAAGATCAAAAGTGGCCGTACAATGACATCAGCTACAAAATATTCATCACCTCTGAGTTCCTTGAAGCCTTCTTGTTCAGACAGTTTTTTGTGGGCAGGACCCTTAATTCAAGATCTCTTCAGAAACAAACATGGTTAGAAGTGATATCAAGCCTTGCACAGCTCAGAAGGCTGAATATAATCTGAAAATCATTACTTCAATCAAAAGATTCAAATTAAGTTTCATTCACTTTAGTATCTCAGAGAAAAGCTTTTCACACTTCTGCTGCATACTTTTTACCTTTGATCTGAATGTCAAATTCCCTAATTAATCTAGTAGGGTTCTACCCTTTGTTGCATTTCTTAAGCTCACAAATTCTCCTCTGTGTCCTAGCAATGGACACTGGAGATTTCAGAAGTAT
Source organism: Phylloscopus whistleri (assembly GCA_017589585.1). Lineage (NCBI taxonomy): Eukaryota > Metazoa > Chordata > Aves > Passeriformes > Phylloscopidae > Phylloscopus > Phylloscopus whistleri. The sequence continues at coordinate 210,066 of JADMLD010000046.1, forward strand.
TATCTAATTACACACACACACTGCCATGAAGAACTTCACTGGTTCATGAAGCAGGTAAGTGAAGATTACTCTTGCCAAAGAGTACTAATATCAAAAGTATTACTGCAAAGAGAAAAAAATCTTTTCATTTTCAAAAGTTATGACTCTGAAAGAAGAAAGGAACAAAGGCAGCAGAATGTTCCCCCCAACCACTTCCAACCACTTCCAAATCTCTTGTACCAAAACCGATTATTAAGCCCCTGGGCTGTTATATAGTTTATATATTCTCTCTTACTGCTGAGAGCAAAGATCTATTCTAAAAAAAAAAGTGTGCTTTCTTCTTGAAAGTTATGTTTGCTCTAAGATACCAGGGAAGCACCCATGGTTTTATTCTAGCACTTTTCAGAATTCATTATCTTGTGCTAGCTTGTCTGTCATACCCTGTGTCACATATGTGCACAGTGACAAGAATAAATAACAGCAATAATTTTAATGCCCTGATATCTAGTGTTTGGCTATTACATACATTTAGGGTACCTGATTACTAGGGGACTAACTATAGGGATTCCATTCCATTCCTTATAGTCTCAGCAGCTTGTAATTGTCAGGATCTTGGCAGAAGAGTCTATGGATATTACCAAGAGAATTGGTGAGAGGCCACGTAACAGGAACTAAACACAAATTTCTGTCATCTTGACTTCTAGCATACTTACAAGGACAAACTCCTACATTACAGGGGGAAAAGAACCCCAAAGATTTACCAAGACATTGAGAAATCCAGAGGTTTTTACTGCCCCGGTACTGCAGGCTTGGATTTAAATCCATAGCTATATCTACCTAATGGACAATTGCCTTTAAGCCAAGAAAGTGTTGCCATGTCTTTGTGTGGTGCATTAGGTCTGAGTTAAACAGAATGTCCTATCAAGCAGATATGAGCTGATTTCAAAACTCACAGTTATTTGGCAGTGGTGTCTCATTGCAATTTTTTTACATTTTGGTTAGATGAACTGCAGTGGCAGTGATCTCCTAAGTAGATGCAAGTGCAGCAGGGCAGGCATGTTGTATGCACAGGCATGTGACTTTGGCTTGCAGTTCCAAAAGAGCTCTCAGTTTTGAGTAACTGAGCAAACCATGTGCTGAGTACCACCTCCCTTGGAGGGTTATTTGTCTCCAAAATCCCCAAATGGCATATTTGTCTTCCTTCTTCCCCCCAGGCTTTCTCCCTCTGCCTGTTCTGCTGTTGTAGAATTTCATTTTCTTTCCTCTCCCATCCTGCCATTAGCCTTGTTAAAAGCTCTGCCAGAGCTCTTAAAGCACTGCAAATGAGACAACGTTTGCAACTCCTCAGAATGCTTTGGACATATCCAGTACTTCTCCTCAACTTAAAGAATAAGAAAATAAGAATGGTCTGGTATTGCAACCCTTTGTCGACTGTGTCAGTGATACCATTCCGCCAACACAGTGCTGCATGAGGACCTTTCCCATTCCAGTTATCATTGTAAAAACTGCTGCTGTCCAAATTTAAGCTGCATGTGAGCAATATCCATACAGCCAGTAATGTCACTGTTTTGCCTAGAGCCAGCTTGGTACACCTCCTCATTTTCCTGATCTCTTGAAGAATACACTGCTGATAGAAGAACAAAATAAAATTTCACTCTCAATTATTTAAAATCCGAAAGTTTAGTGGGCACATTTCTTTTCCATCAAATTTTCCCATACATAAATTCCAATAAGAGTCCAGAAAACAACAAAAAAATTTACTTTCATTACCTCCACTTAGGAGGGCAACCTTCTTTAGGAGGTTTACCTCTTTAGGAGGGCAATATGGAGAACAACTGCAGGCAGAAATAGTTACTATGTGAGAGAATCAGCACTACTTTTGCTTATGATTAAATTCATGGCTACCATAACCACTTCCATCTGGCCTAAGACTTCCAAGTGTTTGTTTTGCAGGGTTATGCTCTCTGTTTTGTTCACTTATTTTTTTAATATGTGGCTGCTTTTTTGGTTTGGGCTTTTTTTTTTTTTCTTTTTGGAGGGCGGTAGGATTGTTAGTTTGTTTTAGAAGAAGGATTTCAGAAGGTACAGATTCTGAAACTAATGATGCAAGTGTTTTGGGTTTTTTTTCCGTTCTGTCTCCTCTGCACAAACCAGGACTATCCACATACTTCCCACTCACTTTTAAAGAGAGGGACATAGTCTGGCAGCTCTGATACACTTCCCACACTAATGTGCAACCAGAAAAAGAGCAACTCCAATAGGACACATGGTGTCAAAAGCCAGAAAATGTATTTGAAATAATTATATGTGTCTTTGGAAAACAAAACAAAACACTGAGAATATGGATGTAGACAAGGATTATCACACTTTGTTTTTTTGCTTTATGTATACCATCTTCCTGCTCAACCTGCTTCAGCTTGTTTCCCTGCTCCTCCCTGAGGCTTTCATGTCACCGCCTCTCTAGGCTTGTGTTGCCTAAAGCTGAATTACCACAGGGATCCAACAGGAACCAAACTCAAAGCCCTGTAATGAGCTAGTTGCAGCTGTTACTAAATCCACCACATTTGATGCTCCTTGCTGCCCACTCCCCCACCCCCCTGCTTTGCCTTAGTAAAAACAATTTCAGATCCTGTAAGGTATTAAATGCTTTACTGCAGTATGTTGAGTTAGAAGAATCAAAGACAGGAATAGCCAATGGCTCTACAAAGAAATAAAACTGTCAAGTCAAGCAAGGAAATACAGACTTATCAAAATGATTTCTGAATTTTTTTGAAAATATTCTTTTTCCATCTTCTACTCATGCTGCCTCAGGCACCTCACTGGAGTCTAAAGATGGAACGGAAGGCTCAACCCACGTTGGCTGTCAAAAACATGCACAAAATCCTCCTTACCATCTAAAGTCCTTTCCTTTAAAAATTGCAGACAGCTGAGAAAAGAGGCAAATAAAAAAAAAAATTGTAGGGTTGTGTTGGTTTTTGTTTATTTTTTTAATTAAATATTTACTTTACGGCACTATAGAAATCAGGAATAATTTACTCTTTAATCTAAATCTATAGTTCAGCATTAAAACCACTAATAAAGAGATGGTCATTAAATTTTACCTAGTTAAGAGAAGTTAAAGGGGTTTTTAAATCAAGAGAGCCAAATTTTGCTCTCTGATACACCAGTGAAAATGCATGATATGTTACTTCACCTATAGAGACACCTAATTTCCAGTTGCACAAAGGATGAAATTTGACCATATGTCTTTAGGAATCTGAAATATCAGAAAGCCAAAAAAAATTAAAATTAAAATGAAAAAAATGCACAGTTGGTAGTGCTGCTAAAATGATGTTAACAAATGATACATTTAATGCTGTGCTTTTGATTCTGAGCAGTTAGAACATTATTATAGTATAGTATGGTGCCTTTGTTCCACTCCTACCTGTATAAGCTATTTATTACATGGCCTCAGGCAAGATGCTCACAACATCCAATTTGCTCTAAAAGCAGTACAGAACTTCCCCATTTGCTTTAGTAGAGCTACCTTGGGCTTTTCCCCTCTTTCAGCTTCAGTTTATGGATGGATAAAATAGGTATTTACCTATTTCATGCATGTTTGAACTGCAAAATAAAGGGCTAGGTAAAATTACACCAATCTATATGGAGTTTTTTACAGTGCTCTGAAAATGATAAAGGAGAGAAGTGTTTGTACAGCACAGTCTTACTAACTCTCTAATTTCAGTTTGTGATTGCATATGTGTTCATAAAAGTAGTACAGATGCCTAGGGATCCTGCAGATTTATTACAGGTAATAGAAGCCCATGGTCTCCTCTTATGTCATTTCAGGTACAGAGAAGGGTTCATGAAAAATATATGTATTGTTCTGTCCCATTAGTGCTCTAATATCCCCAAAAGGTATCTGTCTTGAAATTTTTTTCTTTAAAAAGATGAAAGTTGTTTCCAAATGTTAGGACATGGGTAATGCTAAGCAGCTTCAACACCTAGTGTCTCTTGTTGGTGCACAGAAACTCTAGGAAAGACCTTGAAACTACATCCTCTAGCTCTCCTGGTTTTACCAAGGCTGTCAAAAATGGGCAAAATGGAAAAGGGCTGCAGTCAATTAAAGACAACCCAAAAATACCTGAAAAGCACATGGACATTCGTTCAAGCAAAAAGCATTATTCATGCCTCCTGCATGCCTCCTTTCTCGGGAGCTAATCATTCTGGTAATGGCTGTTTCAAACTTTACATCACCATCAGATACATCCAAGAAATGGATGGCTGAGGTGTCATTGCTCTCACTCATGATTTGTTGTGAGATACATGCCACAGCAGGAAGTGCCAGTACCTCCTTACAGGTACATCTGTGTCTGATTCACTGACCTTTTACACTGCCTACACTATCCTCCGTGATAAATCTCTTTTTTTTTGGGGGGGGGGGTGGGGCTTGTTTGTTTAGGGGTGGTCTTTTAATGCTAAAGACAGGCAAAAAATAAATAAATCCTTTGTTTTTAGTGGCAGCTGGGAGAGAGAGGAGAAGAAAATAATGAGTAACCTTCCCTGCAGCAGGTAAATCTACACTGTAATTGTCAGGCAGTTTTAGAGGGGGTATTCTCCTAGTCCTAATACAGCACTTGATTTCCTACAGCTGCTACCATAACATGACTCATAAGAGCCAGCAGGATAAAAGTTCAAAAGGATACTGAATGGATTTGCAATAGAAGGAATAAGTATCAGGGCACACTGGATTTTCTAAACTTTATTAGAAGTAACACGATATTCTGCACATACTCACCAAACTAAATATTTTTGTATAGCTATAATGTAGAAGGAATTAGAGGTCTTCGGGGAAAAAGCTTGGAACCATGAATGCAATAAAGAAAGGACAGTCAAAATCCACAGTTTTTTCCAATCTGGACATAGATTGGACGGTTTATTTCTTAACCTAGATTTTGTGAACTTGTGAAGTTATAATTACTGCAGAGCTTAAAGCAGTGATCTATTCTTTATAGTAATTGCAATGGAGCTTTTGTGGGTTTTTTAAAATTAAAATAAGTGAAATTTTGTGTGAATGTACCATTTGTAATGTACCATTTTTAAGTAACTTTTCCTTTCACAGGATATAAATCGAAAGCCTCTAAATTACTAGAAGTTACAGTTTCAAGAAGATGACTTTAAGGAAATTAGTTTCAGTTTTTAATGCATCAGGCAGTCAGCTGCTTTTAGAAACAGTTTCATTTCAACAGCATACACCAATCAAGAAAAAGTGGCTAATATGGATGGAGATCTATTTGCTTATATAAGTCATTTCAAACCTGAATGACTAAGGTTAAAATTTGGCATAGCCAGGTTTTCCTTAAAGTCTAGGAGTTTTACCACTGACTTTCCTAGTGGCAAGCTAAGAGGAATCTCAAGGGATCTTTGCAAATCCTCTCTGCATTCAGAAAACTACACTATTCCTCTTCAGATGTGAATCTGTCCAAAGTGCAAGGTGTTTTGATTCCTATCATTGTTCATCCCGATATTTCATGAGGCTGGCTACAGAAGCAAACAGTGGAAGACCTCTGTAAAGGAAATGAAACTGTTACTATACCTTGGGAACTACATTGTCATTTAATGAATAATTGTGTCATAAAATGTTCCCACCAGAATACATTTCCCTGCAGCACAGATGAGAGTGGAGAGAAAAAATGGGCACCTTAAACATTCATTAGTAGAACCAGCTGCTCTTTTGTTGAAGCCAGCAGAAACAAAAGTAGTATGAATAATAACACCACCCCAAATCCTTCTGCAACATGAATACACATATATATGTGAACATCCAAAAATAACATCCCCTTGAGTTTTATAGCAAACTCACACACATGTATCTAGTGCTAGGTAACAGTTCAATTTTAAAGAGGTTTAGGGAATTTCCTATGGGAGAATAATCTCCAGACAGTCATTCACAAAATCCCTACAAATCAGTCATTAGCTCTAAAAAAAAGTTCAACTTCCAGGTTTAAAACTAATGTGGGAATAAGAAACCAAAAGAGAATGACTGGAAATGACGTCTAATTAGTCCAGAAAATATGGTTTCACCTGGTATTTCACCATCAGATCTGCACACTCTGAGCCCTCTTGTCAATATACAGTTTATGACTGAGACTGAAAGTGTGTGCTCAGCACTAAAGACAAAATGCAGTCAATAGTTTTACAGGCCTGGGAGTGGAAAAGTACCATGTCAGGAGCAAGTATGCAACTGTATTTTTGATATCCATTATTGTCATATAATAGGAAAGCTGTGCTGCTAAGTTCTGTATTCAGGTGTGGTTTATTGTTTTGTTGTTTGGGACTTATCTCCTTCTCTTAACCAAAAAAAAAAAAGGCTTACTAGAGAGATATCTCATTGTCTGGGCTGGTATTTAAAAGACTGAAAATGTGATCTCGATCAAAAACTTAACTCTACAGACTAAAACCACTATCAGTTTCAAAAGCAAAGACTGCTAAACCTGAATTTTAACTAGTTGGAACAAAATAATGTGGAACCACTACTCAACTAGAGTAGCATTTCTTGAAAGAAAAGCAATGGTAGGAAGCAGAAGCTACTGAAGGTGTTTCTAAGGGATAGTTGATGTACCTATCACAGACTTAAGAAGCTGGTTCTATTCAGCTGCCTCAGGCACAGCCCTTGTAAGTGTCCAGGCACAGATTCCAAAATCTGTTCCTGTCACCAGCTGTAATTATACTAGTACATCACCTCATTATGTCTATTTAATGGTTTGAAACGTGATATCCTGGGACTAATGCACCTATTTTCTCTAAATACAGAATAGCCTATCCCAGTATGTGCTATTGGTCTGCAACTCTGCTTGAATCTACTATTGTCAGTTCTCCCAGGCTTAACAAAAAGTGTTCTAAAGGATTCATATCCTAAATTATTCCCTCTGCTTAGGAGCTAACATATGCTTCTGCTGTGATCAATCACAGAAAAACCAACAATCAAAATAGGTTGCAGCTGATGTTCAGCATACCAAGCAGCTACTTATCATAAGATGTGCATTACCAGTGGGCAGGATGATTATTCCCATATTATAGACATGGAAACTATACTCCATGCTCACCACTTTGTCTATATGGCAACAGTGGAAGCAAATCCACACAGTCCCAGAATCTTCCCTAGTTACCCCAGTGCATGAACTTACATTGCTCTAGCAGCATTACCCTTGAGCAACTAAGACAAGCTTCTGAGTAGAGTTTCCTTTGTGCACACATTGCTTAGCAAGTCATTTATGAAGCATTTATTTGTACTGATACTACCAGGTAGTTTTATTTTTCTGCAAAATGGCACCTTTCTACCAAGAGTCCTGCTTCTCCTTCTGTCTGACCTGCCTCCTAGGGCAAGGCAAGGACTGTAAACCTTCACTAAGGCCACACACACACGGTTGCACAGAAACTTGTTACTGAAGTTTATCCCAGACAAAGGAAAACTAAACAAACTACAACAACAATTTCATTTCTACTTGCAAGGATTTGCATGTACACATTAATTCCTAAGAACTACTTTAGAAATTAACCACAAATTTGTTATGCATGAGCACTCCTTGAGGCTGAGTACTCCTACAAAGGAAAGGGATTTAAAAAAGAAACACTTCAATGTCTTGAATACACACAGACACAATAGATGGAGCTAAACATAAAAGACTTAGATTATTACCCTTTAAATTATGTTAATTAAACAATACTCCCTCTAACCAATGCTCACCGTCACAGTCCGATATAACAAAACCACAATCTTTTTCCTCAAGTCTCTACTCATTCATACAAATGAAAGAAAGGATTTGTCTCTGGAACCCCTTAGAAATTAGTAATTTTTAGGCCACTGAAATTACTATCCTTATGTTAGTTTTTTAATGACAGCTTTTTTTTTTTTAATGGCAACTTTTTTAATGATACACAAACTGAAAGCAATGTAAATAAAGGCTGCATCTTCTATAAGAACTAAGCAGCTATGTGAAAGTCAAATATTGCTCCAGAAGCATTGCCACTCAGCTCAAAATGCAGTTGGTGAGGTTCTTGCTTGCATTTAAGACATTTAAGCATGTTGTAGCCCTATAACCCCAAACCTGTGAAAAAAGCTTATATAAAGACAATCAAACCATTTTTACTACTAATGAAATAACTGTTGTGGTCCAAGAAGCTCACAAGATAAACAGACAATTATCTGATGCTTTGAAAATAACAATGAATTCTAGCATGCTCTCTCTTCCACATTCTATTAAAAAAATTAAAAATGCCAAAAGCATCAACAACAGTGATAATGATATTTTTTCTTTCCAAAACCAATTAATTCTTGTTCAAATTTTGAAAAAAACTTTTGAAAAAAAAAAAAAGATTTATCACTTCCAATCAGCATATTCCAAAATTAACAAGAGACAAGAAATCTGATAAAACAACATTTTAACTCTAAATACTTCAAGAATGAAAGTGTTTCAAGATAAAATTCTTATAAATTACACATCTCTCATATTTTTCAAGGTCTAACTTCAACTAGTCACTTTTTTTTTTTTTACTATAGGTTTTAAGCTTCCTTTACCATTTCAAAGAAGAATATTTTATAACTGCCACAACCAAAAAGAAAATGTGATAATCCTACTTGGCATTGTTAAAAAAAAAAAAAAAAGAGAGAGAGAAAATCAGTACTTCGTAAGTCTGAACTATTAGATATATAAGGAGAGAAAGAAAGGCAAAACAAAAATATACCCAAGAATTTTTTATCCCACAGGGAGAGTAGTTCAAGACATATTAAAGACCCTTAACCACTGAGTTTAGGAAACAAATTGCAAAGAACGTGACAAAAATTCAGCATTTTGTAAACTTGAATTTGCTCTACAATCTTCCCCACTCACTTGCCCCACTGGATTTCACTGAACAAGGGTGGGGGCAGGATGTTTTGTGGAATAGGTTCTTCTACTCACCCTCAGTGTAATCAAGCTTGACTAACCAACTTTTGCCACCAAAATAAGCAACCCTGAAAAGGATCTTTAAGTGGCTGAAGTTGACATAATTAAGTAGCTACAAAAAGGAACCCAGAAGTCATATTAGACTGGAAGTCTGCTAGCCATTCTCATAATGAAAATTTGCCTTGAGCCTAAACTCTGTCTCTGGTAAATAAGAGCCCTTGAAAGCAAAATTATAGTCATGGATTTTTCTTTGTCTAGCAATAACAAAAAAAGAAAATACCAATAAGAATTATTTTTCTTGACATTTCTCTCATTTAGATTTTCTTTTCTGAGATCAATGCTCTGGGACTGGGAATATTCTTGGCATTCATATACTGCAGAACTAGAGATCTACTTAGAGAAAAATGAAACAATCAGTAAGGAACAACATGAAGTTAGCAGGGAAAGTATTTCAGTAAAGTTAGAAACAAGAAAAAAATCTGAAAGATCGAATATCCAGTCTGAAGAAATAGGATACTGATCTATTTATATAAATTTCTAACACTGAGCTTGGGGTAGATTCAACTGAAGAAAACAGGAGCAGGTGGCAGATTACTGCAAACGTGGTTCATTCTAGGCCAATTGTGGAAAAAAAAATGACTCTCACCTAAATATAGTGTCCTGTTTAAGTGTTTTGCAGTTCTTCTGATGTGGGGAGTATATCACCAGACATACTAAAATTCACTTAGCTGCAGAAGCGCATAAAAGACAGTAGTTTTAATATGCCTTCATCAGAATAACATTAGCTAGAGCTGGAACCATGGGTTGATCTAAAATACCTCTGAAACAGGACGTGCTTGCGTGCTCTCCACCAATGAACTTTTGTTTGGATTTTCTCCCAAGAGAATAATTAATATTTGCATGAGTTTGACAAACACTCATACTGCTTCTGGAGTATTTCAATATAAGAAACAAAAAGAATGTATAGCTAGGAGGAGAGACTTAAAGAAATTCTCTTGTTCTGCTCTCCCTGAAAGTCTTCCTCTCTACCTTCCTGCTGGAACCTGCAGGGTAACATCTTTGTTAGTCTATTACATTATCTAAAACATCTCGGAGAGTGATCAGTTTGTCTTTGTACATCGCCTGATTTTGTCAAGGGAAATTTTCTCTTTTTTAGTGAGCCTTACATAAATCACAGACGTACTAGCTCTGGTTTGGTTCATTTAATAGTTCTCACTGCGAAGTATTCTACTTTACAATTCTAAATGTATGAATTAAAATATTTTCTAATTCGTCTCTGAAATCAGCTTACATGTTTTTGTTACTATTTTGTGTTACTGACCGCCAATGGTACATTTCCTGATAAACATCAGCATTCCAAATCAAACTCCCCTGCTTTATTCTACCCTAAATCTTTCTTCACTGGTGTTTAAAGGTGATGTTGAGCATCTGTGTCCACATTCTTAGTAATATCTGTGCATTACTTTCATAACTAGGTGATTAAGCACAGTTGACATGGTACCAGGGACCTTTTAAAATCTGACTCAATGACCTCCAGCTCCAGGTTTATTTAGGTTGCATATCAATTACACATATACAAACTTTTAAACTCCCAGGTCCTGAACCACCCATTATTCAGGCCAAGAATCTGGATCAAAGTTATGTTTTTTATTTGATTATGTGCTTACATTTTTGATTTGTCAGGCCATGTGAGGTTTGGCTGGAGTGTGTGCACCTCACTCTTAGACCGCAGCTGAAATGCTTATTGTTCACCTAGATCTAGAAGTTGAAGTGGTCAGTCTCCAAGTACAGATACAGTTTAAAATTCTCGGTCCCAACTGATTTTCATTTTCCTCAAATTTGCTGCTCTTTTGATTTCTCTTTAGATACGAAGGCATGCATCTCTCTCATGTTTCTTCATTGGTAAACCACGTGGATAAATTAAAGCCCCTTTCCTCAAATCAGTGAGTCTCCTACCTTTGATTTGAGTGGAAAATACAGACCCTTAATAACTTGAGGTAAGCATACAGTATAATCTCATTTCTCTTTTAAAGCTTTACAAGAAAACAATCAAAAAAGGCATAGTACCTGGTATAGGCTACTTTGAGCCTGTAGCGTACCATAGTTATGAAATTATCATTTATAGCAAGTATATAATAACATAATGTGAAATCATGGAATCGTTAAGGTTGGAAAAGATCTTCAAGATCATCAAGTCCAACCTTTGACTGAGCACCACCTTGTCAACAAAACCATGGCACTACACGTCATGTCTGGTTGCTCTTGAACACTTCCAGGGATGGTGACTCCCCCACTGTCCTGGGCTATGCCTGACAATCCTTTCAGGGAAGAAATTCTTCCTTATTTCCAAACTGAACCTCCCTTGGTACCGCTTATGCACATTTCCAGTTGTCCTGTCACTAGTTGCCTGGGAGAAGAGGCCAATCCTCACCTGGCAACAACCTTTCAGGAGGCTGGAGACAGTGTGAAGGTCCCCTGTGAGCCTCCTTTCCTCCAGGCTAAACACTCCCAGCTCCCTCAGCTGCTCCTTGTAGGACTTATGCTCTTGACCCTTCAACAGCTCCATTGCCCAAAAGCTTCAAACTACTTTAAAAAGGGTTAATTTACAAGAAATTTAGTTAATGTAAACTTAGGTTGCATCGCTGAATTTGAAGTAGTGACATGGACTTGAGCCATTTCAGAGCATCAGTCACGGTTTATGTTGGCACTGTCTCCAGCTTCACAAGCGTGAAAGAGAGAAGCGCATCTTTCTGCTTTGTTTTTGGCTTAGGGCAATGAATGTTGCTGAAAGGAATTTTTCCTTTTGGCTGTTACTCCTAGATGGCACTATTCCAGCACAAAGCAAAATAGCTTCGTGTGCCTTTGTGGGTGTGGATGAGTGTTATGCTAACGCAAGCGACACACAGGGCAGCTATAGGTATAGGAGTTTTTGCTGCATGGGAGGAGTAGGAAGAGAACTTTTGTAACACAAGGATTTATCTTATGAGGTTCCTTAAAATATATTTTTATTTTTTGGTCTTTCAAATGATCAAATCTTTCTTGTCTGTTAGGCCTCCACAAATATGCAAACACAAACATCCACCTTGAATTCAGCAGCTACGAGTTCTGCCCATCTCAAAAAGAGCTTTCTGAAAATCTGGCAGACACTGGAAGGGAAGGCATGTTCTATTAATGAGAAATTACATCTAACTTGCTTTTGTTATCACCATGCTTGTTTTGTTGAGAATAGTAATGTCTTTTTTTAACCTAATTTCAAGGACAGCTTCTGCATATGCAGGCATTTCTCTGTAAGTAACACAGGGCTCAGGAAGACACTGCTCATAACGTTTTGCATCTTTCACCCCAGTTACAGTAAAATAAGAGGTTTCACAGTCCAGTCCTACTGAGGACAGCTTGAACTTCACTAGCTCCAATTTGAAGAATTTGGTTGCAAACTAACAGTAACTTCAATTGTTGAGACTCTGAAAACAGTATGGATGCACTCTAACCTTAGTGCACTTGCTTGCTGAGGGGATGGGACGGGGGGTGGGGGGGTTGGGGTGGGTCAGTGGAAAAGAGAAGGGAAAAAAAAAAAAATAAAAGCAAGTTCCCGGTTCTTCCTGCACCAGAATTTGGGGAATATTAGTACATTACTTCCTTACTTCATTCATTCTACCTTTTTCCTCTAAGGATATCCATGTCCCCGTTTATTTTGCCTTCTCTGTAGGCATGCAAAAGTTCCCTTGTCTCTAATAAAAATAGCCCTGAAATCACAGCAGGGAAAAGCCAGAGCTTATGCTCTTTCCCGTAATTTCCCACTTCAGCTCCTTTTATTCTTTATGAGTCATAATCACTTATTACTTCAGTTGCCCTACAGCTCCTGGAAGTCATGCAAAAAACTTCCCAAAGTTACACTTAGGTCATTTGCTGATATCAAAGAGAGTTTAACAAGCACTTCAAGCAGCCATTTGCTTCATCCAGTGTGGATATCAACATAAAAAGAACTGCTGGTGGATTTACAAAAAAGAAGCTTAAATTAAAAAGCAGTGTCTAAAGAAATTTGGACATTTCACCAAATAAGTAACATTTAGTAGCAACCAGACTGCAAAAGAAAGGCAAGACAAAATGGCTCATAGCACTAACATGGCATTCATTTTATTTATATTATCAAGGAGCCAATTGAGGACCCATATTCTGCAGCAATTTAAATGTTTGGCACTATTCACCCCATTTTGTGACAACAAAATAGGATTCCCATATCATTTTATGGGGAACACAACCACACCCAAAACACAACAGCCTGTGGCACAGTACTGAATATTGAAAGTCTTACAATCATGTAGCACTGAACTCAGCTGAGGAGGGAGAAAAATGAGCATCCTTGGATAACTGTATCACATCTGGCTAAACAAGGATCCCTCCCCTGGGCTCCTTCAAGAAAGGAAAGTCAGGTTTTGGCCTGAAGCAATTGTTTATAGAGATAGGCTGGGAATGAGTTCTTTTTAACCCAAAGTCCATTTAAACAACTTTAAAGCTAAAGAAATTGTTGACTGCTCTGCTGAATCACATTCCATGAGGAAAAAACATTGTTCATACCAAAATAGAAAGGATGTAAAAAAATAGTAAATAAAAACCTACAAAGTTTGTAATATCTCCTTTTAATGGAGAAAGGGAGTGAGCACAGGAGGCTGCAGATACAAGGGCAAGATACCTTCCAAAAATTCACTGAATTGCTACAGAAATACTTTATATAGGGTATTCCTGTCAAAGCAAACTGTTTTGAAACCACCACAAACTAGACATGCAGAGCTATGAAGCATGGAAGCTGTCATTTAGCATGGCTTCTAACGTGGTGAGCCAGCCATGCTGAGAGCAGAGTTTGAGACACAGGCTGTGGCTTAGGATATGATGTGCATCACAGAATTTCTGCCCTGTAAGGTACCTTGTTTAGGAAATATGGGCTGTGTACCCATCTGACTCTTAAAGTCACTAAGTTCCCACTTCAACCTCTAGGTTGGTTAAATTTCTTTGTTTCAGAACAGACATTCCAAAGCAGCCCTAGGCAACTCAGCTATCACAGAATTTTGGTTGAAGCTGCCTTTTTTAATAATCAGTTTCAAGAATGAACTGGATTCTCAGAGCACAGGTAACTACATCAAGCATTAAAAAACATGTAATAAAATCAGGAGAGAAAATGCTGCTCCTTGTATGAATAGGCAAGAATCTATTTTTTTTTCCCAAGTCATACAGGATTCCCTACCCTGAGAAAATGTGGTATGACTCCTACTAAGTAAGACAGAATGCTTCATAGGTTGCTATTTCCTTCCTCTTACCACACAAATTAACCACAGTTTCTGAAAGTGCAGTGGTGTCCTTTGCAGTGGACAGTATGATATGGTCCTTAGTAATTTTTAAATGGGGAAAACCAGAACCATGGAGTCACTGAACGACAAAGGATGATTCAGGGGGATTTTTAAAAAGTCTTTTTAATCTATTTTTTAAAATCCTTTGAGTTTAGGGCAAAGAAGAAATATTACAAGGGTGGAGAGAGAAAAAGGATTTCAGAAGCTCCCCAGAATGAAATATAGTTACAGGGATGTTGCTCAAGAACTGCTGTACTAAAGGATGGAATACCATTTTAGTAAATGAAACCTTTAATGTATTCTTTTTATTACATAGATGGAATGGATTCTGACAGAAAACTTTCATTTTCAAGGCATTTTTTAATGAATACTGTTTGAAATACATTTTAAAAATAAAGTCAAACTTGAAAAACTGTAAATGCTGAAGTAGAATTGCAGTGGCAGTCTAACATAAAATGTATCTATACAAGTTAATAGAGTAAATAACTACTGATAAATAAGTGGCAATGTAAGTCACTAGGTTCTTTCACTAATTAAAACCTAGCACAGCTTAGAAATGAACCTTTGAAACTCTGTCTTGCTCAGCTATTTTGTTTTATAGAGGCAATGATAAAATACTCCAGTTGTTTGATTTGCTTCCTATTCTGTTACAGATGCAGCTTGGTCTATACATTTGCAGAATAGAAGCAGCCTAACATCTCTAGATACACAGAAGTGCTGTGAAAAAATGTTTAAAGTTGTTAAGCTTGAATGTTCCAGGAGACAGGAATAACAGTCCCTACTAGCAAAAACTTGTTGCTCAACAAGAAAGAACTCATTTCCTTATAGGGTGCTGTAAGTAACTACTTTTTCAAGGAGGTAAAGCTTTTCAAACGGCCAAATGAAATACTCACTCCCAAGGTTAGGAACTCTTCCTGGAACAAAACAAAAATCCAGGCTCAGAGTACTAATAGCATTGTTGCTTCCTGTTCCTGTAAATGTTACAGAGGAACCAAAGCATACTCATTCACAAAAAAAAAAAGGGAATAGAAATATACACCACATGGAAATTCACCACACTGCTGGATGATTCCAAACCCTTAAGAATTTCAGAAATTACTCAGATGTCTACATAAATGGAAGTTTTATTTTTTATGTTCAGAATGAGTCATAAAGAGCTGGAATACATACAAGGACACTTATGATAGACTAATATAGATAATAATGAAAGGGCTCAAGAAGGAACAGGATTACTGTAAAACCTTAATTTCTCACCTATTATTCCCCAGGAGCTCTTAAATCCATAAATATTGGTAAAATGGGTTCAATTGCATTTTTTATTAAATAAATGAAACATTTGCATAGTACCATAAGCATAAATACCTGTTCACTGTCTATTTAAGACCAAATTTTAAGAACCTGCACTAAAATAAAAGTGGAATAACTAGGTCTAAAGTGTAAAAAACATGCTAATATCTATACCAATATTTCAATGTCTCCCACACCTCATCAGCTTACAGTCAAAGTGACTGCACATTTACTTATTGCAAAGGAGTTAAAGTGATGACAGGTATGTAGGTATAGATTGGTACTTGGTAACTTGTTTATGCTTTACCTTCACTCACAAGCATTAGAGACTTGTACAGTGTACATATTTAACAAGATTCATCTATTTTTTACTTGTTTGCTACAATTCAAAAAACTAACTTAATGAGCCCAACCTCCACCCCTACTTGGGAGGAACAGGCACCTAACTTCACTGTCAAAATTAAGCACGAAATTACCTCCCTAGACTGCCACCACCAACTACATTCTAATAAAATTAGCTTTTAGATAAGCACATCAATACTTGCATACAAAGCATTCCTGCCCACAGATCTCTAGTTCCAAACTGAAAGAAAAAGCTGCTGTATGTAAAATTGGTGGTCAGTGTTCAGTTTCAAGTGCGTGGTGGCTGCTATGACATTGCAGCCAGGAGATTTTGCATAACCTTAGAAAGTAGTCCAAGGATCGTGTCAATACTGACGCCAAGTTCTCCACATTCCTCAGTAAGTGGTCCCCAAAGGTCTGGGAGAAGGATAGCTTCTGGAACACTCTCAAGAAAATGCAACTGCAGCTGTCTGTTATATCTGCTCTGTGAATAACCAGAGGTTGAATTTCAGCAACCAAGTCTGTCACCAGCATTAAAAATTATACTGCAGCAAAACAAAAAGAAGCCCTTTGTTAGCAGCTTCGTGAAGAGCTCTAAAGACTGAACACAGATTCCAAATTGCCCTGATATTTGTCTTGTTAACATACAAAGGACATGCACCAATGTCTTAAATTCCCATTCTCTTTTTGTGAGTACATAGAAATATGAGTTTGTTCCTGCTGTCATCTTGATGCCAGCTACAGAGTTAAAAAAAACAAAGGGAGGGAAGAGAGGAAAGGAAGGTTTGCAGTTAATTCCATCCTTGTATACAAATTTGTATTTCTCTTCCTGCTTAAATATGGAAGTCCTTTTATACACTTCCTTACAACATTCCCAAAGAAGAGACAAAGAGACATTTCTATTGGAAAAGGATCAGTTATGGTTTCCAGGCCCTATTACTCTTAAGATAACACTGGGACAGCATGTAGTCCTCGAAAGAAGCAAAGACTTTAGCATTGGAAATTACTTGCTGTGTTGCAGTTTTGGGTTTGGTGGTATGGGCTGCAAAGTTTCTTCACTCACCTCTGTCATTCAGACACATACGTGCTTTGTTTTACTGGATGACCAGGAGAGATTGGCAACACTGAATTCACTGTAAATCATGCTGACATACTGATCTTTACAAGAAAAATCTAGCAAAGTGCTAGAGCTATGTTCACCACATGTTCCCAATTTTCTTGTTTCCTGTAGATGTCAATCCTCCCTGTGTCAAAGTGGCCCAGTCTAAGCTTATGCACATCGTTGGAGTATATCATATAAAATTGTTTTATAATTTTTAACACCCATCCATGATTTTCTATAAACAACCTAACAGAAAGGATGCAACAGGGGCTTCTAACTCCTACTTGTACAGGGAACCTGGGCCCTCTTGAAAACTTACCACAGGCATCTTTCAAAATAAGTCCAGACCTTCATGAAGCCACATTGCCAGACTGAGGAATTTTTTTAGAACATGAGTATACAATGACTATAATCCTTACAAGCAATACTGACCAACATATGTGGCTAAAGAAACCATAAGATTTCCACAGCTGTCAGATATTTTAAGGTTTTCAGAGTTTCCAAAATACCACATATATATAAATGTTTTAAAATATGAGCTACACTTACTTTCAGTAGATTACTGTTACCAATTTCTACCATTCAAGATCATAACTCACATTTCCAGAGATTAGTTTTCCAAAAGTAATTAAGAATTTTAAAATATTTTAAATATTTGCTTGAAAATTTGTAAATATCTATCCTGAAAATAATGCATCCACGATGAAATAGTTTCTAGCAGGTAGCAGTTTAACCCAAGTATTTGGTGGCTCAATTCATGGAGAAAACCACGCACAAGCTCATTTCAAAAGCACGTAAATAAATTATAGAAATCAAAATACAAACAGGAAAACATGCTTGGGCACTGAAAGCATGCTTTGAATCTCTAGTAGAGTAAAAATATGTTCTTATGCAGCTGCTACCATTTCCTCCTTCTGAAAAGAAATCTTCCATTCATTAACGGTCTATGTAATGTGGATTACAGATCCTGGGAGGTTTATTTGAAAGTAGA
This sequence comes from Phylloscopus whistleri, assembly GCA_017589585.1. Lineage (NCBI taxonomy): Eukaryota > Metazoa > Chordata > Aves > Passeriformes > Phylloscopidae > Phylloscopus > Phylloscopus whistleri. Next base: position 228,033 of record JADMLD010000046.1, read on the forward strand.
CTGGCCAGAAGGCAGTCAAAACTTTTATCTGAGGTGCTTACCAAACTTACAATTTATAGTGGTAAATGTCCAGAAAGGAGAAGAGAGAGAATGAGTTATCAATCCCTCTCCTGCTGCTGGCTGATGCAGACTGTCACTCAGTGTAACAGAGGCTATGAGCTCAGATGTAGAGACGGTCCGGTAATAATACAAACAGCAATAACATAGAAGATAAACTATTACAAATAGGCCACTAAAGGAACTTAATCTGCTAAATAAATATATTTATGAATACCCAAGTAAAATGTATGCTTTAATACAATATACCTCCTTTTAACCGAACCACATTCATGGGTTATGCTGCACTTAGAACATCTCTTAGAAACTCATTACTTACTTGATAGAAAAAGTTCTTTGGAATAGTGTATAGATGATAATTATTTGATACTTATTCAGGGTTGACCCAGGCCAGATGCAAGGTACCCATGAAAGTTGCTTACTCACCCCCTCTGCAGCTGGGCAGAGGAGAGAAAATTTAACAAAGGGTCCATGGGTTGAGATAAAGACCAGGAGACATCACTCATTAAATACCATCACAGATAAATCAGGCTCAGCTTATAGATGTAAAGTGAATTACTAACTTTATTACTAACAAATTATTAACAAATAACTGAATTACTGACTTTATTACTAACAAAATCAAAGCAGGAATAATAAGAATTAAAACAACCCCTTAAAAATGCCTTCGCCCCACCCCTCTCTCCTTCCCAGCTCTACCGCCTACCCCAGTAGGAGACATGAAATGGGGGTTACGGTCAGTTCATCACCCAAGGCTTCACCCGCTGCTCAAGGAGAGGAGTTGTTCCTCTGCTGCTTCTTGGGATCCTTCCCATGGGAGGCAGTTCTCCATGAACTTCTCTGACGCGGCTCCATCTCATGAGTAACAGCTCTCTGCAAACTGCTGCAACCAAAGTCCATCCCACGGGCAACATTCCTCCCCAGACTGCTGCTGTATGGGTCACTCCTCCATGGTGTCCTTCCTCCAAGGACAGGCTTGGGAGCCTGGGGTCCTCTCTGCATGGGTCTCCCACAAGGTCACAGCCTCCTCCAGGTACCCACCTAGTCTGGTGTGAGGCTCCTCCCTGGGCTGCAGGTGGATCTCTGCATCCCCCTGGAGCCCCACAGGGCTGCAGGGGCACAGCTGCCTCACCATGGGCTGCACCATGGGCTGCAGGGGAATCCCAGCTCCAGTGCCTGGAGCAGCTCCTGCTCCCCCTTCTCCACTGACCTTGGGGTCTGCACAGTTGTTTGTCACACATATTCTCACTCTGCTCTTCTCCGACTGGAATTACAACTGCACCCCAACCTTTGTTATGATTTCTTCTTAAATCTGTTATCACAGAGGCATTACCACCATTTCTAACTGGCCCAGCCTCGGCCAGCAGCATGTCCATCTTTGGAGCCATCAGGACTCTGCCAGACATGGTAGAAGCTTCCAGCAGCTTCTCACAGAAGCCACCTCTGTGGCCTCCCCACTACCAAAACCCAAGCCAATAGAGTGCCAATGCAAACCCAATAGAGTGCTAATGAACTTCATGTCAGCGGCTCTCAGTATTTCCACCTACACCTGGAGATTCTGTATGTTAGTCTTTAAATTAAACACAACTTGAAAAACTACCCCAAAAATAAAACCCAAAAAACATGAGATAAAAATAATATAATGACCACTCTTCTTCTTCCTCTGAGTTTAGTTCTATTTCACACTTTTTGAGTAGTTGTCCTAGCAGATTTTTATGCCTTATGGAAAAAAACACCAAAAACCAAGAAAAAACAAACCAAACCAAAGCACTTTTAACTGTAGGCAAGACTAGATCCATAAGAAAAGATTTCCTGCAAATGCCAGTTGTCTCTCAGAAATGCCCATTTTGATGTAACTGGAGAGAGCCAGCATCATCCAAAGTAAATTCACAAAAAAATGCACACACATAAAATAAATACAAAAGTGAGCCTCACATCCAAAAAGAAGAAAATGGACAAACATCTGGTAGAGGACTTAAACAGAGTAAAGACCAAAATTCTGTCTCAAGATGGAAATACAGCAAATTATACGTAACAGAGGCTACTGACCAATGCATTTTTCTTAGTGCAGTGCACAGATACTACGCTGAAAGCCTCTTACCATTATCGGAAGTGCTGATCTTTTGTTAGTGATCAGATTAAGAGGCTTTTTTGAAAGCTTTCATTAAATGTCATACAGATGTGGCTTGTATCCACTGACAGAGCACTTCACGAGTAGACCTTGTGTTGTATTACAGAAGTTACTTTTGCTCCAGAATTCCTAATAGCTAAATCTTTTGGTCCTTCTGCCTTGAAAACTTGGTAGCTGTGCTCTGTTTCTCTGGAGCATCTCCAGAGTGTGTCACTGGTGAATGAATGGGCAACTTGCTGCAAAATTTCTTGCATGCTGGTTATGATGCCAAGCAAGCAAAGGCTCAATCAACTGCTCAGGAAGGCAGGTTTTGAGGAGTCCTGAATGAGTACCTAATCCAGGAAGACTGTCTCTCAACCTAAGCAGAACACCCCAAAGAACTGTTTGCTGAGCAATGCTAAGATTTTCAACACACTACTAGGAGTTAAATATTTAGAAAAGAAATCAAAGTTGCAGGTTCTTTTGCTAAATGCTTGCAGAGATGGTCCAACTGATTAAAAACAAAAAGAGCAGTTCTATATAGTGAATTCACAATTCTATGTAGTGAATTCATAAATTTAAACAGGACATTTTTGTGTGCAAAATGTGCAATGAAACATCAGTGTATAGGCTCTGGCATGTGGGGTAAAGAGGAAATAATGACTCTGTTTATCAAATTATGAAGAAACCATTTAATATGAAAAATATGCTACAGATGCTCTCTCTTAATCTGTATTTTCAACAACAGCCAAACTCAGACCTGAAACAGGACAGGACCAGAGTTGTTTCACATGTGCCAGGACCAAGCTCTTAGACTGTCATTTCTAGATTTTGGGTTAAATTATAAAATTAATGATTTTTTGTTTTTATAAGCTTTCTGCTCTCTTCATTTGACTCAAAATAAGATCCATAAGACATTCCTCTTTTAGTCTGGTTTCACCTCAGATTTATCTGTCTGTGTATAGCTTGGAATCAAAACCATGCTGAATTCTAAGGAACCAAAACTTGCCTAGAATTCTCTGATTCTGTACCACTATTCTCATAAAGTAAAAGGTTCTTAGCATTTTAACCGTTATTTCTTGTTCCAGTATTCCCCAGCCTGATGCAGATTGTGCTTAATAATAGGAAAGCAAAAGACAACTTCTGCACAAGGTTTTCTAATTATGCTACATATGCTGCATTTTATTACAGAATATTTAAAATGAAAATTTAAATCTGTAAGAAGCTTCCGGAGCTGTACTTTTGAACATTTAGTCTGACTGTCCTTGCTCAAACAAAACAGTGTTTCATATTTTCTTTTTGTGAGCAGAGAAACTGCAGGACTGGAATAAAAACTGGCAAAGGAGAATGATTAGCAGTGGATGTTCCTGCTGCTGTTGCTTAGGGGTTGTCCCCGTCACATCTGAATAAGTCTTTTAAAACTTGATGGTTGCCTTTTTGTAGCAAAGGAAGTGATTGAATTAACCACAGACCATTTGTTTCTCCTGTTGTTAACGCATTTCATTTCTTACTGATGTCTAAATATGTTGCAGGGTGGACTTTTTTTTCACTTATTAGAGATTATTGTCTGCATGTCTGATTAGGCGTTCTACCATTACAGTAATCAATGCAAAGATGTAATTCTTCTTCTGCAATTATCTCTTGTGTCAGTTATACAACTTGAAATATCTCTGCAAAATAGGTAATTCAGCACTTGTTTCAGACCCTTCAGAGGATCTAAGGCAGACAACCAAAAAAGAAAAGAATCAAAATCGTTGGCTCATTTGAAAATAACAAGCTGAGAGTCAGTCCTTTTAGGAGGACATAAAAATCCACAGTGAATTATGTTCTGAAAAGTAAAACTGTAATGCAACAACAGAGGCCCCATGAAGAACACAACCGTCTGTGAAACCAGAGGAAAGAAATCTAATTTAAATAAACCACATTACTATCCTTTAGCAAAACAGCTTGTGTAAGAATCTCCACTGCATTTAAGTAACATCATGACCTTTGATTTTCTTCAGTCCAGTTCCTGTTTATGTAGCTTATGACCTGGTTACTTATCAGTTCAGAGAAAAAGAGAGTCTTTTTATGATTTACTGTCTACCCAAATGCTGTGCTCAAGCACAGAGGAACAGAGTAGTTTTCTGACTGGTTGCCCTCTTTTCAGCATAGATGGGTTGGAAGAGGACAGTAAGCGACAGCTTAGTTTCACTTCCGCTGCCTGCTCACATTAGGAGAGACAACGCAGAGGTTGAGAACAGCCTTAAAGGTTACAGGTGAAGTAAGAGGCAAATTACTACTACCGGGCTGCAGAAAGCCACAGGAATTCTGACTCACGGGTGTGTCGGAGGCGGAGTTTCTTGTGACAGCAGCTGGGAGAGGTGGTAAAACTATGCATTTCCCTTTGTTTGGGCTAGGATTTCAGGACACAACGAGTTGTGGACATCAGCATTATGATGTCTCTCCTCCAGCTGTAGCAGGAAAACTTGCAAGCACCAGGACTTCATTCCAAACCTTTAAAAGCATATAGGATAAGGGGAAAAGCAACCTCCCTCCTCCAAGCCTGATAGTTATAATTTAAAATGCAGTGAAAGGAATACTTGATGTTAATAGTATTTGTGAACAACAACCCATGGTTATATTTTCCAGCTGTATAAATACCTATCCTATTTTCACTGCTTTGGTATCCCAAATGACTTCCCAATTATTACCTCACACCCAACATTGCTCTTAAATACTAAATTTCATTCACAAGACTGTGTGCTTCTTTTACAGAGATAATTACCACATGCATTGCAGTGTCATTCCCTCTGAAGTCAACCATCAATACACTTGGGAACTTGTTGAACTGAGTCATTTCCACTTTTGCTATGTACTACATATAGCACAGCTTTATTTTCTGGCTGTAGCTGAAAGCAGATTTTTAAATGTTACTGTGTGGGACTCTTGTAATCTTTCCTAAAGGACAGGATTACAAGAACTACAACCTTCCTCTTAGAAGCCAGAAACTAACAAAAGGGTTCTCCTAGAACAATAAAAGCCAAGTGATTACAACCATTATACTCCATTTCCTACACACAAGACAGAGTTAAATTGTTCACATTACAATAGAAATGCTCTGTGTTTTGTTTCAACCATAGGATCCTTCTGAAACATTAAAGGACACATTTTTTTTGTTGTTTCCAAGGACCTCCACTTAGTTCAAAAACTGAACCAGAACAATTACGCATATAAACATTCAAAACCCTTTCCAGCTTCATCTAAAACCTAACACGAGAGAAGAAAAATGTTGGGCTATTCACTACAAAGCAGCATGAGTCCATCTTGAACAGCAAATCCACCTTTAACTGACAGGTAGACAAGAACACTCTTAAACACTTAGTGACTATCAAGCAGAATAACTTTGTCCTTCCCCATTTCCTGTGCACGTACCCCATTTCTGTTAACGTACCAGACAACATAAGTATTGTTATGCTCTCTCAAGGCAGGGAATTGACTCCTAAAAGTTACTGGAGGAAAAGCCTTTTTTTTTCAAATTAAGAATTGTTTGCTGCATTTTTATTATTATTTTTTTTTAAAGGAGAGTCACATGAACACACAGGAAATACATCTGCATTAAATGAAAATATCTGTTCCTGGACCTGGGCTTGATGCCAAAACAAAGCATCAGAACTTGGACTGAGAATCTGAGACCAAAGCAGAAGCAGAGATGTCCACTAAAACCGGTATTGCATGTCCTGTAAGGAACAGTACTTCACTCTTGAAAGTAATGCTACGTTCATACTGAAGAATGATATTTAACCCAAACAGTCAAAACCTATTTTGCCCTGCTATATGTCATGCAGTCTGACCAAAAAAATATTTCAGAACCTCATGAACCATCTGGTTACATACAGTAGGACATTAAACAGAGTTACCATAAAAATAATGAAACTACTGTGGAAAAGAATTCCATGGACAAGGAAGTAGCAAACACCGATGAGCTGAGCTTTACCCACAAGTATTAGTGATTTATTACAAAACAGCTGCACTGGGACGCTTAAACCACTTCCCCAACCCCCTTCCCCTCCACTTCTAGCTGTCTGTTACTAGTTGGAAAGAAACTCTCCGTTCTACTTCCCTGCTTGGCATGTAGCACCATTCTCCACCCACACAGCCTACTCAAAATGGCACCCACACTGGAAATTTTGTGCTTTTCAACTCCTATTTTCCATCTGTATCAAATTCCACAACATTACAGCTGCAATTCCAGAAGTCAGCTAAATTTATTGTCCTCATGCCTGCTCGGCTGTTCAAGCTCATTCTCCTCTTTCTTCTTTTGCCCTCCTATTAAACAAGCTGGGCAGTTTAAACACCAGCATACCCCATGGGGGTTAAAAGTTAAACAGCATCCAAAATGCAACATTTGAAGGAACAAATAAACAGAGCAAAAAAAACTGAAAGGGGGAATGCTGGGTTGTTCCTGCATTGAACTTATACTGAAGTTCAGATTTCATGAGGCCAAGTGTCCCAAAGCTTTTAAGAAAGTTTACAGCTCTGGAGCATACACCGCAGAATTCCTCTAATATGTGAATGTGCTTTATCCTTTATCTATAGATGTCATTAAAAACAACAAAAAGGGATAACTGAAATCAGAGATAGCAGTTCAGTTTGGTATGCAAACTGCAAGAAAAAGCAGCTCTCTCAGGAGCATTTTTTGCTCTATTCCTGCACCAACTAGCAGACACTACCCTGCTGAATTACAAAACTGAGCAGCTCTCTCATTCCCCACCGTCTGCCTGTATATGGTGCCAGGTCCTGTCAGGGATAATGTCCTCAGGGACAAATGCCTTCCAGGAGCATCCAGCTGAAAGTACATGCATGTAATTAATTGCTAGGGGCTGCTTCCCTCCTCACAAAAGCCAGCTGCTGATGTACCTTTGTTACAGAGCAGCAGTGCTAAGGACAGTAACCTGGGAGACCTCTTGCCAACCAGTGGGAAGTGAGAAAGTTCTCTTGGAAGTGTACTTTGCCACAGCTAAGTGAATAGAAGCTCATGTTTTTCAAAAGTTTATGAACAGATATGCAGCAGATGATGCTATGTATTCAGACTTTCTACATTTTTCTTATCAGCTGTGGTCTGTTCGAAGACCCATCACCCATGAAATAAATGGATTAATTTTGAAATGAGCTGAGAAGGTTTGTTCCAAGAAATATTTAACTCATGCTGGTAGAAGATTGCAGAGTTTTAGAGGAACAGTTCTCTGAAGCATTTCTCAATGGACAGGGCTGTGTTGGCCTCAGAGGGTGGCAGAGTGAAGAACTGCAGACATAACCACATGTAAAACTCTTTTCTGATTCCTGGTTGGGGTTTTTTTTTTTGTTGTTGTTGGGGGTTTTTTTGGGTTTTTTTTTGTGTTTGGTTTGTTTGTTTTGTTTTGTTTTTTTTTTGTTTGTTTGTTTTTTTTAATCAAAGGGTTACAACTGTGAGTGAAAGTAGCAAGTAAGAAAACAAGACAAGCGCCCCAGCCCAGGCAACCTATTTACAAAATCTTTCAAAGTTGTGCAGTCAGGAAATGGAGACAGTTTGAAATTATCTTAGAAATAACACAACTATACAATCCATTTTTATTAATAACCACATGTTAGTATGCTTAGACTACATGAATTTCAATAGGCCTTTACTTCAACACAAAGGAAATTTGTTTCTAACTTTATTTTCTGGACTCCAACACTCACTTTGCTGTGACAATTTACATGCATGTTTATAGCATTTCTTTTCCAACACCCAAAGAGCCCAGTGAACAGGCCCAGTCCAGTCAAAAAGTGGTACATCCACACAATAACAAGGAACAGTTTTATCACAATCCACAGTGGACATGCTCCATTATCCGTTCCAGCAGAATTCTGTGGATCTGGATGCTTCTGTGTGATGCAACACCTCAGCTTTGCATATTCAGTAGTATGAAAAGGTCATCCACAAGGGTAAAAAAGGTCCTTCAGTACCTCTGCTGCTGAAGGGCTTTACAGTGGCACGAGGAAATACTGAATAGAAATATATGCCTACTTTATTACACACAAAAAGAAAGCAGTAAGTGTTGAGCATTGAGAAGGTTCTCAGGATGCTACAGTGAACACCTTTTTCAGGTTAGATTTTCCATCTGATTTGTCTGAACAGCCAGTTGTCTCATACCAAGTTGATCTGAAATAATCAGAGCCAGCAGGTTTTGCACAGTGAAGCTCTCACCCCATGGCTGACACCATTGCTTGTCACTCTGCTACTAGCATGGATTCCAGAAGCTGCAAGCCCACAGCAGTGCTGCACCCAAGAAAGGGAATTCTACAAATGCTATGTAGAAACGTGAGTTCAATTCTCCTGCTTATTTCTTTTCATTGGACATCCTTGTGGTAAATTCAAAGCCCTGTGAAAGCACAGAGCCAAGCCCATTCACAGAGATGCCTTTAGTCATAGTTGAGCCTCTTGTTTCCTATTCCAAATTATCAGTACAATATCTCCTATTATCAGGGGTACAATTTCATAACCTAGTTCAGGGAACAGGGAGCTCAGCACTTCTGCCTGTGACTGACATGGGAGGCTAGGCAGGAAGACAACAGACAAAGTAGAAGTAAAATCTTTCCCAGGAAATTTCTCCAGAAAACATCAGCTGGAATTGGGAAAGGACCATTTAAACTCTGTTTTTTGTGGGGTAAAATATTTTTGTCAGCTTTGAAAAAGAAGGATCAACCACAGCCCAATATGGTGCAGAACTTCCTTTTCTATCTTATTTGTCCTTCCAAGCTTTCCAGTTACCAATATGCAAGGTTAAAGGAAGAGAATTCATGAATCTGTGTGGGCAGTAGGAGCTAAGATTACAACTGAACCTCTGTATTTGCTTTTCTGTGATACATACAATGTCACCATCACACTGTAAGCAAAGGCCTCTGGGGAGCCGAGAAGAAAAGGGCATAGAAGAAAAAAACAACAGTGACAGAAACAAAGGGCAGACCTTACTTCGATGCCTTTTTCAATACTTCAAAGTGGATTTAGATTTTTATTGAAGTTCTCTTCCAAACGGTTTAGTTCTTATTGCTGTGTCTACCATCCATTATTTTGAAAAAGTTTTCTTTGATGGGCAATTATTTCCCTCTTGTCCCTTGCATAGTCACGTAAAATAGGTTTTACTAAAATAATGAACAAGACAAACTAAGAATGCCAGTGGGAATTTGACGGACTCAAGATCTTAGTTAAGAGTGCAGCTTAAAAGAAAATAAAAGTTTCTTCTCATATAAGAAAATGAGATGCACTTTAAACAAAGTATTTTCTGATCAGTGTAAAAACTAGGCATGATCCTATGACTATCTGAAGTCATTACGGAGAAGATTGGGCAAATACAGGAATACACCACCCTCAGGATAGAAGTAAGCCTCCTAACATAAAAAAAAAGAGTAAAATTTGATTTCAAACATTGATTAACATCAATGGTTTAAAGTCTCTAAGAGGGTTTTTCAAAATTTAATTTTAATGATGAGTATAGCCATGAGTTCTCATGCCAGTGTAATGTAGGGCAAGAACACACCATCAATGAGTTTTTACAGATACATGGTTTTCATTTCATGGTTTATGACACTACTAGTCACTGTTGGTCTAGACTTTTTCCCACTTAGTTTCTTTTATTTTCCTCCCCCACTCACCCTTTTGTAATAACTATGACTGTCACGACTATTTAAAAAGACCATTACTTTCTGTTACATCAGAGGTACATGGAAAAGATGAAACTGACTCATTTGGCTGGATGGGTAAACTTCATGCCAAAAAGAGAAGAAATTCAGAGAAATCTGACTAGTTCTATTTTTAGGCCCTAGTGTCCCTAGTGTCCGCTTTAAAAACAAAATCCATTGAGAACTACAACCAAGTTGCATTTAAGCAACCTCATCTATGGAAAAAAAAAAACTGTGAAACCAAACATGTCCAGTTTAACAGGACCAAGTTCTGCCTGTATGAATAAGATGTGAGAAGTTGCCTAAGTTTGCTTTTCTGGTCCTCATACACACACATATATATGCACTCAGACAGAGAGACCCCAAAGAATTTCCTGCAAAGTCATGCACATTTTGCAAACATACATTCTTACATTTATGCTGCTAACCACCCTTGAAAAATTACCCTTATTTTAGCAACACACTTGGACAAAGATGAAACTTAAGCCTATAGAAGTACATTAAAAATGAGAGAATGAATAGGGCACTAAATAGATAAAGCAATTAAGCACAACAGAAGATATAAATCCACAAAACCAAGTGAACTTGACAATTTAGAAGACAATCTGGAGAGCCACAATTTAAATTCTGGTTTAAACCAAGACAGTCCCACTGATGTCACTTTAACTTTAAACTTCTCCTGAAAAAGGCTTAATAGACTTTAAAAATAAGACCACCATTAAAAAAGAAAAAAAAAAGCTTTGAGAACATGTAAAATTAAATATTTCAGACCACATAGTGTTTAAATTCTTCATGCAATACAGTGAAATATTAGTCATAATTAGTGCCAATGGTTTTCCTGTTGACTCTACAAGCTTGTTATTCTGAAAAATATAATCAGCTGAGTGAAAACCAAATCTACCTAATGTTACTTGTCCTTCTACAAGCCTGTAGTAACATCACCTAAAAGAACACTGCTGCATTTTTCTACTGTTTTTTGGGCTAATCTGACATTATTATTTCCAAGATTATATTTAAATCCCACTAAAATACAATAAATTGCACAAGCAAGATCTAAACAAGGTTTCACATAACTGTGTTCATGGATACACCACTTAATAGAAGAGCTATAACTGCAGCTAATTGATTTGATTCTAAATCATTGCCAAAATTATGACTAATTCTTATCCAACTTCTTATTCATAAGCAGCTTATAGAGAGCATTTTAATATTTTAAATTTTGGCTGGCAGGCCCAATTAAAAAAAAAAATCAAGTCTCATGACATTTTTGTGTTCTGCTCGGTGGAAGAAGGAATTACAGTCAATTATTCAAAAAGAATATCAAAACTTTTGAGCTCAAAACTCCCTTCCCAGGCATTGCTTCCAGTACTCAGTCAAGTTTCACTATTTCAGCAAACAAGCATTCTTTCAAAGGAAGCTGCAACTTCTGCAATGCCGAGCAGAACAGCCGCTCAAATTGAAAATGCAGAAAACTTGGGTGAGCATCAATGTACAGTATCTTGTAAGAGAAGCTGAACTGACTGACAGATAAGCTGTGCAAGTAATTGGGAATAGATCAAGTGCTACTTGCACAGGCAGGAAAGAACACACATTTCTTTCTTACAAAATAAATAATTTTGTATACTAACACCTTTGGAAATACCACTTAGTTTTAGCTGTGGTACCTACCAGGAAGGCTTCAGAAACACTGGAAAGTGTGATAAACAAATGCATTTCATTTAACCATTAAGTCTGAAGTCTCAACTCTTCCAAAACCATGAACACGGGAGAGCCCTTTAAATGAAATCCCTGGGTGATGTTTGCATAATGTCAGTGAAACCAAGGCATTTAACTACAGCCACAAGTCTGTGTTTTTAAACAGATTTCAATTGCAACTTTTTGCTTACAGCATATTTTTTCTGATTGCTCTTTCTGATTATTTTACCTCATCTTTGACTCCTTTCCTCCTTCTTCAGAGGTCATTGATACAACTGCATAGGAAGATAACAGCCTTCTGCTAGTTCTGCCCTTAAACAGTAACACAAAAGGACCAGCAATTGAAGACATTTACCACTTATATAATCACTACATTCTTTGAAGATTTTAAAAGGTTTTATTTACTGTCCAAACTGTCTTATTTCTGAATAGGTTACCTTCTCTATTTCTGCTTTCTGGCTCCACCAACTACACTCTTCACAGGCTTTGCGGCTCAGTAACCAGGTTAAATAGAGTTAAAATCCAACTGGCATAATTTAGCCAAATGGAAGGAAAAAATAAATATAGAAGGCCAATGAGTAAAAGGAAGTATCTCCACGAGAAAATATTTTCAGCTTTGACCAAAGGAAAAAAAAAAAGGAGACAGATGCATGTTATGATTTTTTTCCTTTTAAAAAGTGTTCCACATTTTTAAAATACTTGAACTGGCATGCACTCTGTCACACACACCACAGTACCTACCGTGCTCTGCTTTTTAAAAGTGCAGATCTGACTGTTTCTATAAAAGTCACAACCACCTATCATCTCAGTGCCTGTAAGCTGAAGTAGATATTCCACATGGGCAGGAGATATTGCACTAGTACAGGAACAGACACTCCACTGAACTGTAGACTTTATTATGTCATGAGGCTGTGCAAGATTATGAAATTGGGTTGAAAAGCATTACAAGTGAGGTCTCCTTGAGCTTAAGAGTGGCAGGATGTAGCTTTATTCAGGGTCTACAAAGTGAATTTCTCCTGCCATTACACTGCTCTAGCTGACCACAGAGTTATGAAGAAGAAAAGCCGTAAGAATTCCCACGCATCCTTTGCATTGGGACTGTACAAAAAAAAGGGACAAAATTACTATACTTTGCTTCTGTCTGTCACTAAAAAGAAAAAGCTCTCTGAATATATTAGCTTGTTTGCTTTAAAGCACTCATCTCCTTCAGAAGATGACTTTTAAGATGAATAAAAAGATGAGTCTTTTAGATGTGCTAAGCCAACCTTCTAGCACATGGACTTTTTCCCCTGGAAGCTGTACAGTCTCTTCAGCTGTATTAGACAGTGAAGCCAGACAGCAAAGTGGCAATTATATCATATCCACACAAACAGTGTGTGGATAGTCTTGCTGAGGCTCTGACAAAAGAAATCCAAAGCAAACTTATATAGCATCAAAAAACTGAGGAATTAATGAATGCATATTATTCTCCTTCAATCTGGCAATATTTAAGTATGCTACACATGAAAAAATAAACAGCCCAAGGCATGTACCTATGGAAAAAGTGAAGTATTTGTTTAAAACCAACTTCAGAAAACCAGGCACAAGCACAGGAAAGTATTCAAGGGTTTTAGATTTAGCAGGCAACTCTGCCCCTCAATGCACCTTCAAAAAGGGAAACTTTCACATTCTAGTAAATTTTCTGAAATTATCAAATATCTACTTTTATGAGATCAGCCTTCCTTTTCAAGAATTCATGAATAGACAATCAGATCACTACTTTCCTTTCAAATTTCTGGATCCATTGCCTATAGGTAAAAGGAAAAAACAGGCAAAAAAATTTCCAAGACACAGGGCTTTCCTACTTCCTCCAGACTTTGCAAGTTTTGGACAAAGCTACCAAATATTAAAGACTCAGTTTCTGATATTCCTTTCTATCAGGACTGAATAAAGCATTACACACTGTCCACACTGACATATAACAATATTAACAATATTTCTTGTGGAAAATAGCATTAAGACTCTGTTCTCACAAAGAGAAAGGGACAAAAAAGGGAAAACTTGAAAATTAGGGACAATATAGGTAATATTATCAGCTCTGCCTTTTATTCATATCTACATAGAAAAACTGAAGAGAAATTTTCACTTAATGTGGCAGACTGAGTACCAAACATGTACTGTACCTGGTGCCAAAATTATACAGCTGTTGAGAGATACAAGGCTTTAATCATAAATATTTAATTCCTTCAAAAGTGAGCACTGTGACATAGTCTGGCTAATTTGCAGAAAAGCATGACAAAACCTATGAGCAGCACAGATTACTGATGGGTATGTAGAAAAATTGTATTGGAGTGTTCATCATCATTTCTGATGAAGTAAGAATTTGAGAAGAACTGAACTACATAAGAAGACATTTTATGATATCCCCTATAGTACTACACTATTTCACGAAAAGCTGTAAAATACCAGAACCTTTTAAAAAGCCAAGACTAACAGAAAGGAGAGAGGAAAATACTGGCACAACAGGCTTGTAAGCCAGTATAGCTGGTTTTGCATTTAACAGCAAGCGAATGGTAGCTGAACAAAATAAAAACACAGGGAAATAAATCTGCAGAGTGAAAAAAACCAAAACCCAAACTGAAATAAAACCACATTCCTAGTAATAAAAACTACTTTTGTGCAACTTGATATGAGGGTCACAATGTTCTGCTGGACAACTGCTGACTGTCTAAACAATGGGGGCATCCATGTAGAACTGGATACATTGAAAACTTGATAGGAAAATGAAAGAATTTCAGCAAAAGAGGTTAATTCAAGCTTCACTTAGTCATTAGTTTTATTTTGACCTCTTTATATTTCCTTGAACACAACATTCCTTAATCTGAAACTTAATGGAAACAAATGTTATACTCTTCCACACAATAGAATTAATAGAATAAAGGAAAAGTACATTTTAATGTAGTGTTGCTCAAAATAGGACTTCTTTCTGCAAAAAAATGAGTATTTTCAAAAGGAAAATTCATTTAATGATCTCTACAGAAGTCTGATTCACTGGTTTTCATTTTCCTCTTGGAAAAAAAAGAATAAAAAAAGAAAAAAAATGTGACTAAGTAGAAAAATAGTCACCAATTGCATTCTGAAGATGCAAAAAATTTTATCAGCTCAATCTGAGAATAACTGAATGCTCTGAAGTATGCAGCAAATAATCACAAATACCAAATGCAGTTTGTGTTACAAAATGGCCCATGCAAAAGGTCAAAAATTACTCAGTTCTATTAAAATAGTGACTTGCCTTAAAAAACACATGGTTTACTTTTCAGTGTGGAAAAATTAACTTATTTTAAATTAAGGTAAGTAAGCAGAGGAAAAAAAAAACCCAACTTGTTTGTTCTACCAGTCAAAGACAAAAGGTTCCTGTCATTGCTCACAAATAAAATATCAGCAGAACTTGGAGCATACAGGAAATACAAGATACACCATAAATTCACAGTCAAGAAGTCAAGCAGATTAGAGTACAAAAAGTTGTCTTGTTTTAGAAAGACAACTTTAGAAAGATGAACAAAAATATTGGAAGCAACGATGAAGAAGAAGAAATTTAAGCAAATAAATAATCATGCTTAAGCTATGATTTCCTAGCACTGCATAATTCCCGTTTAAGATGCTATCTTACTCAGCTGAAAACACAGTTTTCTGAAGGAAAAGCCTCTATGACAGTGTCTCATCTGACTATTTCAATTATGCTGTTAGCAATATAGTTCAAATCTCCACTAACTGAGCTTATTTCTACTTGCAGAAGCACAGAATAGACACGGGCTTCCTTCCTGTCAAAGCGCAACTCCTACTCCAGAGAAAGATAGAAATGAAAAGTTCCTGGGAGTATTTTAAAACCTCTTACCACAAGCTGAAAATCTTAAAAAATTTGGCAAAAAAAGGAGCTATTTGAATGCAAAAGAACAAAACCGCCTAATTATCAAGTCAAACAAGAAAACCCAGTGGTACTTTGGCAAGACATTAAAAAGGATGTTGGAGTTAAAGATTGTTTTGTCAGAGCAAGATTGGGAAGAACTATGATCATGGCACTCAGAAGTAACAGGGATAATAAGAAAAAAAATATTAAAAAACAAAGAACAGATAAGACATTGATTTTTTCAATGCACAGATGGAGCAAATTCAAGAGATAGTACTAAAATGACAGGACTTAGTTAAAGCCTTTGCACCTGCTCTGGCAGATGGATGCAATTAATAACAGAAAAGAAACAGAAGAACACTCCCTGAGGGGTAGGTTGTTTTAAAATTAAGCTGACACACTTTTTTAATACGATATATTAAGGCGGAGATGTGTTTTGAAGTGGGCTGTCTAGTTTACAGCAAACAAACTCATTAATGAGGTGTGTAAACAAACACAGGCCTGGCCCCACAATTAGTTTTCATACTCATTCTGCAAACAGAGAACACATTTTTTAATTACTCATAGTCAGGCAAATGGATGTGCTGTATTTTGCAAGGGAAACAATACCATACTTAAGTAGATTTGTTCCTAGTGTAAAGGAAAGATTTGAAAACGTTAGCACGAGAGTCTCAGTTAAATTCTTGCCCTTTAAAGACTTTGCTCCTTGAGAAGCCAGTTGAAAACAATTTCATTATTTGCAGCCCAACCAAAATTAACAAAGATGAAACATCTCCTATTACATTGTGTGTATGCATGTGTGTACATTTGTATGCATCAGTATCTGTTATGGAACAGTATCTGTCTAGTTACTGCAGCCACAATGACCTCGCACACCATGGAGTTTGGCAGTAGATTATTAAGATACTGCTGAGTAGTTTTGGCCCATGTTAGCTGGGGTTTTCCCCAACAAATCCCAGGGAGGTTCAGGGCCAGCACAGGTCAGGGGTCACTACCTGGACTGGAGGTGTGAGGGGGTGGTGAGACTGGTGTAATTTCAGGAAGGATGGTGGTGACCACCCCTGTGCCAGCCTACCTGGCCTCAGGGCCCACGAACAGTGCCTGGCTCGTTTTATTTACAGGTACAGACAGAGCTAAATTTAACTTGTCTTTCCACATCAAGGATAAAAAGAGGATTTAATTACTCAGCAGAGGGAACTAATACAGCAACACTGTATTATCATCAGTTGTACTGCAACAGCCTGCTGGAGTAATTATGAATCTTTACAGTGTACAGAAGCTTGGAAAGACAGTCCTTTTTTTTTTTTTTTGTTTCTTGGAGTAGTTCAACAGCAAAGTGGTTTAAACTATTACACTGTTCACATTTCGTATGTGAAAAGAACACATTTTCACTTCTAGAAACCAGTAGAAGTTTTTTTTTTTAAAAGAGCTTGAGGACTTGATGACTATGAAAAACATAGTTAAATAGAGGAAAAATAACAGTAGTCAAATTAACTAGATAATATCTGACAACAAACTGCCAATCTCATCACTAATTTTCTCTAAGTAATACCCACTAAGACAGGAAAAGCACCTATTATTACACCAACTTAAATTATCAATAAGAGAATATTGAATATCACAGGTCAGTATTGCTTTCTGTCTCTCAGTTTGCTACAATAAAACCCAGATAAGTACATTGCAATCTGTTTTAAAAATTACCCATGATGCTGGCTTGCAGCTTATAAACCTTTTTTGAGTTTTTTTTTAGCTCTAAAGATCCTAGCATTCTTGAGGGCACTGCAAAATAATAACATGGAAGCATTTTGCATTTACTCCACATTAATGTTCTTAACAACTATTACAGGTGATTATGCAGTAATTGGATATGGGAGAAGAAGGGTAGCATAAGATATTGTATGTATCTAGAATGGGCTAGCCAAAATGTATTTAAGCAAATAGTCCTGGAACTTAAGAGTTATCTGTTGTTACAATAATTATCTTCTCCCTTTTTTGGTTGCTTTGTTTGTTTGGGTTGTAGCGTGGGAGTTTCTTGTTTGTTGGTTTTTTTTGATGTTTTTACAGAACAGATAAAGGTAGGGCACCAAAATACCAGTAGGTTCCAGTGGCTCTTAAAGCTTCAGCTTCCCTGCAAAGAAGGACCAGCTGCATTTTGCTGGGGCACTGCACATGCTGAGAAGAGGATGACCTTGTCAGAGCTCAGCCATTAAACCACTGCCTGACCCTGCACCACAGAACGCTACACCCCCATGAACAGCCTTTTCATCACATTGTACATATCCAGTCAAAACACCAAGAGATAAATTTGAAAGTTTAAGGATGCTGGGATAGCCAGGATATTGTTTTACAATTAGCAAGAAGTGACTTCACATTCGGTTTTTGAAAATGATGACTTAAGACTTACAAACATTGCTACCATATCCCTTAACTCAGCATATTATACACTATATTAAACTTATCTTAGTTCTGTTGCTATAAATAGAACCTACATCTGTTCTCCTCTTTGTTCTTATGTTTCAGTGTATTTGGGTACAAAACCACTTGTACCACAGCAAAAACCACACAAATGACAAAAGCTCCCAGACCACATGCATTGACCGACTCCAGAAAATCAGTAAAATTTTAATAGCTGGTGAACAAAGAAAACCAAAACATCTCTCTTGCTTCCGATGCCTGTCAATTGCTCTTTGATGGAATGGAATTCATTCAAGAGCACCAACATAAAGTTTCATTCATAAGGCTGTCTAATAACTCCAGAAGATTGAGAGTCACCAAGAGAGTAAAAAAAAAAACCAAAAAAACAAAACCAAAAAAAACCTCCACAAAACCAAAAATCCAACAAAAGCCAAAAGTCAACAGATAGGAAAATACTACAATGGACAAATGTAACTGTTAGCTTAATCTTTTGTATCTGTTTTCTCCCTCCTAAGCAGCTGGGATTTTCAAGTCATCACATGATTTTGTTTTTCAGTAAAAATGCTTAGACCTAAAATCCCTACTTTACAAAGGGACTTAAGAGAGTTCAGTTCAAGGCTTCTTTTACACTGTCGTGATTCCTTCATCATATCCTGACTCCCAACCACCTTCACTCCACAATTTTCACTACGGAATTTTACCAAATCCTGGATGCCATCCTAATGCTGTCATCATTACATGACTGATTAGTACCTTGACTAGGCTGAGGATCAGTCTCATGTAACGTACAAATGTCAAAATCTGATGCCTCAGATTTATCGTGATTTCTTCTGTAGTGTTTTCAGAGTGATTAAATCACAGACCCAAACTGTCATATTCTTCAGTATAATAACAAGTAAAATAAACATTCAGTTGGAGAGCTTGTAAGTCAAAGAGATCTGGGGAGCCCTTTAAACTGTATATACAAAATTTTTGGACCTTAGACACCAAACTTACATATGTACCTTACATGTAGCCCAAACAGAAAGATGCTCTTTCCTAGAGATTGAAAGTACCTTACCTAGGTTTCTGCATTGAAACATCCTGTGGACTCTCAGTGGATCTATACATAGCAGTTTAGCTTCTCAGTTTAGCCTATTGGAGAGCCTGAAGCTGGGCAGTGGGAATACCTGGACATTAACACAGTGCTGCTGGCCTGTATTAAAATAAAATATTCCAGGTGGGCAGTGCCTTCAGTGACCACCATGAATCCCCATGGACCCCACAGACCCAGCAGGCAAGCTAAGTCTTTATGTGCTAACTGCTAACAAGACATGCCCTGAAACTTCAAACACAGCAGCTGTTTGCTCTGCTCCTCTCAGCCTCACCTCTCAGCTGTCTTCTGTCAAACAGCCTTGTCACTCTGTGTGCTTGAAGCCACATCAGCAGTGCTGTGTCTTCTCGTCCTTCCACAGCACAGCCCGCAGAATCCTGACCCATCTTTAACAGCCTTGATGCTGAAGCCATGGGGATCTCTTCCACCTGCTCTCCCAGCTGGCTCGCTTCCCATGTACTCACATGATCCTCTGAGGACTGCAATTCCCAGAATATCTGTGCTTACTGCACAGCACGGGCAATGAGAGAGCACTGCTTGAAACCACTCACTTTCCCATGGAGCTGGCTACTCCTTTAACAGCGCAGCACAGATGCAGAGGGATGCAGGGAACCAAGCTGCTCGTTCCTGCTGGCCCTGCACTCGGATGAACTGCAAGACACCATGACTCAGCCCCAGACGCTACCAAGAGCTCACAGATCACAGCTCTTGGCAGAGTGTGGGATACGAAGGGAATGACATAACAACAATGAAAACAAAACAATCGAGAACAGGAACCAAAGACTTTACAAGTTCCAAAAAAGCATCAGCTCCTTTGCTTTTTTCACAACCAAATGACAGATAGCAACAGAGTGAGCAGTCACTATCAACTTAATGTTACGAAAGCCGAGCTCCAAAGAAAAAAGGATAGGAACATCTGCCAGAGAGAAGTTTTAAACCAACACAGGGAAGAGGGCAATTTACAGAGACAACAATAAAATGAGAAGCTTCCAACCCTCTTAAGGCAAGTAACTGCCAATTCATATTTAAAAACTGTAGAGGAACAACCTTTGAGGAAGACATTATTGACATGATTTTATTGTTTTGTGTGTTCAAAAGAATAACGTGACACATTTTAAATCAACAGGAAGACACCTTCACTAAAAATACCTATAAATTACAGTATGAATAAAAGCAACACTGAAATACTCTGTGCGTTTTTCTACTGTTTTTCCTGACTCCTATTTTATTAAAAGTTAAATCCAAGAAAAAGTAGGGAAAAAAAAAAAAAAACAAAAACCAAGAAAAAGGGTAAACCATTAAAAAAGAAAATCTTTGGAAAGAAAATGACTATGAAAACCACATGTACAGATACTTTAAAACCCAAAACTTAAAAATACTCCTTTAATACAACGGTCTGAAGAAAATAAAAACTTTGATGCTAAATGTTGCATTTTTGTTTCCTTTTCTGACAGCTCATTAGAAGATTAACCCTTGCAAAGTATAATTGCTACCCGGACAATCTTCAAAAGGATCTGAAGTCAAGTGTCTTGTACCCTATGCAGGTAAGCCCCACTCTTTGCAGCGTTCAAGCATAACCATCAGTTGAGTTTTATTTACCATATCCCCAGGGGAAGTTCACGTATCAAAATAATCGCATCTAAGAAAGCATTTTAAACTAGAAAGTGCTTGTATTTTCCTTCACCACCTTTAGGAGCTCTTCAGTCCATTCCCAGCATGAAAACATGGAAATCTCAGCATTTTTTAACAGCAAAACTCCCTCACTCTCAAAAAAAAAAACACAACCCAACAAAACAACAACAACAAAAACAACAAAAATAAATAAAGAAACAAAACAAAACAAACCCAAAAAAACCCAAAAACACAAAACAAGAAAAGAAACCAGACACAGAGAAAAAAAGTTCTTGTTCTTTGCGGCCACAAAAAAACCCCAACAAACTCCCAAAAGCGCAAAGGGGAAGCCCAAAGGCTGCACACCCAAGAAGGCGGCAGGAACTATCACCTGCTAAGACACCCTAAACACTCCAACAGGCAGGGGTCCCACACCCTCACCAGGGGCGGGAGGGACACGCTACCACAGCCCCTGGAGACCCCACAGCCAGGGAAAATGTCCCCACGAACGCAACCACCACCCGGCCCCAAAGGCCTCAGGCTGCCCCTCAGCCAGCGGGACCAGGTGGGACCGCAACCCCACCGCCCCCGGCTCGACCCCAGCGTGCTCTGCCGTCCCTACCACTCCCACCCCTGCCGGCCGCTCCTTCCCGCCCCCTCCTCATCCCGAGCCCGCTCCCGGCCCTGCCCCGCCCCGTGCCTACACCCACGTCCATTTGCTGGAAGCCGCGTCAATCAAGCAAATCCGCCGTTCGATTGGCTATCGTGCGGCAGCGTTCCCGCCCCCGGGCAGAGGGCCGCGCTGGCGGCGCGGCGCGCAGGCGCGCACGCAGTGTTGTCCCGGGGGTGGGCATGTTCCGAGGAGAGGAGCGGCCGCCAGCGCGCCGCGGGGAGGGGGCGGGCGCGGCAGAAGGAGCGGGGCCGCCGCCGCCGGGGAGCCAGCCTCACTTCCTAGGAGTGCGGGGAGACCACAGCCTGCCGGGGGCTGCGAGCGGTGCCACAGACAGACCTGTGCGTGTGCATCTCTCTCTCTCTCTCTCTCTCTCTCTCTCTCTCTCTCTCTCTGTCTCTTTTGCATGTGCCTGTAGGACTCTCCACACGCGCGCACATTCCCACCCACCGGCCGGGCGCGCTGTGCTGTGGTACGGGAGGGCGATGCGGGCGGCGGGGCAGTAGCTCTCCACGCTTCCCCGTGGGGCAGCGCTCGGTCGCTCGTCCGCCGCCGGCAGCAGCCGCACGGGGCAGAGCGCCGTGGGGCGGCCGGCGCGGAGCGGGACGGCCGCGGGCGACCGGGCGGGATGCGCTCCTCCTGTCTCCCGCGGCACTGAAGCCGCCGCGGCCGGAGGGAGGAGAGCCTCGTCCGGAGAGACGCTTCGCCTGCGCTCCGCTCCGCCGCGGCGGCTGAGGAGCCTCCCTGCCGCCGCCTGCTCCCGGCGGCCGCTCTCGCCCTTGGCACACGGCCGCGCGGTGCCGGTCCGTGCGTACGTGTGCGTCGGAAGCCAGGTCCGTGTGCGAGCCGCTGCCCCCGCCTGCCCTGCGGGTCCCTGCCTGCCTGCTGCCCGCGCTGCCTTCCTCTGCTCCCTCCTCCCGCTCCTGCCCCCGCTCCGCCGCGGCCTCTTTTGTTGTGCGGTGCCGGGCATGTGCCCGCGGCCGGCGGGCGCAGGGACGGGCAGGGGCGCGGCGCGGCGCCCGGCGCGGGTGTGTTCCCCCCTCCCGACTGTCGGTGTTGACAGTAAATCCGGGATCGCTTCTGCCAATGTAAACCCCGGCCAGGTGGGTTTACGCTGGTGGTCATGAAAAGTTAAGCTTGTTCCTAAACATGCCCTGATCTTGCCCTTTCCTGCCCGTGGAGAAGGAAGTGTTGTCTCGGAGGCTGCGGCGGGTTCTATGACAAGATGTTTTCGGAGCACCTTGTGAGCCTGTGTTTCTCTGTCGTTGCGGCCAGCTTGGCTCCCAGATGGCCAATTCCCTCAACGGCCGGAACCCGCGCAAGGGACGGATCCTGGGCTTCATCGATGCCATTCAGGATGCTGTGGGCCCCCCCAAGCAGGCAGCTGCGGACCGCAGGACTGTGGAGAAGACCTGGAAGCTTATGGACAAAGTGGTGGGTGTCTCTGTGCGTCCGTGTATACACACAGTAAAGAATGGGGCTATTTGAATAGGTACACTGGGGCAAACAGCTTCTTCCTGCATCTCTGTGTGCTGTGCTGCATGTGCCTCGGGAAGTTAGGGGACTTATGTTTTAGGTTATTTAAGCATCATTTGTCTTTTTTATTTTTTTTTTCTCCTTTCCAGTGGCCTCTGGCTATGTTTTTTTTAATCTTGGTTTGTGGAAGGAAAACAAATGTGTGTGTTTGCCTTAGGCTATTGTTATTTTCAGATCCTTTAAAATGACTCAAAGTTGAAGAGCTGTCCTAACCAAAAGCTGCTTAACTTAGACTTATAATCACATATTCTGTGTGTTTCGTGTTGCATCACACTGTTAGTCTGCAAACAAGACCTCTGAAGTATCAAACTTTAGTTAAGCTAATTGTCCTGTGAGATATGTTGGTGATGACAACATAGATGTGTTTGTGCTTTTAGGAATGTGCGTGGGGACTGGGGGATGTCACTCTTGTCAGTTTAGTAAACAGATTAGTATGGCATGCCTAACTTTTTAAGTATGTGTTCTGCATTTTAATGACTTATAAGTACATCTACTATTAATTTTGAAACTAGAAATACATTGTACTGAAACTCATTTTTCAGGAAGTTGGCAGATAGACTGTAGCTTTTTAGCTCTTACGCTTCCCCTCACCAGCCTGATACATTTTGTTTAGTAGTCTTTGAAATGACAGCGTACATCACGATAGATTATCTGGGAGAGTGCTTTACCAGTGGTAGGAAGAGTTTGATTGTAGCATGGCTTGCTGTTCAAGAGATGCAGGCACTCTGCTTTGCACACAGGGTGATACTTAAAAGCTTCCTCTTGAAACTGCTGAGCAGGGAGGATTACTACCTGTTGACCTTGGGTCTGCATGGCAATACCATTACCACTTTTAATCTCTGTGATTTAGTGCAGTTCTTTGCTTTCCCTGTGGCTCTTGTGAAATAAGATGTTCAACATTTCTTAAGTTTCATAATTAATTATACTGGCAGGATGGAGACTGTTTCGTGTAATGTGCCTTTACAAGTGTTAGTTTTTCAAGTCCTGGAAGGCTCTTTTTTGATGCTTCAAGAATAGTATCTGTATTTCTATGTTTGCTGATAGCAGTTACAAACTAAAACCTCAGCTTTAGTAAAAATGGGTATTATCACAAAGACCTTGTTGACATTTTCCTGTCAATGGTCAGGATACTGTTAACAGTGAGTTCTCTTTTGCTAAGAACTGCAAGTATAATGACTCAAAAGTAGGTACTCTTCTTTGGTAGGAGGAAGTTTTCAGCTTGGAGACTAGGAATCTGGTTTGTTGTTGAAACCACGTGGGGAATGCAGAGGTCTGATTTCCTTGTGTCAGGTCTTTTACAGATCTGTATGGTAAGGTTATACCCTGATTTGTTTGTATAATCACAGTTACCAGAAAGTCTTTATCCCGCTGATTAGACTTCTGGATTGCTTTCACTCATCCAGTACAGGGTAACTGTATTTGTCACAGCCCATCAGAACAGCCAGGAAGGCCTGTTTGATAGAAGTCACTGGAAAGGCTGGACATTGTGCTGTGCTTCCTTTTTCATTTTGCTGGATAAGTGTCCTCAATTTGGATCTTTAATGTATCCTCTTTAAGCTGCTCTCAGTTAATCAAATTTTATTTCCAAATTGTATTAAAGTATACCAGACAGGATGATGTCATAGTGTGGGAATGCTCTAGCTTGTTGGTTGGTTTTGAGCATTTGGTACTTGTAGTGAAAGGATGTGTTTGAGCAAATTTAATATGCTGGAAACAAATTTAAATCTCATAGCCTTGTGTGGTAGTAGGCACAGGAAGGTCATTTTTTCCTCTGCCCAGATCAAACCAGGAATTAAAATCAGAAATAGAAACCTGCTCGATCAACTGTTGTTTTAAATCCCATTTCTGGAGTGTGTCCTATGACTGATTTCTGTGGTGGGTCAGTGATCAAATTAATACCTATTGAGGGCAGTAGCTCTGCCAAGTCAGTGGAGTGCTACCCATAGTAAGGTTGTGGCTTGGAGGCCTATTTTACTTGTCGTAATAACAGTTATTATACTTGTTTATTCTTTAACTGTAGTAGCTGTGATAACCATCTTATTGCTGTAGTAAGGTAGCTGAAGTTTTACCCCATTCTAATGATTTTAAGAAAATGAATAATGGAAACAAGGCAAAGCTTTTATCTTGACCAAACACTAAAAAACAAGCAGCCTTAAAAACTAGCGGCAGAGCTCATAATTTTTGGTTTGCATTTTTTTCTTTTTTAAAATTGCTGTCTTCTACCTTTCCTTCATTTCTGTAATTTTGTCCTCTGGCA
Organism: Phylloscopus whistleri; assembly: GCA_017589585.1. NCBI lineage: Eukaryota > Metazoa > Chordata > Aves > Passeriformes > Phylloscopidae > Phylloscopus > Phylloscopus whistleri. The sequence continues at coordinate 253,043 of JADMLD010000046.1, forward strand.
GATGAGGTTTTCTGTAAGAATTACTTGTTTGAAACAGTAAGGGATTAACCAATGCTACAAACATTCGTACCCTTTAAGAACTGTACTATGAGGGTAGTTTTGTGGTGTATGTAAAAATTCTGGCTACCTAGACACGATGCAAACTTCTTTGTGTAGAATTGGTTATGTGTCCTGCTTTCAAATTGTTCAAATTTCATGATAACGTCAGTTTTCCATGGACTGATAACTTTAGGTTGGAATAGGCAGAATGTTGCAGTTTTGTTTGAGTGCTTTCTCTTTAAACTTTTATTATCAGTCTGAAAATAATAATGGATTTTGAGAAAGAGTTCTTTAGCAAGACAGAATGTTGGAATAGTGGTCCTGCTTAGAGCCCTGTTTGTAAAAGTTGCCATAAGCAACATTCTTGCAGGGAATAAAAAAAAAATCTGCATGTAGATAATCAGTGAATGTAAATTGCCTTATGTCTCTATAGCTTTCCTTTTTATACTTTGTACACTGGGATACACTACACTTTTTGTGGTTTATTGGTATGTCTTAAGTGAATTTACAATACTAACTGCATTATTAAAGGGAAGGCAACTGTTAGCATCAATGTCAGATTTCTCTACTGCTTTTCTCATGGGTAAGCAGTAGCTTTATCATTAAGAACCAAAAATAATTTAATTCCTGTTCAATGCAGAAGATAATATTTCTTTTATGGTTTAGAAGGCTAGCCTTGCTTTTCAATGCTTTCATTATATAAGAAACTTGACCATGTATGTCTGGACTTCTAGGAAGCAAATTACTGTTTTTAAAACACAATCTATATTTTAGAAAGTTTATATCCTGTAAATAAATGAAAAATGAATATTGTTAACAAATAACTCAAGTCTTCCTTTAAACTGTGTATAAATTACATGAGGTTTTTTTTTTCTGAGATTGTAAACCTAATGGCTTTTAAAACCTAGATCCTAGCCTGTATTACTATTAGAGAATAATGGTATGTTGAGACCAACTTTGGGAGAGAATTACTGCTATGTAAACATTGGAGTAGTTGGGTCTGTTTACTGCTTGGGCTTTTTAGAGTTGTCAGTACTATTTTTTTAATCACTTTCCATTCCTCCTATGCATTGGGCCTGAAAATAATTAAATTTTTTACTATGAAAATTAAGAATATTGCCTAAACTATTAGGGTGCACTGTCATGAACCACCAGTTGCTTGACTCTGACTGTACAAATGCAGATAGCATTGATTTACTCTTTAGTAATTATTTAAGAGCAAACTGGAGTGCTTCTCCAAAGCTTATACTATCAACTTAGTGAGTAAAAGCTGTGTAACCTCTGCAGCTTAGTATCGTGGTTGTTTTTAAATTAACATCTGTCAGCATCTGAGCATACAGAGCATGGTAGCTGAAACTATGTGTGCATTGGTTATCCTTTACAAAACTTCATGTAATTGATTCTGTGGTCAAAGTAGGTAGGAAATCTTATGTCCTGTGTATGCTGCTTATGGAAAAAGAATACAAAATTAAACAGAGAAACAGAAGCTTTTCTTTTTCTAATTGGAAGAAAGTAAAATTACCCTCCAAAGTCAACTGTCCTTGTGTGTCTGTGGCATCCGCATTCTTATTGTTTATTCTTCCACTGTGGAAACATATGGCTCAGTTGCAGTGTGGTAGCTGTTGAACAAGCACTTACTGTATTCTCAGGCAAAAAAATTGGTGTTTGAGCCACCTCTACTTATATTCTGACAAGAACTTCTTTTTCTATGGAAAATGAAATGCATTGCAGTTAAGGTAACTTCAAGCAGGAAGAAAGCAGTGTCGAAGAAGCATAATGTTCAAACTTGGACCATTTTCATTATTAGCCCCTCCTGATTAGGTTTTTTAGAGTTCATTGTTGGTTGCATTGGATGTTGTGGATTGCTGGAGAATTGTTATGGTATCTTAACTGCAGAGCTACCTTTATGCTATTTGTGGTGTGTCAAGGCATTTTCTAATTCTTTGACTATTTTGTGCAGCATGGCAGAAGATTCAATTGGGCAGTTTGGAAGCGTAGTTTTGGAAGTGTGTGAGTACTGATGCTCCAGTTGTTCTGACCCATTCAGTGCAGCTGAAAACAGCGTTTAGCGGATGTCCTACTCATTAGGTACTTACTCTGTTTTAGCTGAGATACTTTCCTTGTATTGTCTTTGACTAGCCTTAGGTGTTTAAACAGATTGTGTTAAGGCCTCTGTACTTTGCTTGATCAAGGATCCTTTTGTTGAATGAGTCAAGGGCTTTCAACTTTGCTTTAAAAAGTAAAAAGAAGATGTTTTTTAGCAAGAAATTGTGTACAGTAGGCCTCCATTACTCTCATCTCTGATGATGTTATGAAATAATGCCTTATAATTTAGGTCAACTATCTTCAAAAGTGTTACGAGTAGTGGCATTTATTTTGGTTAGGGGTGGGAGAGGGGGTTAATGTTTTTTCTGCAAAGGAACTACAGTTAACTGGTCTGGAAGTTCCAGAGTTAACTGTTTCAGAATCAGTTTCTGGTAGATTAAAGTAATGCCTCAGTTTTCACAGCGTTGCACTCTTATTGTTTCTGTGATTCTGGATTAAGTACTTGGATTTTTCCCTGTGTGTGAGCTAGTGAAAGGAGCTTAATTTTGTCTCAGTTTGCCTCAATAAGAGAGATATTTTTTACTAACTTGCTTACTGCTTTTCATTTTTTACCACTGAGTGCTTGCTAAATATATACATGCTTACTTCCAGTCATAACAATACAAAAATCACACAGTGATATGATTCATGTCCGCTCCTAATGTGTTGGTGAGAGTTGCCTTGTAAAGTGCAATATAGAGCTCTTTATTTTAGGGGTGTTGGGTTGGTGGGGTTTTTTTTGTGTTTGTTTGTTTTGAGTTCTGTTTTCTTTTGAAGAAAAGTCTTGGCAAATCTTTTGCGTCAGCAGGTGTCATTTCTTATTGCTTACTTTTAATTGTGAACTGCTGTGGTATGTGTCAGGATATCCTGACTGGAAACCATATGGTTTACCAACCATCTCCTTACAGACTTACTTCCTTTGAAGCCTTGTGTACTCTGTATAGTGAAGGAAACCTTACACTACTTCAGTGGGCCACTGATTGGAACATAATATTAGTATTTTTTTCAAGTATAATGCGTAAAACTAATGAAAGTGTTGAAGAATTTTTGTGTGGCTTTCTTAAAAGCTTGTTCTAAAATGGAAGATTCTGGTAATGTGCTGTATTTATCTCTTCAAGTTCAGCAGAAAGTGAAGCCTTGTAAACTATCTTGTATGTAATGATGTGAGACTGAGGAAAACTTTCTAGAATTTCTGAAAGAGAAAATAATTCTTCCTTATGATTGGATATTCTTTTTGTATAGCTGAATGGACTAACAGTTGAAAATACAGCAACCAGCATAAGCAAATTGCTTTTTCTTGTTTTAATATTTTAATGGTATTTCTAATATATACAAAATCACTTATATTTTGCTTGTTGGCACATCTGGTCAAAAAGATAGACTTCAGAAAAATGATTAATTCTTTGCTCATGAGATTTAAGTTAGGGTAAATAAGTATTTCAGAATGATCGCAGCCTTCTCTGCTTGTGGTCTGCTCTCATTGCTGCCTTTTTTTTCTGAATAAACATTTTGATCTTTCAGATTTTTTTTCCCTTGTGCTTGTTCCTTCAGAGAGTTCTAAGGCCTGATCAGTGACAGATTTGTGTCTCTTTTAGTTGGTCTTGTATGAATGTCAGTCTGGTTTCAAGTTTTCACTAAATCAGAAATCACAGTGAACTCAAAGTTCTGAGGAAAAAATCTGGTTTTTGTAAAGATTTTCACTTCTGTATTTGGGATTCCAGTTCTTCTTACTCTTCTGCTAAAAGAAATTCATGTATGTTTCTGCATGGATGATTTTCAGATCTAGCTACACATGTAAGAGTCTTTGGCCGTGTTTCTGACATCTCCTTAGAGAATTCTATCTGTCAGCCTAACCAGTGCTTTTTTTGATCTTGAAAGAATGCTATCATAGCTAACCTTTATTCTTTGAGAATCCTACTTTAGACATCTCCTAACCTACAACTGGGAGTTGTTTATCACATAAAGTATAAACAAGTTATTTTCAGTTTCAAAGCTCTTGCAGTTTTGAATTGCAGTTTCAGGCTTCATTACTGGTCAAGAGATGATCAAATATGCCTTACTTTTTTTTTTGTTTCCTTCCAGCTCATTCTCAGCTTTAAGGAGTTCCTTTATAAGCCATTAAATTATTTGAGAGCTTGTTGTGGAACTTAGCAGTTTGTGTCTAGAAATACCAAACTGCTGGTGTTCAGTCTCTGAACCACTCTTCAGCATCTTGAACAGCTCATGTATTCATATTTGCCTGCTTCCGTTTTTTTGGGTTTTTTTTCTACTAAGATGTAAATTTCTCTGGGATCAGGACTGTTCTACAACACATAGAAGGCTTCCTGATGTATTATTTGATTTAAAAGTTGAAAGAATAATAGAAATTACTAAAATAACAATCAGTGAAATGAGGAGAGCTATTGCAAATGTCATATTTTAAATACTGTTTCGAATGGTGCTAGACTTTTTAAAAACTTCTTAGTGCTTGACTTTTGTCTACTCTACCTCCACTTTCCTAACTATGACCCCCTGTTACCTCAGTCTAATTGCCTGATTGTGTTCTTGCACTGTATGTTTCAGACACAAACTATTACCTGTTCTCTTTGCTGTTTGGGGTGCATGAAGGTCTGTTAGTGGCAGCAGCCTTAAGGCAGTGAATTTCTTAATGGTATAGATGTAGAAATTACAGGAGAGGTCAGCAATAGTGATAGAGCTTTGAGTTTGGAGAGGTGACCAGGATACAGGTTTGTTCCCCTCTCACCCAGAAAAGCTCAAGGATACATTTTTTCCAAGTTGATAGTAGTAGGAATAGGAATCGACTTTCAGCAGTATTAAGATATTTTTATAACCTCGTTAGTTACCTCAAAAGAATGTCAAAGTCACTAATATATAAAGTGGCAATCTCCAAATGATGCCTGTAAAACTTTTATACCACATGGTCTTAATTTTTTCATAAGTATTTGCATATGTGCAGCTGCATCTAGAATGTGTCCCTATGCAATGTTTTAGCCCAGCTGAATAGCTCAGTGCAACAGCAGTCAAAAACTACCTGTTAATTTTAGTCTCTTTTCTTTCTAGAACAGAACATTACATAACAAATTATCAGAAAATTTAGATAACCAGGAGACAATTCTAATCTTGTTATGTTAAGGATGTCTAGGAAACAAAGAGTACCTTTCTCTTCCAGTAACATTTCCAGTGGAAACTAGATTCAAATAAGGGTACCCTATTAGTTTGAACTTATTCTTTGAGTAACATGTATTCTATTAATATTTGTGCCATTTGGGATCACAGTAGTTCCAAGTCCGTTGAGATGCTTTCTTCTGCTTGGTTTAAATGTCAGAGTTTCAGTAGTGAAGGGACTACAGGGGTAGTTTTGCTGAGGCACTGGCAGAAGCTTCATCCCTGTCCAGTAGAGCAGCCAGCTCCAAGATGGACCTGCTGCTGGCCAAGGCTATTCCCATTGGCAGCAGTGGTGCCTCTGGGGGAATGTCTTAAAGAAGAAGGAAGAAAAGCTAACTGTGCAGAAGCAAATTGGCAGCCGGGGAAGAGGGGAGTGAGAATATTTGTGAGGGATGACTCCGCAGCCACGCTGCTCAGTGAAGGAGGGGAAGGTGTTCTGGGTGCTGGAGCAGCGATTCCCCTGCAGCCCACGGTGAAGGCCAGGCAGGTCCACAGAGGAGCTAATGTTCGCTGTAAGCCATGGAGGACCCCATGCCAGAGCAGGCTGATGCTTGAAGGAGGCTGTGATACCATATGGAACCTGCGGTAGAACAGGCTTCTGGCAGGACCTGTGGTCCCATGGAGAGAGAAGCCCACACTGGAGCAGGTTTCCTGGAAGGACTTGTGACCCTGCAGAGGACCCGTGCTGGAGCAGTCTGTTGAAGGACTGCACTCTAACCCCTGTGGAGGGGATATGTTCTAGAGGAGTTTGTGAAGAGCTGTAGTTCGTGAGAAAGACCCATGTTGGGGAAGTCCAAAGCCGTCTGTCTCCTGTGGGAGGGACCCCTGTCTGGAGCAAGGGAAGAGTGTGAGGAGATCTCCCACTGAGGAGGGAGGAGTGGCAGAGACAAGGTGTGATGAACTGACCACAGCCCCCATTCACCATCCCCCTGTGCTACTGCGGGGGAGGAGATAGAGTGCAAAACAAAATTAGAGCCCAGGAAGGAGGGAGTGGGGGGTGGAATGTGTTTTTATGGTTTGGTTTTATTTTCTTGTTACTCTGATTTGATTGGTAATTAAATGAATTAAGTTCCCCAAGTTGAGGCTAAGTACATTAATATTAAGTACCTCTGACAGTATTTGGTGAATGATCTCTCCTTGTCCTTGTGAGTCTTTCATTATGAGTAGGGGAATGAGAAAGAAGCATTGGTGGGTATCTCCTCATCCAGCCAAAAGCAAAGCACTGAACTTTTATTCCAGCCAGGAGCTGGAAAACAATGAGTTTATAGTATTTTTTTCCTGGTTTCCAATACCTGTTTTTGAGTATCTAAAGTGTGTCTGTTGTAGGTAATAACTTTTGAACCACTGTCACAGTTCAGACCATTTTCGTATGTGCAGAGCTTTCAAAACAAAATTTCCCTAGGGTTTAAGAGGCAATATTGTTGGATAAAGAGATCCAGCAGATGACAAAGTAATTTATGTCAGTTCTTAGTAGGTAAACACCTGTAGCTAAGTTAACCTGCAGCAAACAAATCTGTATGAAAGTACTGCTCTTAACATTTGTTGTATGCTGTGTTTTGAAATGCTCCTTTGCATACATTAGACAGGAAAAGACACACTTTAAGGGCAAACCCACAAAATATGTAAGTAAGCTTGTTTGCTCTTAATAGATGTGACAAGATTAAGTCAAATTTTGCCTCTTTTGACATTAGAGACAAATGTTGGAATTTCACAGAATATAAATGAAGTAGGATTTAATTCTTTGGCATTGGAGGTTAGAGAAGTATGTTATACCTGATAATTTTTTGTCTCAATGAATTTCTTGTCTTTTACATTCTCTTGTTTTTGCTTATAGGTAAGATTGTGCCAAAACCCAAAGCTTCAACTTAAAAACAGCCCACCTTATATACTTGACATTCTACCTGATACTTACCAACATTTGCGACTTATACTGAGCAAGTATGATGACAACCAGAAACTTGCACAACTCAGTGAGAATGAGTACTTTAAAATCTACATTGACAGTCTTATGAAAAAATCAAAACGGGCCATAAGACTCTTTAAGGAAGGAAAGGAAAGAATGTATGAAGAGCAGTCGCAGGACAGGTAAGTGAAATACTTCAATATGAAGTAGCTCATCCGGTCTGTCTGCATTCTTGACACTGTTGTCTGCAGCCATTGTGTTTTAACATTCTTAATTATTCAAAGAGCAGGAATATTTATTGCTAGGATTCATTGACCTGGCAGGTCAGTCAGTAATTTGCTGGATTTGTTTCACTCTATGCTCTTATCTGTCACTTTGTGACCTTTAAAACCAAGTGGATTTCCTTCATAAAACATTCATTTCATTGTAATTACTTATTCACAAGGCTTACAGTATGTAGTTTTTCCTGTGGTAGAGAGAGTGACTGTTAACTTGGATTGAGCTTGACCTCCCTCCCTACCCTAGATCCTTAAACTTTGGGAGCCATGATGGATATTGACTTAGAGTTTTCACAAGTGATGGAATGAAGCAGAAAAATATTCACACTTTTCAGACATTACATGATGTTATGGTAAGGTAATAATAATGTTAGTTTCATGCTGTTAAACCTTTTCAGAAACCTAATGGATTCTTGATTTGCAATGGTTGAGTTTTAATAAAAGGAATTAACATCCGCTTTGTCTGCACTCTTGGTGGTAACTGGAGAGGTTTTTAATATTTGATTACCTAATATTTTAAAAAATAATATTTCAGGAAATTCTGTGCAATATCTGCAATCTTGTTTTGGGAAGAGTGGGATACAACATTGTTGTGGCCATTAGTCTTTGTCTTGTGTGATATTACTGTAAATCTAGTCAAATGAAAGAGGTGATGCTCTTTCTGAAGTCTCCTCTTTTTAATGGAGATAGTGGGGAATGAGATGTCAAGTGAATGGAGGATTGAATTCCTGCTCATCTGTCTGTCTGTCTGCACTTGAGCTCTGAGGCAGGCATGGTGATAGTATAGTTTTACAACTGGTGAAATTGGCTGGTAGAAACAGTGAAATGTCTACATTCTTGTAAATGTCACTGCAACTATATTTGAATTGTACACATGTTCCTTCCAGATCTTTGGCAATGATTATAGCTATTCAGTCTACTGTAGTAGTCTTTTGGGCTTGGTAGGGTGTCTGAAATTTGCTTGACATCTAAGGATTTCCTTCTTAAAGAACATCAGGACTGTCCAAGTGTGAATATATTTAGGCAAAAACACTCCAAGAGGAACAAAATATACTGTTTAAGATGTTTTAGTGATCAGTAAAGATTTTGATGAATGCATGGTTTTTTATGTTTGAATTTTTGAGTGTGTAAAGCAGTGTTTTCACTGTAGATGTGTTCTTAGCAGAACTCCTGAGAGAGTTGTTCATCACTGAGCTTATGGCTACCTATGTTAGGCATCCCATTTGGTGTATGGACAGAAGTCATTGTGTTTCAAAGGAAATGTGAATTTGTTATGACAAGGGAAATTTGACAGAAGTAGTTGGATTATATAAGCAGGTTCTATTTTGATTTACCTGTATTGTATGAAACCCTAATCTAATTACAGATTTGCTTAAAGTTAACAAAAATTAAAGCCAATTTCAGTGTCACTTTTCAAAATACTTGCTATAAGCTCTGTACAGTCATTCTGGCAGTATGTTAGTAACTCCATCTAGTTGGTAGAGTTGCTTCTTTCCAGTTACCCATTTCATTTCCTGCATTAGGGTAACAGCGCTGATAGAAGAACATCTTCTGTGAAGCACAGAATTTTTGGAGAAGGTGTAGTTAGCATATTTACTGTCTATTTGGGCCATTCTAATGAGATGTTTGGAGAGGAGGGATTTTAAATCATACTAATGAAGCATACTGAATCGCAATAACTATTTCAGCCTTTTAAAATTAGTATTTCAGAAGGTGACAGCCATCTTCTTTTGCTTAGCTGATGGAGTTCAGAGCTTGAGAAAAGGAGAGTAATAGAAATGTTTTTCTTGTGTTCAAATTGTTAGTTGTGTTTCCTATACAAATTGCATTCTGACATAGAGTCAGAACGAAAAAATTGTAAACATTACTTCAGTAGATCATGACCCATGTCATTCCAAGTAAAAGTCTATATCTTTATGATTTAAGTGCATCCTCTTTTATCTACTGGTGAGGTTTAATCTGTGTGTCCTAGTTTTAAGTTGAATGAAGGCGTACTTGTTTGCTGAGCCATATGACTAAGTATCTGAGCACTGCTAAGCGGTGCTTCAATATACTTGATCATGCTAATTCTTGGTAACTTAGCAAAACAAGTTTTTGATATTTAGCCTCTGGTTCCAAATATTCTTGCATTAACTTTATTTGTTAGCATTATAATGTAATTGTAGCAGTGATAATTTAAAGATTGTATTTTTGAAGATGCTTTCAAAATGCTTTTTTTAGTAGAAATATTTGGAAATGCTTTTTTTAGTAGAAATATTTGGAAATAGTAGATTTAAAAAAAAAAAAAAGGTAAGGGAAATGTTGGCACCTGGACAGTTTCCGTGGTTTTCATTCTTATTCTCTTTTTGTTTCTATATAAAAGGGCATCATGGAAAAGAGAAATGCTTCAATCTTCATCAATTTGATTGGTGTAATTTTAACCTATTAGCATTATTGACTAATCTGCATTTTTATAGTGATGGTACATTTAGGAACCAGTGCCAACATACATGTGATTTTATTTGTGTGATGACACAATAATTCCTCTGTTGTGAATAATTTATCATAAATTTTAGTTTTCAAAGATCCTGTGGATGAAACAAGTTAGAGAAGCAGCACTAATGCAGTGTAAGCTTTTGTGTTAGCCATTTGTACAAAATCTGACTGACACAGTATCTTGTTCCCATATCAAATGTGTATGATAGCCATTTAAGAGTAGTTGGTACTGTCATTCTCTATTCGATAAGTCTTGCTAAGAAGGGAAAACAGGGTTGAAAGTTTGTTTCTTGGGCTTAACTGCATCTATTTTCTGAGTATGGTACCTTCTAAAAAATTACATCCTCTCAGTCTTCTTGCTTAATGAAGTAAGGGATAATGTCCAGTAAGTTCTGTAAACTCTACTAGATATAGCTTGTACAGAAATCTTTCTATGAACTATGCAATTTTTCTTTCTGTCACAGATTTTACTTTTTAAAAGGTTATTAGTGCAAGCTTATTAAAATTGCTGGTTCAGGCTCATCTACTCTTAAAAGGCTTTCTCTGTCTTTGAGGGTTTTGGGGTTGTTTTCTTTTTGTTGCTTTTCTTTGTGCCCTTTGTTTATTGGGAAGTAAACTAAAGCTGGAAAGCATCATTTCTGTGAAGTCCAAACTTCCTGCCCTTTTGCTGTATTCCAGAATTAAGCATTCAGAAAAAATAAAAACTCTGTAGAATGGCAGGTTTTGAGACAAATGTGTTATCCAGGTGTAGAAATCAAGCACATAAGTTATAGTAATAAGACTATAGGAGGAATAAAGTGGCAGTGGGGAGATTACATTTGGATTCATTCAGGGTGCTAGACATAGTCTTCACTTGCTAATGGAGACAAGTGGGAGGTTTCCTGTGATTTCCTGTAAATCATATCCTCAGAAAAATGTCCTGAAATGGAACTTACTCTCTGACTTTTAATATTGCTTGCCTTCTGCTATAAGCCCTTTATATGAGCAGAAGCAGAAAAGTATAAAACCAGGGTGTATATTTATTTTTAATAATCTCTTAAAATGCTCCTTGGTTCAGCCAAAGCTGGTTTCTTGTTTGTTTTAAAGTGGCGTTCCAGAGGTGGAAGATGGATATTTCTTAAGTAGTGGATGGTACGGGTGAAGATGTCAAGAGGAGAAGACCTGTGGTGGTTTTGCGGTCAATGTAGGAAGGTGTGCATGAAGGAAATGTCAAAGAAGTCCTTCAAGATGATAACAAAAACACTTCTGTTTCTGTCTAGAAAGTCTTATTAAATTCTCTTTTGCATCTGGCCATTTGGTGTCTTGATTGAAATTACATGTTTCTGTATCGTACAGCTTGTTTAAATGTTGGTGCAGAATTCTTACAGTCTCTTCAGTCTTCTAAGGAGGTCTTGTTTCTGCAATTCAAGTGCTAGATCAAGTTCTCCTTTGTTACTGTTCATGTTGGTTACTGGGTTTATAGAGTATTCCATTTCTCTTCCTTAAGTCCGTGTTGACAACTGTGATTAGTTATGGTTCTTGGATCAAGTCCTTGAACTGGTTCATTAAAGTACACAATGTTCTTTTTGACGCAGAAACTTCTGACCTATTTCTCCTCATCCTGAAAGTACAGACTTGATAAGAGGTTAAAATAGTATCAGGATGGGTGTCAGGTGTGCCAGCTGTAATGCAGTAGCCCTTTGTGTACTTCTGTCCTGTGGTGTGAGGTAACTTGCCTTGCTTCCTTGAATTACCTCCGCTTATGTCACAACCTTGCTGTTTTATTTATAGGGATTTAGGAAATTTATAACTTAGCTAGCCTCACAACTTGTTTATGTCTCCAGGCAGAGGAGGTTTTGTTGATTGTGAGAAGGATCAGGAAGAGCAAAGTTTTAATTCAGGATGATTTTGTTTGGAGAAGTTAAGATTGTTTTGGCTGATGTTTTTTTGTTTGACAAATAGAATGTACAGATTCAGAAAAGGATGCTAATGGCCCTTTTCATAGAGCCAGTTTTGGCTTTTGGTTGACGTCACAGAGATAACTCGGTAACTGTTGAATAAAAATTATGGGCTCCTTGGTATTCTGTGATATGTTCCATTTTCCAAGCATATTAGGTAGTTTTTGGTCTCCAGTAAATTCTGAGCTAAGCTATAGCCCTCAATCTGTTGCTTAACGTGATATGTAAACCCCTAAACTTAAACTGTCTCAACACATTTTAGAGATACAATATATGGACTGTTTTACTGTAATCTTGCTGAAGCTGAGAGAAAGGAATCTAGAATTTGTTTTCCCCTGTTCTTGTATTTATTTACCTGTATTTTTAGATGATTCCTTCACTAGGTTTTTAGTAAAAGTTGCCTTACTCTGCTTGAAAGTGTTCTGGAGTTGTGGCCCATTGCTCCTGTGTGTCCCTAGAAAAAGGAGGACACTTTCTCTTTCAATGTATAATAATGTACGATAAAGTAATTGGGAATGGAACTTGGCTACAATAAATAGCCTCTAACAAAGAGGCTTCTTCCAAGGAAAAGTGAGTGTGTGACTGATTAGATAGGGTTGCATGGGAGGAGGAAATGGAATTAATTCTTTTTTTAAGCTTTTATGTTATGGTGAGAATTTCCACCCTCTTCTCCCCTCCTGGTCCTTAGATGTGATGTAAAACCAGATGTAAACCAAACAGCTTTAATAAACCCTTTGGTGTACCTGACCCACATGAGTGGCTGAGCTTCAGTGCAGATTTGGTGGAGCTCAAGCTGTTTGCTATTTTTGCTTATAGTTTAAATTAAAAAAGGAATGTTACACAAACACACTTTTCAGACAAAGAGACTCTTGTAGCAGAGGGCAGGTGAGAACGTGTGAGAACGTGTGGAGGTTACAAGTGCTGAGCAGTATTATGACAGCTTGTTCTCAGCATAAATGCAAACAGCCTGTGTGACTGCAGTTGTTGTAAGGCAGTATTTAAATTCTAGCTTGTTTTTTTTTTTTTTATCATCTTCAGTGCTTGGGGGTGGGTATTGTCAAATGAGAACAAAGGAAGTATTAGTACCACAGTTACTTAGAGGCAACTATTTATTCAGATTGCAGAGAAAAGACAAGGATTTTAAAACCACAAAAGATCCTAATGAAAAAATAATGGCTTGTAAAGTCTTATAATTGATTTAGATCCTTGATTCATATCTAGTTGTGTAGAAGAGAGATATGTGCACTTTGTCTTTTACTTTTTACTCTTATAAAATCAAACAGCATTTTGTATGTTAGTGAAAGGTCTCTTTCAAACATTATTTTACAAGTAATGTGGTGTTGACAGTCATGTCTGAGTAGAATTCAGCTGGTTGTAAGGGGATATATACACACTGATACTTAACTTGCTGTCTTTTGTGTAATTATTTATGCCTTATGGACGTGTGCATGATGCTGTTGCCAAATTTTAAGGTGCCATACCATTTTTGCCCATTTTGGGCAGGTGTGAAAGCTCACAAAAAGCGCAGTTAGGGGAATCAGTCCTGTAGGCTTTCCATATATTAGTTTCCTTTATGATAAAGCTAATGATAGTTCTGCTGCTAGGATTATACAAAATGACTGTTGCAATGTCTAAACTTACATAGTTTTCTATATGATTTCAGTTTGTCTTTTGAGCATAATATGGGATGGCACAATGACCTGGGGGAAGTAGGTGGTTTTCTGACCACACAGTGCTTTTGGTCAGAGATGTCTGGAAATACTCTGTTGCAGTGAGGATACCAGTACCCATTTCTGGTCTGCAGCAGCTCTGTGCCTCACATCCCTTCCCCATACTTGTCTGCAGGGTCTGTATAGGGAGCAGCTGTGCTTATGGGGCAGACCATGGTCACCAACTATAAATAGAGCTGTGTTACTAGATATGATAAAGCCCCAGTTAGCACCTTTGCGAACTTTTTGAGAAGCAGACAGTGCTGACTCCTGAATTTAGCATGTAGAAAGGAAGGCTCCTGTAATGGACCTGAATGCATCTTTCTTCAATCACTTTTCTATGTGCATTTGATTTTTAGAAACTTTGGTCTTTGCTTGTCTATCTCCAGAAGTATTCTATATTCAGTGATAAGGTATTTGTTTTAAGATGCCTTCAGCAGTAGTCTGCATGATAGAAGCTGCTTGCCATGCAAGCAGGAACACAGAGAAAGATTATAGAAGAAAGGATCCATTTTTATGAAATGTATGCCTAAACTTATAAGCACATATAATTTTATTTTTAGGCTATTAAAAGAAATGGTTTCCTTTTCCTAATCTTCTGTGGCATGGTTTTCCATTAAAAATTAGAAACATGAAAGAATAAAAGTCTGCTTTTATTCTATAAAGAGATGAAAAAAAGTTGGGAATAATCACTTTCAAGTGCTACACTTGCTGTTTAGTCAATAGAAGCTCTTTGAAAGTAAAGTAAAGCCAGTTTATAAAAACAAATGTGCTGTAGTGGTAATCCTTTGTCCAAGGAATGCTTGATCAAAAAATTAGCCTAGAAGACATGCTTGCTATGTATCAAACCTCTAGTCAAGACAGTTTCACTAACCTGTAAAGAGTGAGAAATAACCTTCATTTGAAAAAGTGACAGTATATGTTTAGATTAACACAGTTGAAGTTCTAGTTCAAAACAAAAGTGACAGAATGGAATATTGATGGAAAAGCTGATGGATGGAACTACTGTATTCCATTCATTAAAATCTGGCATGCTAGGGAGTACTTTTGATAATGTCATGGAATTTTAAAAATACTTTATGATCATTTGACTTAGTTTTTTTTTCTTCCTTTCTGTTCTTTGCTTCAGTATTAAGAAAGTTAATTTACTTGAATCATACTAAAAATAACAGTTTTTCTTCCTTTCTGTTCTTTGCTTCAGTATTAAGAAAGTTAATTTACTTGAATCATACTAAAAATAACAGAGTTATTATAATTATTTAGCAAGTCTTTTTATCAGTGGCTACACATTTGCAAGCTAACTTTGTCTTTGCAGATTGTTCAATAATACTGTGCATGCTCTAGAACAAGGCAAAACTTTAATACGGTTAATTTGTGTTAGAGGAACAGGGATTTGTGGTTAAGAATGTAGGTTTGCTGTTGTCTGCACAAAACAATTTTTGTTGCTTGCAATATGAATGTATTGGCATGTTTCATTCTTTTATATTGAGCAATTCCAAATGATGTAAAAGCATATTCTCTTGAGAGCTAGTTTAGGAATATAATTTGCTTGATTTGAAAGAAAATGTGATATTTACAGAAAAGACTGTGCAATGAATAAACTCTTAAAAAATCCAAATAAATGGGATGAGTAATACATGAAAAGGACCAAGAGTAAACTCTGAAGAGAAGCACATCTTATCCCATAGTACAAATGGAAAAAGAAGTCAGTAAGTGAATTTGTGTGAGGGATAAAACTTCCTGAGCAAGCAACCAGGTTACTGTCATCAGTATCTTGTTAGTAATGTAGATGACTAAAATTATTTTTAATCTTTCTGATTTGAGTGCAACCAAGGTATTAATTATTGAAATGTTTTAAGATTTGTCTCTAGCATATGATACAACATTGAGTACTTTCAACATCATTTGCTCAGATTTCATGTTGGAATTAAAGAGGTATTCTGTCTCGGAAGATTTTTCCCCATAATGTTTCATTACTTAATTTATAACATTGTGTAAAGTAAAATACATATTGAATAGTATATTGACTTTATTGTATTTATATCCTGGAAGTATCTTGGCAGATCAGAAAATTTGTGAAGAAGTATTTTTTTGTTCATTTTAGTATATTTGGTCATAGTAATGATTACTTCTTCTAGTGTATCCAATGTAGAGGTAGATTTAACTGTATTTGTTCCTACTGTGATATAAGATAATAAACTAAAGGGGAAACATAGAAGTAGCAGGTGCCTAAGAAACACATTTCTGGGGTATACGATGAAAGATTACGTGGTAGCCTATGGATTAAGATAAATTTAATTTATGGATAAGATTGCTGTGATCGCTATTTAAGACGACTTTCATTTGTAGTTCTTGAATGGTCAAACAGTGGAGATGTAATTTTAGTGTAGTATCTGATGCATTATATAGATCAGGACTCCACTGGGGACCTAGACAGCCAACCTGATAAACTAGTCTTTCACTGCTACTAGCTGATTTTTGACAAGCTGTGACTCTACAGTGGGAGAAAAAATTGGGGGAAAAATAATTAAATTTAATTTTTTTCTTCTATTTGTTACCACTTGTGGGAGAGTTCTCAAAACAAATCATTGCTTTCCCCTAAAATAAAACAGTGAAACTATATGACTGTGAAATTTAAAGCAACAATAAAACAGGAAATGATTCCTATCATATGTACTAGAAATGTGTCAAGATTACCTTATTTATTCCACAATTCTTACTCGAAGTTATCACTAATAATAGTTTGAGCCTTACTTTGTTTTGTCTGTGATACTGAACCAATGTGTCTTTAGGAATAGAATCCACAACCGTATCTCATTTGAATTATTAGCCCCAGTTTTGCATGTACCTTTCACAATGCAAATGTCTCCTGGTGGGGAGGAATACTGAGTAATAAGGTATGGAAGTCTTATCAGCTCCTGATTAGCTGCTATCTCTGTCTCTTGAGTTTCAATCCAAAGTATTGCACTGTGTCTGTTTATGTTGATACGACCAACAGTGGAGAATATCAAGACTCTTGAGAAGGTACTTGACATATTGTGGAACTGAATTAGACATGGGGTACCGATGGCAGAAAGAAGGATCCATGGGCTTGTTATGAATGAGTAAAATAAAGGTCTCTTGCAAATGCTGATTAATTATATCTGGGACCTGGTGTTCACCTTTTTTTCTAGTATCTGTTGACTAACTTATGTTCTTGGTTTAGGAAAGATATTCTCCAGTTTAGTGTTGCCACAAACCCCAAACCACACACTGCCACTCGCTCCCCTCCTTTTCCTCTCTCCCTCCCTGCTGCAGCAGGTTGGAGAGGAGAATTGGAGGCATAGATGGAACAATTTACTGGAAGCAGCAACGAGATAAAATGAACAGGAGCAGTAACAATGTTAATAAAGTTTGCAAAAGGGAGAGTGTGGAGCATGACCTGACCACAGCCGTGTTCCCTCTGGCTTAGGACCAGCATTCCCACCACTCTGACCAGAAGGAAGTCACCTGAGGTGGAATGAAATACCATCATGATCCTGGCCATGCCCCCCATCCCAGCTACTGCAAAAAATTACCCTGCCCTGGCCAGAACCAGGACACACATTCAAAGAAGTGAAACCTACATCATTAATAGAAAATCTGTGATCATTCCCTAGCTTGTGTACAGGATTATTCTGTGACAAATTCTAGTCTTGATTACAGTAAGAAAAAAGAAACATTTTAATCATCTTAATTGTTTCTTGTGTGTGTGCTAGGCTTCAGTCATTTTCTGAAGGCTTTTACTAACCTCTTTATTTGTCCTGAAAAAAGCCCAAACACCTTCATTTGCTCTACATCAGAAATCTTGTTACTTTTTAAGAGGTGATAAGTTCATTTGTTAGTTATCCCTCCTAAAATAGGACATTTTAGGCAATACGGTATTGTTTAAGGAATGACTGCATGTGAAAAAAATTTGCCTCCCTTTACAAGTTAAAGGGCATTAATGTAAGACAGACAAATGTATTAGCATCTGTTTTCAAATTGTTCCAATGGAAGATGGTTCTTAGCCAACAGAATATTTTGTGAACTCATTTCAGAGCTGATTCTGAGTCATGAATGCCTGTCATGGGAAGTATGAAATGCAGGGTCAGTAATAAAACGTACCCAAGAACATTTGTTAGAACAATATTTAAATTTTTTTTAAAGCAGTCATTAATTGGTGAGACCTGACAGGTGTATATCCTAGAGCAGGCCTTTAATTCTAACTGCCCTCCAGTGGGAGAATGTGAAAAAATAAAGACAAACACCTTCAGATGTTTTTCATCTCAGCATTTTCAACAGTTTATGGGGCTATAGAGAATTAGTCATTGTGTAACATGTAAAAAGTTAAATTATTGTGTTACCAGATTACTGTAAGGTTTAGTATCAAAATCCCTGAGCACCATTCTTATTTTTAGACAACACTTAGTTTTGACAGAAGAAAAATAATTTCTCTAAAGTCAAAGTTAAAAGTTTCAGCAAATATGGTGTGTAAGTCTTCCATCAGTACACTTAGGGTAGAGCTGTGTCGAGTTGTATTTAATACTCTATGAATGTCATGCATGTTAAAGGAGATATAATGCAACAAGTAGAGCCTGAAATTATTTGTTTGTTCAGATATACAGCCTGTTGTGAAAATCCTGAAGTGGAGAACCTGTGTTCCAACTGTTGCTTGTCATTAAAAATGATGATAGTCTCTTTTAAGAACATCTGCTTGCCTAATGTGCCAGCAGTAAGGGAGATGTCTATGTTATGTTAACATAGCTTGGTTTTGTCTCTTCATTTCTAAGTATTTGGTTTTAAAATACTAGAAAAAAGCCTAATCTTTTTGTAATGAAATATTGTTCTAGCTTTCAGTTCTGAAACACTGTAGTAGGAAAAGCACATATTCAGTTGCTAGATCATCTCGGTAACGCTGAGTTGGTCATAATGAATAGGCTGTGTCTGTATTTTTTGTTCTGAGTTTGAACAGCTATGCTTTATTTCTAGTTAGGTTATTTTTTGCTGGTTGCCTGAGTCATAGTAGGTCACTTACATCTAAGTATGATGCCATTTAATTTATAGTGCAGCAGTTCCAGGTTTTTCTAGAATTAAGAGTAGGATTTACAGTTACATGCTTTTTGGTTATAGCAGCAGAGTAATGGTGGGTGATAGGAGTGCTGGTAAAGGCTTGTGTCTGTTCTAACTTCATAAGAATTTTTAATCCACTTCATTAGTGCATCTTACTGACAGCTCATTCCCAGTGGCTAGTGCTCCAGTGGTTTTACAGCTTAATGATACATATTCTGGGCTGAAATTGGGAAAATATAGAAAATGTGGCATATATAACCAATTCTTTTTGTCTTCCTTAGAAATTCATATGTCAGCAGGCTGAAATCCTCTCCTCCAGTGTGTTGTTGTTTTTTTTTTGTTTGTTTGTTTGTTTGTGTGGTTTTTTTTGGTTTTTTTTTTTTTTTTTGGTTTTTTTTTTTTGGTTTTTTTTTTTTTTTTTTATGGGCTGCTTTAATATGGCAGACTGGAAGACTGTATTGTACTGTTTTGTTCAGATCTCTGCACATCCTTTTTACTCCCTTAATTCATAGCTGTAGCAAATACACAAAGATTAAAAGCAAAAAAAAGAACCCCAAATCCCCAAAGTATGTAGCATCCTGTTCATGTGTTTCCTTTTACTGTTAATCCCTATAATTAATGCCCTATGAGGAGTGGGGCTCTAATCACTTACAGAGCATAGTCATGTAAGAAGACAGTGCTTGTTTGGGGGGTGTTCAGCAGGATGGAGCAGGGGTGACCCAGGCAGTGCCCAGCTGTCCTCCAGTCTATGCTTATGTGGGTTCCTTAACTACACCCATGTATGACCAACAGGCTTGTAATGGTTGACTGAAAGGAATCCTGCCTTATGAAGTTGTCTTCAGTGCCACTGAGAAAGACTTGCTTATTTTCTCTCATTTTTCCTCTTCCACTGGGAGGAAGAAAAGAATGAGGGAGGGAAGCTGTTCTGTGAGGATCATGGATCTTGGCAGTCACTTTGAAATAATCTTTAATTAATCCCTATGCCAGGAAGAGACATGTTTGAACGCCACATACCAGTTTTTTAGTGGCTGAAGAGGAATGTGAATACAAGATGCTTTTCTGAAAGCGCAAAAGGTTTTTTTCTGGGTTTTCATTTATTTGCACTGCATGAATTTAGTGTTATTAATGCTAAACTGTCGTGGGCAACCTAAAAGATAAACATTGTTTTTTTAGCATCCTCCAATATATCTTTAAATGGACTCAGAAGACAGATTTTTGGATATTTGTTTTAAAAATCAGTCCTTTATTTAATGATTTTTGAGAATGCAGTTTGTTATTGGAATGGATGACTGAAAGGACTTCTGACATACCTTCTCCAGACCTATAAGCCCAGTGCACCCAGTCGGCTGGAAAGGGTAATAACTAGGGAAATACTAGCGAAATAAACTAGCTTATGTTTACTTAGTGTAAACAAAGCAACAAAACAGACCCATCTCTTAGTATCTCTTTTAACATGGTAAAAGTGTCTAGTGGCTAAATCCTTCAAACATAATTGAACAGAAGAGCCCTATCTGTTACATGCGTTTGAGGCACCTGTTGGGGAAAAAGAGACATGTAAATGTAGTGTTCCTTTGTTTATTTGCACTTTGTTTTCAAGTAATGCTGTACTATGCAGAAAGTGTTTCCAAGGCAGTCTTTTCCTTGGGCAGTTATTTGTTCACACTTGTTTTAAGCCTGTTAAGGAGTTCTGTTTGCCTTGTGCTTGATGTGCCTAAATAAGCTGGGAGGGAACAAGTAAACCTTAGAGTAAAATCAACTGAAATCTGTGAAGTTGTGGATATTTATACATATGCAGTTTAAGATACCTGTCATCTCCTTCATATCCTTCTGTACTCTTGTGGAGCATCAGTTCCATGAATGCCAGCCATTTCCTGCTGTATTAACAGAAGGAAGAGTATTTGTCACTGGAAAATTGGGGTATGGGTTAGAGTTGCCAAGAAAAGGAAAAAAAGTCTCAAGGGATGTTTCATGGTTTTTTTTACCTTTATGTATACTTGTGTCTCAACTTTCCTGTGTGGTAGCCTTTCTTGTTTGTTTTGTTTTTAAAAGCTTAGCTAAGAATCTGGAGTGAAAGCAAATGGAAAGATAGTGCTGATTTTAGTACAACTCCCATATATTCTATTCCTGGGTTTTCAGTTTGCTTTATGTAACAGCAGATGGTCCATCTATTGTTTCATTATTCTTTTGGGAGTCTGACCCTCTATAGTGGGTGTGTCCTTTAGTGGAAAAAGAATAACTGAAGTAGGTCTGTTTGTAATGGATGTAACTCACTTTATTAAACTGTTGATGACCTCTGCAGTTCTAGCTCTTAAGATTTTTTTTTTATTTGAGTGCTTGATATTGTGTGTAAATTCTGTCATCAAGGTGCTATTTTTTTCTTTGTTGAGGTGTCAAGAGTATTTTAGATTCAAAAGGATTGTTCACTGCCATAAGTGCTGTTTTGTGAAACGGCATAATTTTACCATATGCCTTGGGTTTCATTTGAGATACTATGAATAAGCAGTGTGACTGCTTTCAAAGAGGCATTCCTGCTGTCCCACATCAACCATGTGGGCTTTCAGCTAAGCTTCCCAGGAAGACAGCAACATATGTGTACACAATGTGTGTATTATATTGGCGCCCACTCACAGTGTTAAAGATGTGTCAGCATTTCCAGAATAGTTCCCTATTTTAAGAGCCTTGTTTTAGCCTGTATGTGAAAGTTGTCTGTGATGGAACTTTACACACAGTCTCAGCCATTGTAGTTTTCAAGCGTGACTTTTTGCCAGGTGAGTATAAGCTGAATTAAATTAATGTATGCAAATTGGATGGAATACATCTAGAGGCATGGTGTGCTGATAGACTTTTAATTCTAAAGCAGTACTTTACCACTAAGTGTACTGAAGCTATAGTGGATGCCACTATTTTTGAAGAATTGTAAGAGATTTGTGGTAAAAGAAGATGGCCTTGGACTTGGGCTTGTGGCTGTTGTCTAGGCTGAAAAGTAGTTATGTTTTTCTAGTAATCATGTCTGTCTGTGTATGGGGAACTTCCAGTTTCACTGAATTTCTTTCAGCTGATGGAGATTCCATCAATAGTCTAGAATGGTGTCTCCCTTATTTGTCAAATCAGTCTCTTTTTTTATATACTGAAAAATGGGGTAAGTAGGTGGCATATTTGCTTGTATTTAAACTGTGTTCCCCCAAGTTACAGTGTTTTCTTGCTAGAAGCCTTTGCCTAATTAAGAAACCATCTAGTTTCACACAGGCAGCAGAGCAAACCATGGGACAGGACGTGCTGATTCTGTAGCGTGTGGGTGGCTGTGTAGGGGAGGGTTCAGATTGGATGTTGAAACAGGCGGACTTCAAGCATTTCAGTTTGTGTGAAGGAACAATAACTTGCTACTGTAGTTTCAAAGGCTACATGCCGTAAACAAAACGTTGTTGTGTTATAACTTGGGATTTACTTATGTGTGATTATATTTGCTGGACAGAAGTTTTATTTTAAATGAATGTGTTTTGAGCCCTCTTTAGCTGCATGCCATCTACAAGCTTCCATATAAATGGCAGATGGTTTCATTTGAGTAACAGCAGGCCTACAAGACAAGCCTGCAGTTTGAAGATAAGCAAATCAATGTTCTTCCACATTTTGAAATCCGAATTGAGAAGCGACACCCCTGGAAAGAGCTCCTATATGGATCCCTGATAGGAAAGGCGAGTGGGCGGGACATTGCCGTAAAAACTCTTGTGCAGCTCTGCTGATCACATTGGGACATGCAGTGGTTTCTGCAGTGGTAGTTTATTCTAATTATTGTTTTAAATGGAATGAATCCTGTTCATGACTTACCTGAAGCTCTTGAGAGAAACTAGATGTGCAATACATCAGGTAGTATGCATAGTGACAGCAAGTATGCAAATTGCTGGCCTTAATTTTTGTGCCTCCCTTAGGAAACACAAGTTATTATTGATAAAAGAATATTGAATTGACAGAAACCTGAGATTTTCTGTTTCTTTTCTGAAACCCTGTCAGTGCACTCCCACCTGCTAGCTATAACCCCTCCCCAAACACTGAAGTATCTTTTAGAACCTGAAACTTTGACTGCCAAGGACAATGAGCCCAGATGTTGTAAGAGCTTATCCCCTGTGAGCTGGAGAGGCTAAACCCTGGAGCAAACAGTAGTGTAACCTTTTGTCCCTTTTTGGGAGTGGGTGGAGTTTGCAGGGGAGGGAGTGATCCAGGTGATGACCTAGTCTTGGATGTAATCAGGTAGCTAGCAGGGCTCATAAGACATTAATATCTTGGGTATGCAATCCAACTGCCCTTCTGATTAGATGAATCACTGTAGTCTGAGTTCCTTTTAATGTTAGTCCAAGAGAACTGCGTGTCTGTAATGAAGTCTGCAGGTCACTAAGGTATTAAATCTTGTGTAAAGATCTAATTTAGAGTGCAATAAATATGCATAGATGGTCAGCCACTACTGTGTCCTGCAGTAAATAGCTTTGCAGGATGATAGCCATAATTTGTGATTAGAAGGTCTGTGTCCTGTTTTCTCCATCTACGAAATGTGATTGTTTACTTAATTTATTCATGTTTGTAAGTGCTTCTATCTTTTTAGCATCAGACTGCACTGATGTCAGGTTAAATTCCTATGGCTGATGCCTAAGCTCATTATTTACATGTTTCCTCTGAATGATCCACATCAGAGATAAAGAGAACTTGCACAAACCTCAGACAAAATCAAAATTTCTTTAGGCCTTTACTTTTTAAGATACCATCTACTAATACTTGAAACAGTGATGGGTGCATATGCAAGTCTGAGTGTTTGACATATTCTGGAAGTTTGAGAGTAATTTAAGTTTCATATAGACTTGATTCTGCTTAATAAAGTGTACTTGACGGCATTCTAGTTTTATGTATCCTTTTGGAGTTTTTCATGAAGACTGTACACTTTCTGGGTTTAATATTACAAAATTAATTTTTGTTTATAATAGCATGCTCCTTTCAAGAGTAACTAGATGGATGATAAAATGCACACCAATCATGATAACAAAAAAAGGCGTTTGAATAACATTGGCTTAGTCATATTTCTTATTTTGCAACTACTTTCATTTCTGTGTAAGTCCTGCGTACCCTGGAGCTCCCACTGTAATAGTTCTGCCTCATTTTCATAATTAGCCTTCCCTCCCCACTGCAGTGTTGCTAAAGTATCCCCAGGGTTCCTTCTTCCACAAGGCTTGATTCCCCTGTGAATCTAGGATGAATATATGGCCTCCTGGGGGAAAAAAATAATATAGTCAGCAAATACAGCTGTCCATGACTGCAGTGTTATAACACAGTTTTACACTGACAGTTGAGATTTTATATACTCTTTAGCTTATAATGGAGAGAACTAAGTAGTAATAATGCTGTCCCATCAAGGACTATTCAAACAGTCACATGCACTTAAATAGATACTCTTTCATCTTTGAATAATTAGAGAACATTTCTATTTTGCCAGTCCAGCAAATGTTCACCAGACCTTCACAAAAAGCTTACTTTATTCTTTTTGATGTTGTTAGTATTTGAGTGACAGTTTTATTTGTACAGTACTTTAACTCTTCAAAGTGGTGTTACAAAGGGTAGTCAGATTTTTATGTTCAGAGAGATTTGTTTTTAAACAACCATACTTTAGGTTTTTAACTTGATTACACTGAGAGTTTTGCATTGCTTCACAATTCCATGTGCCCTGTCTAGTGCAATTTGTTTAAAGAAATCTCCACATGAATCATTAGAGGATAAGTATTTAATACAGCCTGAATTTGTGCTTTCCAAATTAAATAGTGGAAGCCTTTTCTCACTGTTCTCTTCCCAACAAAATATTAATAAGATTTTTTCTGCAAATTAATTTGAAATTTGCTTTCCAAAGTGTGGGGCAAAGCAATGCAACAGAGATGAGTGTTAAAAGAAGACCAATTTACTTCTGCTTCTCATTAAGTGGACTGAATTTGGTGCAGTGGGAGTTGGGATATATTGCACTGGGCTTTGTATTGCTCTTGTGACAGTCTTAAAAGTTATGAGGTACGGCCAGAGAGGGTCAGAAGAGAAAAGCTTGCAGAGGAGGAGTGAAAGAGAGGCAAGATAGATGAAGTCCTAACTGACCCATGCTTGAACCTGCTGTCTTTGTGGCCTGTGACTTTTTGGCAAATCAGTAAGCATGACATGAATAGCATTATTCTGTTATAACATTTAGTAGCCCATGATCAGTTACTTGGTTTGTGTAAAAGCAAATGACCCCTCAGATTTCCTTCTCTTTGAATCTCTTTATGGATAGAGGCATGGTCGCTTAGAATAGTTAGTCAAATTTATTGAGTTCATGAGAAAAACACACAAAATGCACGTCTTAATTTCCTCTAGCTATATATGACCTCAGTGTTTCGTTCCTGAAAAATCAACATTTAGTCAGTAGCTCTCTCCAAGGAGTGCTTCAAGTGTGTAATTTAATTTGATTCCATTTGATTTATGGTACCTACTTAATCTGGATTTGTGGCTAAGTTGAAGAATGAACTAAGTTTATGTACCTCTTTTAAGTCAAAGCTAGTTGGAGGGTTTGAGTGTGCTTTGCAGTGAAGAATGAAGTAAGATTTATTAGACAGCTGAATGTCTATTTAAATCTAATTTACCCACCACTAAGTTCTCATTTGTTGTGTGTTCATTTTAACTTAAAGTGATCTAATTAAGATGCTTTGGTTTCATTTTTTCTGTCCCGTACCATAAGTTTTAAAGGAAGTGCTGGACAATGGCTGCTGTCCAGAAATCTTCTGAATCGTGAGACCCAAAACTGCTGATTCTGCTCCTCCTGCCACCATTCCTTCCAAAAACTGTTTGTTGTTAGTGCATACTTTTGGATGTCAGTGTGTCTTCTGGTTTGCAGGATAAAATGTGCTCATTTTCAGGGCAAAGGCTGCCTCAGTAACATATCTGAAGAAAACAATGCATCACAATTTGTCAGCACACAGTTTTGTTTCTGTGAAAGGTGGTATTATCCCAATGTGTTTGAGTTAGTGAAGTTATACTCTGTGTGTAGTACTGATGGAGGGATCAAGTTAAGGATGAAAGAAGTTGAGCTTTTGCTTTTCTCATATGGAACTGTTTTGAATTGGAGTGCATGGGGAAGTAACCCCAGCTGACTCAAAATATATCATAACAGAGAGCTGCATTCTATGGTTTTTATTATATTACTTACCTTACTGTTAGAGATGAAACTGCTCTAAATTTTAATATCTGACTTAGCAAAGTAGTTTTATAGTACTAAGGGTTTTTTTTGTCAAAGAAACCCCTCCTATTTAACTTTTGCATCATTATTTTAATAAGCTTATATGATGAGTTAGTTTATATCAAAGTTAATATATGTTTTCATGTCTATCTAAAACGATGAAAGATGACTGCACTTTAAGACATGGGTTTTTTAAAACATTATTTTAAAATAATTGTTGCACTGTGTTTCTGAAAGTTGATTCAGAATCATATCTGGTAATGTGCAACGTGTAGATAAAGACTTGGAAGCATTTGATTCCCACCCTCACATGCCAGTGGTTTATATATTTTATGCAAAGACCGACCTGTTAGTGTTATGTGTGAAATAAGTACAAGTGGGATTTTGGTCATATTCCTGACTTTTATATGGTATTTATTTCTTAATACAAAAGTGCTTTTAGATTTTTATTCAACTAGAAATTGTGGAAGTTGAGATACAGAGAGGTGTGAAAGTAATTCTCCTAGGATTATGTAGTTTGTTCAGAGCAGTGCCAGAAAGAGGGTCTCTAGCTCTTCAGGCTCTTGCTTTGATTTCTGTATTATATCATGCTAAAGATTTTTCTGTTTCCATATTTTTATTAAAAAGGGGATGATACATAAGAAGATATTTGCCTTTTTAAACCCCTTTCTGATCTAGGGATTTGCTGTAAGACCAGGACGATATTTCCTGGAGGAACAAGCACATTGGATGTAAAGTTTCTAGGACAAATTCACTTTTCATATGGCTAGCTACCAAGCTGGATTAAAAACTCTTTAGACATTGCCTGGCATCAAGCATCTACACAGTGGATATAATGAATAATAGTAGAACAGTATTACATAACTAAATTTCCATGTAATGTTAGATTTTTCTGATTTTGTTTATTGAGCAAAGCAGAAGTGAATTTAATCAGTTATAACCATTTCTTTTTAACTGCTTGAACACAGGAGAGTGGACTTAGTTTCTGCTATAGTAACAGGAAATAGAGCATTTTGGAGTTAGTTAAATGTAGGTAAGATTTAAATGTAGGTTAAATACAGGTAAGATGCAATGCAGTGGTTTGTAACAGCATGTGAAAAAGGTGCCAAGTTGAGCAATAGGCATCAATGACTCACTCATGATTAAACCTACATTCATATCACCACTCTTGTATCTAAGTATTCAGAAGTCTGTGAAGAGGAAGTGAAGATTTTAAAGCTAAATCATACAGTTTTTATTTCCAAAGGTCACACTGAATTTTGTCTTCAGCTGTACTGAGTGAAGAAATGCTGTTCTCAAAAGAATCTTGCCCTTAGAACAGAAATGGTTCCCGTGGAGCTGGCTGTTGTTGCTGTGCCTGCCTGAGTGTAAGGAATGTTGCAGCATCTTATATCGACTGGTTCCATTTTCAGTGCAGAGATGCTTCCAGCTGAACTGCAACTCTTGAACAGATAGTACTCCAGGACACAGCTGGTTTTAAACTTCAGTTCACACAGCTTGGGAATTGGGTCTCGTGGGAATCTTCTCTCTTACTCCTTTTTGTGTTGACATTTAGTTAGCTTTCTGTAATGGACATTCATGCTTTTTCTGAAAAAGTGATGTTGTTAGCATTCAACAGTCAACTCCTCAATTTTACTTCTTGTCAGACTTGCATTGTGGATGTGCTGATCTTAGGATTTGCCGAATAACTGAAGCTGGAAAGATCATATGATTCAACCCCTCCGCTCAAGCAGGGCCACCTGCAGCCAGTTGCCCAGGGACAGGGGGCGGAGGGAGGAGAGAAATAATTTTCTTCACAAGTTCAAGGGAAGGTCCATGTCCTAGCTTTTATTTTGGTTCTTGTAGAGAGCAGTCATAGGTATGTATAAATAACTGTCCAAAAATATTATCTATTTTAATGTTGTGGCATCTGGCATCAGATAGGGTTTTTTTCTTTCTTTTTTTTTTTTTTCTCTTTTTTTTTTTTTTTTTTTTTTTTTTTGTAATAGACTCTGGTTTCAGTTTAACGCATACTGAGTATGTATCACACAGACTCATATGAGTGAAGTTAACAGGATGTCATCTATTGATAACAGATTTCCTGTCCCTTTCTCCCCCTGCCACCTTTTTTTTCCTTCCGTGGGGAGCCCGGGGGTATGGATACATCTGATGCTGCCTTTGCTGATCTATGATCCACTGCATGTGTTTAATAGATACCAGCTGGATGACAGTAGCACTGAAAACAGGCTCACAGAAAAGGTAAAGCTCACAGAGCCACACAGAGAAATTTGATTTTAAATGACTGGAGGGGAGACCTCCCTGCACACTTTAATTTGGGTAAGATGACGTAGGAGAATGGAGCGATGTTGGCACAGAGGAGGAACGTAGTGTGAGAGAAGGTCCACTGAAAAAGATGTTCCCTGGTGATGAGGAAGTGGCTAAAGCACCTTGAGTTCTATCCAGTCTTTAAGGTATAAAAATCATTGAGCTAACAAAATTCCATTTTGGAGGGAAGAAGACAGCTAGCATGATGCAAGGTTAACTGATTTTGTTTGCTTATTTATATATATGTTTTATACAGCAGAGCGTGTACAGTTGAACTGCAAAGAGGCAGATTGTAGATGGAGGACTAAAGCCTTACCAAAATGATGTGAATAGGTAAAAATCAATAATATAATTTTCTTTTTTTTTTTCAGCCATGCAGTAAACATAGGATGTTGGGCCTGTTTAATGTAAAATTAGCATGTGACTTTCAAAATAAAAGAGCACAGAGCAAGATTTTTGAGACAGAGCCACATGGCTTTCTCACCTCTAGTTTGAATAGGGAGGAACCATGGAAGCAACTTGTGGTCTAGATGTGTTTCAAAGAGAGGGCATTGTTAGTAGCATTTAGATGTAAGTAGAAAAGGTGGGGTTAGAGAAAGTCTGGAGAAATCCTATGGCATTTCCTGGAATGGTATGTCTGAAGATGCCTGGAAGCCCTTCATTGTAAGTGGCCTGTCCATGTTGAAGGTGAATGTGGCCCTACTAAGGCTGTACCTCAAAACTCATCAGCCGTGCAGATTTTTAAGCTGCAGGGTTTAGTTATGCTTAGAAGAGCAGAATATTAATTTGCTAGACTATAAAAATAACACAGTGAGAGACTGATATTTTAAAGCTCAGGATGTATTCTGATGTGTAAGACATGCTTATTTCCTCTGAAGAGCTATTAATGAACTCAGGTTTCATGAATTCACGTGTACTTCTACTAATTGGAAACAACTCCAAAGATGTTCTTGACCAGTCCCTTGTTTTGGTTCCTAGGGGTTTAGTTTCTCATATTGTGTTCTGAAAGGAAGTTTATAATGCAAACAAGTCATCCAAGAAAGGCAGCAAAAGACTAACTGCCTGAGCTGCTCTGTTATTTATGCCTGCTGACATAAGAAGAGGTTTCAATCCACTAGATTACAAATAATGAGATTGAAGCCTCAGTGACACAATTTGCATGCACATGCACATGTTAGCGAAGTATGTATTTGTCAGTAAAACACAGAAAGCTGGCTTTAAAATTTGACA
Organism: Phylloscopus whistleri; assembly: GCA_017589585.1. Taxonomy (NCBI): domain Eukaryota; kingdom Metazoa; phylum Chordata; class Aves; order Passeriformes; family Phylloscopidae; genus Phylloscopus; species Phylloscopus whistleri. The sequence continues at coordinate 282,469 of JADMLD010000046.1, forward strand.
GGCACATAGAGATTTAAATTTCTGAGATACTTCTCTTCTGCTCTGCATATTACTTTGTGTTTCTTTTTTAATATGGCAATATCGTAACTCCTTGGGGTTTTAGTCCTCTGCTGAATTATTTCTTTGTATTCGACACAAGGTGTTCATAATTTCTGCCCAACATTTGGAGATCCTGCTGTTTGTGCTTAGGCAATTGCCAGATGTGTGTGTAGTTAAGTTCTTTACATGGAGGCACATTATTATCATGCCTGCCCATGGTGGGGTTTCTGTGTCTTTAGTTGTCTGTCAAATTTACCATATTTAGAATTTGAAAGCAAAGGCATAAACTTGTCTTTGGACAACCAATATGTGCGTAGAGGGAACTAAGTTTTTTATAAAGGAGAATGTATCATTTTAAATCAGGTATTCAGATATTTTGGGTTTGGGTGTTGTAAAAATGAATATAATGCCCCAGACCATCTTAAAAGTTACTTGTAGACACCATGTGTGAAGTTTTTCTAGAATTGTATAAGAATAAAATACTAGGTTGCCTTCTGTTAAGTGTGCAGAGCATTAGCTTTTAAAGATAGTTAAAATCTCAAATGTAAATGTTCTGTTTATTTTATTTCCATAAAATAGGTTTGCAGTCACACTGTATAACTTTCACCAATGAAAAGCTCTATTATTTTGAATAATCATTATTCCCAATCTGATGCTGCTGTTGAATTAAATTTTAGATTCTAATCTTTAAAAATATTTATGTCTATGTTCCTTCTTGTCAATAGTGTTAAATTTTCTGGTTTTTACTGCAAATGTTATATCTGTGGTATTCAAAGTAAGCTGTTCTGTAGGGTGAAGTAATTTTAAATGCCCTATGATGAAACATAACTCTCCTAGCTATAGTGTGCAGTTCTAGTTCTCTGCTTTTTAAAATTGGAGACTTCAATATATGAAACTTGAATATATTGAGACTTTTCATGACTCCTTTAATACAGCTATTTATTTTTTGAAATTTCTTGTGGTTCAGTGAGTAGAGGATTTTATTGACACTGCAACTCTCAGAATACTTATTTAAAAATTCAGTGGGTCCTTCACTGAATTTGCTTGCTATCGGAGCCATACCACTAACCACCATGCTTGTTGGTAAAGCAGGCTTCTGAAAGGCCTTTCCATGTGGGCTACAGTAAGCAGAGCGTCTTGTAAGCAGTCTGTGAGGGAATCTGTGCCTCTAAAACGTAAGGTAGATTAAACTGGTGAGGATTGATCTGTGTGTGTGAATGCCATCCCCACTGTGAGACAAGAGGCTGTGGAAACTGGGGTGCAGCCCCTGGTCCAGCACCCCCAGGTGCAGGAAAGCTGTGCCTCCCTCAGGTGGTTTTGTATGTCATCCTAACACTGTCCACAGCATCTTTTCCATAACTGCCTACCTTAAGTTCACATATTTTGCATTTTCTCTGTTTATTGCACTTCAGCAAACAGTTTGCCTATAATGTTCTGGGCTGTGAAAGGCACATAGTCAGTGTATAGAATCTGTAACAGTTGTGCCCTTCAGTGCAGAGTGAAGGCCAGCTTTCATGAAACTGGGAAGTCTGCTCTGTAGACACCAAAGCTGTGCCAAGCAGCAGCACAGAGCACATCAGTTCAACGTCGTCTACTGCCAGAGAGCTCAAAGAATGACTGTCCTCCTGCTTTTGCTGAAAATAGCAGGCAGGTTTATACCTCACTGTAGCAGCTGTTCGTCTCTATGTATAGTGCCAGTAAAAAGAAATATTTGTCATGGTCTGCTTCCTCCCTGTGAGATGTTTGGATGAATTCTGCTAGCACAGCAGTCTGAACTACATTTCTAATACCGGTGATTAAATCTTGCCTTGACAAGGGCAGCCCCTTATTGAGCTGTTACTGACTATGTGCTGAGCCTGTCCTCAGTTCCAAACTTCCTCTCCCCTTCCCGACCTGCTAGACAAAAGTCAATGGACTGCAGTGTATGGGAAGGAATTCAGGGTGATGTTGCGTTACAGAAGTCTTACATAGGGAGGAATTTGGTAGGTTTCTAACTGTTTTAAAAGAGATACTTAAGTTTAAATTAGTGAAACTTTGTATGACTTGTGGTTTCTTTTACCCATGCCAAATGTAGGATGAAACTTTGTAAGCTGTGAAAGCTTAACCTTTTGCTTGCTCCCCTTTTCACTTCTAGACCAGCTCTCTCGTGTCTGTTAAGCTGATTAGTTTTACTCTGTGTCTATAAGGAAATGTTATTGGAACTCTGTGACTGTATCCTGAGTAGGATTCCATCAGGATGTTTGTGTCCTTGCTTGACTAGCATATTGTTTTGAGCATCAGGCATGCAAATAACCAGCTGAGTCTTTATAAACACTGTTAGTTGCTTCCAAAAGGGATGCTTCTGTTTTGTTTCAAAGTTAAAGATGTGTTTTGCTAAATACGGTGTTTAAAGCAAGTAACATTTTCTAAAAATTGAGATACCCGTCATATGACATGTACTGATGAGGATTGAGCACTTAATTTGAGAGTACTCACACATGAGTTTGTTTATAATAGTAAATGACAATCAAAGTGAACTGAGGCTATTTGGTACAATTAATTTTCCATATATAAACATTGTTTAAAGTTTCCTGCATGGAAACTTTACTTTGCTCTGGTATTCTTCTATACTGTTACTCTGTTCTCAGATTTTTAGTGTAAATGAATATGTATGTTTTGAAACTTCTGGGTCTTTCACACACTGGCCTGGGGTAAGGATCAGATAAGATACCAATAGATATTTGCACTTTATTAAATTAAATGGGGCATAAACTTCTTGGTATTGCATCAGCTTTCTTCTTAGATTACTGTCACAGTGTGATATTACTGATCATGCATTTATTCCTGGAATTAATGGGTCATCTGATTCCTTACATAATTATTGGTGTTGAATTGAGTCTGTAAAATTAAAAAAAGGATCACAGAACTGCAGAATGGTTGAGGTTGTAAGGGACCTCTGGAGCTCATCTGTTCCAAAATCCTGCTGAAGAAGGGCCATTTAGAGCCAGCTGCCCACAACCATGTCCAGGTGGCTTTTGTCTGTTTCCAGGGTTGGAGAACCTACCACCTCCCTGGGCAACCTGTGACAGTGCTTGCTTACCCTCACAGGAAAAAAGTGTTTCCTGATGTTGAGAGAGAACCCCCTGTGTTTCAGTCTGTATCAATTGCTTTGAGTTCTCCTCCTTGCACCCTTTGTTTAGGTATTTTTACACATTGATGGGATTTCACCTGAGCCATGCTTTCTCCAGTCTAAATGATCTTGGCTGTCTCGTGTGATCTTGGCTGCTCCAGTCCCTCCATCTTCATGGCCCCTTGCTGAACTTTCTGCAGTAGCTCTGTCTCTCTCTGAAGACACTAATGTTGAAAAAAGAGAAAAATTACATTATTTTGGTTTCTCTCTATAGGAAGGACACAATTTCATGGTTTATACATTTATACATATATACATTTATACAACCTCATGACTGAGTTTTAAGTTAAGAGGTAGGCTTGAGCTCAACACACTGAAGTGACATTCAAGGTAATGGCAATATTTTTTTCTTTTTAGTGCAATATTTTATCATTTTGATGATTATAATATAACCAGTAATGTATTTGAAATAATTCTCTATTCTATTTATGTTCTAATTGCACAAATACAGTCCTGTAAAGTCTGTTATTGCTCTTTGCTTTTATAGACTCTGTGCTAGCATAATGAGAACTTTGAAAAGTGTTAGAACCACTGAAGTTATGATACCAAGTATTTAAACTTTAAGAAAAGTGTAACTACTTTATTTGTCCTCATGAATTTGGTACAAAAGGTTGGAAATATGTCCCACTTCTTTCAGGAGATGAGACTTTTATTCTGAGGATCTACATGATAAAATACCTCAGGGACCCTTTTGTATACATGCATTTGGATACAGTTTTCATTTATATCACATTCAGGATTATATGTTAGTGCACACTATTTACATAGCCCCAATGTTTCCTAATAAATTCAGAGTAATTTGGTATTTTTTTATTTTACTTATACATTGTGTAATCTGAAACTTCTTTCTGCCTACTTGTCTTATTCATGACTGAATATTAATCTAAATTTCTACTATGACATTGGTAAAACTGATCACAGTAGTGTCCAAGTGCTTTGCAGTAATAATTTTTATTCAGAGTATTTGCTGGAAGATAGCTCTTAGTGGGAAAATTGAAAGAATAATGGTGAAGTTAAGCAGCCGTTAATTTTGTTAGTCTGATTGAGACATCTCTCAAGGTTTCCACATTAATGTCAGTTTGGTCAGGAGTTTGATAGTCGCAAAGAGCTTCATGAATGCCAGGTGAGTTTCAGGGGCCATCCTTTTTGTGTCCTGGAAGAGCAGGAATCTGGTCAGATCTGCTGTGCTACACTATTGCACAATTGAAACAGCTTTCCTTACTCTTCATTTTAGATTAGTAACTTCAGAAATGGCAGAAAAATTGTGTCCTTTCTTGAGCCCTGCTTTAATTTAGGGTGACTTTTTGTTTTCTCATGTAGGCATGTTAGAAAGGGAAAAATGACCTTAACTTACACAAAGCTTCTATAAAGGTCTTGTTTAACTTAAGTAGAGCACTGTTGTGACCGAAATAGAGCTTGGCAGGTGCTTCTGCGAGTGCCTTTAATCTTCATCTTGCATTTGAAATAGTGAAATTGTTTATAGATTTATAGATTAATTGTTTATTGACCAAAGAACAGCTTTTTCTCATTTATTGCTTAGCCAAATGGCAGAAAGACATCACTATCAATGTGTGTCTTTTATTTGGAGATCCCTCAGGAGTACCAGGTAAGGAAGTATGAGAAATAGAAGGTACTCCAACTGCTAGGAGGTGCATTTCTTTACTGCAGTCGTCTGGAATTGTACAATATGTTCTGAAATGCAACTGTTGTGATACCTGAGTGCAGGACTGGATCTTTACCTTTGCTGATTGACTGTGGGGGGATGTAACGCTGGTTTTATAAAAACTGTCTCTGCTGGAGTCCACTTTCTGTATTGCTGCTCACAGACAACTTCACTGCTGCTGCTGGCTGTTGAGGAGTGTCCTCTTTCATTTCTCTCCCCTTTCAGGCAGTGCCTTGAAATTCAGTTTTCCAACTGATTTTTCTCCAACAGTGATTTTTTGCTTCTGGATGGGAAACCTCAAGCTGCCTGAGTAGTTGAACTTTGTGGTACTTATGATACTACTCTCTGTGTTTATACAGTCATAGACAGCTGGTACATATTATTTCTACTGGTATTACTGGGAGCTTTATCATGAGGTATTTAATCTTTTTAACATAAAAGGGGAAGATCAATCTGCAAAATGAATCTAAAATAGTGTGCCTAAATATGGGCAAGAAAAACTTTTTCTGATATTACTGACAAATGTGGTACATGCAGAGAGTGAAAGCTTTCAGTATTTCAGAGAATTGTATCTACTCATGTATATTGTGACCATTCACTAAAATCTTACTTGCTGCCCTTTAAAGAAATGCATTTAAAGTATGTTTGTGTAGGAGGATCTATTTTTGTATGCTCTGGGTTTTTAATTTTCTAGGCAACGGTGTCATCAGTGTACTGTATGTGCTTACTGGTCACAACGCAAATGATTTTAAGCTTTTAGGGGAGCAAGTAAAAGATTAATAGTTCTTGAAAATTATTAGAATAAAGAGGAAAAGGTCTCCCATTTTGATTAATACAAAAATTAATCTAATTAACTACTAGGCAGAATAGCTTAAAAAAACCCAGATTGTCATGAATAAAAAAATCAAATAACCTACCTTCCATCTTTCTACCAGATTAATTCTGAAATAGGCTGCATTATATTAATCATCATCATCATCATAAACAAAAAGATTAGACCTATTTGTTAGACAGCCTTTGCCTTCTCTGTTTTCTGTCTTGCGAAAATTCTGAACAAGTTTATTACAAGGATGAAATTTTGGATTACTGATAGGTGTTTTTTTAATCACAGTTAAAATCCCTTGATAATTAATCATTTCTCAAAAATGAATTGCAGCCAGAAGTGAGATGAAGCTGACATTTTTCTGTGTCTAGAGATATAATTTGGAATGAAAACTAAGCCCCATCTCAAAGTATCAAAATGTCAAACACTGGATTAGAAGCAGGCAAAATAGAAATCCAGACCATGTATTTGTTTTTTAGAGAAAATACTTGCTACTGGTGCTGTAAATAATGGACTTGATAGTTTTAGGAAAGTAAGTATTCAGAAAGAAAACATTCTGTTTTCTTTGCATGCAGCAAATAAATGAATGAAGGAACTGGTGGGTGATGTTTCTGAGGGACTCCCAGGATCAGACGGGGTAGAGCAGCACTGTGAACTTCTGAGATGTATAATCAGGAACTAAAAAGGGGGAGGGGAGGTCAAGTTATTTATGGGAAAGAAAATTATAAATATTAAAGTAACCATGTGAAGTACCCAAGAAATGTCATAATGATCTTAACATATTGTGAAACAACCTAACAGTTACAAAAATGGTTTTGGATTTGTCAGACTTTCCACGTCATGGCAAAAGCTGCTGCTGTGACATTTCTGTGGCCAACTTGCAGCACTTGTTATCATTTGAGAGATTCAGTTCAGATCCGAGGAGCATCCTGTATTCTATGTAGTGCAAAGTTCCAAATGCAAGTGGCATTGGAGATGTACAGTAGCAAAACAAATAAAAGGATTACTGTTAGAAACTACTATCAGGAAAGGGTGAACATGCTGAAAATGGTTGCTTTACTTGTTGTTACCGTATTACTCTGATAAATGTTAGTGAGGATTTTCTTGAATGTTTGCATATTAATCAAATTTAACCAACCTGTAGTAGGTTTCAATGCAAACAAATACACGATTATTTTATACTTTGGATGTTGGTAGTTTTCACGTACTTACTGCTAAGCACTGAAGTAAGAGGTTTTCATTGTTCCTCTCTTTATAGATTATGATTCTTGGAGCTGTTGCCAGTAGCCTGAGGTTTTTTTATTGTCTTGTCTTATTTGTAAAAGCACTATCATGTGAAGAAACGTACTGAAACAAAGTATTACAGTTAATGCATAATAAAATATTCTAAGAGTAATGGTACTGTTGTGTTTCTTACCTTCAATGCTTAAAAGCTGGCAAGTATTAGTTATTAAAAAATTGTGTCAAACAAATGGTGGATCTTCTGACCCTCAGAATACTGCTTCAGGAAATGTGATATTACAGTTGAAAATCCGATTCTGAATTCAGTCTTGTCTTCCTACAGTCATGCTTCTCATGCTTCTATTTATCATTTGGAAGGAAAAAAAAATTGAACACAAGCTTTACAAAGCATTTTTAGAATCCCCTTGTCCTGAAAAGGTTCCTTATTAACTGAAACAAGAATTCATTCATTTCAGCCAAATTTCGGCTACTTAGTTAAGAAAAACAAATAAAAACAACAACAACAAAACAAACAAACAAACAAAAAACCCAAAAATAAAACAAAACAAAAAAAACCAAACAAACCCACCACCAAAAAAACACCCCAAACAAACAAAAAAAAGCACAAACCCCGAAACGAAAACAAAAAACCCAGCCCAAGACTCTAAGCTCTCACACATATGGGAAGCTTTCTAATGTTAATAAAATGTTTAGCGCTCTAGGTAAAAATTAATTCTCTGTGTATGGTATAATTTTAGTGTTTGGGGTGTGGTTGTTTTATGAAACAGTTTATGTTTCAACACCAAAATATGCCAAAACAGATACAGGCAAGGAACAAGTTGGGCTGAGATACCATTTCTGAAAAGCAATGGTAGTAGAAATCAATTAAGCATTTTCAGCAGTGTGTTTAAACTAGCCATGACTGTGTTGACTTTTCTTCTGCCTTTCCTTTCTTCCTGTAGTCATAAAAATACCTGAACCGTGAGCTGATGTTATGTTATGTCTCAGCAAAAAGAGTAAAGGTCCAGTGTTTGCTATTATTTGGCAGGTTTTTTCTACAGTATTTTTAATCTGTTTTTAAGCAGTTGCAATAGTCCTTTGGTAGCTTTGAGTTTTAAAAGTGAGTTATCTAACTCGGATTGTTTAACAGATTTTATGATATGAATATACTGTGGCATTATATGCTCTGTACAGTCTTTTTTAATTTTCCATTTAATTTGGCTAAAATGAAAGCAAAGATCTTCAACCTGAAATATTTTGCATAGGAAAAAAAATGTGTAAAGAAATTTTAAGATGTTTTTGACCATTTAATCTTTCCTTGGAAGAAAACTGTATTTGTAAAGGTAGACATAGCTAGAATTTAAGGTCTTAATATTGATAAATTTTCATTGGGAAAAGGAGTATTACTTTGTAGTAGTGTTTGTAAATATGTGCTTAATGAATAGGAAACAAAGAAAAACATGCTTGAAAATTGTTTAGGCAAAAATCATTGAGGCTAATCATTGAGTAAGAACTGTGACCTCTGGATGTGAATCAGCTGTGGACTAATTCAGAAGGCCATCTTTGATACTTTAACTATAATATGTATTCAGCTCAAAGGAAATACTGTAATGTACAGTCTTAACCATGTCTAATATAATGTGACTTCTGTGGAAGACTTTTCATAGGCATTCGAAAACTTGAACTGTGGCTAAATATTCCCTCCACTTTATTTTTGTTCAAATGAATGGTCATCCTCAGGGCTCTAAAGGGCTCTTTTAAAAAAAAGTGTATGTTTTGTGCATGATTTTATATGCTCACTCAGTGAATACTGTGCTCTTTCTGATTATGTGCTGTCTGCTGTTTCGAAGCAGAGCTAAATGGTCAGTGTTTTGAAAGCAAAACTAAGTGGCGCTCATTCATGTGTTAAGAGAGACTTGGCTGTTGTGTGATTGAAGTTGTTGACATTTCTGACAGTGTAGTCTGACTTCCTGGTCATTGCACTGGAACGAAAAAATAAACTTAGGGCAAAACAATTTGAGAAAAGATTGTAACTAGTTAATAAAGCAGAGGCACAGAGAGAAAAAGGAGACAGAGAAATTTTACCCTTTTGATGGCAGAGATGCTGGAAAGGAATAAATAATAAAATACTTGGAAAATGTTACTTAAAAAAAGTCAAAATGTTGGCACAGATAGAGAATGTCTCCTTACAAAAGTGTTAGAACAAAAAAATTTTAATTAAACTGATCAGCTGTTTTTGTGTCTCGTGAGTGTGTAAATTCTCTCAGTGCCCTTCCTGGTGTGTGTTATCTCCTCATCTGCCCAGCCTATTCTGCCAGATTGTGTAATCCTTCCACATGCCAGTGAGCAAACCTTCATTCCTGAGACATCTATAAAGTAATTCCATCATTAACTCCTTCTTGGTTGCAGAATACAGTCGTTAATTTGTCATTTACAAATACTTTCCCTGCTTTTCTCTTTCCCCTTATTCGGTGACTGTCAAGCTGCACAGCAGGGTAGCAAAAAATTACCATGTAATTTATGTGGCTTTTTAATTAATTGCCTCTTACTCTACTAGTTTGCACTTCAGCCAAGTGGAAGGATAATTATTCTTTTGAAGGGGACCTCTTTGGTGTTTTGATTTAACTTTTTTTTACATAAGGTCTGTGGTCCTTATCATTAAATGAGAAAAAATCTGGCAGTGTATTTGCAGATGCAGGGACTAACTTGCATTTCTCCTTGCTTAGGAGAGTCTGGGCACTGATACACCACACCTGTTGTAGTGGTCATTTTTTCACTAAGGCCACTGTAGGAGAGAACAAAGCAGTTTGAGTATTTTATGGTCTGTCATCCCTATCAATCAATTTTAGGGTGTTACATATTGGGGAGGACAGAGTGGTCTGGGCCTTATTTTTGGGGTATCTATAGAGAAACTGGGTGCCTACAGCAGCTTGAGAGCTGTTTTTGTAGTGGTCCTGACTTGAAGAGGTGGGTTTCCTCGCCTTCGGATTTTCTTACTGCTTTCTGTTTGAACTCAAGCCAAGCCACAAAACCATGCTTGGGCTCTCTGCCCATTTCAGGCTTTACCTTAATAATATTAAAGAAAATTTTGTAGATGCCAAACAGATTGTGCTTTATAAGTAGAACAGGAAAATGAAAATATATGAAATATGTTGGAAATAGCTGAAATCAGAAATTAAAATTTTATCTAAAATGACAGGTAAAGATATCAAGACTAGTCTCAGCTGTTATTAAGAACTTTAAGCTGTTTAAGCAAATAGGTGAGGAAGGATCTAAGTTATGTGAATAATATACTATGCTAGTGTCAGACCAAGAGTAGTTGCTTCATTTACTGCAGGGTCTTTGGCAAATAATTGAGCATTTACTTCTCCCATGGCAAAAATAGTTTAGATGAAGTTACAGGTTAGGAGGTGGCAAAAAAGCTTTTGCAGACTATCAGACCTTCACCTGTTCTTAAACTGTTTTTGCAAATACCAGTGGTGTGGTCTGGCTCAAACAGCAGGGCAGGTGCCTTTTTCTTTCTCAGCCAGTGATTTTTAATGTGTAGAGAAAGGGCCTGGAACCCTGGTTTTCAGCCTCCATCTAGCTTTGCCTTAGTCTCTTGGACCACCTTTGGTATACTTGCGCTGACCTGTTGGTCCGTTTCCCGTTTGTAAAATAAGGATCCTTGGCAGGGCTACATTTCTGAATTCTCTGGAGGAATACTGACAGAAAGAACTGGCTTTTCATCCTAAGAATTTTCATTTGTTGACTATGAATATGTAACAGATAACACTGGAACACAGCATGCATCATGCTAATTGATTTTTATCTAGAGAATGTGGTTTCCATTTGCTTAATTTGCTACATGTAATTCACAATAGTGACTTACTTTTAAAGCAGTTTAATGTGATGCATCTTTTTAGGGTTGGATGGAACTTGAAAGGTCTTCATAGGATTGCTTGTACAGATTCAGTAATAGTTTGCTACTGTTTTGATTAATGAATGAGGACCTAAATATATATATTTCTATAAATGTTTCATCTCCTGTTGGAAACCAAAAATGTATTCAGAATTGTTTATCAGCTCCAGAGGTGAAATGTCTGCTTACTGAAGTAAACGTGAGTAAGCTGCTTTCTGTACCATGTGGTGTGGGATAACCTGCTGCTTTCGCAAAATGGTTCTGCTCCTGATGATGATAGTTTCATTCCTGTTCTTGGATGAGGAAATCAGAAAACGATTTGTAAACTAGTGCACAAGATAAGTGAAGGGAGTGAGCTGAGATAGTGTTGAACCTTTTGGTTTTGCTGTTCTTTTGTTTTTGGGATTTTTTCCAGACAGGAAGGGAATAGAGTGGGAAAATGTATTTGGGTGGGGAATATGTATTTTCGGTACCTCTGTTCCAGTGGTGAGATAAAGCTTCCAAGCAGTTTTCCATTTGTTGTGTGTATGTATAATCAGAATTTTGATTTGATTAATGTTTTTATTCACTTTGTCTCCACTTTCTGTTCTTGAAAGGTAAAAACAATATGAAAGGCAAAACCAATAATTAAACCCCTCATGATTCTCATCCTATTTGCTGCTTAGTGAAGGTGAACTCTGAAGCTTTTCTGTTTACTCTGGTCACTTGTATAAGACAAGTGCTAACCCATTCCTTACCCAGAGTGTAGCTGACCCACCTTAAGATGCACAAGAATGTGTATGTAGCATTAGAGGAACACTAGTCTCGATTTGTGAAAGTTGAAAAAGCAACTAGGTATTCTTTGGTTCATTGTTAATGATCCAGAGAAGGGGAAAAAAAAAGTAAAATGACAGTTTTCCACTATTCAAATCTGTTACAAAAGTTGTTACAAAAGTGAATTATAGTTACATATTATAGTGTTAATGGAAGAGTCAGTGGGAAGTCAGGAAAATAACCAGGGGTTTTTTTCCATTGGAATATAAGCAAAAAGACTTGCTAACTCTCCAAAAACATTTAAAATAAAATACTACTTTTGGCAGGAAACTATCTACATAGGTCTATATATCATATGGCTTTTGGCTGGTCAATTAACCCAGCAAGCCTTTATTCTTCATTACTTCAACTTCTGTAAGACAAGAGCAACTCAGTGATTTTAAATAGAGGAAAAACCATCCCAAATATAGAATTTTACAGGAAAATAGTATATGAAAAGGTGAAATCATTTTAAACAGAACTTGCACAGACCTGTACTGCCTAGAGTGGCTCTAAGCATGTGTCAGAATTTCCATTAGATACCTCTGTTTTGAGGGATTTTGCAACTTGTTAGTTAAATTGTAGGGGAAAACAATTTGCTCATATTTTTTGCTGAAAAAACATGTAAAAATGAAAAATTATTTTGGTGTTCTGAGTTATTATGCTGGAAAATACAAACCTCAACACCAGGCACCCAAACCAACCCCTGCTCCCCAACACAAAAGAAACCCCAAACCAACCAACCTAAAATCCAGACCTTTATTCCCAGTAAGATCTGAGGTTGAGCTGTTACACTGGGACAAAACTCCTTTTACACCAGCCCAGGAGCTCAATTGCAAAACTGCACCCTGAAGTATAATGGCATTAAATGATTTCCTGTGTGGCATGTGCAGGAAAAAAAAAAAAAATCATGCAGAAGTAAATATTGTTTTGAAACTTTAATACCACCTGATAAATCATGCGTGGAAGAATCATCATATAGAGTTTTGATGCATTTTTTTTTTTCTGGTGGCTTTGTGAAGTTTCTCCGTGCAGAAGAGTCTGGCAATAGCGTGCTTACTTTTCACGGAGGACATGTTGTTTCCTACCTGACTGAATTCTGAATTGGGTAGAAATTGCTGTAGAAATTGGGTAGAAATTGCTGTGCGTTCATTCAGTGACTAATTATCAGTGTGGAAACTGCTGCTGACTTTGAAACAGGAAAATTTGGAGCAGGTTGTTCACAAGAAAAGAAGATTCAGAACAAATCTCACTTTTGGGAAGTTCTATGGTTTTGACCCTTCCAGAGGACAGATTTTTCCCTATAATTTCATGGAGCAAAAGTCTAATCTTAGTCATGGGAGAGTTCAGCTGAACAAACTAGATACAAAAATTCCACACTTTAAAATAGGAAGAGAATCTTCAAATGGTCTCAGCAAGTGTTGGATATTAGTAGAATAAGCAAGTATCAGTTCTTCATAAGGTTACTTTCATTTTACAGGTAATCTTACAGCATTGTTCTTTAGTTCTTTAGCATTTGGATTATGTTTGTTTTAAAAATGCTGTGGTCCACTTTAAACAAAATATGCAACTTTGTATCTATATGCAAAGGAGAAATTCTTTCATACAAACTCACATGGCTTTTTATATTTGACTACTTTCCTGTAAGAAGAGGGGGAGTGCTGGAAGTTTTAGTGGACTTGGTGATGTTTTATGTTGCTCCCTTTTAAGGGTCTGTCTCTTTTTAGAGCAAAATTTAATGCCATATGAACACTAGAATATCTCAACCATTATCAAAATCTGATGTTTTACTCCTGGATTTGATAATCTCATGCATAACATCTTTAGATACTTTACTTTAGATAAAAGCTGCAGATGTAATTGTATTTATAGTTCTGTATATTTGTGTCATAGTTACATTCTGAGATAATGCAGTGTTTTCAACAGATGCTGAAATGGCTTTGTGCTTTTGAGAGCGAATATTCAGGTTTTTACACTGTAAAACTTCTGGTACATTTTTATTAGAAAAGAAGCATGCTTTAATGTTTCTTGCCTTCTATTTAAAAACTCTGTTCTTTGCTCTTTTTTTTCTTGGGTACGTATGCTGATATTCACAATTGACATATTTTCTTCAACGGAAATGAACATTACAGAAGTTTGAGTTGAATTACCATTAACTTTTTCTTGCAGGTTAACACTAGTATTTTTAGCCTTCCTTTTTAATTGATCAGGCACTTGTACATTTGCTGAGTTTCACTGTTGTCTGTGAGCCTTAAGAATGTTTCTCAGATCCCTGGTGACCAATTTTCCCTGGATTTCCATTCTAACAGTGATGGCCATTTTTGTGTTCATTAATAAAATGGGCCCATGCTCATGGTGTGATCCCCAAGGCTCAGGGTGTGGTATGATGTGTGTCTGGGACACGCCTTCCTCTAAAGTCAGGGAGAGCTGATCCACTGGGCCTGCTAGGAATGGTCTCCCACGGGAGCTGTCTCCCGAATGGTACCTGAGCTGTGTGGCAGAAATCTGGCAGGGCTGGGATAATCATGGCAAGGCACCTGCCTGCAGCTAGAAGTGCACATGCCCTGGCCCTGTTTTATTTCCTATTACACGGAAATGCACACAAGCCAGTGTAGTCAGGACTTTTGGACTCTTATTAAAAACTTACCTTTGCCTTCACTTTCTCTTACAATCGAAGAAGCAAATATTGGCCATGTATTTGCTTTAGCATATAGCAAAGACTGTTCAAACTGTTCATTTTAACACCCTAGTTAAAACAAATTGTAACTGTCTTGCAACATGCTGCAGCACAGACGTTCATGAACCCCTTTGTTATTTACATAATAGTGGACTTTTGTGAAAGCAACAGCAAAGACTGTGTGGAGTTGAGGGCTTAACTGGAGTGGGTTGTTCTCCCTGTGTGAGGAGCACTGCCCAACCTGGGACCCTGTAGCAGCAATGAATCTGCTGCCTGATCCTGCCTTTTCTTTGGGGTGCTTTTGTTGCACAGAGCATGAGAATAATTTATGGTGCAAGGGAAAGCTTTCCATTCCTGAGGGGACAAAATGTGTAATCTGATGCAAGGTAAATAAATGTATTACTGGTGTCTGATTGTGATATGTCATGCACCTATGAAGTCTTAATTGCAAGTGAGAGCATGAAAAGAGGTGTGGTACTGGGGGCAATTCTCAAAATGTTTCTGGAGTCTGAGAGTCTTAACAAACAAATGTCTACTTCAGTTTGGTTTACAGTGTTGGAGAGGAAGTCGCCTGCTGTTGTCTCATAGAAACACAGAATGGTTTAGGTTGCAAAAGACCTCTAAGGTGATGGAGTTCAACCTTTAACCCAGCACCACCTTTTAAAGCTAACTGCCAATTACATATAAATATATATATATTTTCACATGTGTGTGTATATCAATGCCCTCTGGTACCAAAAGGCATACAGGACAGAACTAGTTTATTAGTTATATAGATAGCTGATACTTACCTGACTCCTACTTGTAGCTGAAAAATACCTTTCAAGTCAGCTGAATAAATGTTAAAATTAATGCAAGTAATCTAAAGAAAATACCAAAGGGCAGAGGTGAATGTGGTAGATTAGGCAGAAAATATAAAGTTAGGAATAGAAGAGAATGTTATTTTTGTTATGTAATGTGCTAATGTGACATTTACCGTGCAGAAACAGCACACTGTTTTTATGACATGGGTTTCAGGTAAATCCCACCATATATTGCATATATTCTTGGTATTATGGTTTGTATGAATTTTATAATAAAAGGATCACCTTGTCCTGTGTAGTGAAGGATAACCAATATCATGTCTTTTGTTCTTTGTCGAAGAGATGTTTTGCCAAGCTGCACTGTGTCCAGAGGGTGAACGATGGTACACAAGGGGCAGTAAGTGCCCCAAGGATATTCCAGAACAAACACACTTACTCTGAAGGGGTTTCAGGAAGCCATACCTCTCCCCTCACCATAAGCTGAAACTTCTTTTTCAGACCTGGAGAAAACTAGTCCCAGGAAAAACCTGTATGAATAGTGAAGCTTTGAATGAGAAATTCTTAAATTGGGGAAGTATTTTGGTCTTGGTTTTCAGCTTTCCTGTCACTATCCTTAGAGAGACCTTGTTACTCTTTCAGTGTATTATAATGGAAGCTAATCATTATAAAAGTGAGTAGTTAAGGATTAATAATTAGGAAAAAGATTTATTACTTGTCAGAAGACAGATAATAAATTGTGAAGTAATACTTCTTGTAACCTCTCTCTTTTTAGTCCTTGTTATGTAACAGGGGCAGGATTTCAGTTGATAGTGCTGGCTGCTGCAGGCTGTAGTCCTCTGTGAAAAGAGGGTTTCTGGTTTTTGTTTGAATCTACATAGTTGGCGTTGCTGTTGAGGAGATATGATGGGGGATGCTAATGAGCTGATGGAAAGTTGTGAGATTTTTGCTTCATATAAAGCTCTGGCAGAGACAGGTACCTGCACAATATTCTTTGTTAGACAAAATCAGCATACCCCTTGCCTGAGGTTGCCTCATAGTCCAGCTCATTAAATTTAGAGATCTCTGTTTGGATTAGGAATTAATAATACAGTAACTAATGCAAATTAACTCATGGTTACAAGACAGTCTCTTAATACTGGAGATGAAGTGTTTGTCCCTTTACACTTAACCTGATGAATTTAGAGGTCTTGTGGCTCCTATTAAAAGAGTGTCACTTTAAGTTCTGGACTTGGGAGTAAATCCTTGCAGTCTGAGAAATGCTGAGTGATTGCTTTTGGTCTAATGCTTCAATGACACATATTGGTTTGTAAGCCCTATAACAGCAAATCATGGTGATTTATCTTCTGTGCCTTTCCATTATCTCAAGATTTCCCTGAATCTGCACATTGGAGGGGTCTCAACTTTTTGGTGTCACAAAATGCTGTCAGCAGTAAATCAAGTTTTATAAAAGCTTCTTTCTAGTGTTTACCTGACAAATATTTGATCCAAAGCTTTTTCAAATCTTCAATTTTTAGATGAAAAATATTAGTCTTTTTTTTTTAACAGAGAAAGTTGTTGAGCAAGCAGAGGGAAATTTCTGGTTTATCCTAAGTGAGTAAATTTGCAGTTCAGTAGGTCTGTGAGATAGTATACATCTAAGTTGTAAAAAGCCAAAGACTATTAAAATGATGTTCTCTGATATAATCTTGAAACAAAGCATAAGTGTACATTATTTTATTATTTTTTATTTCAAGGGAAGTATTTTTCTATGAGAATTCTATTACCTGGGGAAAACCCCCATAATTTTAGATCAAAGGCATTTAGTGCTGTGGGTGTTTTTTGTTTTTTGTGGGTTTTTTTGTGGATTTTGTTTGTTTGTTTGTTTGTTTTTAATGTTGTTGTAGCTTCTCAGTGGGCCTTCCTTTCAGGAATTTTCAAACATAAGCACTCAGAAAGCTAGGTAGAATTTAGGCCATCTAGTATAATACTTGATTTGTAGTGGGATGAACATTGTTTTCAGCCAAGACTTGTTTACAGCAGGATCTGCTGAGTTTTCTGGGTTGACTATGAAATTACTTCAGTACAGCTTGAAAGCTTATGTTTCCCATATACAAGTGGGGTGGATGTTTTTGTTGAATGCTTCCAGGATCTCCTGCTCTGGCTCCCTCCCTCGGCCCCCAGCCTTGATGATAAAAATAATGTTGTGTTTAAATACCCATTGTAGAGGAGTTGACTGTGAGCTGTATGAGGATGAAATGGTGGTATAGGATCATGGCATTGAACATGTTGGCCCTGAGCCACAGGGAAGCAACACCTGTGTACTTACTTGCAGCTGCACAGAGTTGGAGTTGATGTTTTACACTTGTTGGTGTTTAATTTGCACAGGCACAAGTGTGGAAAGCTTAAACAGCACATGACAGGCTCAAATCCCCAGCCTGCAGCAAAATGTCTGTGACCTCCCAGCACCTGCCCAGAGGGTCATGTCTGTTGCAGAGATCCTCTGCAGTGTTAATGTTCTCCATTTTGACTGATTAAACTTTGTAGTTGAGGGCTCAACTTTGGTCTTTAGGAAAAACAATCCCCCCTCTTGAACACATTCCTATTGCTTCATCGACATTCAAATTTCTCATTAAGTGAGCTGAGAGTTTCAGTAAGAAATGGTTTATTTAGCATTGCCCTTTCTTCCAAAAGAAGCTATGTTGTCCCTGTGGCATTTTCCTTAAACATACTATTAAAAACATTTAAGGGAAGCTAAAGCAGACTCTTCAGAATTAAGCTCTTTAAAAACATTTTATTTCCACAGTTGTGATTCTTTGAGTAATGTTACAAATTGAAACTGCTGTCTAGCACAGTCTGAATCCAAAATTATTTACATTGTTCCTAACGTACTAAGGGCTTGCTTTTGGAAAGAAATAGCTTTCATATTCTCCTAAGAGAGTTATGTACAGCTAGTGTGAGATGTTGATGAACTGCTCAGTGTTAGAACATTGTTGCAATTATTACTAGACTCTTTGCAGCCAGACTGTAGAAAAAGCAAGAAATGGAAAAAAGAAATCAAATTGAGAGTTATTCGTCACATACTTGTACGTTTTGACTGAAATAATTTTTTCAGATATACTGAGGTCTTAGCTATTGAAATCAAAACTTACTGTGCCTTCTTAATCATGAATCTTCTGTTAGTAGCAAGTGAGCCTGCTGTGAATCATATGTGCAATTAAGGTGACTAAACCTGGAGGAAAATGTGAACTATAAAGTTCTGAAGGAAGAATTAGAGACATAAATTTTCCAATTTCATTTCTACCTTTTCATCCTTTTCTCGTTTTCAGCTTTCAAAGGGTTTTATTTTATCCTTCTTTAACCCCCACCTTTTAAAAATATATTTTTTAATGTCCTGCTCATTTCCTCCTTCTGCGGTTTTTCTTTCAATACCTTCTCTAGATCTCTTGACCTTTTAATTACCATCACTTATGGCAAAAGTAAAGTTTCTTCTGACTAGCTTATCTTTTAATATTCTGGATTTAAGCAATGAGTCACTGTGAATACTAGCCAAGCCTTTTAATCCTCAAGCTCTCAGGAGAAGTCTTTGGGAATTTTTGTGTTCAGGATATTAACATAGAGTAAGGTATTTTTCTTTTCCTAAATGTTTACCAGTCGGCTTTAGACTGGTATGAGCACATGAATGCAGCACGCTGGTTATTTCAAGTTTTGCGTCAGTCTTTTCCATGGATGCACATTCTGTAAGAGAATGCTCCATGTCAGATACTACTTTATCTTCTGTACTAAAGAGGGGTCTCTCCCTTGTGGGGCTGTGGAATGTGGCTTGGTGGGTGGGAAGCAAGAAGCTCCAGGATAGCTATTCGGCCTTTGCCTTCTCTGTTTCCCCTTCCCTGTCTGTCTCTCACAGTCTTTCCTTTCTCTTCTCTGGGAGCCAGATGAAAAATTTACTTTTAGCCATTAGGGAATAGGAGGAGTGAAGGAGTACTGTGGGACTTCTGTTGGAAACTGGTGTACAGGACATTGCTTTGTTCTGGGAAACTGTCCAGGGACAGGGCAGGCTGTGTGGGGACTTGGGGCACCAAAGCTTTCAAGAACACTGTCTTTTTGCTGATACAGATTGAGATGTTTTTCAAGTTGGCTGCACAAACTTCTCCAGTATTCTCTCTTGTAGTTAGCTGTAATAGTGTGTTGTTGTTGTTGGGGGGTTTTGGGTGGTGTTTTTTTGTTTTTTGTTGTTTGTTTGTTTGTTTGTTTGTTTTTTGTTTTGTTTTGTTTTTGTCATGATCCTTTTTCAGTCACTAGAATAGAGGCTTTGATTCGTTTGACTGTAAGAGCCAACAATAGTTATTGATCACAAGTGTTTCTTATAGTAACTCATATATGGCTTATTACAGCCGTAGTATTTGTCATCCACTTCATGTCAGATGTCTCTTACGTGGGATGAAAACTGCTAATGTGGGTGAAAGGGTTTCCAACACCATGTACGCCACACCGAGTGAAGCTCTTTGTCAGGGGTATTTCAAACTGTGCCAAACCTCAGCAGGCTACCTGCTGTGGTAGCTGGTGCTCTGAGCTTCCCAGCGATGGAAGGAATGCAGTTCTATTTTTCCAGTTCGTTTCCCTTCAGACCTAAACAGTCATCTCATTATTCATGATATCAAAGGCTGATTAAATACATGGTATACTTTGGTAGTTAATGCTCCTTTCCTATTGCAAGATAGCTGATCTGAAAAAAACAAAAGTGGGAATATGTTTCTGACTGAATATTTTAGCCTGATGGCTCTTAAGAGTATATTTATGTATTTAATTTAGCTGCAGCATTCAAATAATTAGAGAAATTGAAGTGTTGGGTCCAAAAACTAAATAAAGATAGTATAATTTCATATAATCTTAATATAAGTGTTTTCAGGTGGTGAGGATATTCAGTGCAGTGGTTTTAAGGATGATTAATGAAAAAGAGTGATGAGAAATTTGCAGCTGGATGCCTTAGTATCCAGAGATTTTTGTTTGCTTCAATTTCTATCTCCTGTTCTTGCTTTGGTAGCAAGAGCTGGAATGCTTCAGTGTTTGAGAGGAGAACACTGTTGTCTTTAGGGTTACATATGGATTGCTTCAGGAATCCATAATCTCATAAAGAGTTTACTTTTGCAAGTAGCAAAGTGAACTGTCATGCTAGGCAAAACTGCACAAGTGTTGTCTCAGGGGAGTAAACTCTTAGGGTGTGACTCCTGGAACCTTCAAGCCTTAAAAACTATTTTTACCAGAAGGAATTTTAGTGTATTTTGTGTCCAGTTGTGATTCTATTCATGCGTATTGTTTTAATAGCCTGCATGTAATAAAATTCAGCAGTAAGTAAAACATAGAGATTTTCACATTGGTGCTCGGAAGTTTCCACTGCAGCTGTGGCTGTGGCTGTAGTAGTAACCTTTTCTGTTTGGACACCTGCCCCCTATAAGCCTCTTCATCTAATTTTAGGAATGCTATCTTACTTGGCTTTCAGTGTTGAAGCTGGTTATCTTGGAAGACATCTGTGATTCAGTTTCACCACCAGCCCTCTTAACACTCCTCACGTCTCCAGTGTTGGCAAGTACGCTCTTAGGTTCTTGTTGCAGCTATCATTTTAAAGCGCAGAACAGGGCTGTGCTCCTGATCTACCCTGGTCCTTCTCTCAGTCTTTGCCTCATGCAGTGCTGCTCCACCACCTGCCCTTTCCTGCTGCCAAACATTGCTGGGCCAGTTTCCTGGTGAAACATGTAGCCACACTCATGATACAGGCTATGATTTGGGCAACTTCACCTTTTTAATCTCAGTTATGGGGATGAAAAAGAATGATTGTCAGCAGTAGGATCCTTCCATACCAAGGCATCCAAAATTAATTTATGAGTGATCAGGTATTAGAAGAGGTTCTGTGTAATCAAATGGTATGAGTGAAATAAGTGAATTTAAAAGCTTAGGGGGTAACCTGTGAACCATGTGCTTTATGTCTTAAGTTCTGTGTCTTGTTTTTAAGACAGAACCTGATCTGAATCGTTATAGTCATTCTGGTTTTCAGTGGTGAGCATAAGGAGATACCTAAGGAAGAATAAATGGGGCAAACACGTATAATTTAGTACGTTTCCCTAGTACTCTCTCAGCCTTTGGCCATTTTTAGCTAAGGGATTTCCTGAACCTGTTTTGCTTTGTTACTCTAGTAACCTTCAGTGAAGCAGCTCTTCCTGGTGTTTTCCCAGCTTCCCCTCAAACCTATTTAAACTTGCCTCCTCAGTATCCTTCGGCAACAGCTTCTGTGGGTCAGGGATTTTTTGACTTTGCTTCCTGTCGCCATCACTAAATGTTCCTAGTTACTGTCAGTCCTCATCCATCTTCCTTATGTCACTTGCAATTTGTAGATCTCTATCAGAGTTCCTCTGTGGTTACTCATCCAACATGAAGAGTCCCACCATACTTAATTCCTCCTCAGTTTGTAGCCATTTCTTAGCTTTGGTAACCTCACTTGTCTTTCAGGCTATCTCTTACATCTGTTTCTTATATATCTGGTTTGATAATAGACAACTGTATTTCTACACGGTGGCATAAGTATGTTTTCTGGGTTTTTTCCTCTCTTCTTTTGCTAATAATTCATAATATTTGACTTGGGTTTTTATTGCTGATGAGCACTGGGCAGATATTTTCATGGAATTACCTATTATAATTGAAAATTTTACTTCTGAGTGACAATGGACAGCTCAGAGCCTGCTGTTTTCTACATCAGGTCAAGATTTTTTGTTCAAATACATTTTGCCTTCACGTATATTGAATTTCATCTGCTATTTTTGTTGTGCAGTCATTCTGGAGCTCTTTGCAGTTATCTGTCAGCCTTATAGACTGACAGATAACTTCATGTAAAAAAAAAATTAATAGGTAGATCAGGGTATAAATTTCTTCATTGGTTACTGTACTTTGGACCAAAAAAAGGAAAGTAATTTTTTGCAAGTAACTTCTCAATCTTTTTATTCTATTCTTTTCCTTTGCTTTTCATGAGAGATAAGGAGTGAAGGAGCAAGACACTTTAGTTTGATTTGTATGGACAGCCTCTGTTTGGAGATTTGACATCAGTACTTCCTGAAGGCAAAGATTCTGCCTCTGTTTACATGAGAACACACCTCTCTGTCTCGCTGTATCCTTGCGGGTTTTGGTGCCTGCTTTTGCTGTCCAAATTATTGATGAAAATATTTCAGCCAGTCTAGCTGTTTTCTAGTTAGTGTGAAATCACACAATTTATTATAAAATCTGTTAGACTTTGACCAAGGTCTGTGCTGTATTCCGTTGATGCCAGATTATTCCTAACTGCCCTGTTGGATAGGCACTGACCTGTTCCTCAAGGGCTGTAAGTACACATAGCATCATTTCAAGAGGCATTTTGGAACCAAGGATTTGATTTTTCTCTCCTGCTCTTCTGTACAGATAAAGTTCCTAACGCAATGTGGCAGCAATGCATCTGGATTTAAATGGTTTAGATGTGCTACTCATATGCAGGAGGACAGGCAACTGAGTGCCTCAGGGTGTATGTGAAAGGGAATAGGGTAGGTTGTTTACTGTTTTGGCCAGAGATGCTAGTTTTCTTCTCTCGGTGAAAGTCACTTCACAGTCTCTCAGTAAATAAAACCCCAGTGATTATTTTGAGACCCACATACAGTTTAAGTACTTCATATGTCTTATTTTGTGTATTTTTATGCCATATGCATTCGTGTGACACTGCTTAGCTATGGGACGCAGATTTCTGTTACCTGAATGTTGTAAAGAAGCTGCATCTCAGCTCTAAGTAATGTTTAAATTGTTTTCAGTGAGTGATTTCAGGTGGATTTGATTAGAGTGCATCTGAGGAAATGGAAATTTTTGTTATATTTGATAGGAATTCAATACTTTGAGATGTGTTTCAAAGGCTGATTATTATATTTTGATGGGTTATGTAGCTCTCACTTGGATTTCCATTTTGAATAAATAACATTTTCTCGTCGTCTAAAATACTCTTATAATGCTTTAGTGACAACACTTAGAATGCTGTAATGAGAGCGTGTGCCTACATGAAATCTGATTTCAGGGCATGAGGTCAAAATTCTTATATATTTAAAGGTCTATGAAAAAATATATTTGTTAAAGTATAGAGTTGGAGAGTTTCTCTACTCATTTAATGATTATACTTTTGACAGGAAGCTACATGGCATGGAGAGGGTTAGTTTTTGTGAAACAATTCTGCTTTTGACAAAAGGCTCCTATCGCTGTCACAGAACAAATAAATAGAAGTGATGATGCACAAGAGGCTCAAAAAGTAAAATCCAAGGACTTTTTTTAAAAGTTGAATTCTAGGGCAAAATGTGGAGCTCAGTATTTTCTCTCAAACAAGTCTCAGAAGCAGCTGAGAAAAGGAAAATTCCTTTTTGGCCAGGCTCTTGGGAATGCTGGGACAGCTTGTTGACTTGGACTCAGTGTAAGTCATGTGTGACACAGCAGGTGCTAAGCACCTCTGCAGGTTACAGCACTTCTAAAAATACAGCAGTTTTGATACTTATACACCCTCCTAATGCAAGGAAGTGGATGTTATTTTAAAGCTTCTCTTTGGATCCCTAATCTGCATTAGAAGATGTGATCAGTAAAAATGCTACTATACTTCTTATGACTCATACAAACAAAACCAAAATCATAACTGAAAAGGTAAGGTCTCAAAAGAATAGCCAGGAATAAGATTCTGTGTCTGGCCACTGTTGATCTCCTTTAGATTTATACATTTTGATTGTCTCTAAATACAGTGAGATTTTTTTTTTTATTCCATGGCTCTGTTGCCTGGCTAGGCCTGAATGCATAGGAGAAATGTTCACTTAGATAGCAACTGCAAAATAGATACATTTGTTCCTAGTGTTTAATACATCTCCTTATAGTTCATTTTTTTCATGCTGTTCAAGCGTCTTTCTAAGTGTTGGCTTTTTCTCATGGGCTTTCCTATCCTGTTCTGCATTATCATAGCTTATAAATAAAGTTTCTCTGAGTACCGTGTTACCATCTATTTCTTTCCATCTCCCTTCTCTAGCTTCTGTCTTCTTTGCTCCTGAATCAAACAGCTTGTCTTTCTTTCTGAGTTCATTATGAGCTTTGCTGAGAGAAATGGAGAATAAGTTTCTTACTCTATCCTCTGTGGTGTTAAAAGCCCTCTGTGTAAGAATTAGAGTTGTGCATCACAGCTGCAGGCTAGCTCAAACTTAGGTTTTGTCTGCAAGTGTTTCACATGTTTAGTCAACTACCATGAGCTCAGAATTCAGAGCTGAGAATTTTGAATTTTGTTTTGGGCCCTCTTAGATAAGATTCTCCTCAGTTTCATCATTTAGCCAAACTTGTGTCAGTCTCACCAGGAGTACTGGGAGCACATATGATCCAAAGGCCATTTCCTGTTAAATATCAAAAATGGATTTAGGAACTTGAGAATTATATAAATGGAAGAAGATGCATATGGATATTAGTTTGCCAGAAGTCCCTAATGTCAGAAAGAACTATTTACCAGTCCTGCTTTCAGAAATGGCTAACTTGTGTCGCAGATTTTTTCCACAGTCAGTTAGTGTAATGAGCAGTAGGCCTGAAAAATTTTGGATTCATTCTCCAACTATCAGAAAGATATATCTTCATAAAAAAACTATACTGTTGCAAAATTTGGTAGGTTTTGAATTTAAATTACTTTTTGCCTGTCACTAAGAATGCTCATGAATCTCTTTTTGGTTTATTTTACTTAGAAAACATCATAACAGCATGTTTTAAGGTGAGATTATAGTCTGAATAAAAAGCCCTGAAAGAAGAAGCCTGAGTACATGTTCTGGACTATTTCTGAGTAGGAAATTAGCACACTGCAAACCAGTGAAGTGAAGCATGATCAGGTATTTGCTGCTCAGATGAGAGGCAGACCTGCACAGGAAGAGGATTGCTTGGGGTGCTGCATGGCACACGTGCCTTGTTGGTATTAGCACCTCAGAACCACTGAGTTTCCTGAGTTTTTGCATGACAGCAAACTAGATGAAGCATGACACAGAACTAAACTACTTTCCTTTGCTCATACTCAGTTGCTGTCAGGGGGATAAGCGTTTAGCCACATCAGTACCTCATTGTGCCATCCCTGGCCTTTGGCTGCTGTGTTGGCTGTGGCAGGATTTGTGCCAAATTCAGCTGCTTACCCCTTCTGAAGTCTCTTGAATTGGTCCATGTAGAAGGGTCGCTTTTTGCACACAGCTTTGCTTGGCCCGGTGCAGATGTGCTCTGTCAATGGCACAAATAATCTTCAAACCAAGTGATCCTTACCAGAATTCTGAGGAAGATGGTTACATGGGGAGATATTAACACTTTTTGGTAGTATCAGTTATACTTTCCAGTACGTGGATGGTATGAACAAGAGCAGTGACCTCACTTTGCAGTGCAATTCAAGGTGTTTACTGGCCTAATCAGGTACTAAAAAATTATACCAACCACATCTCTGTCTTTAGGACTGCTTATTTTGGCCAAGTATTGTTTTGAATAGTCCTTCCACTTGAAGAAGGCTTTGGAAGATGGTGAAAGGATGGTAATTCAGTCTTCCATGTTTCATACTAGTTCATTCATGTTTTTAACAAGTTTTATGTGTTTGTGTGTTCAGTAAATTAATTCACCTTTTCAAAGTTTTACTGTTGAGTTTACTCAGCAGTAAAAAAGCAGAAAAACTTTTCAAAGTTTTTACTGAGTTTACCGCTGTTGCTGGGGAATTCTATGACAACTTCAGTTTCATTTATACATACAGATATTAGGCTTTAGACTTAGGTCAGTGTTCAGTTAAATAATATTGGACCATTGTAGACAAAGATGTTTATGGGAGGGGGTTGGAGGAAGCAAACAGTGCTTGAACAACACGTTGTTACTGATGAGTGGAACCATAGTGTCGAGCTCTGTTTTCATGTCTCTATACCTATTAGATTAAGGATGTTAAATCGTGTATTTTGTAAGGATGATCTAGTAGGTCCATTGAAAGTCTTGGTAGTAAAATCAATAAGTCTTTTAGCTGTTAGTTTTTGTTGCTACTTAAAATGTTGTAAGATTGACTATCCTTCACAAAGTATTTGTACATGTAAATATTCAGATCAGTTTTGTGCAAATTTCTTTCAGAATGGCATTCTCTAGAGGGTTTTTTTTTTGTGTAACCTCTATCCTTCTGCATAACCAATTAAAGATAATAATTGTGGGCAAAATTACTAAATCTTTAGCTTGTCAACACACCTCTTTATTTATTGTTGATGACTCACATTTTGCTTTATGCAGGCTGTTTCCTTTGTTACTTCTTACTCCTGCAGCACTCCTTAGGTTTTCATTTCATTATATTATTTAGGTTTTTATTTCATTATATTTTTTACCTCATATACCAGAGGATTAGGGAGGAAGGAAATTAAAATTGTTTAGGAGTACCTTGAGACATTTATCTGTGTGGATAAACGCCCCTTGGACAGAACTGAAGGTAATGAAATTTTCAAAACTTGAACTGTAAAGCCTAAGCCCAGCTGACAAGAGCTGTTCATGGTTGCTGCTCTATGAAGCATTTGTTTAGCAAAAAGCAGACATAATCCTTAGATAGAACTTTGCTTGAGAGATGTTGGTGGCACAGTGGCTTGACAGTTCACAAATGAAAGAGCAATGAGCAGACAGATTCATCAGTTTGTAGAGTGTCATAGATTGGCAGAAGCCCTGGCCTTCTTCCTTTGTGTTTGCATTCCACTTTCTTTACTAAGCTGTTGTATAGTAAGTTAATTCTTGGTTTTTTGTATAAATTGGGCAGTAAATAACTGCTATAAAAGCAATGGCAGCTGATAAGCAGTTTCACAAGACGAAATGAAATTTTAAATTCTTCAAGCATTGCTTTCTTCCATTTTAATATCTTTTTTAAAATATGGGAACAAAAGGAACCAGGCTGGTGAAAGTTGGTGCATCAATATAAAATGATTTCTAAGCAAAGGAAAAGATGGAGAAAAATTCAAGGTGACCTTGGAATCAGCTTTTTATTTTCCCAAACATCCTTGCCCAATCCTTAGCCAAAGTCTGCCATTTCTTCCTTTCGGTATCCACTGTGAATAGCACAGACTTGTGCCATATTCCTTGTATCTGTCCCAAAGAGGCTGATGAAGAGGCATCCAAGGAAGGATGCTGCTTTCCTATCCATAATAAACCCAGCTCCTCCAGGATTCAAAGAGAAGTAATACTTGTCTCCAGTTAGTTTCTTACAATTTTATATATATTTTTGTTTTGTTTTGTTTTTACTTAATATACAATGAATTTAGTTATTGGCTGAATTTTGCTGTGTTTAAGGTAGGATTTTAGGTTTTGTTTGTGGGGCAGCTTACAGATAAAGAATACTAAAACACAGCAAAGTTTAGTTGTATGTTTCCATGAGTCAGCGGCACAAGTAGGAAACAGAGCTGATGATTATTCTTAGTCCCAGGGACATTTCATCCCAAGAATAGGCTCATATACTTTGGTCCCTGAACAATACCCTGTCCTTATATAGCTTTTAAAAATAATCATTGCACAGAAGCAGAGTTGATCTGATTGCCAGATATGATGGTAGGTATTTTTTTTTCTCTGCAAGCATATTGACAGGAACTTTGGTTTCCTTTGCTTCCTCTGAAGTGTTAAGGAATGCTCCATTGTTAAGATTGTCTGACTGCATTCTACACCTGTAGATTTCTAAAACAGAGGTATTGGGGGGAGGTGTTGGTTTTGTTTCTTTTTTGTTTTGGTGTTTTTGTTTTGTTTTTGTGGGAATGTTATTGTTTTGGGGGAGGAGGGGGATTTTTTCATTGTGGGGTTTCTTGCTAATTCTTTTTCCTATGTTTCCTGTCTGAGAAGGGAAGTTCTGTAAGAGGAAGGGGGATGAATGAGTCAGGGTTATACTGGATTATCAAGAGTGAACCACTATCAGCATGCATAATTTTTAATCTTGTTGCTATGTCTTCTGGAGATCTTCAAAATTTCACACGTTTCTTCAGATTTTTTTCTCTTCTGTATTTTGTCCTAGACTTAGTGCATTCCTATTTGAGTCACTTAGCAGTAGCTAATGGCAGAAGTATCATCTGTCCAGGGGATTTATGAGTAGCTATGATTGTCCTCGTAGTGGCAAAATAAAAATGGGAAATAACTTGTAAAGAGCTTTTTTCACACAATGGAAATCTGAGTCACAAAATGTAAATTCTGAACTCCGGGTGATTGGAGTGACAGAGCTCAAAACATGGGTCTTCATTTCCCTCTTTAGTACCTGAATCACAAGACTCTATTCTGTTCCTTTGGATTAGTAACACGTATTTTGTAGAATCCTTGAGTTTTACCACAATCGAGCATATGAATCAGAAATCTGTTTTGAATAGAACTAATTAAGTGAAATGAGCTCTGTACATATGCTTTGGATTTTGAGGCTTTAATATTTGGGGGGGATGGATTTTTAAAAGTCAAAATAAACAATTCACCTTATGAAATTCATACTTCAAACTTTCTTTCATCTTAGTTCCTATGCAGTTATGATTTGCAGTTTTGCCAGCTAAGAGAGCTGTCTTTGTATGATTATTCTATATAATGATTACAGAGGAATTACCTGTTATTTAGGAGTAGTTTGATGTACTTTTGTGAAAGATATATCTGGAAAATATTCTTAGCTGCCAACTCTAAAGACTGTTTTTCCGTGCCAGGTGATTGAGTTATATATTATGAGCTTGGAAAGTTGGTGTATAGCTTATGACAGCAGGTGATTGTTTAACAAAGTGTATCAATATGGATGCAGAAAGATTAAACACTTACTAGATGCAGTGAAGAAGGAAATCCAGCAATAACCTAATTCTAGGAATGACATAAATAACTGCAAAGATATGGATTCAGACTTCTCTTCCAGACTGTGTTTTAGTTGTTGTTGTTTGTTTTTTTTTTTTTCCGGAAATATTTGTAGTTGTAAAATGAAAATAAATTTTTAATGGGCATAGCAAAATATAGGCATAAAAATAGAAATTATATATACATGTAGTTTGTAGGTAGGTTTAGGGTTTTTTTAGTTGTTGGAGGAGTAAGAAGTACATTTTGTTAAAATGCCTTTGTCTTGGTTATTGTCTGTGACATTCAGTAATTATGAAGGATCAAGGCACAGATGCTTTTCTTTGTGTATTTATGCACAGGCTGGATCTGTCATGCGTTTTTGTTCTGAGCTCTCTACGTTTGGAGCTCTCTGGGCATTTTGCTCTGTTCATCCATGTACACAGGCAGTAAATGCAAGACTCAGGTGTTCCTTCCACCTCATAATTCAGGCCAGTGGCAGAAAGGAACTGACACTGCCTAATTCCCTGTCCAGTCCTGTTTGCTGGACCATACTGCCTTCCAGCAAGTAAAACGAGCTTCATACAGAGATTACAAAGTTGACACAGCCAAAACCTATCTGTTTTATTGCATACTGGTCATGCTGCACTTCGTTTTTCAATAGATCAGGAGGGTAGGACTGCTTCAGACCTCCTACTGCTCAGCTGTTGCTGCTGTTTTGGTTTGGCTGGGATGTCGTAGTATCTCCATTATCAAGCCCTGCTTCCACATTGTATATGACTGGTATTTGAAAAGTCCTTCAGTTATTAAATCTTTGCAGTATTCTCTAGCCTTACCCCACTCCTGACAGTTAAAGAGAAAATTAATTCAGAATATAGTAATTTGCTGAGAAGTGAAGAAACGCAAAATTCTTGTATTCAGGCTTTGTTCTCTCTAAAAGACAGAGTAATTTTGAAATTAAAAAAATGCATCTTTCTGATTAACCAGCAGATACTTACTGATTCAGTAAACCTTCACAACTTCATGCAAAATAAAAATTCAGTTTTTAATTTTTTGTATCTTATGTACAAGATTCTAGGGTTGATTCAGACGATGTTGGT
This sequence comes from Phylloscopus whistleri, assembly GCA_017589585.1. Classification (NCBI taxonomy): domain Eukaryota; kingdom Metazoa; phylum Chordata; class Aves; order Passeriformes; family Phylloscopidae; genus Phylloscopus; species Phylloscopus whistleri. The sequence goes on from JADMLD010000046.1 coordinate 312,463, forward strand.
TCTTCAGTAGATCTGTCATGTGCAAAGATGCTTGGCAACACATCATAGACTATGACTGACAAAATGGTACTTCAGAAATCAAGTTCTATAAGGGATTTGACCTGTATGGCATTAGTTAGACTTGGTGAAAGAAAGGTAGCAAAATCTAAGTTAGAATCATAGGAAAAACATCAACTAGGAGGTGTTGAGTATGTTGCAAGTAATATGGACAAGACCTACACTGTGTATTACATAAAATGCAGTTGATATAACATCATTCAGTGTTAAAATACAGTTATATTTTACCACAGTAGCTATTAAATACTGGAGAATGATCATTTTGGTTCACTGTTGTATAAAGCAGTGTTGTTTGATTTTAATTTGGGAAGGGTAAGGTTTTTCTCATCATCATGAAATCCCTTCTCTGCAGAGATAAAGATGTCTGTGCTCTGTTCCACACCTAAGGAAAGAAGTTCCATCTCTAACTGGCCCCAGGCTGCCAGCAAAAGTATATTATAATATTAAACTCTGAAGGCTGGCTGCTAAGGCATTAAAACCACTGTTCCTGTGTAATTTGGATGGTGTTATTTTGAGCTGTAGCTTCAATGTGATCTCGGGATATTTCCCCTGCTGGAATCCAGTGAGTCAAAGGGTCTCTGGAGCATGTCTCTATCTGCTCAGCTCTCCTGCTCTGCTGGGCTGCCAGTCCAGTTGCCTCTTTGCCACTACATCAGTCTTTGCTGTGACCAGGAGAAGAAAGCCTTTGTTACTGCAAGAGATGCAGACTGGTTTCTTTACAGTCTCATGGTGGCAATGTGTGCCGTTTTTATGTTGTCAGTGGGAATGAGGAACCACTACACAGTGAGATCTAAATTAGGTGCTCAGATTGACCAGTTCTTTGGCTTCCATTAGAATTATTCACCAAATTGCCAAGCCTTGATGGTTTTAGTTGTTTTTTCAAATGAATAGGACTTAAATACCTTGTCTTAAACTTATGAATGGAAAGCAGGATGGAAAAAATTTTGACACTGCCCTGTCCTTCATATGGGGGAAAGAAGGAAATCATCCTAAGCTGAAAAATGCAGCTGCACAGGCTGCCAGGTCTGATAAAGTGGAGTATGTATTTCTTGAGATGTCCCTGGAAAGCACTCCCCAAGACAGGAAAAGTACATTGCTGAAATGGATAGGCATCTTAGGGAAGTGAAATGTCCAGAGAGAGAGAGTCATTGGCCCACCCCAGTGCCGTCATACCTGCACCATAATTGTTGAAAACCATTTCTGAAATCAGTGAGCTTTGTATCTCTGCCTCAAAAAGGTACTGAGATCTGGTATCATGTAAGCATATGTAAGCGAAAATGGTGCACTATGTGCTTTGCTGTTCTAAAGAAAAAAATATGTAAGTGATGTATTGAGACGTGATTTATCATGGCTTCTTGATACCAAAGAAGGACATGAGATAATGATCTCATAGAGTAAGAATCAAAATTAAAGAGAAAAAAACAGATATCCTGCATATAAATTGCCAGGAGTTTGCCATATCTTGCTGTTTGTACATGTTATAATGTATGTTCAAGCACAGACAAGCTTCTAGTCGATTTCAAGTTTCACCTTTGTCAGATAAAAAGAAGCTGTCTCAGATGTTAAAATATATTTTCATGTTTATACAAATGCACGCAAAAAATAATTTTACTTTTTTTGCTTTCCGTGTGATTTTGTATCTTGGAACAAATGTGTCCTGGTGCTGTTCTAAGAGGGAAGGAAGGGGCTTAGTGATTTAGGTAGAGCCATTTGGGTGCGTGTCTCTACTGTGCATTCGCTTGCCCACATCCGAGCAGCTGCTGGTTCTGGCCATGTCCTGTGCTGCTGTGCCCAGCAGGCAGTGCCTCTGCAGGGACAGACACACGCTGCCCCCCAGGCAAGGAGGTGCCCCAGATGGCACCTCTGTGTGACTTCATCCCTTAATTCACAGCAGGGCTCCAGCCTCACGGATCCAGCAAGCTCACTAGGTGTATTTGTACCTGAAAAGAGCCCCTGCAGCACAGCACATTAATGTGGGACACTGATTGCGCCAGGTAGGGCAGAGCTTGGCTCAGACTTGCAACCAGTCATGTTCCCATCTGTCCCAAGTACAGAAAGCTTCTTGTTTAATCTTGGGTCTAGGGCAGAGTAAGGAAGCCACATGAAAAAAGCTGTTGCTTGCTCCTCTGCATCAGGCTTGAGTTCTGAGGAATAAAATAATAAAGAACACATGTGTGTAATTAAAATACAAAGGAAATAGGAAGGGGGATAGTAAGGAACTATTGAGCATCATAATTATAGACATCTGATTTTACTGAAGGAATTAGAGGACTCTGAATGAGTTAGCCCTATAGCAATTCTTAATCTTGAGGGAAGGGGGAGTGTATTCATCAGGGGTTGCTTTGTTTGTTTTAAATTACCTGTGTTTTCACAACAACTTTATCATCATTTTCTTGGCAATAAAACCTATAGTAAATCTGCAATGCAACTTCCACGGAAATCTCTATTATAAAGTTCACAGATGTAGTTAAAATAATTGCTGCCTCAGTGCTATATTGAGCGTTCTTCTAGGAAGACCCCAGGAAATATGTTCAACTAAAATAAGTATCTATCTTAATGTTTCCATGTGGCAAAGAACTTATTCATACGTTTGAGTATATTTAAAATACTGTCTTTAAACAGTCTATAAATTACATGATTGATAAGCATTTTAGTGTGATTTTCATTAAATTGCTTGAATCATTTTTAAGTAGTACCTGAGATGGTTAAAGCCAAATAGGCTTGATGTACATAGGACACTTCTATCACATTAAAATACTCTAGTAGAATTCTCAAGAATACAAATCCTTCATCAGAAATTGCTCAGTCTCCTCTGTTTTGTATATTTAGCTTGGGAAATAGCCCTTTTTTACTGCAAGGAACATCAAGGAATCTTGAGGCGTAAGCTCTTATAAGGTTTGCTTCTTCTTTCTTTTCTCCTCACCATTTCCCACAGATTTTTCCATACAAAAGGATTATTTGCATTTAAGGATTCTTTGTTCTTTGCACTATACTAGGTGGGATTTCTGTGCCAAAAGCTAAGTAATTTTTGATTAACTGATACAAGCCTGGAAAATATATAGAAATAAGATGATAGCATAGAAGCTTTTTTTTTTTTAGAATAAGTTAGATTTTTGTTTCTAATATGCTAGTGAAAGCAAGTTTTAACTAGAGAGCATTTGAAAGGAGAATAAGAAGTAGGTACAGTAAGAGAAATTTTTATTCTATTCTTTTTCTTTTTATTCTTATTCATAGGAGAAAGGGGGAAATTTAGTTCTATGCCATGTTTATATTTCTAGAAACCTGGACTGAAACAGGTTTGTTGTCACATACAAAACTATAATTTTAGATTTTTGAGTGTGGAGTAGTTTTTCAGTTTTCTTTGTTGGTTGGGATTTTTTTTTTAATGTATAAGCTGTCTAATTAGTGTAAATTATTGTTTTTACAATGATTAAATGAAATAGAAACACGTAAGCATAATGTACAAGAAATGTATCTGAATATGCAGTTGAGAACTCAAATTTGTTCTGTTGCCAAAAAGTGGTTTTATATTCATGGAGATTTATGATAAATATGTCCTCCGAAGTCCATGGAAACACAAACCACTGACTTATATTTCTTGGTGTTTTCAGTTGAAAGCTCAGTGTTTTTCTTGTGTCACATAGTGATGATTACAGAAATACACGGCGTATGTGAAATCCTGAAAAATTGATTAAATTTATTAAATTCGAAGGATTTGATGTGGTTTTTTTTCCCCATTATATCTGCAGGAGAAACCTTACAAAGCTGTCTCTCATCTTCAGCCACATGTTAGCAGAGATCAAGGCTATTTTTCCAAATGGACAATTCCAGGGTGATAACTTTCGCATCACCAAAGCCGATGCTGCAGATTTCTGGAGAAAGTTCTTTGGAGATAAGTAAGTAACTTTTGTAAAATCTTCAATTCTTTCTAACTATAAGCATAAAAAATGAACTTTTCACATATCCAAATAAGGGTTGGTGGGTGTTTTAAAGATAATTTCTTGTCTAAGTCTTTAAATTGGCTGAAATTGCTAAGTTCATTGTTAGCAGGTTTTTTTTTTTTTCCAATGCTGTAATTTTCTGATGTTCAAAGGTAATTGTTGTATTCCTCTGGGGAAAATGGTTTTCCCCAGAAACCCCCTGATGTCTGTACCTATTAGTGTGACCCTTTTCTCCCCTTACCTCTGACCTATTGGCTTGGTGCCAGCTATCTATCCCAGGACAGAGACTAGATAAAAACCCATGTTCTTCCTCTTTCGGCCTTTTTGGCCTCCGGTACTCCTTCAACAATAAAGCCTTGGAACATTGCCCTGAGGTAGGAGCCTCTTTTGAATCTTTTACCCTATCCCTGAAGTATTCCTCCCAAAAGCTCCCCAGAAACTGAGCTAGCACAGGAACCCAGGGGGGCAGGGGGGAGTACTTCAGGTAATTCTGTCAAGGGTACTTAAGTTCAATCTCTCTGCAAGAAGTTTATTTGTTCTGTTATAGGGTGAAGATAGTACATTGCTTTCACAAAGTATATGACAAATCATGTTCTTTCATATTAAATATATATATATGTATTCTACAAATGAAAACTCTAAAGTCTGAATTAGGAACTTGATAGTTTCATGGATGTTATGTTTCCTTATTTCACCTTTAACTTTCTAACTCTACTACTGTATTTGGTGAAATGAAGTGTAGATATGTGATTTAATCCACGTAGGAAATGCAATAGTGAAAATGTGAAAATAGGTGTATGTGGGGTTTTTCGTTTGTTTCTGGGAAAAAAAAATCCACGTTGAATACACATATAAGCAGCTTGTTCACTTTCTCATGTGGAATGTTTGTAAGTGTAACAGTGACATAAGAGGAATGCCGGAGGCAATAGATTGGTGTATTTTTCATTATAACAGAGCATTCATTATGGTCATCAGCTCTGGTATCTTGCACAATGTAGGCAGAACAATTTCTGCAACAATCTGTTACATCTTCTGAGCATAAACAGCTCTTTAAAATAAGTAATTTTTTTTTTTATTTAGAATACCATCATAGTGGGTTGGCACTTTTGCAAATCAGTTCTGTTCAGTGTGAATTTACAAGTTTCACGTCCATGTTTTTTTTGTTAGTCTAAACATACTCACTGTCAGCTTTCCTCTTTCTGGGTTCATGGTAGTGTTTTCTGGTAATTTCTTTCCCACGTAAGTAGTGTTAGAGTGTGATGAAGATGCTATATCAGTCCTCTGTTTTGTTAGAGAAATGGAATTCAACTGTGTTCCGTGTTACCCATTTTAATGTGAATGTAATTTTCAAAATAACTTCAGAAGTTCAGCTAAAGTTTTCAGAAGGATTAACTTAAGTGACACGTAGGGTTCTCTATCAGACAAGGCTTTTAAAAAACGTCAGTCAAGAAAAGAAAAACAGGATCTTTGATAAAATGACTAATGATCATGTTTGTTCAGTGTTGCTATTTTTTCTTCCTCTCTTTTTCCCCTTTGCTTAGGAGCTCTCAGAATTTAAATTTCCTTGTGATACTTCTCTTTTCCTGTTGGGCTCTATCCTTGAATGACCTTTAGCAGATGTCTTGATCAGAAATTGCATTTCTGTCATTGAGATTTACAGATCTCCTCCTCTGCAAGCTGCTGTTTCTTTCTATCATTTCATCTGAACCAGTTTCCTCAGCTCCCCTATTCCCTGTTCCTCTTGGAGCTCTCAACTGACTTCTACAGTCTGTGTGAGCATTCAAGAGATTTCCTTCAAGTTTTCTTCCAATGGTCTGGTCCTGCCAATTTCCATTGGGAAATGACACAATAGATAGGTATTTCAGGTGTCAGACAGTGGGATACTGTAACATATTAGTAAGTTTTTATCAGAACAAGGTTGGTAAGGAGAATCTTTCAACCGCATTGCTTCATCTGAACAACTCAGCTCTACCCTTGTCTTTTTCTTGTGCACTTAATTCCTATCTCTTCTGACTCATCTCCTGCAGCTCTTATTTTTCTAAAACCTTTCATGGCCCCAGAGCCCTTGCCATGACTTTTATAGGCTTTATTTTTCTCCTGCTTATGCAAATTTCTGCATAAAGTGCAACTTTCAATATGAACCTTCAGTACAAACCCTCTGACCTTCTCTGCTCTCCCCTGTGTACTTTGATATGGGTTTTTTGTGTTTAGGTTTTTTGTTTGGTTGTTTTTTTAGGGAGAGTGACTGGTTGTTTGGGTTTTGTTGGCTTTTTGCCTAAAACATCAATGCACCAAAAATGTCTAGGAATCAAGGCAGTTTGGTGACATCCAGTTAAACATATGTATCTTTGGTTTTGTAGTATTGCCTGAAAAAATTTTTGAGTTATTTCTGGTTAGGAGCTTTACGTTCAGACCAAGTAAATAAGCACTGTTACTGGTGTTCCCAGCTCTTCTCCAATAAACTGAAGCTGATTTCCTTGCCTGTCTTCTGAGCAAGGAGCTGTAGATCTGTGTTTGGCAGCCTTGCCATTATTTCAAGTTTAGTTAATTGTGCTTAAGTATAAAACATGTAGCAGCATACATGCCAAAGAAACAGATGAGAAAAAAGTTTATTTGGCATTATGTTTAATCTCTTTGTTAAACAAAATGCCTGAAGCTTTTTAAATGTTAATTATTTTCTAATCCTTTTAGAAATATATGGCAGATATGCCTGTAAGCCACATCCTTTACAATGGGCTTGTTGTGACAAATTAGTTTGCAAATATGCTGGTATCACTTCCCTAAAAGCAAAGCCTGCATAAAGGTTTTGCAAATAACTCATAATATTTTGCTCTCACCTGGCCACCTAAAGGTAGTCTCCTAGGAGTTTCTGAAACCCCCAACTCTACTTAGGCAGTGCAGTGAAGGAGTACAGGGAGGAACTTGACTGTGTGTTCCCTGGCTGCATCTCTGTTTTACAGGGCAAGCCTGGACCCCTCATTTGTTTCTGAACAGCAGCCCTTACTTTGGGTCACTGGCTAACACTGCTCAAGATTACAGCATAAATAAAAAGTAAGTTGTGCTGGATCTTGGCTTCTGGTGGTAAACTGTAGTACAAAAATGTTTCTATTGCAGTTTGATCTGATTGGAAGGAGAGAATTTGAAGTATTAGATTAACTTATGATTTTTTCAACATAGTATTATGATAAAAAACCTTCCTGTTTCTCAACATAACGAATTGGATGCTTTTTTATATAATCAACTTTTTGCACTCATTACTTTCAGAAATACTATGTTTTTTATTTTTTAATTTGAAATATTTTAAATAGCAAGAAGATCACCAATAGTAATTTAGATTTTTAGTTGACTGTTTGGCTTTCAGTTTTTGAAAATGTGACCTGCACTTCCGTTTACAGAAAGCAACATGTTACGGTTTGCTGAGGACTGAAATCCAAAACATACAGTTTTCATGAGTCCAGTTTGTCTTCAAAAAAAAAAAAGAAAAAGGAAAGTTCTTTTTTTTTTCCCCCACTTCTCTTTTCCAGTGAATGAGGAGCTTTTAATTTTGTTGGTTACATTGTTACAAGTTGGTCTGTCCGAACACTTGCTGCAAAATTGTGCAGCTGCAACTAAATTTATTTATCTTGCTACTAATAATTGTCATAGTCTGCAGTCTTTTTTTGTGTTTAGAGCTAGTCAGGTGTAAATTCACATGGCTTCAAACTTATGAGCAAAACAAATGTCTAGGCTCTTTTTAGCCTAGGCTCCTACATCTAACTGCTCTTTGGATTTCTGTTGAAAACACTGTGTGGAACTCAGCATGCAATTTGAGTGGCTCCCTCAGAGCAAAGTGCTGAGATAACCACATAGTCTTGGCCTTCGAATACCTTCTCAGATTTCACATTTCTGGTACACCCCTAAAAAACCCAGTAGTTGGAGAAGCTTATCTGGGGGAGAAGGCTACATGAGAGCAGCAGGTATGTCAGTAATGGAAATTGTCAGCCCTCACACAGGCAGAAAGTGTAAAAGGAGCACACAGTCAGAGCCTTTACAATTGTGAGGTTTTTCCAGTATTGCACGTTTCAGAGGAGAGTGGGAAACCTTGGAAGTTACAGGATATTTGGAAGGGATCTGGAGTCACTAATGTGGGGTTTAGGAGTGTGTAGGGAGGATTGATAAATCAGGGTGGGAGAGAATGAGATTTTGATTATCTGGGTGGAAGGGGAAGGGTGCTAATAGCCGTATGAAGAGGGGAAAAAAACGGAGGTATTGGTTGCTCTGCAAGGACAAAGTAAAACATGTATCCAAATTAGGGGGTAGGTGAGGGGGTCAGTAGTGTTCAGTAGAAGGCCCGGGATTATTTCGATATATGGATTTTGTCAAGGAAGCTGACAGAGAAAAAATATCAGGGAGATGGGGAATAGACTGTTTGGATTTGCTTTCTGAAAACAAAAATCAGGAATGAGTGAGAACGTTCCAAAGGCTGAATGCCTGGAATAGGTTGTTTCTGGTATTTTCACAGGCTATGTGGAAAAAGAGAGCCTCTTGAAGAATATAAAGGAGCTGACTGAAGAAGAACTAAGAAATAAATTGACACAAACTTTACCTATACCAAGAAAGAACTTGATAATGAGAAAAGCAGGAAAGTGGTGAAGTTGAGAAGATGTGATTTTTTTGAGTTTGTTGTGATTGCTAGAGTACAATGATTGGAGCAAGTGGTTTTAGTGGAGTGAATCTTCACCCCTGGTTCACCATCGTAGTTGTGCTGAAGCAAGTGCTAGTTACGTGCACAGCTAAACAGTAATGTTCAGTGGAGCTGTGAAATTGTTAGGCATGTAATCAGTAGTTACATTTTTTTACAGATACTTTAGTAAACCCCCCCAGTGGGTTGTAAATATGCATATGAAACACAATCTGATAGCATCTTCATTACCAAGAGTTTATTACTGTATAGTGCTTGATGAGAATTTCCCTTGGTTTCTTGCTCATTTTAATAACACCTTACATCTTTCACTATCTTTTTTTTCTGAGTAGAAATGTGCAAAATGCCAATGCCACAAGGGGCAATCCTGAACTGAGAAGGAGAGTAGGCAAGATGACCTAACAGATCTTTCAGCTTCTGAATCTGAAAACTACAGAAGTCATGCAGGGCTTGGTAACTACTGAAATTTGCTACACAATTTGTGATTTGTAGCTGTCTTCATGTTGTAGAATGAGTCATCAGCAAAATGTCAATATTCTTAGATTTTCATTTTTTCCATAGTTCTGCCATTTATTTAACTTTTAAGCTTTTTATTCTTTATTGTGGAACTTTAAACATTTTAAAGCATTTCTGTTATTGTTTTCAGGTAAATTGAATTCCCTCCACCTTTTACTTGCTGAGAAAACAGAAATTCTTTCACTGGTCAGATCAAAGACATTACCATTTTAATGCTCCTGTACTTTTTTCCTGATGAGGCTTGGAATGTATTTATTTTTTATTGGAATTTATGAGAAAATGTGGCTATTGATTTCTCTGTAAGAGTTAAATAGTGCATTTCAAATTGACATTCTAAACTTTGAGTAGCTGTGGTTCTGCTGCGGTCAGTGCTTTTTGGCTCAGGATAGAACAGACACGGCCTCAGTCGTTTGGGTTCACAGAAGAAGCGGTAAAACAGGCAGACCACAAGGCACGACTTATCTGACAGTTAAATGTTTCCAAGTTCAAGAGACCTCAGATAAGCTAAGTTTTAACACCTTGTTAATCCCCTTAATTTATTACTTGATTTTCTGTTCTTGCTGTTGATAGTGCCCAAGAGCCCTATTACTGCCTGAACAGTGTAAAAATACAGACTGGAGATTTGGTCCTGGCCCAAAGAGCTTCAAATCTGAATATGAACCGAAGTGTAAAGGGAAGCCAAAGACAGAGATGAAGGCGGAAGAGGCAGTGATCCAAATGCCATTGCCTTCATCAATCTCAAGAAAGGTATTTTAGCAACAGGAACTTTTAAAGAGAAAGAGATGAGCAGGAGTGGGGCTTTTGGAGTGTGGTTCCTTCCTCAGCTGATCAGTAGCACAGGCTTATTGATAAACTTGTTTAAACTTGAGCTAGAGACAGAAGGTACTGTTGTCTGGGTGCTAGTGAGACAGGAATCTCTCTAGACTTCTTTCCTACAAGTACAAGATGAAAAAGTTTGAATAAGACAACAGGTAATGTTATAGAGAAGAGTAAGTCAGTAGAAAGTTGCAAGACAGGATTAGAAAATAGAAAGGCAGAGTCTTTACAGCTGTTCTGGGTAATTAAGAATAAGGTAAAAATGCATGTACAAAAGATAGAAGAAAGTTCTGATACTTGGCATACGAGACTGTGAGACAGGGGAACATATTCTCCGTGGATAGGCAGGAGAAGCAATGTTTTAAGTATAAAAGGATATGCAAAAGCATGAGCGCGCTTTGGGTTTCCGGTTAGAGATCAGAGTTGGATATACAGAGAAGTGTCCCCTTTGGGGATACTTGGGGAAATACAGAGTATATCCTGTATCTCTTAAGGAACTTGATGCATCTCCAGCCATGTCCAGTTACACAGCTTTGGAAGTGGCTTTTTTTGGTGATATATTTTCTCCATTTCATAAGGCTGATTTTCTCTCTTTTACCATCTCTGTTCTCATTAGATTCATCTGTATTTGCTCGGAATGATGTCACTGTTTAGCAATTGTACTGGCATGATATGGTAGAATTCATTTTTTCCCTTAGGACTGAATTTCTCAAGCCTTCTGAGTGTCAATTATTTGCTTTGCAGTTCAGAAGCAGTGGAAACATGTGGCCTCTCACTTAAAACTGAAGCAGCCTTAAGAAAATGCTCTTTTCAGTGGTGATAAGTTAAACTTCACATTGCTCACTGCAGATTTACAAAGAATGTTGTGTCTATCTGGGTCAGTATTTGCTTGAATATTTTTGAGATTGCTCTGGAAACAGTAATGGCATTTTCATGGTGTGTTTTTTGGCGATATTTGAGAGAGTTTCTTGCAGACAAAAATGTTCCCTGTAAGTGTAAGTTAAACAGGTACATGTTTACCTCTCTAGACATTCTTGTGGTCTGCTCTGATTGAAATGGAAGCAGTGTCACTTGACATTCCAGGATAGCTGCATCTTGGCAGTTTTACACAAGTGCTGTACTCTTCGTGCTCAGGAAATATATGCTTCATCTCCAGGTTTATTTTAGTGCCTTTTGCTCTTTAATAATGTAGCAACATTTGGGGAGTTTAGAAAATCAGATGTACACATGATCAGGGCAGCAGGGAGGAGAGGACCTAAATTCCTCTGCTAAATTGCTTGAAAATCATATGCTAGACACTAATCCTTTTCCTTTAAGCATATGGAAGTTGTGTGGGTGGTGTTTAAAACACTGTATTTGAGATTTATAGAGTCATACTTCTCTTTGATGTGTGCCAACAATAGTAAATAGATACCATCCTATATAACAATATTTTTAAAACCTTATGTTTCAGTTAGAACACTTTTGGATTCATCACTTTTCAAATACACTTACTAGATTTACTATTGCAGAAGAAAGGGAGAGAAGTAGTGTCATTTAGAGAGGCCTGTGAGAAATGGCTTATTTTAGGGTTTTTGACAGGACTCTTTAGGAATATAATCCCAGGGTAAATATCAAGATCCAGATAGTTTTGTTGATTTGAGAGATGCACAGAAAACCTCTTAAGGAAATATTTTTCAGGATCATTTGTTTTATTTTGTTTTCTTTTCCTTGAGCTGGCATGGGCTTGCTTCTACTCTAATGATGAGGAAAGGTGGTACAAGGACATGTTGTGTATAAATCATTCCTAAAAGACTGACAGGTAGAGATTAGGATTTCCTTGTAAAAGGTCTTTCTATTCGTTTGCTGCTGTACATCATCTACACTGTGGATTTCTTCATATTTTTGTTTCCTTCTAATATTATCTCTCTGAAGATTTTTGAACTGATAGAGGGTTGCAATAAATTAAATGTAGCACAGTAACAGTATGTACATGTAATTTAGTCAGATTTTTTTTTCCTAAATTGAATTATAAAAAGAGAAATTGTTACCAAAGCTCTAGGTATAGCTGTTTGCAATGTGTCCATGTGCAATAGTGCTGTGAACTTTGGGCATCAAACCTTTGAGGGAAGTACAGTCACTGTTTAGTACCGTCCTCTCATGTGAGAGACTCCCCAGAACATTGTCTCAGCTGGAGTCAGTCGTGGGCACTTCTTCTACAAGGGATAGCTTATGTAACTACAGTTAAATATCTGAAACACTGAGACCTGCTCTTCCTCAGCTTGATCCTGTATACAACTAATGTTCCCAAGACATCAGATCACATCTTTCTGATGAGCTGAGGCAGAGCTGGCTGACTCATCTCCTAGACAAGTGTCCACAGGTTCAGCTTAATAGCATGAGGCATGTTCAGAGTATCTGCCAGCCTCTAGTGCAAGGTGTCATTAGGACATGATGCAACAAATATTACAAAGACAAAGATCCCTGAAAATATTTATAGGAGATGTCTTCTATGGTTAAGGAGCTGAATGTGGCAGGCAATGATTTCATTGCAAACAGGGTTTTACTTTTTTCTTTCTATAAGATGTTTTATATATGTAAACATATGTATGTATTTAAGTAACAGTCTAAACATGCTATTAACTAGGACAGTCCCAATCTCAGCCTTGGTCCTGTCCTATTTTCCCTACTGCTGCCTCTGCTGCCATCCAAAATCCAAATTAAGATAACTCTTTAGACTTGAGTCATGAACCAGTGCCTTCAAAGGCTGTGTATCCCCTAAGACACAAGAAAGCAAGAGCAGTGAAATGTTAATTCAGACAGAAACTTCACTTGCCAGCCATCTCTGAAAGCTTCTTTCATGCTGTGTGGCTCCTCCCAGATCTCTGCCAGAGGACGTGTTTCTCAGGGTGCCTGAAAGGTCACCGGGGTTTCGGTGGTGTAGGAGCAGGAAGAGAGGACACTGCAGAAATCCTCAGCTTGTGAAGACTCAGGAACACCTGCATTTAGTGGCTGTGTGCTGTCTGCAAAGCCTCAAAAGAGCTCAGCATGTGTGGATAAACTAGAGAGAGATACTGGGGGCGAAATGATCCCCAGCTGTTTCTGTTTCAAAGTATTTAGAAATAATAACTATAAAGTAGCTGCTGAAAAATAGGAGTTAATAGGTTTCAGCAACCAATTCACACCCTTATTTAAAGAAAGCAGAAGATAAAAGGCCTATTCCATGAAGCTGCAGAAAAAGAAAAAAAAAGCCTGCTGAATTTAGTGTATTTTAAATTTGGGCCACCACTATTCCAAACACTTGTTCTTGGAGAAATCCCAAAAAATAACTTCAGATGTTATTTCATTAGCTAATCACTCAATTTGCAGCATCTGGTTTCTGTCTTAGCCAAAGTACTAGCCAACAGAGCTGTAAAAACATACTCTCCTGAAGACTCTTGTTTTCTGTGTTGCTGGTGGAGTTTTGGGGGTGCAGGGTGTAAGTGAATAGATAGCCAAAGATCTTACTTATGAATTGCATCTAATTAATTGCATCTAAGAAACTGTTTTGTGCAAGGCGTGAAAAACCAATTGTTAAAGTGCAGTATGACTGTGATCATATCTGATAAATGCTCTATTGTTTTTGTTTTTTTGTTTTAGGGTTGTTGTCTTAACCTTTTAAAACCTCAAAGCAATAAAATAAATATACCCCCCCTGCAAAAAAATAAAATCAAAAACAAACCCTCACCAAAAAACTAACAAATAACAACCAAACAAAAAGCTCACAAAACCCACAGTCAACCCTGAAACTTTTCTAACCTCATTTCAGCATGATCACAGTGCTGTAACCATTTAGGGTGGTTATAAAGAGAAAACGTTTTGGAGCCATGGTTACAGGAGCTAAATAAGCAGTAGGCAATTAAGACAACTTTTAACACCACAAAAGCACTGCAGTTTTCTAGGGTTTTTTTGTCTGAATTTAATGCAATGTTTTATTCTCTCTTTACCCTAATGAAAATTTGATGTGCATTCTTTCATAAATGGCATCTGATGTGGTATCTCTCTTCAGCTCTTTGTGGTTTCCTGTTTTTCATATACAGATGAAAGTATCTGCTTAGATCTATTAAACTTCCCGTTTTGTCATTTATGACTTTCTCAATACAAGCCTGCATGTAACAAGTGGATTTCTTAGCACTTAGAAATGTAGTGAATATCTTATGCAATAGAAATACAGGAGTGTATCTTTAGTGTTGTACTTCAAATTACTGCTTGTTTTAATTTAGAATAACTACATGGCATTTGTTACACAGGACCGACTTAAAACAGTTGGTTCCCCACCTCTCCCCCCCCCAATACTAAGTAATTTACGTTTGTGCATGAGAAAATAGTTAGAAAAACTAAGGCAGTTTGAACTAATAAAATTTACAGGAAATATTACTGAGTTTGTGAGGCCTGTGTCTTTTGTTGATTTAGCAGTCATTAGCAAAATACCACTATGAATGTGTGAGATCTTATCCTGAATAATTATGCATTGGTTGTATTTTGGTTAATTAAAATGTTTTTAAAGTATCATATAATCTGATCTCAGTGGGAGGCTGAACATTTTTAAGAGGTGTTATGGCTTGGCAAAATTTAGATTTGACCCTAATGACAAGAAGAATTGCTGTTATTGAGAGTGATAAGACGGAGCACATTCAAGTGATCAACTTCATCCCAGTTTCCAAATACAGGTACTCAGTTGGTAAAATAACTAACCTGCATTATCTTCAACTGTGCAAATAGAAACTGAATCTCACAGAACATGGCTTTGTGTGTTAGAAAGGATAATTCTAATTTCCTGTCTATGAAAGTTAATGTAATTGTATTGGCTTTATGACAGGACTTAGACCACTCTTGGTGGTTGATTGCTGTCATGTTACCTGACCGCTGTTCATAAACTTTAGCTATAGCAAAAATCATAATTGTAGATATTGATGCTTATCATTCTGGGAAGGCAGGCTGTGAAGAAAGGAGTTCTTTAACAAGCATAGAGCTGGTCCTTTACATTATCTCTGAAAGGCTGTGAGATGGTTCGCAACCCCTGCTTGGTAGGGTATTTTGGTTTCTGCAGTGTTCTTTTTGTTGTACTCCTAAGGAAGCTTAAATATTTATCATTGTGAAATAAATGACACTTCAGCTGTGTTTAAAGGTAAGCTATTTTTGTATTTGCTTTCAGAAAATTTAATTTTTATGGGTTTTTTTCCCTCTGTAGAGAAACAAAATTAATGTTACACTTCACTCCTCTAAAAGTTCAGTTTTGATGTCTAAATGAGGTGTCAAATCTTAAATATGTTATTTCATTGAATTTATTCTTTCTACCTGTTTAACAGAACTATAGTGCCATGGAAAGTGTTCAGGCAGTGCCTTCATGAAGTTCATCAGATTAGCTCTGGTTTGGAAGCAATGGCTCTTAAATCTACTATTGACTTGACCTGCAATGACTACATTTCAATTTTTGAATTTGATATCTTCACTAGATTATTTCAGGTAAGATTTGAGTATTTTAGATACTTGTATGAATTTGAGAAGCTTAGTGCCCTGAGGCAAGGAAGCAGATTTTTTTAAAAAAACTGAAAGAAGTAAATCATTATGATTTAGAAATGAATTTTGCATTTCCTTTAGTCCTTCAGAGGTGTTTGAGGCAGCAACACACATATCTGAAAAACTGAAAGCATCCAGCAATGCCTGCTTCATTTCTGCATGTATCTAGTGTTAGTGCAGTAGCTTTGTGTTTGCTGCTTACTTATTCTTCACTATTTTTAAATACATTCCTAGAAATGTAGACCTCCTGATAATCAGAGTTTTAGTTGTGTTTTTTGCTGTGCATTTCTGTCTACATAATTGAGGTGTTTCTACAAACGCATAAAGACAGTTGCATATTACTTTCTTTTAGGTTAAATGTAGGCCTAGCTCTTTTCTTTATGAACATATTTTTGTCATTAATGCTTTGTTGCTTATTTATGACAAGGAAGGTATTTGGGAATAGCATTGATTGTATTACTGTTAATATTTATCCGAAATAAATTTGTCATGTGTCTATTTTAACCTCATGTCTCTTCTACAGAACATACGTAAGGTATCTTAGTCAATATAGAAGACTACTGATTTGCATCCATATTAGATATACTGTTTCTGAGTTTATCACTTTGGATATTTCTTTTGGATATAGAAACCATTGAGAGATCTAATAATTTATTTGATAATTTATGTTCTTTACTGTGTACAGTAGTAAACTAATACAAAGCCAAAAGTTGCACTAGTGAAGGTTTAGACTGGGTATTAGGAAAAGTGTCTTCACTGAAAGGATTATCAAGCACTTAGGAACATGATTTAGTGGGGGACTTGGCAGTGCTGGGTTAAAAGTTGGACTCAATGATCTTAGAGGTCTTTTTCCAACCTATGTGAATATGTCATTGTTCTTTAGCCTGATGGAGATATGTCCAGAACACCAATTTTACATCAACCCCTGGGTTGATGTTTGTTCTGTTTTCCACATTGTCCTGTGCTAATTGTTGCTTAGATGTCCTAGTTTTGCTGTTGTGGGAAAGGCTGCCATTATGCAGTTGATAGTAAAATCTGGCAGGAGGGGATTAATGATTTTAGTATATAGTTTTTTGATTTTGATTCTCTCTTCTCCATTCTGAGTCAAAGCAGTGTCACAGTTGCAAATGTTAATGGTGTCAGTAATCTCTTTTTAATCCAAACACAAATATTGTTCACTTATTTTCTTTGTGAGGCCACTGCTGGTTTGATTCATTACTGTGCCTTGTGCTAAAAAAAAGGGGATCAGCAGTATTGATACATGTAAAGAGAGATAACTGGTAAGGGTTAACTTTTAATTCAGCAAAGAAGCCGAGAAATATGTCTTGCCAAACAGATTAGGTGCAAAAACTGTGTAACTGTTGAACTGAACTTGCGCTGAACCTGGTCTGAGAACTTCTCCCAGGAGGTTACATTTTACTTCTCTAGTTTTTAAACAGCTTCTGTAACTATGTGTGCATACACCCACAGAGAGCAAATCCCAATTAAGTAATCAAAATACTGTTTTGCCAACTGTGGGATATGTTACAGAAAAGCTGCATTCGTAATGCTGTTTATTCACAGAAGAAAGCAAGACTAGGGTTTATGGAGATCCTGTGAAAGTGAAGTTGCTCCCCCTGCCTCCCCATTGTATGTATGCACAGCTTTAAGTGCTGTGTTCCCTGACCAGAGAGAAGCTTAGCACAGCAGAATATATGGATGCTTTGCAGGAACTTCAGTCTGTGACTGTTAACATGTCCTTTGGTGTGAAAATACTTCCATTGAAGAGAAAGGGAACAAATCTTGCCCCATTTAGCACTTCTGCTGTGGTAAGACTGTGTACACAAGGCAAGCTATGGGTTCTTGCCTTTGAATGGTTTGGGTTGGAAGAGACCCTAAAGATCATCTCGTTCCAGCCCCCTGCCATGCGTAGGGACACACTTCTACTGGACCAGGTTGCTCAGAGCTCCATCCAACCTGAACACGCTCAGGGATTGGGCAGCAACTGAAATGTTGTGGATCAGCTTCCCTGGAAAATCTGTTCTAGTGCCTTCATTACACTTAGACTGAAGAATTTCTCCCAAATATCCAGTCTAAATCTATAGTCTTTCAGTTCAAAACCATTCCCCCTTGTCCTATTCACTCCAAACCCTTGTGAAGTCCCTCTCCAGCTCTCTTGCAGACCCCTTTAAGTACTGGGATGCTGCTCCAGGTTTCCTCAAAGCCTTCTCTTCTCCAGGCTGAATAGTCCAAACTCTCTCAGCCTGTCTTTATAGGAGAGGTGTTCTATCCAGCCGATCATCTTGCTCTCCCTCCTCTGGACTTGCTCCAGCAGGTCCATGTCCCTCCTGTGCTGGAGGCCCAAGAGCTGGGTGCAATTTTCTAGGTGGGGTGTCACAAGAGCTGAGGAGGGTGAGAATCCCCTCCCTTGCCTTGCTGGCCACACTGGTTTGAGTGCAGCCCAGGACACATTTGGCTTTCTGGGCTGTCAGTGCACCTTGCTGGGTTGTGTCTAACCTCTTCTCCAGCAGCACACCCAACTCCTGCTCATCAGAGCTGCTCTCAGTCCGTTCTCCACTCAGCCTGTACTTGTGCTTGGGATTGCCTCAACCCCCCATACAGGATCTTGCACTCAGCCTTGTTGAACTTGTTGAATACTGGCAGGAGGCAGTATTGAATCTAGGACTGGGATTTTTTTTTTTTCCCCGCCTTGCTAATGGACAAATTTAAACACTTCAGTTTTCTTATGGCCTCTGTGCTGAAACCTGTCTTCTATTCCATGTGTCCAACTTGATAATAAGCAGGTATTCATCTGTGTTTAGGTAGTGGCTAGGATTTGCCTGGGAAATATAACACTCTCAATCTGGATAGGATATCTAGAATCTCAGTGTTAGGATAATCTGCTCAAGCATGTCACACAGGCATTTCATTTCTGCCTGATTAGCCCTTAAAAGTTCTTTTAAAGGGAATTTGCAGGGCACATAACATTGCTTAACTTCACCTGCCTTGATCTTCTGAGAATAGATTAAAAATCTGCAAACCATTCAGAGGCAGTTTCTTGACTTCCCAAATGCTGGCAATGGACATTTATACGTATCTGTATTAATCCACTACTTAAAAAATTATCCTTCATTTACAGTAATGGACTGTTCAGTGTTCCTTGAAGTGATAGCGTATCAGGCATGTTTCACGCAGTTTTCTGAAGCATTTGCTGTTCAGGTTAGCAAATACTCAGGTGAAGTGCTGTCAATATTTGTTTTGTTCTCTGGCTTTAATACCATTATGGTGACTGAAGAAATCAAGAAGTAGAGAATAAGAAAAAAGGAATGACAGCTCAAAATAGCAGCTTTATTATGATTCATTTGTTAGTGTTACTTATCATTAACTATGAAAATGCTTCAGGACCTCTCAGGTTTAATTGTGTTTTTATTAAACCATCATGGAGTCATACTTTCCAGGTTCTAACTAAATATGATGTTTAATAATTTATGTAGCTATGAATAGAAGGTCTCTTATATTCTGGGTCTTCCAAATCTTTATCCAAAAAGTTGTGCTTGGTGTTCTCAGAATAAATCTTTTGAAGGAACCCTTGTAGCAAAGTTGAGTATATAGGACAGTCCTTTGTACCATTTAGACCTAAAGCAAAGGTGTGTATTTTTCAGCTGAAGCTAAAACACTTCAGGTGTCTCTGACATACAGACTTGAGTTTTATCAGAAATACAGAACTACCTGGCTTCATCTCTTTACTTGCTTGTCTTCTCTTTGTAGCCGTGGGGCTCAATCTTAAGGAATTGGAACTTCTTAGCTGTGACACATCCTGGATATATGGCATTCCTGACGTATGATGAAGTGAAAGCAAGGTTGCAGAAATACAGCACTAAACCTGGGAGGTGAGAGGTTTCACTGCGTATTGCTTTCCAAATAAACTTGCTGGCTCAGAGCCTACGTCGTTCTGCTAGGTTCATACTTCTATTTTGTATATTTTCGCATTGTATTTAAAACTCACTGAAGAAGTGAAGCAAAAAAATACTGCATTAGCACACTGAAGTCTAAATATGTAAAAATAAACAGAAAGAAATTGAAAATAAATTGCTTTTCCTTTCTTCTTCTGAATCAGGTAAAACAAGCAATGCAGTCTTGAGAAGCATATTTTAAAATACAATTTCATATTCAAAATTTACATTGAATTTTTACTTAATAGTTAAGCGCAAATCATCTTAACACCTTTCATGGCAACATTCAAGCTGTAAATTTAATCTGTGCCTTTGTGTTTCTTTTGTGTTTCATGTCTTTGTTTTCCCTTTGCCTGTATCATTCTATATCATAACCTCTTCACCTAGAAAAACAATCAGTCAGTGTAAAGATCATGATATATAGGGTTTTCATATACTTTTTATATGGTGCTGTGCATAGTAAATGATTTAAACTGAGCTTTGACCAGTATGTCACTGTTGTCCTGGGATTTTTCTTCACTCAGGAGAAAAAAAGCAAGAATGGATTTAATTCTTTATTAGTTACTATTTATTTTGCTAGTTTTATCTTACAGCTGTGAAGCTTTTTCCTTAAGGTCTTCTTGTTGAAACTTCTGCAGAAGCACTTGTACACATAATTAAAAGTGCATTGTTTTGAAACTCGTTAGTGAACTCTACCAACAGTTATAACAATATTCTATAGTTGGTTTCTTTTGATTTTTAGCAAATAATATACTATTATCTTAAGTTACCCTAGTATACAAGTGCATATATACAAAAATCTTATGGTTCCAACAGAAAACCGCTGATTTTTAGCTTGCTACCCATGGACACTAAGTCAAATAACTAGGCTGATTTTGAGAGCATTTGATATATTTAGTATTTTCTCTGTTATTGATCTTGGTGGTGTGATAGAGAAATTACCCCACGTTGCTTTTATGTTCCTTGTAAATAGAAAGTTAGTTTTAAGATAGCTTTCTATTGCATATCAGAAAATTATTTTCTGAGTTGCTTAGGTGAAATGCTGGAGTGTGTAAGAGGGGATATGAAGTGAAATTTCTTCTTTAATCTGACTAAAACATCCTGCAAATTACAAGATTCTATTCAGATGAATAGTTAGTACTTCAATGTAATGTGGGCCCTATTGAAAATTGTAAGAGCTCTGTCAAACTTGAGAGAGGCTTAGATTTCTCATATTAGTTGGGAACGAAATAAAACATAGATAGGTAATTAAGGAGAGCTGCTCTATAATACAGAATTGAGTTTGTGCTCTTTTGCTGTGAGATGCTTTTCTCAGTGAGGTTTTTGCACATGAAATAGTGTCTGACATGAAAGGGAGTAGAGTTTTTAGTAAGAAGCTCTATACATGCCCAATCCTGTTGCCTGTAGTCTTCCTTTTCTTCTGATTGTGCTCTCTGTCTACATAATGTATACTCCCAGCTATCACAGAGAAGTATTTAAATCTAAGTCAAATTGTGTAGTTAATATTTGTTAATACTTGATTTTTCTGAAACAGAAGTGATATTTCTTTTGTTCACCTCACAGGCTCACACAAAACTACCATTTTTTAGTAGAGCAGGTTTTATCATTCATCTTTCCTGTTTCTTTTGCATCGAAAGATGCTTTATATTTTTCCTTCCACTTGTTCAGGTTATTGGCCTGCACATGCACAAAAAGTGTCTGTTGCAGCTATGGACACTGGATAATCTCACACGCTCTTTTTGAAGAGGTTTGTGGACATGTCTGAATGAGACTGCTCATGGTGAATGTGCATCTTCACTCTGAGAGCTAAAACACAGACAGGTGAAAAGCAGGGGGTAGGCAGCTACTCTTACTTTATTTCTGCCTGTGAGAAACTGGCAGTGTAGAAGAGGCAGGCTTATTTAAGGTTATACAAAGATTGTGACAGAGTTGGGAATCTGACCCAGATGTTCAGGGACCTAATTCAGTGTCTGAACCAGAGGCCGTAATTGCTCTCTTCACTTCTTTTGCTGAACTCTGAATTACACTGACTTTTCATTCATCCTGTTTTTATCAAGCTACATTTTCAGACTGAGTTGCACTCGCCTGGGCCAGTGGGCCATTGGGTATGTGACTGGCGATGGGAACATACTGCAGACCATACCTCACAACAAGCCTCTGTTTCAAGCTTTGATCGATGGCAGCAGGGAAGGATTGTAAGTACAAATCCTTACAGCCACCATGGCTATGAAATCCTGATTTCCTTGTTCCCTTAGTGCTTATATGGGTAGTTAAAGATGTTTAGAACAGAGAATCTGCAAATGGTGGTTAGCATTCTTTCAGACTTTAAGAACTATGCATTTAATTCATTTAAAAACCACTTGTTTCTAGTTAGTTCCGTTAACCAGAGTTACTGAAAGTTAACCAAAGTCATATCTCATAGCAAATAAATTCCATGAGAAAATAAAATGAGACAGCTGTTGCATTGATCCCTCCTTCCCCCACAGCCCCCCAAGATGCCAAATGCACTTAGACTTATTGAACAGTTACTACTTCCAGTTACTCATGTGTCTAACTGTGGACAATGATTTGAAAGCTATGTAATTGCTTTTTTATATATTGTGTAGCCAGAACATTTTCCACATTCTAATAGTTTACTGAAAAGATTTATAATTATTAGAGAACGTAAGTTTATAGGGAGAAGTAGTACATTTTTGCTAGGTTGGCTGAAGTAACAGACAAATATTTGGTGTCAGAATCTTTTCCCTGGGTTACATGTTTTGTTATACCCAGTATAAATATATGTAATGTGAAAGAAAAAGGAAAGGCAACTGATCAATCCTCAAAAACAAACAAACAAAAAATTGATAAATCTTTTGCAGTCTTGTGAATTTTCTCAGTCCTACACAGTCTAGTATTTTTTTTTCAGCTATGATGACTTCATACTTGTAATAAAAACACACTTATGTATTGGTAGTGTTTCTCTCTGACAAAAACTGAGCAAACAAAAATTGGAGCTGAGAATATTTTATGCAGAGTGATGTTTTTGTACCATATAACTTTTTCATTATGTGACTTAATATATGACCTTTTAGAAACTGTTTGCAAGTTATGGGTAACATAAACCTGAATATAGAACAACTTAGGGTTGCTGTAATATCATTTAACCTATTATTAATTTCCCACCTGATTGAAATGCTCCCATTGGTTCTTGCCTAATGTCCAGTCTGCATTAGAAGTTCTCAGTGTAGATTCTTGTCATAATACACACAGATATGCACATATATAATATTGTGACATATACAATACTATATATCTCATAATACAGATACACACAAATGTGTTACCTTCTTTTCTGCAGCTTTACTTGAAATAGTCCAAAGAGTCCTGAGCATGATGTTCTCAGGGGGGAAATCACTAGGAATATGAGCTCACTGTGAAACAAAGATCTGAAATAATACTCTTTTGAGCTACCCCTAGAAGGTTATCTGCTAACCAAAGCTCAGATGCATCCTGGTGGTAGCTATGCAAGTGATGTCAAAATCTTTCCTCTGCTTTTATAAATACGCTTGAGCATGTGTCAAAATGAATATGTCTCAATTCAGTTGTGCTCAAAAGATAAAATAGATGGCTGTGGAAAGATGATTTAGTTTGGTTAATGTCTACTGTAACTTATTCTCCCCCCCTTGAAATTTTATAAGTATGATTTAGCTGATAAAGCTAAAGAAATGTGCATGTTTATAACAGTCTTCTTGTCATGCAGTTATCTGTTCCCAGATGGACGAAGTTATAATCCTGATTTGACAGGATTATGTGAGCCCACACCACATGATCACATAAAAGTCACGCAGGTATGTTGGCAGAGTTTTGAGTTACTTTGTGGTCCTTACATCCCTTAGTATCTCACCTAGCAGTAATAACAAACTTTATTTAAAATGTAAGTAATAAGTTCATAAGAGTGAAAATATGTTGTTGATAGAAGGGCTTAGGTGAAGAACAGGATAATAATCCTTTAAACTGTAGAGCGGATGGTGATGCAGACAACATGTCTTGGAATGTTTTGTTTATTGTGAGCCTTTTCCAAGTGAGAAGTGTTTCAAACAGCCATTAAAGGCTGTTCTGATATTTGTGTAACAGATTTATGTAGCTTGTTTTTTCTTGCTAATAACAAAGGGGAATACAGAAACAAAATGAGGATGAAATAATAGTTTGGAAGCCTGAATAGGAATGGTACAGTTGGTTGGCAAGTCCAGGAAGAAAAGTTTGTACATCGCAAAAATACCAGTTCCAGGGTATCCAGTTCTCTCCTTTCTTTGTCTGTGGTGCAAATTGAAAGAGAGATCACAGAAAACAGCAGAAGTAATAAAATGCCTAAGCAGAGTCACTTTGCAGAGAATTGCAGAAAAATCTAGAAATATGTAGTTGTGTTTATAGTCCTGTTAAGTGATGGTGTGATTAATTGTGCAGATGTTTGATAGTCAAGTAGTAGGAAGTAGCCACCCCAAGAGAAATGCTTGATTAAAAATTGTACTGAAGTTAATGCTACAAGGTTAAGAAATACTGTGTAGAATATTTTTCCTGATGAAAACACCTGGAAAGACTTGAGTATATGTTCAAAGACTAAATACAAGCCATGCTGTTCCCAATGATCTTCTGTTTCTTCAAATCAGACTGGATGACCTGCTGAACCTTCTCTACTTTTGGGTGCTCTGTGTGCATTCCACCTCCAGAAGTATTTTAGAAAGGAAGTTTTCTTTACTATCTATGGTATTATCAGAAATACCATTACAAACATACCTGTTTTGTAAGTAAGAGAATTCCTAAAAACAATTACCTGAAGAACACCCGAATACTTCCACTTCTCTGACTTCATCTTTTCCCTCCAGTCTTAAGATAATAATGAAAGAGTAACGGAGATTTATCAGCTATTTGTGTTGTGCAGAGCAATGCACCAGCCCTTTGCTTTTTCTCAAAGAAAGGAGAAGCAGCACATGCTCAATGACTACCTTGTCCTTCACAAGCCAATCATATTTTATTTTGCATCCACTGAATGAATCAAGTTATTTCTGCACATATAGTTATGAGGACGTTGTTAGCTAATTCTGATGGTAATTCAACAGAGTCTGAATTATGTGTCTGCCTTAAATAATATATAACTGAAGAGATTTAAAGTTGTTACTATACCGGCTGAAGCTATGAAAAGATGGTATGGAAGTGGCTGCAGGGCTAGATTGTCTGTAGATGGATTCTTTGCTAGAGCTCCACTGTAAGCATCTTTAGGACACTGACTACAGCTGCAGATACAAGCTCTCTCTTTTATTTTCTCTTTTTCTTAGCCTCATGTTCCCTCACTTCACTTAGCAGTAGCTGCTTATTTTCCCGTGATCTGGATTGTACTTACTTTAGGCTTTCAAAATTTGGTTTTTCAAGGCTAAAAAAGCTTATTTCAATGCAAATGCATTTCAGTGTCAGTTCCCCAATAATAACTAATTCTAGAAAACTGTTCTAGACTTGAGTCTTGTCTATTATTTATTCCTTCTAATGGTAGTGTTCTACCTTCCTGTCAGTCTTGTAAGAATGCAAAGTACTGAACAATCTGTGCATGACTGTTGCCAAGTTATCCTGCAGGGTGTTCTTGCCATACTTCCTTTACAAGGATTGTGTACTTTAATGTACTGCTATACTCCATCCTTGCTGTAGCCCTCTTGCTTGTCAGTTTTCAATCCAATAATCTTCTTAGTCCTAAACTCATACCTAGAAATGAAAATCCCAGTTTTGTTCTTATTCATCACTTAATTTTTCACTTAGAACCATATGTTCATTTTCTTCCTTTTAGCTGCAAGCAAAGTAAAGCAGGATGTGTGCCTTGCATAGCAGTTACATATGACAAGTCTGTACAAAATCTTAATAGGCACAGATATTTTTAACACTTTCTGGCATGAATTGTAGTGTATTACAGGTTGGAAGAAGCAAAAATGTAAGCTGTTTCAGTAACCTTAGCATGGCTTTTAGACAGATCAGTAGCAAGAGTTTCCTTGATTAATAAATAAAGCAGATTGGAAAACAGGGCATTTGGAGAAGTATATTCTTTGTGAACAATTCATTGGAAGGAAATAATTACTTGACTTTCTTTTGTTACAGGAGCAGTATGAGTTGTACTGTGAAATGGGTTCCACTTTTCAGCTGTGTAAAATCTGTGCAGAGAATGACAAGGACGTGAAGATAGAGCCTTGTGGACACCTTATGTGCACTTCTTGTCTTACAGCATGGCAGGTACTGTCATAGTTTAGTTGGTGGGGAAGAGGATGGATTTCTGTTACATTCTTGTTTGCAGTGTGGGTGTATGTTTACTTTTCCAGGTGCAAGGATGTATATATTTAAAATTATAAACTTCCTCATTTTTCAAACCAGAAGTCTGTGAAAAATAAAGCTCCAGGAGTCTTTGCAGTCTGGACTTGTAGTCTTGCCAAGGCCATTTGCTGACTGCTGCTGAGTGGAAACTATTTCCTGAGTGCAGTACCTACTCAGACAGTACAAGCTGGGCATTTGGTGCCAATTCAGTCACTTAAGTCACTTCATGATGTATTTAAAAGACACAAAGAGGACACGTAGCTGCTGGGAATGGATAAGTGACTAGACAGTGTTTTATAAGGAGAAGGGATGTCTTTGGTGAGAGGAGGATTCACTCAGTAGTAGAGGTCATGAATTGACCTGTGGAAAATTAAGCTTTTAGGATGCCTGTGTTACACACTAGTAAATGCGAAGCACTGACATACCTAGATGGCTTTAGACAGTTGTTGGACTAAGAGATTTGAGTGGAGGGGAAACTCCCTTCTCTCAAAGTCATTTATGGAACATCCGAAAAACCCCAGAGCCTTCCTGGTGACACAGCTTGGTGTGTTTTGTCCATCTTGTTCGTGAGTGCACCAATCTGTGGGAAAAGGGAGAATGACTACCATTAATTCAGGGCAGTTGATCTAAAATGTAATGTCTAAAGATGAGGTCATTCCTCTTTACAATTGTGCATCATCCCTGCCCCTTCTTTTGTATCTATATTTTAAGGGGAGAAGTAAGGTTCATCCAGTTCTCAGAGAGGACTTTGTTCCACATTTAATATTCAGTCTTTGCTTACAAATGTAGTGAGAAGAGTAAAAAGAATCCTTGAGTCTAGTCCATTTTTGACCTGTTTGTAAATTGATTCATCTCCATCAATGTGTCTTCACTCTTACATTTGTGGCATGTCTTCAAATACTATAATTTTCCTTTTCTAATTAGGACATTTTCTACCTACTTAGGAAAGCCTCAGTGGCAAATCAACACGAAATATCAGAAGTATCATTTGAGTTTTTCTTCCATTAGCAATAAAGATTTCTTGAAAAAGAAGTACTCTCTGTTTCCAATTTTGTGTTCTTTGTGAAATTTGAGTTTGATGTTCCAAACAGAAATCTTTCTAATTGGCCACAGATCAGAAATTCTGAGGAAATTCCATTTGAGGCATACCCACAAAAGAATATTTATTTCACTATTAAGCAGCTGCTGAGCTGGAACAATGTTTCTCATTTCAGGAGTACCCTTTCTCTATTCATTCAGGTTTCATTCTGAGTGACAGACATAGTAAATGTCTGACCACGTAAATCATTGACTTAAAAAATTCTGAAAAATTCTGAGAGGTCTGTACTTTTGTTGGTTCTGTGTCCATTTGTTTTTTTGGCTCAGCTATCAGGGCTGAGTAGAAGGTCTGAAATCTTTGTACTTCTGATCTTTGTGTGGGTATCTTGTGGTGTGGAAGGAGCATGTTGCAGTCTTGGGCCCGTGATGTGCTTTGATTCTGGAGACTTGAGAAGCAGAGGTCTCCAGTGCTTGGCTATGGGATAGGGATTCATGAAGACAATGACAAAGCATTTTGGGCTCAGAAAACTGATATGCTGAATGCACCAGGTTTCATCAGAACATAGCTACCAGCTGTAATTGGTCAGGTACATTTCAGACTTCATTACAAATTTAACTTTTGTATAATTAGTGAGGCAATGAAGAAATATTACACTGCAACAGCATCGGCTGTTGTGAGCTTCTGGTGGGTTGTTTAATTGGCAGCATAATGGCTCGTTAGGCATGCCTCAAGAGATCCAATACAGATGTTTTCACTAAGCAGAAAAAAACTGAGTAAGCAGCATCAGGTCTACATAGAATACTAAGGATGATTGAGCTGTTCACCTTTATGGGGCTCAGGCTCTCAAATAAGACTTGGTTTACTTGTTTTCTTTTTGTATTATGCAACAGGAGTAAAATGTCATTTTATACCACAGAAATCTATTGTCTGAAAAGTACATGTTTTCTAAAGGCATATGGGCATATAGGCTGTATTGTAAGGTTGATAATGTTCTAAACAACCTTTCAGAGGGCATGGACAAGTGTGTGTATTAATATAGACATCTTGGATATGTATTAATACTGTTGAATATGAGTCTGCTGATGTGTTTGGTTACTAAGGCTTTTTAAAAAAAAGATGGAAACTGCTAGTGGAGAGCACAGGTATAAGAAAGCCTTGAAAACTAAAAGCTCTGTACCTCATTGATAAGGTCTTTTTTTAGAAAATGAAGCTGTAAGGAGTTGTATAGAGTGAGGGAGTACTTATATTCACTTGACCAGGGCTACTTCAGTAGGACCATATAATTTGAAGATGTTTTTTGAGGTAGTAAAGTTGAGTAGCTAGTTGTACTTAAGGTCCTCAAAGTAGAGTAGATGTGTCTTTCCATACAAAATGAAAATCCAGTACTAATCTTGCAAATGATGTCAGAAGACACATTTATGCTTATCCGGCCTTGTGATACAGCTCATCCAAAAACTATAAAATCATCTGTCTGTTTAGTAAGTGTCAGATAAAAATAATGCTAGAAAAAAGTTAGTTGTTTTTTCATCTTACTTTTTGAGTAATCAAAAAGCTGTGCTTGCTTCATTATATTTCAGTAGAAGTAGGTTGTTTAGAATTAATTTTGGTGTTCATATCTCTTTAGCTGTCTGTCTGCCTGACTGCAAATATAATATAATGTGATTTCTGATTTCACTTTGAATTATCTTGAGCTCTCAAAGCTTCATGGTTCTTCTGGGTGTGGCTTTGTTTGTGTTTTTATTTGTTTGGTAGTGGGTTTTTGTTTTGTTTTGTTTAATAATTCAGACCTATGTTGTGCTTCTTGATGGAAATATTTCTATAAGTGCTTGAAGGACTTCTCTGATTTTTGTTCATTAGTAGTCTGATTATAAAGACTTTTTGTTTATTTCTGATAAGAAAAAATACATTTCTGAAATAAGTAAAAACAATGGAATATGGCTGCTGAAAATCATTGAACAGATACGACTTAAAAATTTAAATTCAAGTTGTTCATGTTTCTGATAATATGTGAAAATAATTCCTCATCTTAAATAATTTATTGAAAATGTAATTAAGTCCTGATTTTTTATGTAAATGTGAAGAAAGCTGTTTGTAGCTTTAGGTGTTCTGAATGCTCACAATGCTGCAGCTGTGATGGACTAAACATGTTTTTCCAAGAAGAGCTGCAATGCCATAAAGTTTGCCTGCATTTTCTCACATCAAATGAAAAAGAAATACTTTATGGTTAATATAAAAGGTATATAATAAAATACATTATCTCTGTGTACACACCTCACCTTCTTTCTCCTGAAGAAATAGCAAAATTGTAAGCCTGAAAGGAAATGTGTTGCTTCCTGGCCTGTAATATTAAGACTGTTTTAGTGCTTGGTAGAGATAATAGTTAAATTTTGATAAGTAATTTTTAAGAGAAGCTTAATCTATTAAAGAGAGACAGCTCTAAATGTGCAGTCATTTTAAGATTTACTGTAGTGAGATCTTAGTTAATTTATTTCTTGTTTACTCCAGTCCTTTACAAGCTTTTAGAAACTGATTGAGGATGTTTCTGTATAAAAGGTATTAGTCCTACTTTTAAAATTATTGCTGGGGTTTTTTTTGTTTGTTTTGTTTTTTTTGGGTTTTTTTTGATTTATCTACTTTTTTGTCTTGCTGTAGGAATCAGATGGCCAAGGCTGCCCTTTCTGCCGCTGTGAAATCAAAGGAACGGAACCAATCATTGTGGATCCCTTTGATCCCAGGGATGAGAACTCCAGGTGCTGCAGTATTATGGACAGCTTTAGTATGCCTATGTTGGACTTGGATGATGATGATGATAGAGAAGAGTCTCTAATGATGAATCGTTTGGCCTCAGTCCGAAAGGTAACTTTTCAAACACTGCACAAGCTAAACCCAGACGTTTGTAAACAAAGCTGCCTGTGACTTTAAACACTGAGAGGTTGCACTTGATGCTTTAGCTCACAGCATCTCACTGAACAGTTGCTGGGTTGGAAAAACAATATGTACCAATACAAATGCATTAAAACTGAAGTTAAATTGGAGAAAAAATTATTCCAGATTCTCAGCTGATGTGAACTGAGATAACTTAGTTTATAATGGGCGAAGCATGAGTTTGCACCAGATGAAACTCTTATGCAAACTATGCTGTGTGGACAATTCCCTGAGCTTTTATTTGTAAAGAACAAAAAATTTCCTATATGCATTTGTTTTCTGCACATGTGTGTATACATGCATAGAATGTTTTAGGATTAAAGTTGAGTTTCTAAACAGTTTTAAATATTACTACTTCATAAAAGTGACTTGGCACCTAATTCATACTGCACACAAGTAGCTTTTAGTTATGTTTCATGTGAGTTGTCTGTGATTTATTTTCTGTAATTTTTGTTATTGAATAGTATTAGTGGGGAAAGTATTTTTGAGATTATCCCTAGTGACTTTGTGTTTTGGGATATTTTCTGTCCTGAAAGAGCTCTGTGTTAAATTCTGAGATCTTTGTTGCAGGAGATTTTATTACTGATAAATAAGCAGTATCATTGGCAAAAGTTTATTTTATGATGATAGTTTTTACTACTGTATTTTAGCCTGGAATAGATATTGTCAGAGGCCATGCAACACTGATTTTGACAGAGCATTTACTAGATTTTACCTTATACTAAGGTCATCTAGATTGAATTGTTGCCGTGGAATTAATTTTGTAACATCTTACTTTTCCATTTCCTTATCATTGTATTTATTAAAAAAAAAAGCATTCTTCACCCTCATATCTGAGAGTATCTGTCAGTTAATATACAAGCTTCTGATATCCTTCCTAACCTCTTAAGGCTTATGAATCATTCTTGTGTTGTGTACGTAATACAACATGCTCTACCCTTGGGAACAGTTTATCCTTCCTGCCTGGACTTAAATTGCAGTCTGCAGCATGACCTCTGTGAGATAGCCTTGAATTGATGGGCTTTTATAATGCTATCACTTCCATGATAAGGCAAAAATGCATTATGCCTTTATCAAAAGAAGGAACAATGGGTTTACTATAAGTAGTCTTCTTTTAGGTATCCACCAAGTGCTTGAGTGCTTTGGTGCCTTGCTATTTTTTTTCATTGTTTTCGTTGTTCAGTGAAAGAAATCTGCACGCTGCCAGCCTCTTGAAGTATATTTGAAATTGTTAAATTATTGCATCATTTGGTGATTTTTAGCCACTGTTTTCTTAAAATTGTTACCATTGGTTCTGCAGTGATGGTCTTAACCTTAGCACCTGTGTGTAGTATGGCATTGTCTATATACACTTTTTGTTTGCAATGTCTTCATCAGACTTACCTTTTTAACCATTGTTTATTTTTCCTGCTAATCAGTGTATCTTTGGAGCCTGCTAAAAGAAATTATATTTTTCTCTGTGACATTATGTAGAGCTTTACTCTTTGTGAAATTTTCTTTTGTTTGTCCTTAGTGCTGTTCATATGAACAGTGTTGCATGACGACAGTGTTGTAGTAATGTAATTTGTTGAAATGATGGAAAGTAGGTGGCAAAAACAATAATTGAGCTCTTGCAGCCAACCTGCTGGTACTTTTGTAACTTTGTAATCTCAGTGAACAAATTTTTCAATTCTTACTTTATTACAGGGAATGTGGTAAGCTTTCTCAACATAAATCTGTTAATCCTTGAAAATCAAATGGGCTGTATTTGTGTCAAATCACCTGGCTGACCATTCTAGGAAATACCTAGCTAGTAGTGAGCTGGGCTGTGAAACTCATTAGAAGAGGAGAATTTTAGGAGCATGAAGTTCTGAAAGTGACTGTAGGGCTTCACAATGTGTTGTAGAAATACTCCAATATCAGAAAAACACCAGTTATGCAGTTTATCACTCTTACCCCTGAACTGTACCCAGAAACTCTGAGGTGTCTGAATTAAGTCTCTGAAAGATCTCAGATTTGAAATTGCTTTAAGAAAAAGAACAATCATGAAGCTCCTTAGTCATTCTTTAAAGGAATTCATACTTACACATCAAGAAAAACAAATAATTCTTGCTAGGTGTTGTGTATGAGTCAGCAGTAACAGCAGATCAGCTCTAACAAAGGCTTTGGA
Source organism: Phylloscopus whistleri (assembly GCA_017589585.1). Classification (NCBI taxonomy): domain Eukaryota; kingdom Metazoa; phylum Chordata; class Aves; order Passeriformes; family Phylloscopidae; genus Phylloscopus; species Phylloscopus whistleri. Next base: position 344,387 of record JADMLD010000046.1, read on the forward strand.
GAATTCCACTGCAGTTAGGCTGTTTATCTCCTTCATCAATCAGCTTCGTTTGTTTTTTTTTTATTTCCCAATTGTCTTCAGATATTTCTTAATGAAAAAAAAGAGAAAGAGTGGTGCCAAAAGCCTCTGTTAATTGTTTCCTCACTGAGAAATTTCCAGCCCCATGGTATCAGATTAGCTAATGTAGTTATTGCCCAAAATGTTCCTCTTCCCAGCTTTTGTTCTAGCAAAGCATAGCATTATGAAATGCACATTAAAAAAAATGGAGATTACAGGCTCAGATAAATATTGAATATAGCTTTTTTTGCTTTTTTTTTTTAATTTTGAAAGAGGGCATTTGAGTCTCTAATAGAGTATGCTAGTTATTCTATAATGTTTAATATTTAATTGTCCTAATGAATGAAGAGTTCTCTGTCACTTTACCTTGGTACAAGACATAATTTGATACACTTCTTTTGAAAAGAAAGAAAGAAAATAAGGAAAATATGTAGTGCAGGAGTTCTTGCTAAGAGCAAACAATTTTGAATTTGTAAATGCTTAAGGTAATAACATCCCATGAAAACATAGAGAAGGGCTCTACCAGAATAGGAGATGATAAGGTTTTCAGTACCTTAAAGTGAATTAACACTTTTGTCTAAAAATAAATGAAGTTTCCCCATTTGGGGTATTGCTGTCTTCTCTGAAATTAATTTCCTAGATATCTGAATGCACAAACCCCACATCGATGGATTCATGCTGTACTTTAAAATGATGATAGGAAATCATCAAGGCTGAAAAACAGTTTGCCATGACTAGGTTTCTTCGAGCAGGGGAGTTAGGTCAAATTTGGTAAATCATGACAAAACGCCTTGTCTCTCAAAATATGGGACGAGGCTGTTTTCACTCATTCCCATATTATTAATGATTTTTTTTTTTGGTAATGAAAGAATGTAGGAATAGGGTAAAAAGCTAGCCTTTCATTTCTTTTAAGTGCAGCTAACAAGTAATCTGTAAGTTCCCATGTGAAGCTGTTTTGAGAAGAAGTTCCTTTAACACAGCAATCTATTCTGAGGGTGAAAAATAAGTGCACCTGTAATAACAAGTGATTTGTCCCATGAGAATCAGTAAAGAAAATATGTAAACAATCCGAGAATAGATAGATTTGATAGACAAGTAAAATGTCTTTTAGTAACCAATAGAATAATTAACAGGAAAGCTATTAACCAATTAGAAGCTGTCCTCGAGGTTTGTAAGAACTGTATAAAAGACAGCATACAGCTGTAATAAAGGAGCCTTCTGAACTTCCATGGTGTCACTTTCTGTGTTGTGACCATCCCAACAACAGAAGGAGGCATGTATTTTGTAGTAATAATGTTTTTCATTTCATTGTATAAAAATATGTAAAATAAGATTTGAAATACGTATCCAGATATTCCCTTTGGCAGTATCTGAGCTCATATATACACATCACTTCCCTGGCTGGGGGGAACATGTTAAGATCACGTCACTCAACAGGAGTGACTTACTTTAACTGATTACTTACTAGGTACAAGTGCTGGGAGGCAATGTGCCTCCGCTAATTCCTGATTCCCTTGGCAGTGTGCTGCTGACTCTCACAGACCTAACTCCCTCTCCCTCCTCACATGCGTTTTCCTGCGTCAGCAAAGATAAAGGGAATAAATCTGTCTTCTTAAAAACATGTTTACAGTCGTCAGTGTTAAGTGATGTAAATTTATATCCTCATGTAAGTTTTAAAGCCTAGATAATACAGCTCTGCCTAGATCACAGATTATCTTAACAAGAAATAACAAATATGTGAGTTACTCTTACCTGATTATAAATGAAGAAACTTCAGAGAACTACTTCTGGTGTAGGTCTGCTTGGACCCTCTTAGATGTCTCATGCAGTTTGAGTTTGCTCCAAGGACATTAAGAGGCAGGATAGTATTCCTCAGTGAGTCAATCACTCACTCAAGTGAGTTAGGATTTATGTTGAGTATGCTTTTCATATGTACCTTGTCTGTCATAAAAGTATTTGGAAACTCTTGATTCAATAGCCTGGCTGTTAATATTTCCATCAGAAGAAAAACCTTGACTAGAAACTGTAATTAGTGTTTGAAGCAGGCTTTTTCTTGAATTCATAACTGCTAGGGGCAAACTGATACAAGTATATCCCAGTGACAGATACATCTGATGGAGTAACACAAGTGTGGTCCCTTCTGCAGTACAACTGCAAAGTAAGTCACAGCTGCTTTTCCCTTGGCAGCAGTCATGCCAACCAGATGAAGTCCATGTTGTTACAAAGCAGTCTGTGTTCTTCTCCTTAATTACATCTTTATTGCACAGGTCTCTGTGTGGTGCAGCAGAGCCCCTTTGTACACTGAAGGTCTGTCTTCTGTCACTGCCAGTTCATTTGAGTTCATTTGTGTCTTAATGACTGGCTTGTTTCAGCTTTTTGTCACTGTTCTCTCTCATTGCACATTTTTTCCCAGCATATAGAAAACACACAGAAATCTCCAGCAGGTGACAAACAGAAATTTTAGGAGTGTGCCAAAAAAGAGTAGATATTAGTACATTGTTAATGCCTTGGTATCCGCGTGAGATGCAGCCATCTTGTTGGCCTAGCTGTCAACACGCGTCAAATGATGCAACTTGACAGGTTGGCTGGGGGTGGACTGAAAAAATACGGGATTTTCATACTGGTAATATGATGGAAATCTGATACTGAATGCTGAGGAAAACCTGTTTGTTGCTGTGGAATATTTGGTTTTGTTTTATTTTTAGTATCGGTGGATCCAAACAAGTAATTATAAGTTTGTCCCAGCAAAGCTTTTGCTCTTACTTCAGCACCAGGTGGTGATACGGATTAAGCTTCCTTGTAGGGGCAGAAAAGCTGCTTTTGCTTGCAGCTATTTAACTTTTTTTGTTGTTGTTGTTGTTGGTGCCTCATAAGTTACTCTTTAACTTGTTGGCGGTAATCAATTCCCTTTTTGAAATCTCTGGGGTCACAGCATGTTCTGTTAGCATTGTGGCTGTAGTATGGCATAGTAGTCCAGGGGAACAAAAATTACTTTGCTATTTTGAAACATAACATAACAAGGCATGGATGTAAGCCTAAATTCAAGTCCTCTTACACACTTAGTAATTCGAAAATTTTCCATTTTGTTTTGTTAGTTGTGGTTTACTGTCCTGTTATGGAATGTGATACCAAGCATACATGGAACTAGAAGTTTATCACATAAATTAAATTGCTTGCTTCATTGGTTTTAAAAGCATGTGAGGATTTAAGAATCTTGAACTTTTAAATGAATAGGGTTTAAATGTGAATATTCTTTTATTTTTGTCTCTGCAAAAAGCTAGACTGTTGTTGCAGCAAGAGAAAAGAAGTCTGACATGGAGGGAACCAGTGAGCACAGTGAGGGAAGAGGGTATCATTATGCCTAATGATTCTGTAGAGTAGAACTGTGTAAGAGAAGTTTACCAGATAGAAACAGGGATGGATATTCTTAAAATTATATCACTACAGTGCTGTTCACTTAGCTGGGATTTGTACAACTCCATGCAGTCTCCCATTTGAGACTCTCAGGTTGCTCTCTCAGGAAATTGTGTTAATTAGTTTGATGATGCGACAGTTAGAATATTCTAAATTCCAAACAAATGTTTCCTGTGCAATAATTGGTTTTCAGTATTTCCTATCTTTCTTACTCTTTGTTTCCTACTCCTATCGTGTATATGATTGCTCTTCTGGAACAATTCTCTGCTGTCTGAAATGCATTACGTTGTGCAACACCATAAAATGCTGTGACTTAACTGCATCACTTTCATTTATTTTAAATAATTGAATCTTTCTGGAGGTGTGACCTGCTTATTTGCTTCTATTTCAGATAATTTGGGAAATAAATTCATTTTGTGTCTGCTGAAGTCAATCCTTTGAGTAGATTGTATTGCATGGTTCTTGGCTTTCAGGAATGCTTTATGGAGTTGTAACTAAACTTTGAAAACTAATGCTATTAAATGATACAATGTTTATTATGCTATTTAACTGATAGATGCCTTCTGATAAGGAAAATGAATTGACATTCCGTTTATAGTAATTCTGTAATTACGGTTGCTCAGGCATGCTTGCAAGATACATATCTTGCCTAGTTATTCAACGTTCCTTAATGTTGAGAGGCTAAATGCTTTGGTAATTCACGAACTTATCTTTATGGTCTTCTAGTCAAGGACAGGGTCATTCACCATTTAAAGGAAACAATGAAAGTTTAAAGACTTTATTCAAGGCGTTTAATATGAATATTGAGACCATCTCTTCATTGAAGAGAGCAACTGAGAAACTTCTGGTAGCCACGAAGGCCACAAATCTTAAACTACTCTGTCTCTTGAATTTGAATGTTTAGTTGTGGCATTGAGCTTGCACATGTAGACAAGTGGGGAAGACTCTAAATAGCAACAAAAAATCATCCTGATGATGGAGTTGCACATTACCCTTCTAGCTTTCAACATCTTCTCACCCCTCTCCTGCATTTTCATGTACTGTTGACAGTAATACTGTGGTGGCTCCTATTTTTGAAGGAAATATGGTAGCAATCCCTGTTGTATACAACAGGATATTAAACTAAGCTGTAGTACAGAGCATTGAGTCAGTGCTCTAGATCTTTTTCCTCAATCTGCTTTTGAATTTATGAAGTTCCAAGTTTCTTTAATATAATGATTGAGTGTAAAGAAAGGTAGTGTTGCTTACTTGTTTACCTTGTTAAAGAACTTTCTACTCTCATCCCAGTCACCACTATGGGATGTTCAGCATTCATGAGGAAAAGCTTGTGAAGAGAGGGGGAAGTTTTTATCAAAGAGGTTTAGCCTAAAGATGGGTGCATTTTTGCCTCTCTAGGCAAGCTGTGATATGAGAACAGTGAGATGCCTCAGTGCACAAGTGGCCCAAGGCTAATCCTTGGTGGGAATGTCTTCCAGCTACTTGTGTTACTCTCAGGGAAAGCACAGAACAGCACGGACATTCAGGTTTATGCAGTACACTGAAACTCATACAGTGAGTTCACAGAAATAACTTGAACTGATCTATGCAAACACCTGAGCTATGTTTGTTAAAATAAAACCCCCAGATGAGGGGTTGCAAAATTGGGTGGAGCCCTATATTGAGAGTTGAAATCTTTGGTTCTGATTAATTTGAAAGGACAGGTCAAGGAAAAACAAAATCATAATTTGTCACTGGAGGGGGATGTTAAATGTTAGCGTTACTAGTTCAGTATTTGCTTAAATGATAAAATTATTCTAAAATTATTTTTGTAAACCTTTCATTTTTTTGCTGGTTTCACTTCTTTCCCTAATGTCTTGCTGGTGATTTTGATTAGTAAATTTTCAGAAGACATACATTCTGTTTTGTATGGAAGTATGATTTGAAAATGGGCTGTAGGCAATAACGGGCAATATCATGGATGTCCAGCTTTTAAAAGTAATTTGTAGAACTTTAGATTGGTACACTCTATTAATAAAAAGGTTATCAAGAGTAGCAGTGCCATAGTAGAATTTATGATTTTTTTCCCCTCATGTTTGGCAGTGATCATTAGGTTTTTATACAAATTACTAGAATACGTATTTTTTTATTTTCATCACAAGTTAACAGAGATCTTAATTTTGAGGTAGAATGACTTGTAGACTTCTTTTTCAGTAACTGTAAGATGAGCTTTACTGTCCAGATGTCCATTATGAAAAATGACCATTATAATTGACTATTAGTAAGTATCTGATAAATATCAAGCATTTTAGTTGTGGAATGGAAGTTTTATACTTGATTGTCAGGTAAAAGATGATTTTATTTTTTCTATCCTGAAGTGCAATGAGAGGCAGAATTCACCAGTGACTTCCCCAGGATCTTCCCCTCTTGCACAAAGAAGAAAACCACTTCCAGACCCCCTGCAAATCCCACATCTTAGCCTTCCACCTGTACCTCCCCGTCTGGATCTGATTCAGAAGGGAGTAGCACGGTCACCGTGTGCCAGCCCAACCGGATCACCAAAGGTAAGTGTTACTGAACCATTATTTCTGCATATAAGAATTCTGAGAAATTGCATTTGCGTTTTTCCAAGGTTAGCTTCTTGTTTGTTTTGTATAATGGACTGTTTCAAACTTTTCCATGGATTTTGCTTTGCCCAAAAGAACTTTAATTCCTTGTAGCTTAACGAAACTTTAGATTGGATCCATACTGATGAGTCTCTTCTTTTTCCATAATACCTTATGTAGTTAAATGTTTCTGGCTGCATGTGTTGGCCAAATATGACTTCAGTTTGTCTGATGATTATATCGTACTTGGTTATGGTCAGAATTTTAAAGATGGTGCAGTAATGGATCGGTTCTGTAACAAACTCTGATTAATGAAAATAAATAGAAGCTAAAGTTTCCTGAAAATAGATTTAAAGGTCATTATCTCATTAAAATTATATGTTTTCCTTTCATGATGATTTATGTTCAATTTCCACAGTGTCCTTAGAAGAAAAATATGTGCAGATACACTGCTTTCAAAACCTTAAATGGCATATAACAGGACTCAAATTTCAAGGGAAATAATAATGACTCTGTAGCTAATATCATTGTATGTTATGTTTTGTAAAACCAGTGATACTAAAGATTCAATGATTCTTTTGAGTGGATAAGCATGAAAGAGAACAAATACTGTTTGTTACTCACTATAACAAGTTGCTTGTTTTATTTTAATTGCTGTATAGAGAGAGGGAGTTTGTTTAAAATTTTTCATTTTTATATGATTAATTCAAATTCAAGCTCAGGACATGACTTGAAATCTGTGTGCTCTTAATAATCCAGTTTGAAGTACCTTGTTTCTTTTGTCAGGTTTCAACTATAGGGTTGAAAATAAATAACTTTTAAAGATTTTAGTGCTTTATAATTTAGAAGAAAAAAATAGAAGTTTGAATAATTTCTTTAATCTTCTTTCTTAACTTCCTGTATTACACAAAGGAATTTATAACACATTGAGGATATATGCAAAACATACGCCACATCCACTAAAAATTAGTTTTACAGGACTTTTTTTGCAGAGTTCATAGCTTTATAAAAAAAGTAAACCAGGAATAGCATTAATGCTGCTTTAATTTTTTGAAAATGCTTTTTTTACATGAAACGTGTAGTGCAAGGAAACAGGATGGGGGCAAGGAAGAAAAATCTCATCCGTTAAAAAGAATTATATTAAAGAGAAAAAAAGATTATTTAGTCCTGCCAAAATACTCCCTCAGGAAAAAAACCCATAACTTTTCTATTTTACTCAAGTTGAAAACTATAATTTATAGCTATAAGGTATAACAAAAAGTCTGGATCAAGGTATTATTTTTCTGTGTTGAGAATGAAAATAACTTTTAATTCACTAGCAAGCAAGTTAAACACTTCTTTATTTAGTTTACTTCCTTTTAATATGCATAGGCCTGTAGGTAGAATAACTTCATTTTCAATTCAAGTCACATGTTGAGGTACTGCTTGAAGAATAGTGCTGGGCTAGCCAATAAAGTGAGAACAAATGCTGTTCTTACTTTAAAAGTTCGACGAACTCCATTTCTTTCCATTTAAGTGGTAATAATATGCAGGCTTTCCGGAGTCGAAGAAAATTATACATTCCCAGGGAAATAATCTTTCCTGTATTTCTTATGGTAGCTGGAGATAAAACCTTTGTAACGACCTGGCCCTACTGTTACTTTGTAAATTTCCATTCATAATTCAGTCATAGTGAAAATGTTTTGGTTTTGTCAGATTTGTGCAGCTATGAGGGTTTTTTTTCCTGATAACCTGGGTTTCATCTGTTTAGTACTAGCATACATAATTTTAGACCACATTTAACCATTTATGATATAATTCGATTCTTAGAAAGCAAGTATTTCTGACAAATGTTGCTTGCAGATAAGCTAATTGCAAGTAAAACTACAAACTAATTAGGTTGCTGCCCGAAAAACCGAATTGCGGTTCAAACAGATTCGGCACTCTAACACAGTGCATGTCGTGTAAAGATTGGACTCAGTCATTCCTAGGTATATCATTAAAAATGAAATAATTGTTTCTTCTTCCTCTTGCTCTCTAATCACTGCTTTTTGGGCTCATTTGCTGTCAGTGAGTTACTCCTCTGGGATTCTATTGTGTGGGATTTTGGGTTTCTTTTCCACATCAGGAAGCGTGTTTTTTCCAGAGTTCATTTCAGCAGATGAATAAGTGATTCAAATGATCAAGGTAAAGGATACTGGAAAAAGCTATGGGTCAAATAAATCTGCCAGAGTTAGTTGTCTTTTCTGCTTTCCACTCCTTGCTTGGGTTACTCATGCAACATCAGAAATGGGGGCATGCTTTCTGAAGAAGGGCCAGGTTGTCTGCAGAATGCCGGCAATGCCTGCATTGAACCTCCTGGCAAGCACTGCCGTGGTGCCAAGAAAACACCTCAGTCAGAAATGATAAAGCCATACTTGGTCAGGAGCAACTTTCGTGCCTCTGTGTAACTTCTCTTTTTTTGTCACCTCCTGTGTTGTTTAGTCTTCTCCCTGCATGGTGAGGAAACAGGACAAACCTTTGCCAGCGCCACCACCTCCCCTGCGAGATCCTCCGCCGCCGCCGCCGGAGCGGCCTCCGCCCATGCTGCCGGACAGCAGGGCGGGCAGGCACCTGCACCACCCCGAGAGCCTGCCTGCCAGGGAGCAGCCCCTGCCCCTCGAGGCCTGGTGTCCCAGGGACGTGTTCGCCACCAACCAGCTGCTGGGCTGCCGAGGCGGCGGGGACGCTTCCCCCAAAGCGGGACTGACGGCCGTGTCGAACGCCAACGGGAGGCATGGCCGCGGCAGTTCTGAGCAGGGCTTCATCAGGAAGCACAGACGGCACGAGCTGCCCGCAGAAGGTGCCAAGGTATTTCTGATGAACTGGGCATTGAATCCTAAATTCACACCCTACTGCAGCATTGCCATGCACTGGCTAACACGCTGTTTATATTGGCTGGTGTCGATTTGTGGTTTCTGAATCTTTTCTGTTGATACTTAATAATAAGCTGCTCATAAAGATATAAGTTGTTAAATATTGTACTTTGTAAAGCAATAGTACACCAGGGTCTGAGTTACAATTTCCACATAAAACCTTCCGAAAATATCTTTGAGAGAATATTCTAGATTTGCTATATTCTTGTAGCAAATTGTCTGTGATAACAATGTATCCCTGTATGCTGTAATAATCTACTATCTCAAGTCCACTTTGGAGCTGTCCTATACCAAAACTGTGTGTGCATTTTCTGATGGAATAGTAGATGCTCCAGTTAGCTCTGTTGTAGGTGACGTGAATTCTGGCATTTAGAAGCTTCAGATACTTTCAAAGCCGTTTACAGCTGGTCAGGCTTAGCTTTGAAAAGAGATCAAATGCTAATGTCCTAAGAAAAAATTCCTAGTTCTGGTCTAATCAGTTTTATCAAAGCAGCTCAGTAATTTATTCATAGAGGTTATTAACTCAAAGCTGCTCTCTTTTTGTTTGCTTGAAGACTACATAGCTTCTGCAATACTACATAGCTTAGATGGATGGATTTGTGGTTAAGTCATGGTAGTAAGAAATCATTTTTTTCATCTATTTGCTTTTCCCAAGATCACAAGCTATTTAACCTTTCTATCTTCAGTTAATTTTTTTTTTGTGTATGTGTATATATAGCAAGTATCTTCCCACATATATATATATATATATATATATATATATATATATATATATATATGGGGTTTTTGGTTATTTTGAAAGTATGTTACTGAAATTCAATTACTATTGATAAGGGATGTTTATATATGTGAAGAAAGGTACTTAAGTGATCATGTTATATATCATTAAATTATTATTATATAATGCTTTTCTCAGCATTGAGGCAAAGCACCAAAATTTTGCTTAGAACTAGGCTGTTGCTTAAAATGCTGCAAGTTTTCTTCTGATTTTAAAAGGATAGATACTGGGTTTATATTTTCAATTGTATTCTCATGTAGCATTCTTCTTGTGGTCTAGCACAGTACTGAAGCTGATGGAATGAATGCTTCTCAAATTAGAATACCCAGTCAGTGTGGAAGTGTAGTCTAGAGAAGTTACATATACATATCTTTAACCAAGTACTGCTTGAGCTGTCGTCTTCAGGTTGTAGATCTAAACCATTTGATTAGAGGAAGCAACGCTGAGTTGCCATTTCAGGCTGTATTTACATTCATGAGGGAAACATGGAATGCATTTTCTTCCCTGATTTGTATATCAATTGTCATATAAACCTTTTGCTATTGGTAGAAGCCAAGAATTGGGAAGACAATCCTGTGGGTAGAGGAGGGATTCTAGCAGGCGCTGTACCACAGTGTTAATAATTAATATGTTTAGCATGATGTACCCATTGTACTTCATCTCTCTCACTTTGCAATCTTGAAATCTTAATTTTTCCCCCAAGCAGTTCAGCTGTAACTGAGTGTCTGTCTAGTAACTATCAAATGAAACTTCTTCTTTTGGTGAAGTTTTAAAGTAACATGCTCTACAGCTCTAAAATAGGATGAGCTGAAACAGGCCTGAGAGTCACTTCAGAGACAGCTCTGTGGTGTGAACTCTAGGGAAAGCCTTTAGTCACAGGCTTCTCAAGGTCTATTGTGTAATACCTAGTTGATGAATATCCATGGTGACAGAAGGAGATACCCACTGTAATACTTCTCTGATTTTTAGGTTTTTTCAAATGGTCATCTGATAAATGAGGAATATGATGTCCCTCCACGGCTTTCACCCCCTCTTCCAGCTGGCTCCGTCATCCCTAGTGTAAAGTAAGTTAATTTTATCTATGAAAGAAAAGTGCTAGTTAATGTTAGATATATAGCAGCAACTCTGGTTCTAAAAGAAAAAAATGGTGAAAAGAAAGAAATTGACTAATATAACTTGATATGCTTTCCATGAATTTTCATGTGCCTTTACAAAGGAAACATAAATGGTATTGATTAAGTGGGAGCAGTCCTAATGTTAATTGAACACAGCATGTTTGTATAGGGAGCGAGGATAAATTGTGGCAGATCTTGCTCACAGGCATTTGGCAGTGGGAGCAGATACTGTCTGGTTTGGCTTCTGTTACTACAGGAGAAGTGTGGTGGTCAGAGCTGTTTATCACAGGAGATGACAGATTCTAGGGGAAGTGCTAGGGCTAAAAAATGTGTTCTGTCATTGTTCTGCCCCTAATCTAGTCAGGCTTTCTAGGCTTTCAGTATGTGGAGCTTTATCCAGGGTTCACACTATCATCTCTTGTTTGTTGTGGCTAAAAAAACAAGCAACCAAAACTTTATATAATTTTAAATATGATCAACCTTCCTGAGTTCCAGAATATGAGAAGACTTGTCATTTCAAGTACAGACTACTGTTAGTCTTCCAGTAAAATGACTGGTTATTTTTTAAATAAAGATGTTGCTGTCATAGTAAGTATCTTCAGACTCTGAATGACAGAGGATTTTGTACAGAACAAGATATATTTCAAGTTGAAGGCTTGGAAGTCCTGTAATATGGTTTGTCCTTTTTTGTGTTTCTGTAAGGAAATTGGAACATATCACAGTAATGCTATCCTACAACTTCTTTCCAGTGTTCTGCTTGTGATTCGTGCTGCTGAATAATATAATTGGACAGTCAGTTCATATTAGTCATGAGAACTTTCTCATTCCATTTTTGTGTTCAGTTAGCTGTAATATAGAAGACAAATATATTTCAGCATTTTGTTAATATACTGGGTTTTTTCTTCCTGAGCACTACAGTAAATGTGCAGCGGAGCATTGACTTTTTTATTTAGAAGCCTGTTTTCAGGTGGAGCAATTGCTGAGGTGAAATTCTCTATGCCTACTTTCAGTTCAGAAGAAAATTTTAGAATATTATCCAGGCATACCTGTAATTAAATGTTGGGATGTAACCTGATGGAGGTAGGGTCTCACAGGAGTACCACTTGGATACCTCATGTAATTAGTGAGGTCTGATTCTTCTAGTCTACTTATTTCATTACACAATGCAAATCTGAGTAGGAGAATATTCTTATTTTTTGTGTTTCACAGCATGGAAAAACACCCTCCTTCATGAGAATCCCATTTTTTTACTCAGGTATTTGCAAATTTAGCCTAGAACCGAAGTAGAGTGTATACACAGAGCATTGGAAAGTCCACACAATATTGTAACAATATGTACAGGTACAAAATCCATGTCAGGCCAATCCAAAGCTAGCATGTGAGATTTCAGCTTGGTCGAAAGAAATTCTTTCATTAACTGAAGACTTCTAAATAGAAAACTGAAGAAGGAAGAAGGAAAGACCTTCATTTGCGAAAACCAAAGTCCATTGATTTTTGAGGAAGAAATTAACTTTCATTTCTGTTTTGGCTTTGTACTTACACCTTTTAAAAATGACACCAGCAATTTTAGATTTTGATTTTTTTAAAATGTAAAATTATCAATACATAACCTTAGGAGTAAGAAGTTATCACATGGAATGACTGTTAAAAATTGATCGTTGTATGCTCTTTCTTTAAACACTAATATATCTGGTTTTAATTTATTTAAAATTAGGTTTTTGTCACCACTAGAAAATATGTCAGTGATATTGTGTGACAATATGTCAGTGGAAAAACTGGGGAGGAAGGGGAAAAAATCTTTAAAAACAGCAATTTCCACCAACCACAACAATTGCTTTCAAAAAAAGTAACTCAAATAATATCTACCATCATTTATTTGAAAACATCAGAAAGAATATTTTTACAGTCTATTTTTTCTCCTGTTGAATTGACTGTTCTCAGCACTCATAAATGTTGAACTGTACTTGATTCAAAATACTCTGCTTTTCACAACTGTGCTACTCCAATTAATCTGAGCAAGTTGCTCATTTTTTTATGCTCTCCAGTCTGTGCAATGTGGTGGATTGGGAGCTGGTTTGTTTCATATTAGCTCCAAGGCATTCTGTTCTTGCTGATTGTTATAATCAGTCTGTAATTCCAAACATTTGACTGAAAGATATATTGATCATGTATGAAATGTCTTACTCTGAATAACAAGGAGGCAAAATAACTTACTTGAAACTTCACAATTCTAAAATGTCCCTACTTAAATTGATTGATCAGCTTTTACTGAATATAATGTTACAAATATGACTTTTTTTTCTTAAAAAGTTACATTAATAGAAAAACTGGAGGTTGATTTTGTTTTTTTTTTTTTTTTTTTTGTGGGTTTTTTTTTTGTTTGTTTGTGGTGTTTTTGTTTTTGTTTTTTTTTTGTGTGGGGGGGTTTTTTGTTTGTTTTGTTTTGTTTGGGGTTTTTTTGTGGAAACGGCACTGATTTATTTTTGTTTTACTAAAGTAGTTATTATAAGCTGTACTTCAGTAATGAAATACTGGATTCTTGCTAACTGAACATCTCTGATTTTTATTTTCCACTCACCCCCTATGTTTTTGACTGGACATGTAAAAATAGTTATTTAATTGGACTTTTGTAATTATGTCAGACTTTTTAATCAGTTTTGTTCAAAATGCTGTATTATTCTTGAAAAGATATCTAAAACTCTTAGGTCAAAGATACAAAGTGATTCTTCCCCAAAACTTCAAAATTTTCAAATTAAATAGTGTTTGTTTCATTCCAGTGAGTAGCTCCCATTTTACTACATCAGTAGCAAACTCTTTGTCTCAAAAGTACTGTGAAACCACAGTGGTATTGTGCACGAGGGAGCATCCATTTTTGAGTATGTATGAAGCATCCAATTCCAAGCATCTTTTGTAGTCTGTAAATAAATTAGGACTATTTAGTTACCTTGAGGTAGTTGAGGGAAAATTAGCACCAAAAGATGATTTTCCTCTTGCTGTCTGTCCCATCTTGCTAACAAAATTTTGAAGGCGAGATCATAGTTCCAGTAGGGCAAACTGTGGCTTGGAATTCCTGTCTCCCTTGAGATCAGCCTTTGGCATGGCACTTCTCGGTGACAGAAGGAGCAGGGCTGACGTGCACGTTCCAGACATGTGAGAGGACACGGCATGTCCTTAACTCACAGCTTGACAGGCCAGTGAAAGGGTGAATGTCCTCTGCATCACCTGAGCACCTCTTGTCCTGAATTCACTTTTATTTAGTGCTTTTGATAAGTGCAAACAGGCTGAGTCTTGCAAGTGCCTATTTAGTGCTCTAATTCTTCGATTTTTTTTGCTGTGTTGTGCTTGCTTAAAGTAGCTGTTTAACTCTTAGAAGGGCAGCTGCCATTTGCTCTATGCATTCTTAGTGACAAAAAGTCAGTAACCTTACAAGTTTGTTCGTCATGGTGCTTTTGTCGCCTTATACGTAGCAGATGTATTCAGGATGTTTGGGTTGAAGAAGAGTATATTTGGTATTATGTGAGGTCAAGTACCTAACAGCTAAAGATAAACCAGTGTTTTTCTCATCTTCTTAGGTGCCCTGGTCCTTCAGCAAATTCTCTGTCTGATAAATCAAGGGAACACCCAGATGATGATGATGAATACAAAATTCCTTCCTCACATCCTGTAATACTGAGCTCACAACCACCTCATGGTCATAATATAAAACCTCTTGCTCGGTAAGGTAATTCAGCAGCCTTGAAAAAATTTTCGTACAAAACCTCCGCTTTTTCCAAAATTAGTGGATTCAATGTCTGTAATGATGGTTAAGCTTGCCTGCCTTCTAAGCTTGGATTACCTATGCTTCTGTTTCACTTGGCCACCGCCACAGATATAAACCTATAAAGTTCATTGTATCATTGTATCTCTCTTGTGTCAGAACTGGGTATGTTTTGCCTTTGGATACCATTTCTGCAGTTGGGGTCTTTTTGGTTTTTTTTCCTCTTACACTGAGGTTTTAAAACTGACCAGGAGATTCAACCCCTAAAACTCTTTCAAATTTAATTTTAAGGAGAATTGTGTGACTGAAATTCCCAGTCAGCTTTGAGATTCTTAGCCTTTCACATTTTATATAGTTCAATTTGACAGCAATGCAGTACTGAAAAGTATGTGAGCTGGCAGCCGTATGTACATACGTTGATTGCCTTTTTGTCCAATGTATAGTGTGTCTTTTTAGCTTTTTGAGCCCATTTGCCAATATATTTTCTTTGTGCTTCTCAGGAGGAGAACCTTTTTTTAAATACAGGTGAAATCTGTCTCCTTAGCTTTAAATATGTTCTGAAACAATACCTCCAAACTTTCACTGTTCAGAATTACTAATGGATTATGACAAGGAGACTTGGAGCAAGGGACGTGGCAACTGAACTTTGCCCCTAAAAAAGATGTGAATGGCTGGAATTAAGACAATAAGGGAAAAAAAGGGCAAATGTTTTACTGGTCTTGTAGGTCACAAGTGTGATATTAAAATCAAGTATTGATCTAAAAAATTTAGACCTTCCTGTGATTAAGAAAATTTGGTGACATATTGCCGTTTTTTCCTCTCTCTGTCAGAATGTGATATTGAGGACCAACCATCAATAAAGCTCAACATGTGTGTCACCCCAAAATCAGCCAATAGTAATTTTTAGACCTTTTAAGTCAGAATTTAAAACAGGTAGAAAAAAGCTCATAAGATGATCATTCTTTGCATGCAGGTTAAAAATTCTTAGAAATTCTGGTTCAGGTTTCGCTTCATAGACATGAATATTGTGCAGTTGCCAAAGCTTAATGAACTTAAGTACTTAAATTTTTATCTATCGTATGAGACTTTAAAAAAAAAATCAATGATAAATAAAACTGTGTTGGCTGAGCAAAAAAAATGGGAAGTAAGAAGAAAAGAATTCCAAGGTCCTAGTCCTCGTTGCCCATGCCATTTTTATGAGATCATGTTGTGCTTCTGTACAGGAATGATGCAAATTGATTCAAACTGAAAGGCTCTTGAGAAAATAAGCAGCTGGAGAAATAGAATCTTACATTTTTTATTTTACAGAAAAAAATAATAGAGTGCCTTCAGTTGGCTGGTACGGTATTTTACCAGACCTTAGAATTATTAATAGAAACTATAGATAGAAAGATGATTTCTAAGTTTTCTCCAGTTTTTACTGTGCATATGGTGGAGTTTTTTATGTGAATTTAGGACTTGCTACAAATAAAATGCCTCAGTTTGCTGTTCAAGTTGCTCCATGATTAAAACCACCAACTCCTCTTATGCATTCTGATAAAAAATTTAACTCAAACCATTCTCCCAGTCATTAAAGGGAAAAAAAACAGTCTGGTGTTCCACACACTTAAAATGTCTTCTTTTAGTTAATGTCACTGCTTAGATGTGAAAGCTGAGATAAAGTTTTCAAGAAAGAATCTGGTTCCTGGTTGACGTGTTCTTTTAATGCATTTCATTAAAAGAACATCCCCACATGGGAGGGACATTTTGTTTCAATGAAACTTAACTTCTCATTATTGTTCAGCAAAACTGCTATCAACTTTCTTTTTTTAAATGTTATAAATTTTTATCACATTTCAGTTCTTTTTCCTAGTGTCACTTTCTCTTTCCAAAGTATTAGTCCCTCATTTCTTGGACAGTACTTGGAGTTTTCAGTAAGTTAAAGAGCTTAAAAATTTTGTCAGAATGTTTTGTAATTTAGAATTATGTAATTGTTCCACCCTACTCCCAAATTTGTGTTGCCTTTTCTTTCTTTTACCTGTAGATATGACAGTGCTAAAAATATTTCAAGAATAATACAAAAAATGATTCACAGTCTTACTTTCTAGGAGATCATTTAATTGTCTGGTTTGTTACTGCAGAACATCAGTTCAGGAATAAGAAATAAAAGGAAAGAATTCCAGCATTACTAATTAGGCTATTATTAGAAGAACGTTACATTTTTACATTTGCTGTCCTTTCGTAATAAAACTTTTTCCAAAAGGGAAAAGGACAGAAGGTTTGCTTGTTAGTACTCATTGGATGCCCTTTTTTCTGGTGTTTACTGTTACTGTAAACAGGTATTTCAGCATTGTTTGTAAACTGATCACTTAGTAACTGGACTCATCGTGGACTGAATACTTCTGACATGGTGCCTTGTTCAATCACCTTGCTGCCTGTGGCTAGTTACATTATTGAAAATGCAGAATTTATTACAACTAAAGTAGAAAATATTCTTCATTACTTAGTGTATATGGTGAGGAGTCAAAAGAAGTGTTGTATCCACTGCATTTGAAAGATTGAACCAATCTAATGTCAAAGAAAGAAACAACACTTCCTCTACCACTACACTGGGGGAATTAATTTATAGCAAAAGGTCTCTTACCATTAGGGGCTTTTGCTTGTTTGTTTTTAAATCTTGCAATTATTCTTATATTTATTTCATTACTTCTAGTTGTAACTCTTGGGACCACAAATGCGATTCACTTCCTCTTTCCTGTTTATATGTTTTAAATTATTCCAGACTTTTTTTCATTCCTCTTTACCATTTGGCCAAAGCTAATAGGTTTATTAAACTGTTGGTAAAAACCCCAAATCTGAAATTTTAGCTGTATATAACTCTAGCAGATTTCCTGATGTTTAATAATAATGGTGCATGGTGAAATGGGATTTTCATCTTTAATTGCTTAGCATGTGGCCTTTTTCCAAGGCAAGTCTCTGGTTCTTTCTGAGTATATAGGGCCCACAGTTCCAGTGACAGGAGCAATTTCCTGATTCTTTCGCATTTTTAAACAATATTTAATATTTTGGAAAGGCTTGTTCAATATTTTTCCCTGCCATATTTGAACAAAAATCTTCTTACAAAAATAATCTCCAATATTTTCAGGCACTTTTTATTTTTTGGTTGGATGCTTTTCATATTAATTTGATACTGTTGTTAATTTTTGAGGGCAGAATATGCTTCCATTTAAGAAAAAAGAATCAGTAAACTGTGGTGGAAGTATCAGCAAGGCTCAGTTTTTTGATACAGAAATGAATAGGTTCCTGCAAAACTGCTTTGGCTAGTTCAATTTTGGGGTTTTCGCTGGTTTTTTTTTTAACGTTTGGCAAAGTTGAGTTGAAATTTGTTATTGGTGTGTATAGTGGTGTTCTGTTTGGATTTTTTTGTTGTTCTTAGGTTTTGTTTAATGGTTTTTCTGTGTGCTTTGGTGTGGATAACTACTAAAATCCACATTTCCCCTTTTTCATAATTCTGCTAGTGAAAATTCAGCATCTGGGAAGGTGAACTAAAATTGAGCCTGTGACGTGATTGTGTGAATAAAATAATGACCTGAGCTCTGAAGTGAGGACTGTGTTTAATGTTAGTTCTTCCTCTGACTTGTATTGCAGCCTGTGTTATTTTAAGCCATGCCTGTATGTCACCAAGAAAGCAGCATAATCCTTCAAAGCAGTTTTAACCAGTATCTGCTCTCAGTATCTAAAAATGTAAATTTTAAAATTGATGCGGCTTACTGTCCCTGATTCGTTTCCATGTAGTGAACTGCCAGGTGTTGCTCATTCAGGGATTTAATGCTTGGCTAAATGGCTGATTGCTTCCTGCTTGATGTCTGTCTTCAGGGTGTGTGAGAATGGTCAATGTGCAAATGGAACACACAGTGCTACTTCGGAGATAAAGAAATCGAAACATCCGGACTCAGGTACGTTTCTGTTTTGTCGTTGTTCGCCAAGAAGATTTACCCTCTGCTGCCCTAGGGGTGCAGCAGGAAAACATTCACTTCTTGTGGTTGTGTCATTCAGGAGATGTCTATGATGCACCTACTGTTCCGGTACCTTTGCCTCCTGCACGGCCTCCTGCCAGAGACAGCCCCAAACACAGCTCTTTGCTCACCAGGACACCCTCCGATTATGATCTTCTGGTGCCCCCTTTAGGTTGCAGACTTTTTGCTGATTACATGTAATGGTTAACACTGCCCAGATGAACTAAATGCCATGTTTACTGAAAAACAGCCGATGTTGAGTATGTTAGGAGTAGCAAACAGGCTAGGAGCTAAATGTTACAGCTGTCAGTCAATATTTGTGTCATTTGGAGCCCGTTTGTAAGGCCTCACTTGGGACAGGCAAAAAGGTATACTAAATCTGTATTCCAGCTGTACAGAAAAGTAAAATCTATTTTCCCTAAAATAAATTTTAATTGTCCCTTACTAAGGAGTTTGAGCATTGCAATTTAATGCAGTAGTGGAGCGTTTTTCCTACTGTAGCTTAAATAATTCCATTTATTTTATCAAATATAAAGAGAAATGCCAAAAAGATGGTATATGAGTAAAAAAACCAAACCACTAAATTAAATTAATAAGTTAATTTCTGTGATTTTTTTTTTCCCCCCATCAGGGGACAGTTCAAAAGTCACTGCTGTCTACAGTCACCAAAAGCTCTTTTTTCCAACCCTGATTTCTATTCTGTGCTCCTACACAAAAATCAGTGATCTCTGCATATATATTGGTGCTGTGCTTGGGGACCACCCACACCTTCATTGACAAACTCAGCTGCATGGTTGTGTCTGTGTGTATGTGTCAGCATCCAAATTTCTGGTTCCATAAAAGCTTTTGAACATTTGCTTTGTTCCTGCACTATGCTCCCTCTGTTCCCTGAGGTGTTCCTGAGATGCAGGAGAAATGAAGGCAAAAGAACACATAAAAATCATGCTGCTTGGTAACTCTAGTCCTGCTTGCACCACCTTTGTATAAGAGGTGCATTCTTTTGCCAAGCTCTAGAAAATTCAGTTTATATCTGGAGTCAGAGCTTCTGACCAGCAGATAGAGATAATGCGTAGTATAAATGTAGCAGATTCAGTGCAGTCAGCATTGTTGTTTGTATATAAATACACTGAAATACAGCTGTTACTCTACTGTGATACTCAGTGAAGGTTTCACTGTAGTACACTCTTGGCAATCGAATCACTAAAAGCAATCTCTCCTTCCATCCTAGAAATGAAACTGAGCACTACAAAAGGTTGTTCAGAACATGTTGTAGAAGAGGGCTGTGGATATTAACAGTCAGGTTTACAGTTTCATTACTGGAGTCACTGAACTGCTTAGATGAACCGTAGGAGTAAAGGCCTCAGCAGCCAGAGAAAAATAAAGTTTAAGCTTTATTCTTTATTCTGCAGTTCTTAATGAAGTTTTGCCCATCTAATAATTCATTTCTAAACTGCAGGTGAAGATGCATTTGATAACTCACCCCCCTCACTCCCACCACCACCACCACCACCACCACCTGCTCGGCACAGCATGATTGAGCACACAAAACCTGCTGGCTCAGGGAGCCGACCCTCTTCAGGACACGAGCTGTTCCTTCATTCTGGTAAGAATACAGAGGAAACAGCGTATTTTATTTTATTTTCCTTTATTTCAGGAGCTTATCTATTCTGTGATAAAGTTGTCACTAGCCCTCAGAACTCATTATATAAAATTTTAAAAAAATAAAAATTTTAAGTGGTGGAGGTAAAGCTACTCAGAAGATGCAAAGACTTCACTTTTCATTATCACAAAGTAATAACATGAGGTCAATATTTTGATACCAGGCTAGAAATTTTGTAACTTACAGTTTTCTGTTTAGTCTGTAACATTTGTCTGTATCCTTTTGTCAGCTCCATTGTTTTCAATAGTAAAACATAATTCATGGGGGTTATTTTCAACTTCAAAAGAAGTTGTGAAATAAGGGAAAAGAATAATCAGCTTTATTAGAACTGTTGTAAAATTTTGCTACAAAACTATATTGTGAACACAGTTGCTAGATCCTGGGATTCATAACCTTTTTGTTAAGTCAGGTTTTCACCTCTCTCTCCCTGTTAATCACTGTGATACATTCAGTCTGGTATTTTGCTTATAAAAGGTATGAAAACTGTGTTTACAATTCATGATTTTTGTCTTTGAGTTGAAAAGAGTTTGATTTTCAGGTTAATGAAGTTGAATACATTTGCTGATTATGATACAGATTACAGCAGGGGTTTTGTGGGTTATAACACACATCTGTGAAATGATTTTTGTTTGTTTGTTTTTCTCTGTGGAAGCTTTCAAAGGATGTTAGTGTCCTAAGTTTACCTTTTCTGTGAATATTTTCAGGGATGGTCTGCTTTTTGTTGGGGTTAGATGTTGTCTTCCCCCTCTCTGTTTTTCTTAGAAGCTCTATGGAGAGGGAGAAAATGAAATGCTTTGGTGATAGTTTCACAGGAAGGCCAGAATGGATGACAAGCAGTCATGTGCAGCTGCATGATGGCCTGACAGGTTCTCTGGTGTTTGGCTGACCTGTGTGAGTGGAACTCGCTGTGGAGTGAAAGGGAGCTACTTTTAGGTTGAACTGCAGTGACCTTTTATGGGATGTTTTTTATTATGTGTGTTTTTCTATCAGTCAAGGCCTGACATTGAGTAATTTGCCAAAGCTTTGTGTATTTTATAATGCAAATTCAACTCAGTGTGTTACTTTCTCATCTAAGTTGCTGAATGCATCCAGGTGAAAAGACTTAGCACATTACAGAATTTAAAGGTTGATGTTCATAAATACAGTGTAGTTTATCTTCTACACTTCAAAATAAAAACAGTGTAATTTTCAGCAGTCTAGTCTGAATGGGTGCCTCAATTGTATCATCTGATGCAGAAACACACACTGCACTGTTCAGTTCTGATGGGAATGGAGAGGAAAAATAGGAGCCCTCACACACAGGTGCACACAAGCTCCATCTACCTGTGCCCAGTTCCCAGAAACATGCAGAATTTTAAATGTTTAAGTGTAACTTCCAGATAATCTAAGAACATCACTGATAGTGTTAAAAAACATTTCATAGCTTTAAAATAAATATCTGGAATATATATCTACAGCCATGTATTGTTCTTCGTATTTGCATAAGGAATACAATCGTACAGCAGCAGCTCTCATTAATCTTAGCAGTGTATTGCATCTACTTAGGCATGCATGGTTGTGTGAATTGGTCTTTTTTTATTCATATGGTATTTCTAAAGCCATATTACTCACTTTGCATCTTGTCACATAATCTGTTGTAGAAGATTTATGATGAGTTTTTGATGATTGGTTTCCATACAAGTCTTGAGGGTGATTTCTCAGCTATCCATCAGAGCCTGTCAGATTAGAATAATAATCTCATCATCAACACCAGCAAAAAGTTGCAGTCACATACAAAACAAACACTCTGCAAGCACTGAGTCCAGAGCAGAAGCCAGATCCGGTATGATGTTGCACTTGCTCAGCAGCATCTTCGGTAGCCAAAGAAAAAAGAAAAGGAGAGGACAATATACCAGGATTGTTTATTTCTTTCCTTTTTTAAATTCTGTCCCTGCAGTATTTACCCATAGCTGGGGCTGTATGAATAGGAAATCAACCCTGCAGTCTGTGTGAACTGCAAAGCATAGAAGTGTAATGAAGCTCTAAGTAAACTGAATAGCTGGGATGTTTCTAATTGTGCTGCTCCAGGCACTGCAACCTCTTCCGTGCTTTGCCAGGCACAATCCCAGCAGCGTCAGGGATGGGTGGTTGAAAAGCACCTCATGGATGTGAAGAGACCCCAGTCAGTGCAGGACAGACCACCTTTAAACTGTGCTCCTGTGTTTGTCACTTGAAATCATACTTACATGTGTACTGTGAATGCTGAATTTGGAGGTTTATGTGCATGTGTTGTCAGGGGGCACCTCTGCTTTTATGGTTCCTCTGTATGATGGGAGGTTATTTTAATCCTACCTTCAATGCTTCAGCCCTCCCTCAAATAGTAATTCTGATTATTCTAAGACACTTTTTTTTTTTTTATTCTGGTATCACAGATCCCCATTTTGACCCAATAACTGGTCATGTTCCTTTGCCACCTGCTCGGAGAGCACCTGGAGAACATGGCAAAACAAATAGGACATCTCAAGACTACGATCAACTTCCTCCATCTTCAGGTAAGGCAGAAAACTGTTCTTGTAGAAAACTACAATTGTATGAAGAAAATAACTTGCATCCATAAAGTCCAATGAGTTTTTTGTCATTCTGGGCACCAAATGGCAATGGTAATATTGCTTTACAAAAGTATTAAATCATCAAAGGATAGCAGAGACTGAAGTTCTGCAATCGAGGCAGAAGTGGCTACTTGTTGTTGTGCGTAGGTGTATCTACCATGGCATCTGTTGTACTAGCTGTCAGACTGAATGCTTATGTGAGTTACAGTGCTCCTTATTTTTGAGAAAGGCAGAGATTCTCCTGACACGTTTCAAGTTCATAAGAGATCAGAAGTACGGAATGGAGCACCAGCGTCTGATTTCCATCTTTGTTTCATTTCTCCCAAAAAAAAAAAAAAAACCAACAAAACAAAACAAAAAAAACACCTCTCTAAAGTATTATTATTTTCTGTCTTTTTTGCTAATATGTTTGTCTGGATTTCTAAGAAACTTTTAAGATGTTTCTTAGTAAACCAGCAAGAATCAAAACCACTTAAAATTCAATTCTTCCTTTTCATTTGAATAGGTACAGTAGAAATAATTCCTCTGCCAAAGAAATTTTGGTTATGATTTTCAGGCAACAAAAATTGTAAATTTAAAGGAAATATACTAAATGAATAAAAATAATAACAGCATTACATATATTTCAAAATACCTTCATGGGTTTTTAGACGGTTTTCTTTTGTTTAGATGTACATGGTATATGGGAAGGGGGAGGATTGGCCCAACCACGTTATTTTGCGGTATGAAGAAACCACACAAAGAAAAAGCCAACTAATGTTTTGTACCATTAATCATTCTCCAGCTAGATAAAGTTATTTGTAAAGACTTCTTATGCATAAAGAAAAGATCTTTATTTTTAAGTTGTAATAATCACCATTGTTCAATTGCAGCATTCCAAAGTGGAAAAAAAACTTCATATTTTTTTGCAGTAATTGCCTTCTCCTTCTCAGAAACACAGAATTTCATGCTGCTGGGGTGTAGGGGAAAAAAAATAACATATTTTTCCAGCATAAATGATGGGAAATTTCTGTAGCTCTCTTCAGGCTTACTTATTTTTTAATGAATAGCATAATTGTGAATTAGTGTGACGCCTTTGGTAAATACTATCTCTTTTGGGAGGGTATCTTTACAAATATAGCTGTTTCTCTTTTTGTTTCCAATTGTCGGAAGAAAAGAGTTTATAACACATTCTTTATATGTGGCATTGGGAGGGGTCGATTTGTCTTAAAATACTCAATTTATTCAGGGTGTTTTGAGCTCTCTTATAATGCAAATTATGACAATGATGTAACTGCTTTTAAAGCCGTGCAGTTTTGCTGCAATTCTTGTACTTCTGGGGTCAAACAATTTTTAATTTTCCCAAATTACTGCAAGATACTTGGTAGCTAAGAACTTCGACCTTTGTGGTGCTACTTAATACTTTTTGATCTGTGTTTCCCACAGCCATCTTCTAAAACACTCACGTGTCAGCTTTTGCTATAAATATCATTCTAAATCAGCATGATATGCAGCAAGATATTCCATTTAATTTCAATTAGATGAAAACTATGTGATAGATCATGTCATTCTCTTAATTGGAAAGTTGTTTTTACAGTGGCAGTAATTCCAAAGGACAGAACTGATGAGCTACAGGATGAACTGGTTCACCTTCATCTGTAATTTAAAAAGACAATGTAGAGAGTGTAACTGTATTCAGAACTTTGGTTTTGCATTCACTCTGAACTAATCAGTTCACTTAAGAAATTCTTCATTTCAGTGCTTTTGTAAGATGATTCTTTGAACTAGCTGAAAAAGAAATGGAGTTCACTCTAAAATCTAATTATAATTTAGCCACGGGGTTCCTAGAGTAGCATGGGCAGCCCTTTAACTTCTCTGCTTCACTTTGACTGTTTTTAAGATTGCTGTCATGATGTGTAACTGAATCCTTAGTGTCTGCCGAGTAATTTATTCTAATTCAGGTATCCAGTACTGAGCACTTCAGAAATAGTACTCAGCCATGCAACCAACTCCCCTAAAGGCATGGTTTCTCAAACATCTTATAAACAACTGTTTAAAGTAATAACAAAAAGAGCAAGAAAAGGAGATAGGACTTGGGGATGCTGCAGATGAGAGGCTGGACCTGAGCTGGCACTGGTGCTCAGAGCCCGGAAGGCCAAATGTGTCCTGAGGTGCATCCAAAGCAGTGTGGCCAGCAGGGCAGAGGAGGGAATTCAGCACCTCTGCTCTTCTGTCAGGGGACCATCTGGAGAAATGCATCCAGCATAAGAAAGACATGGACCTGATGGAGTCAGTCCAGAGAAGACCACCAAGCTGATTAGAAGGGTGGAGCACCTCTCCTGTGAGGAGAACCTGAGACAATTTGGATTGTTCAGCCTGGAGAAGGGAAGACTTTGGCATGACCGAATTGTGGCCTTCCAGTATGTGAGGGGGGCCTAAAACAAAGCAGAAGAAGGACTTCTTGCAAGAGCAGGGAGTGACAAGACAAGGGAGAACTGAAAGAAATTAGATGAGCTATCAGGAAGAAGTCCTTTACTGTGAGGATGGTGAGGCCCTGGCACAGGTTGCCCAGAGAATCTGTGGGTGCCTCATCCCTGGAAGTGTTCAAGGTCAGATTGGATGGAGCTCTGAGCAATCTGGTCTAGTGGAAGATACCCCTGCCCATGGCAGCGGGGTTAGAGTTAAATTGTCTTTAAGGTCCTTTCCAACCCATTCTATTATTCTATGATATTGCTAATAATTAGAATATTTTACCAGCACAGCCAATAATAAGAGGGAAAAGAAGAAGAAAATTAAGCCTCTAATAGATGTCTGTTCTATTTTGCTGAACTTAGCTATTCTATAAGATACAGATTCAAATGCTTGGTTAACTATATTTGTCTATTCATTCACTCAGTTGTCCTTAAGAAAACGCTTGCAAATTTGGATTCCTTTTACAAAAATATCATTCCAGGGTGTATTTTAGTTACACTAGAGGAAATAGTGTAATCCACAGTGTTGTAAAATACAAAGATGGAGCTTGATGGAGCAGTGTGTGCGGTGGTCCTTCCCTCAACTTCTCCCTGCTCTCTTGAGTTCCTTAGAGGCGGTGTCCCCTGGATGTGCTTTGTTCCTGTACCCCAGTTAGGTGAGGTGTAGCTGCTTGCCACTGTTCCACAGAGGGCCTTGCACAACACCTGCTTCTCTGATGCTCCTCAGTCTATCTTGGTGAAGGACCAAGGAATCCAGGAGAGGCAGCAAGGGGAGAAAAGAAGGGCATTTCACAGCAGAGAGGAGCAGACAGTTGGCATCGTTACAAACAGCTTCTCCCACTGTGCCATAGAGCTCTCACCACTTTTCCCATGCTTTTTAAACACTTACTAAATGAACCTGTGTCTGTCTTTATACTAACCCCTTACCTAAGGGTTCAATCTAGTGCTGAATTACAGAAATGTGGGCAGTGGAGGAAGCTGCTTGTGGTAAAAACTGTTAATTGAATTGCACAGTTAGAAAATCTATTTGAATTTTTAGTTAGACATTCATGGTGGCTGAAACATCAGAGGATGGGAGGTAAGGAAGGAAAGTCCTGTTTAATACCTCTATCTCAGTGTCCAGATGGACATGCAGCTTAGGCTTAGTATCTTTAAGCTCAGGATCCAATATGATACTCAGCTTTAGCTGAAATTTTATATGGATGTGAAGATTTTGAAAGAGATGTTGGCGTTTAAAAAAAATAATAATGGGAATTGAGAGAGAGCACTGAAGATCTCAGAGTATCTGTGCTATAGAGAGATGTCACTGTAGTGAGAACAAAATGCCTGTGCTTCAAATCTGCTGACAGAATTAAAAATGACCTTTCTAAATGATGTGATTGCTTAACAAAGTGATGTGAAAGCTTCAGCGAAGGTTTTAAACAAGAAATAACTTCAGTTTTAAGCCTGTATTAGACTGAGTCAAGCAAAAATATTCCCATGTTACACAAGCACAGGGAAGGGATCTAATTTATGCATAAGGAATTTCTTCTGTGCTTTAAGCCCAGGGAAAAACGTAAAGTTTGTAAATTAATTTTGTTTCATACTGTATAGAAATGAAGTCCATAATGGGGTGTATGTATTAAAAGAGTTTGAATGTTTGTGAAAGAAAAATGATTGGTTTTAAATGATGTGCCGTTATTATAAAGATAAAGAATATTATTCTTTTACAGTCTTGAGTTTGGTAAAATAAGTGGGAAATTCGGACTTGTTTCTGGTTCAGTTTTTAGTGATTAGCTGCATTTCCTGAGCTATAGTTAATTTCTTAGACAAGTGTTTCATGGATCTTCCACACCTTCCTAGCAGATTTGTGTCTGCTTTAGAATGTTTATCATTTACATCATTCTTTTTATCTTCAGAGAGAAAAAATTCAAAACAAATATGAAGTAGCCCTTAGTACCTGTACATCTTAGCCCCTGAGTGTAAATCTTTAATGAAATTTCTTTCATCCATTTGTTATATGAATATCAAAATCGTGCTAAAGGTACTATTAACTCTCTGAATTAAGAAGTGGAATTAAATTTTATAGCAACGTGCATCCAGACTGATGGAAAAACTAACTTGAAAGAAAAAATCACCTGCATTAGACATGCTCTTATGTGAACTGCTTTCGTTTATCTGAGGTGTTTCATGCACTCGGTTGAATTATAGTTCTCTCTATCCAGTGTTATGATAAGGTTACAACAAGAATACTGGAAATACAACATTTCTTCCATGCCTAAAGAACTGTCTCTGAAGTACTTAACACTTGAAAATGTCACTGCTCTCAGTGTAAGTAAACAGGAAGTATCGCAGCCAGAAATTCCTCTAATTTATCTATCAAAGTCACTGTTGATAGGACTTGTTAAAACCCTTTTTGAGGGATTAAAGACTTTTTAATTTTTTAAATACTTTGCTCTTGAAAGTGTTTTCTGCGCTGTGCCTGCTTGTATTTAAGCTTCTTATAGTGGAATCAGTGGGGATAAAGGCGTTTCAGTAAAGCACCAAGTTTACTTGAGCACGAAACTCTTGACTCTGAGAAGATTAGTAAGTTTGAATATTAGCTTTTTTTCGCCAGCACATCACGATTCTTAGTCAACAGCATTGACTGTGAAGGTAACCTTTCCATGGAAGATAAGGAACTGGGAGATGTTTCCAAAGGGGGACTGGAGAGGAAGGAGCATATTCTGTTCTCATCATGGGAATAATTGGGCTAGAGGTCTTTTTGAGAAGCTGCTTATTTATGTGCTTATGTGTAGCCGCTATGCATGAAATGAATAGCAATTGAATGAACAGAATCTGCAAGATGGACCAATAAATTAAGGATTTTTCTCCTTCAAGGGTATTTGTCTGGATTCCTCTTCTACAAAACTTACAATCCTCAATAAAATCGTGATCAAATTTGTGTTTGGGTTTTGCTTGTTTGTTTTGTTGTTCTGGTTTTTGGTTGTTTGTTTTTGTTTTTTTTTTTAACTCAGAAGTTCTCAAACTGTGGGTTGAGAGTGGATAGCCTTTAAGAGTTTGGCTGGCTATCTTCACTGTCTTTGCTGTTCCAGCATACTTTATTTTTCTTCCAACTTTAGATAATCCAGATTGTAAATTGCATGTTCCTATCATATTATTAAATAGTATATTGCTACATTATTCCCATTTAGGATGTTCTTGATGACTTCAGCTTCTGTCAAAATTTTAAAATGAGCTCTATTGGTTAACTAAAATATTTCTTCATGTTCCTTTAGAATTTTGCTTTTAAACAGCTTCAAGGGGTTTGACCAACCTATAACACAGTCTTAGGCTAATTTATAATGATTTTTATCTCTTTTATTTGAAACAGATGGTTCACAAGCACCAGCCAGACCCCCTAAACCACTTCCTCGGAGAACTGCACCAGAAATACATCACAGGAAAGCATACAGCTCTGACAGTTCCATGGAAAATGTGGATGCAAAAATTGCAAAACTTATGGGAGAGGGCTATTCCTTTGAAGAAGTCAAGAGGGCACTTGAAATTGCCCAGAATAACGTTGATGTGGCCCGTAGTATTTTAAGGGAGTTTGTCTGTTTTCCTCCACCAGTCTCCCCACGTCTCAATCTATAGCAGCATCAAGATTTTCTTGGAGTGTGTGAATTCTACAGATACACGTGTGGATTGGGGAATAAGAGGAAGAACACAACGGAGTATTTTTCTTCCATCCTTAGCAGAAGGATGTTTGTTTCCAGCCGTTTATCAAAGGCTCCTGGCTGCTCTGATCAAGACTTATAAATATGCTGAGGCTTATGTATTTTTGCTAGCCATACTTTTTTAAATCAGGGTTGAACTTACAAAGTAATTTAAAAAAAAGTTTACTTCCCTAGAACTTTTAATCTGTGAAAGGCTTTTTCTTGTTTACAAGTTACAGTTTTCTAGTTTGTGCCTGTACTATGTCCTGTTCATATTCCTTGTACTTGTGGTCAGTTCTGCTGTAGCATTCCCAACAGTTTCCATGCTGACCACTCCATCAACTAAACCATCACTTCCCAGAAGTTCTGTGTTTCTTTTGGTCTTTTTTTTTCTTTTACAAGATGCTTTAATTGTTTTTTGCATTTCAGCTCATCAAATGCAAAAAGTATGTGGCCTTCACTACTGATTTTTTTTCTTCTGAGATTCCTTTGCTTTTGAGAGAGGAAGTATCTGAATGTAAAATACATTATTCTGTGAACTGCCTTTTTAAAGGTATTTTTGACATTAATGTTGGGCAGCTTTCTGTCAAACAAGAATTCCATGACCTGTAGTCTCAAGGTCTTTTATATATAATTTCCACAAAAAAATCCCAACCAATAAATAAAACACTTCATGCAGCAGTGATACTGAGTTCTCCCATGTAAAATCTCTTTCAAATTTGAGTATTTGATTGCAGATGTTCACAAAAAGCCAAATGCACGTGATAATACTGTGTTTCGATTACACACTAATGGCTTCATGGCAAGACTAAAAGGAATCTTTTTCAATTATATTAAAGGTATTCAGGTAAATTCCAGTTCTAGATTCAGTAAATTAGAATGCGGTTAATGTTTTGTTTGAGTGATTATCCTGTGGTTCATTGTGGCTTGGATCAGTTTGTATTAACTTGGAAACTTTAAATCTTTGATGCACTGTTAATTCCTAATTCTACTGTAGCAATATTTTTTTGCAAAGTTCTTTAGTAACCTCCTCCCTCCCCTGTACACTTTATAATCCTCAAGGATGTGTTTAATACCCAAATTCATCCACTCACTTTTCAGCTTCTTAGTTGGAAATACATTTTTGCTTCACTTGGTTAGTGATACTCCAAACTTGGACATTTTATTTTTGAGCCCAAATTGATGCAAGCCAATTTAAAAATCTTACTGATTTTAAAAAAAGAGAGAGAAGACAACTCTAGTCTGAGTACTTTCAAAGTTGAGTCCAAATATTTTCAGAACAATTCTTAAGAATGCTGCTTTCTTGGGGTTTTTTTAGGAAACTTGGATTTTTTTTTTCTTATACTATTGGAAAAATAAAACCATGTGATAGAATATTATTCTCATTTTGAGATGTGACAAGTATATGAAAATTTTCAGTGTGCCAGGCTGGGTGTGAAGTATATATTCATTATTCCCTTTTAGCTGTTAGTGTTCTCTTTCACTCTGAGCAAGTGCTAGAATTTGTATCACTTAGAGGATCAGATCTCATCAGCCAGTGCGTTTGTTGTAAAGATGTTTTTAAAGGCAGCACGTGGCTGAGCTGCAGGATTTGAAGTAACTGAGAACACCCATTGGAAATTATTGTGCTATCTCAAAGTCCCGTTGTTTCATCAAAAAACTTAATTCTTAAAACCAATTAAATTTTTTTGTAGCATCACGAAGCATAGTATGGATATCGTTAATCTGCTGCAGTGATAAAAGTGAGGAGAACACAGGGTATGGGGAAGAGCTGCCGCTCCATTTGGATTTAAGCAAATGTTTCTGAGTTTATGTTCCAGGAAAAGATATTTGCATCTTCCTGTAATTGTTCATTCCTCAAGTACAGCTTAGGAAAAGTTTTGGTGTAAGTTATATTCTGTGCTTTTGGCTCAAATTAATCTCTTTCCTCTCTTTTGGGAGAAAGTTTTTATGTAGTATTGAACCCTCTTGTTCATTTGGTTTGCTCACAACATCACTGTAGCATTTTAGCTAGCTATGAATTGAAAATTATTCATGCTATTAAATTATACACTCCGGTTGTACTGGAATTACTGAAATGAGGTTCTAGCAAAACTACCAGCATAGTAATGATGACAGTGAAAAAAAGAGCACTTTATAAGGATGAACAAACAATCTGCAGATTGAGTTTTGAAATTTTGAATTGTAATGAAGTAGTCATTTTCTCTTTTTTATGCAGTAGCTTAGTATAAATTACATCCTTATATTTCAATTAGAGGCTGGAACTGCTGCCTGACAGATGAAGGTTTTTAAAGTTTTCCTTCTTTCTGGTTGTGACCACCAGTGACACTTTTTTTTATTATGTGTTAAAAAACCAAACTTGATGAGCAATATTCTGAGTGGTAACTTGAAAAGAGTTCCATGAATCTTTAAATGAGTGTTCTAATAACACTTCTAAATAGTGGAATGTGCAGACTGTTCCAAACCTGTTTTGGTTAGCAGTTTTAAAGTCCAACAGCAAAATTAATTTGTTAGTGTTGATGTTTACTCTGCAGGAATTAATAGGCTTAAAATAAATTAATCTGGCTGCAGTCTAGTTCTTTAAAGACATAGTTCTCTAAACATATTTTTAACCTTTGAAAGACTTAAGGGTTTGAGCCTGGCAGTGTTATGCACTTATATAACTTTAAGGATGACTGAGTTGAATGAGAGTGCTTGGGTGAACAAAGTTGGTTAAACTCAGAAATATTTGCAGTCTTTAGACCATCCTTGTGTTGTCTGTTGGCCTCAGTTACTGCATTTTGAGCAAATTGGCTGAATCAGAAGTTGAGCAGAGCAAGTGGACATCAGCAACAAAGATCTTTTCCAAAGGCTATGTATAGGAAAAAATTAAATCATGTTAAAGGAAGCTAATATAATTAGCCATGTTAATGGCTTGTCTGGAACCCTAAAATGGCCACTGGTAAAATTTGTTAATGTCCAGTATCTCAAGAGTGCATCTGGCACAGCTTTTTTATAATGTGAATTTAGGAAGTTTTGTACCAGGATCATTTCTTCTGTTGTATTTCTCTCATTTTCAGCTTGAAGCTTTACTTTGCACTGACAACTCTGACCTGAAAGCATTTAAATTTGTGTCTTAAATATTGACAAATTTTGAAGCAAATGAACACCATGTTCAAAGCAAATTCGGGTGCTACCTGGTGACCTGGAATTGAGCGCTTTTAGGAGTGACTTCTTGAAAAAGGACTTCAGCAGTTTCCATTTTGAAGGATTTTCTTTCAAATAACTATTTTATCTGAAAATGCCTTTTATAAACTTGTCTAACGTGGCAAATTTAGTGATGTGTTCAATTAATTTATATTTTATTCAACATTCTTTTTAAATTTTGGTTATTATGTATGCTCAAGTTCTTTATCTGTTCATGTAAGGTATTTTATAAAATTAATGTTAAGAGAATGTTGGGTTGGTCCGTGATTTTTGAAGACTCTGTCTCTCTGTTGTTGAATATTATCACTTTTCATATGATGCCTTAGCAACATAGCCTGTCCTGTGTAGGGGCCTTAAAAAACATTGTTTTGTAAGCCACAGAAATGAGGCCTTGCTCTAAAATAAGGTGAATCATTGCATTGAGACATGTGCTTTAT
This sequence comes from Phylloscopus whistleri, assembly GCA_017589585.1. Taxonomy (NCBI): domain Eukaryota; kingdom Metazoa; phylum Chordata; class Aves; order Passeriformes; family Phylloscopidae; genus Phylloscopus; species Phylloscopus whistleri. Next base: position 376,977 of record JADMLD010000046.1, read on the forward strand.
ATCCCCATACATTACCTCATTTCTAAATTTCAGTAGTTAAAGTTAATAAATTGGCAGTAATTTTGGAATGTGCATGTAATGGTTGTATGGCAGAAAGATGCTAACCATTAAATATTTAGAATCCAAAGTGGTGAACACATAGTCTGACTGTATATTAATTTGCAGGATTTTTTTTCCTAAAGAAAATTACAATTAGGTGACATTCATATTTTTTTAATATCCTGTGCACTTACATTCTTAAGCATTGTACTGCTAATGTCAAAAATATTTTAGCTGTAACTTATTTTTTTCTCTTGCTGTATCCCAGCATTCTGGAAAAAGTTTAGAAAATTGAACCCCTCTACTAGCATGACAATACAATTTTTGCAACTTAAACCCCAGTGCTGTTCCCTGCAGTTGGATTAGACCTTCAGTGCTGAGATTTTCATGGTACTTCCTTCAGTGTGTTAAATCCTTGTCTGCTGTGTATGTCACTAGTCATATTGCTAATTAGAGAATTTACCTATTTGGGATACTTGTCTTTAGTACTATAGGTGCCTATTTCTGTCATTTTTACTCTTCTTATGTGAAAGTTAGGTGTTACTTTATTGTGTTACAATCAAATTTTAGCAGCTGGGTGCTCTAGGAATGTTTCAGGAATTTTTGTTTGATAGACCCAGTCATTATTTTGTACAAGATTCCTGCCTCTATTTATCAGTAAGTTTCCACCAGGAAATTGGTACGTTTAGATTTTAAAACACTGTGTGTTACTGTGACATCTGAACATTCCATTTGGCCTTAGATGATTTCATGTCTAGCAGTGGAAATTCTTATTCAGGATAAATGCTAATTCCCAAATCTTAATCTTAAATCACAAAATAAATCTTAAATTTGTGAAACTTAATTGCATAAACATCCTGAACATTGTAAGGAATTTAGAAGACTCAGAATAATGTGAACTTGTGACAAGATTCTTGCTTCACAGTCCTGCCAGAAGTAAAAGCATAACCCACTGAATAGTGATCTTCTCACTCTGAAGGTGGTTGCATCTGTCTGGATCTGTGAAGGAATCAGCCAGTCCAACTACAACAGAAGTGCTTGGACAACAGCATTTTCTATTGCAGTAAGTGCCACAGTAGCCAGCAGGATGGCAGAGGAGCAGATAACTAGGCAGAAGGAGATAATTTTGTAATAATGATGTAGGCCCCTCTCTCCTGTTGCTGTGTGAGATGTAGCTAGTGTGAATTGCTGGGAGATCTGGTGCACACAAAGGAGTGTTTGTTGGGATTTTTCCAGTTTTCAGTTACTGTTTGTCTCCAGGGAAGTGTCCTTCTCTGAGGCCAGTGTGTCTTATTTAGAAGTCATACTGTTTAGGAACAGGATTCCAGGGTTTTACCAGCAGAGGAAAGTGTGAAATAGCATTCTGCTCAGAAAGTGTTTGCATGCTAGCAAAACAACCAAAAGCTTCATAAGGATTTCAGTGGAAACACCTCTGTTTTCAAGCTCATCCTCTTGGCTTTTGGAGGATGTGTGTATGTACTCTGAGATGTACGTGCTGGTCTGCTGGAGAGTGGGGGAGAGAGGACACCACATGATGCCAGCCTGGGGTGTTCAGACCTAGGCTGTGGTGATCATGTTACAAAATACCTGCTCTTTTTGGGGAGCTGGATCTGCATGGTAGCCAAGCTACTACAGTCATCCGTGTTTTACAAGGTAAGTTTCTGTCCCTGTGTAGCTGGGGAGGTGCATACATCTACTCCAAATTAGAGGGCTTGGCTTCTGTGCATCTGTGTAGTGATCAGGGCACTGAAAGTAATATCTGCTCCCTACTTCTCATTAGACCACAATGCAGAAAGTGCCCTTGGAGAATTCTTTTTCATTTGCTAATGAAGTGTCACTGAATTTCAAATTCTTTACAAACATAAGTGAATTTGCATCATTAGCCTTTCAGAAATACTTGAAGGTAGTGGCTGGTAATTTTCTGAAGATAAAAATTTGCTTGAACATGTGACTCAAGTGTTTCCTCTTGTTTACATTCTTGTTACCAATTTATTGTGGTCCATGTGAAATTCTTGGGCCTTAATTTAGAAGGTTTTATTCTCTTTTCACTATGGCTGTTGTCACTAGTACTTTTATTACCTAGGTTCATGCACTAAAATTCAAATGATCCTGCTCTCCTGCATCCCTGGTTGGGCCATGTTCAGCCTGACCTTTGTCCCACAATGGATGCATCACTGTGCATCCTCCTCTGCTCTGTCTGTTTTTATCTTCTCCCACCCCAAATCTCTTCAGTGACATTAATCACCAGCACATCCTTCCTCTCCATAATGACAGACACTTTACAGTTTCCCATCTCAGCTTGCAACCACATCTGTATTTTTTTCAGAGGTCCCTCATAAAGTGTTCTGCTGTCCTTGTCTGTCTCAGTGGTCATACACATTCCCTGCACTGTATCCAAATGGCCTCTGTGAGCATGGTCATCCAAAATGGATTGAGAATTCCATAGAAAGCCTGTTTTCTTTATTATCATTGGCTTTTTTTCCTGTTCCCTTCTTGACCTGGAAGAGCACTCTTTTGTTTCATGATTTACTTGTAGGGGATGAAGATGAAATCGGCTTCTTATTTCAGCAGATCCCTATTTTGCTTCTGAGATGTGAAAAGAAACCAACACAGATCACATCTGCTAGTAACAGTCCTATTTGAGATGAATTGTGTCTAACTATATGGGATTTAAGAAGTTTGTCCAAAGAATCTGGTTTGTATCTTGAATTGAGAAGCAGGTGGAAGGGATTAATTTTTTAAGATGTGTCAGTGAAATTGGGAGCTTACTTGCAGGTAAAGGTAATTGATTACCATGAGCAGCCAGGGTAAAAGATTGACCCTTGAAATCAAAGAGATAAGTATGATTCAGCTTGAAAATTCTCACACAGAGAAGGTAAAAGCACTGCATCTGAATGATTCCACCAATGGCCTCCAAAGGGCTTTTATTCCTTATTTGTCAGGTAACCTTGCCCATATGTTGGCTGTGTTGACAAATTTGTAGCTTTTTAGGTGAACCAGTATCTGTGAGCATGACCAGAGATAGAAGGTTTGTGGGTTTGCATGCTGCTGCCTGGGGGAGGGGTACACATTATAGTTCTCCCAAATCCTAACAGAAATGGGTGAATTTCATTAGGACTCACACAAGTGTCGGTTGCCCACCTGGACGAGATCCTCCAGAGACAGGATGGCTGGATGGTGAGGGAAGGATTGAGAATGTACAACCTGGCTCAGCAAGGAGGTGCTAGAACTTACCTTGGGTGATTATCTTGGGGGAGCAGGAGTGTTGTGTAATGGAAACAGGAGACAAGGGAGTCAGATGAGAAAAGATGGGTGGACATTTGGTGCGAACTTAAGGAGGTGTTACAGAGTTTGGGTGGAGGGGGTAATTTGAGTTGTGGTGTACAAGAGTGCACTTTAGTGGGGGGAATGTCAGCCATGCTTGGGGCAGCACGTAAACATGAAAAGGGCCTTGTGCTTCTGCCTGTATCATTCCAGGGTGATCTGTGCCATACTTAATACCCTTGTTTTAGTATTTGTCCTCACACCACTATTCTTCACACACACACACACACCACCCCCACCCTTGCTGTGGTCTGTGGCACAGCTCTGAAGTTTTGTGGCAATCTGCTCAGTCAGTTCTCAGAGAGACAGTTTTTACCTGTGATTTGAAGTGAGGTTTCCAGGCCGTTCAAGGCTTGTCTGTGTGTTTTGAGGTTTAGCTTAAGCAGGAAGACTATTAGCAATAAACAAACCTTGCTTGGAGTTAGGCAGACTTGTCTTCATGCATTGGCATCCTTTCCTTTGATGGGTTGGTGTTGCTGAGTAAACAGTCTCCAGGATTACTAGGACAGGCCTTGATTGTATCTGTGCTTTGTTTTCAGGATACCCTCTGACCAGGGCATTGCTGCAGGCTGTGAACCTACCATCAGACTGGCTCTTGGTTGCCTTTTTATCCACATTCCATAACAATTTGTAAAGGCCTGAGACAAAATTAAAATTGACCGTGGCTTTGCACTTTTTGCAGCTGTGTAACTTGCTGTATTCACGTGTGTTGTCATGAGCATAATGCTGTGAAACTCCCCCTGTTCTGAGCTCCGTGTCATTTCCATGCTTGTTCAGTGGTTGCTGTTCTCTGCCTTGTGAAGTACACTCATCTCTTCTGATGGGGTGCACAGGACAAAGGCTGATTTCTTGCTAATGATGAGCACAGCTCGTACACAGAGGCTCCTCTTGATGGACAAACTGCCTTAGCAATGTGGATTGATTTTCCTTGATTGGTTGAGCTGAAATTTATTTTTCAGTGATCTGCCCTATGGGACCTCGTATTATTGATAGTGTATCATCGTTGTATTCGAGCTTTCTCCATTACAGCAATATCATGCCTCTTGAGGCTGCCTGGTCTCCCTTTCAAGACAGTAGCAAATTCTGTCAGGAGAGCTGTAGGAGATCTGTGGAGTGAGTGTAGTTGCCTGATTTGTTGGTAGCATGTTTGTGGGACAAAAGGGACTTCAGGAGAAGCATTTTTTTAATCTGTTTATTTATTTAGAGAATAGGTTTTGTTGTGGAGAAGTTTTTATATTCAGTTTTTGGACGCTATCGCATGTGCCTTTAAAAACAGAAAGGTGCTAGCACTCAGCAGTGGCTTTGAGGGAGGTGCATATCCTCCAACTATTCTGTTTTTTGTTTCTTGGTTAATAAACAAGTATGAAAACTTCTGCTCCCTATACTTTCTGACATGATGCCAACTTACTGGTGCTTGTTCAGCAGTTACACTGTTTGAACAAGACATTGTTAATCTTTTGTTGGCACATCAGTGACAACAGGATAAAAAGGTTTCTCAGAGGAAATGGGAAGGAGTGTTGTGACAAAGGTATCTCCAAGAGAAGAAAAGGAAAAAAAAGATTAAGAAAATCCTCTTATGGGAAAAAAAGAAACCAAAAAAAAAGAAAAACCAAAACAAACCCCTAAAAATCCAGAAGGAAGACAGAAGAAGGTTTATTTGATGAAAAACTTTCTCCAGAGCTAAATAATAACTGTAAATACCATCATCAACTAAAACACAAATGGTGGCCAATAATACATCTTAATAATTCCATTTAATGCTGCTTTAAATTAACAAGTCTCAGAAAGAGGCTTTCTTTTGTTCTTTATTATTCTAATGAAAATATGTTTAGTTAACATCTAAGTTTAGAAAAGATTCACAAAATTAGGTGGTTTGAAACTGACAGTGAGAAAGTTCACCAAGTCTTACAAATGAATAATTAAGCAAAGAAATTTTTGTCATTCTGCAGTTTTGTATACGAGCCCAATTTGGAACCTGTTAAATTTAGGAAGTGTTCAGACCTTACAGGTTACTTTGAAATGGGAGATTGTGGATTTTTTTTTCTCAGAATTGAAATCTGGGTTTCACTTTTCAGTGCAGTTGTGGCAATAATTTTCCAGCTACAGAGCAGTCATGATTTGACTGTGCTTTATGCTCGTGACTGGCAATAAATCATACAGCCATCAGACATGTTGAAAATTGTTATTGCCCAAATATAGTGAAATTATCTTGGGGGCAGTTGTGATACCTCAGTTTCAGGTGGTCCAGTTTCAAATGAGACTTTCTTGTCATCCAACAAATTTTAAGATTTCTTGGTGTACTTGAAACTACCTGTGCACCCAAAATCCATAGCTGCTTTTTAAACCTGTTTATCAAGAGAAACGCTGGGTAATATGCCCTTGGCAGGTGTTCCAGTGTGTAGAAAGGAGAGAGAATGGAGGCTCTCTTTCTAGTTCTGTGTCTTTATAAGAATTCTCTCAAAACTGCAGAGTTTTAGTAAGATCTTTTTGCAAAGGTTTTATTTTATGTGGTACTAGTAGAGCTTGTGTGAGTTTTGTCGCTCAAGAAATACAGTTTATGTGTATTTCACTCCATTTAAATACAGAAACACATCTAGAGACTGCAGAAATTTGTGAGCCAGGCCAGTAGGGCAGTTTAGGAGAGTATAAAGGAGAGCACTGCTTCTGCATTTCTATAAGAAACTCGGGAACAAATTGGACAATACTTCATTTGCATGTCTGCTGAATAACATGTAGAGAGAGGGAGACTCCCAGAAAACCAGCCTATAATAAGCTAGGAAATGCTTGCCTGATCTCTGGGCTGCATGTCAGCTACTTTGAAGTTGCAGCAGCAGTGGGCTTTCTTGGGTTGGAGAATAAGGGGAAAGTCCTTAGGACTTTGGCACTTTTTTGCATTCTACATTTACATCAATGAATTGAGCCTTATTCAAACCAAGGGATCCGTTTTACAAAGCCATATCCTGACAAGAGGAAATGTTGCTAGGACTGGCCTTTGAGCTTATAGAGGAGCTGGACTTTGAGACTGAACTTAAAAATACCAGATAAAGACAATGACAGGATATTAGGTTGTCTGGGTTTGAGGGGGAGGGGGCTGACAATTATTTTGCAATATTTTAAGATAAGTTCTCCTCCTTTATTCTTTATTCTCTTCCTCCAAATTCTGTTGACTCAAATCCATGGTTTCTGAGGTATGTCACTGTTCCCCATTGTGAAGGAGAGACTGTTTATTTATGAAAGCTCTGTCATATTAATTCAGGGGGAATGGGGAGGGGGGCGGGGAAGAAGGGGGAAAGAGGTTCCACAAGAGTGGTTCTAAAAATGCTTTGAAAGCTATTTTAGGAGTGGTGATGCCAGAACTACATACATGGAGAGAGGCATCCTTTGGAGGTAAAGCAATATCCTTGTGGCAAGCAGTAAGAAATGAAGATGGTTTATGTCTCTAAGAAACAATCTCAGTGATTTTGCTGTTGTGTTTATGCTGTAGGAGCATATTGTTTCTTGAGAAGCATAGTTGTAGCTTAATTGTATAATTGGGATTTAAATACACATCATAACTGTAGCTCGTTTATTTGCGCTCTTGAAAGTGAAAGTTGGTGCAATGCTGGAGATGGCAGAGTGGAAGCTGTGAAACACCTACTTCTTCTCCTTTCTAGAGAGTAAGAAATTTCCGCTTTCTACAACTGGACTCTGAGCATTGGCAGATAGGCCAGTCTGTAAGTGATGGAGCAAAGCATTTCAGGCTCAGTTTTGTTGCTTTTCCAAGCTCTGTTACGTGGTGATTTTTTGTCATTTTGCAAAGACAAGAACTTGATCAGTTCAGTTTAAAGGGAGAATCAAACCATTATGGGTTCAGCAGGAGATGTCATGAAAAGTTCAGAGAGTAGGTGAAAAAAATGGCATTTGTCTCCCTATGCTGGGAAAACAAAAATTCACGTGGGCCAAGGGACAGAACTTCTCATCGTGTCAGTATCTGCACTTTGTTTCCTTTCTCCCTTAGCTATTCTTTCTCTTTTTCTTTAATAGTTTTCTTCTGTTTATCCAGACTTTCTGTGTGTGATGCAGGTAGCAGTGTTGCCTGTGTGAGGAAAAACTTTTTGACAGGATCTGTTGAGACAGGACAAGGTAACTTTTGAAACCGAAGGATTGATTTGGATCAGATTGAAGGAAGAGGTTTTTTACAGTGAGGGTGGTGAGACACTGGAACAGGATGCTGTGAGAGGTGGTGAATGCCCCATCCCTGGAAACATTTAGGGCCAGGTTGAATGGGGCTCTGAACATCCTGTTCTAGTGGAAGTCTCCCTACTCATTGCAGGAGGGATTGGACTAGGTGGCCTTTAAAGGTCCCTTTCAACCCACAGCTGTTCTAGGATTCTCTGATTGAAGCCATATAAGGGAGGAAATTTTCATGTAAAAGCAGATCCAAAGAAGTCTGTATGACGGTTAAGGAGCCCTGTTCAAGTAGTTTGGACTCCAACTCTTGCTGTATGTTTCTGTTTCTTGGGCTCCTATCAAAATACTGAAGTCAGTAAAGGCTGACTTCTCTGTGACTCACTTCTATTGATTTAAAAATGAAATTGATAGAAATAAAGTACATATGCCAAAAACCTTCATGATTTGAAATGAAAGGCAATTAAAAGATGATGATCTGGGCTAAAGTAATTAGAAGAGATTTATGCTCTAATTAATCTACATATCTTGTTTCTATTAAGCTTTTTCCTGTTATAATAAAACCAACTTTGTTATTCCACTCTGACCTTTCCTCAACCAAATTTCTACTGCTTCAAAGTCAGAAGTCTAACTGCTGAGAGTTTTCTTCTTCCTGTCCACCTCAGAATACATGGAGCTCCATGAAGAAGAAACTGTCAGGATGTTGACATTAAATGCAGTGCTTTTGGTGTGACTTTTTTTCTCATATTTGGGAGAGAAGAGAAAACATGGAAATTAAAGACATATTGCTGTCATTCTTGCTGTTTATCTGATCCTGGACAAAAATCTTGTTAGAGTGGTGAGACCCCAGCTAACTAGATGCTGGAAAAGTGGAAAACACAGAATAGAAAAACAATAATTTTGTAATCATAACAACGATCTACCAATAATTTTGTCCCTAATGTGAGGCAGAAACATGAAATAAATAAATATATAAATAAATTCCCATTGAAATGTAGGAACAAGACAAGGGAAAATTTGAGGAAATAGCCCTGTAGGGGAGTACAAGCAAATGCCTGTCTTGACAGGTACCATTTCTTTAATACTGGCATCTGTGAAAGGTAGCATAGGAACTTTAACCTAGCAAAATTATGTATAGTGTTGAGATATCAATTAGTTTTAATTTGCAAATGCCTGAAATATGGCAGTAGGGGAAGTTTGCTTACCTTTTTAAACCTAATTAGAATATCCATTTTCTTTTCCTGTCCCATTTTCAGTAAAAGCAGATGCATGTTTTTGAATTATGCTCTTATAGCTGTCTTACAGTGTTTGACTGGTAGTCTCACCTCAACTTCTTCAGTCTCAGGCTTCTCTTGGTTCATCTCATAATTTTCCCTCATCCCTTCTATTTGCTTATTATGATATGATTTCTCTATTATTAAGATTTTCCTCAGAAATATTGAGATCCTATCTTCCCACTCTTGCTGACTATTGCAGCCTAAGCGCCACAGCTGCCAAGAGACTGTGCCCATCTCCTCAGGATCCTGACATGTCACACTGTGAACTGTCTCCTCCTTTACAATTTTTGTTGCCCAGGGACGTTCGGTGACAGTAACACTCTGCTTCTTTCTTGCCCCTTCCGTCTTCCACAGTGAGCAAATATCTCATTAGCAGCTGTTCATTAGCTGTTCTCTGGCTGTTTGTGCCAGCCTGAAGTACCTGGCCAGCTCTGTAAGTGGCTTTAAGTGCAGTCAGCCCTTATCTGCACAAAGCAGTGATGCTGTGTTTAGACCATTAAGCTTTTAACTGTGTCAGTGGTTTGTCTTTTTTCTTGGCTGGAATCGTACTTGGCTGTGTTTCCACAGTTCTGTCACCTTTGCAGTGTGATGCTGAATGGTAACTCCTGATCCACAGGCAAAACACTCTGGGGCTGTGAACCTGTGGGATCTCTGAAGGTGAACTCCTGGGCGAGGAAGGCACACAGCGTGGGCAGCAGTACAGCTGCCGAGGGCTTGGGCTCTGCCATCAGTGGATCAGGCCATGGCTGCTCTGTGGTGACTCCAGGTGATGGCAGCTGCTTGAGGCACTGCTAATGGGACTGCTGCTGTCAGCCTGGCGTGCCCTGCTTCCCTGTTACCTTTTTTTTAGTGAAAATGCAGATACGAGCATGCCCTGTGGGTTGTGGTAAAGTGTGCTAGCCAGGAAAGCTGTGGTGCTAGCTGTCTTCCTGAGGTGAGTCTGAAGGGGCAAATGATAGACACTCATCTACTTTTCTCCACAATCTCTAACATTAACAACATGTTAACAACATGTAGTTTCATTTTCAAACAGGAGCACACTGAACTGGGCATATAATAACCAGTTCAAATGTGTAAGAGCTTGCAGATTGCAGCAGTTCAGAGAAATTATGTTAAGGAGAATGGGATTAATTTTATAGACTGGGAGCTACCATTTTTTTCCTACAATTTTCAAACCACTTTTTAGCAAATCTGAAGTTTTATAATGAAATGGGGCATGTTTGTGTGCTTTGAAATGATCCTGTTTCTGCCTTGTAACAACTGGTTTGTAATTCCACAGGGGAGTATTTAAGCTGGTCAAGGCTGTTTGAAAAGATTGTTTAATGATGTGCCATGTCCTTCATGGGATAGCTGCAGTTGTTTTGTTTGGTTTTTTTTTTTTGAACATTCTTGTATATTGTTTGGCTATAGTAGGTTGGTGTCTTGACTCTGCCCTGGACACGAAGAGTTTACAGTAATTGTGCTCTGATTGAAGCTCTGCAGCTGCTGTGGTTTCTCTGGTGCAGAAAGTGCTGTGTGTACCCTGGGGTCTGTCAGTCCTGACAACACCCTGTTCCTGTTACCTGCACATTCATGTGCTGGCATCTTTTTTGAGAGTGTGTGGGTCAAGCAAAAACTTGGATACTTTCCTCCTCCTTTTGTCTAATTACCTGTGCCAATCACATGCTTCACTTTCTATCAGGTGAGAAACTAGCTGCAGGGAGCTTTTCAGTGTGGAGATCGGACAAAAGATAGACAGGGAGGAGGCAGAGGAAGGGGGAGAGTAGAAAGAATCTTCCTGCTTGTGACTGGGTTTGGTAGTAAAAGAAGACACAAGAGGACTTCAGGAACTGCTTGACAGGGCAGTTCTTCTCAAAATGGTTTTGGTGATGAGTATGGACTGTCCAGTGCACTTAACCTATCCAGAGGGATGCTCCTTCCAAACTTTTACTGCCTGCCTTAGTTGCTGACTCAATACTGATGAAGTGTCTATAGTGCTTGCCTGCAAACATGTGGTCTCTTGCTTCAGCACTGCCTTCATTCTGTTTTTTCTGCTTCCTCTCTGTGGAGACTTTCTCATTAGAGTTTAGAATTAGTTCAGTATATGGATAGTGATTTCTCCCCTTCACTTGAGAGCTGTTTGGCCAAAGTCTTACTGAAAGCCTGTGCCCTATAAAACAAGGGGCCTGACTGTGTCATCTGCTGAAGGAGCTGGCTGATAACTGATTTGATCAGATCTGCACAGCTCTGTGTGTGCGCACAGCCCTGCCCAGGGCTTTTCTGAAACAGCCTCTTCTCTGCATGGTCAGTCCATCCCTCTGTGCCTGTGCACGGGAGAACACAAAGGACAGACACATTCTCCCGATGTGAGGAAAGTGAGATGTCAGGGTGGTAAAGCCTGAAATAATACTGTTGCTGTGCATGCAATCTTGTGCAGCAAACACAGGGCAAATGGACTTTGTGCAGGGTTGCTTGCATGCACAAGGCATCCAGTCCATGCATCTGCCATGGCTGCAGCAGAGGGGAGGGGAGGAGAGCTGTGGGGCAGGGAGAGCACAGCCTCAGGAGGAGGAGCAGATGTGGAGCAGTGCTGCAGGGTAAATGTTAACTGTGGCCTTGTGGCTCATACTCACATCACCCACGTTCTAGTGCTGCTCAGTTGCAAGAGGACCCTGGAAGGGTAGAAACGATGCTATACAGAGTTTTAATCTGAGACATTGCAGGCTTGGCTTCCAGAGTTGCCAACCTCTCCTGTCTCCTCTTTTCTTGAACCTGAGTTGCAGCGTCACAGACTCATTTATAAAAGGGTGTCACATTACAGAGGAAAGTTTGATTCATCATAAACAGCAGCCCTGTGCTTCAGCAGATATTTTGTGAGTCTAGTGAGCCTAAATCAAGGCAGTGTGGATTAAACTGTCCCTCTGATTTGCTAGCTCACTTTTGGAGGATGTTTGTCAATCTAAAGCCCTTTTAGACCCTAGAAAATACTGTCTTTTAATAAAACTCCTTTGAAATCCTTATCCATTATCTTGACATCTTTTAGAAGTTACAATTATGTCCCAAAATTTGGTTGACCAAGCCTTGTTCAATGGTTGACAGCTTCCAATCCTCTTCAATAAATAATGGTTCCATTTCTGTAAGGTTTTCTTCCTTTTCCTCTTTCTATTTGATATCTCAGGCCAGGGAGCAGTGTATATTCCCACCAATCTGAGTTTAAATGAAGCAGACAGCTAACTTTGATTTGCTTCTGTTCCCTCTCATCAGACAAACTGGCTTGCATTAATCATATTAATAAAAATGGCATTTAAATTATCAAGTTTTAAAAAGGCACATGACCCACCAAGTTACAAGTCATCCTGTATGCATATTAATTACAAGTTGTCTAAATTCTAGTGAAAGCTCAAAGGAATCACATTTTTCCCTGCATGTTGGCTTTAATTTGGAAAGCTCCCTTGTAATGCAAAATGTATCCCATCCTAATGTGGTTCTCTAATCACAGTATGCTTTAATTTTGACGGATGACCCCCAAATGCTTTAAATCCACTAAGATTTGCAGTAATTAGAATTCTTTTAAATACTTTGTTTCCTGAACTATGCATGGTGACATCCACCTATCGTCACATGGATTTCTCATGTGATTACACATTCTTCTTGCAAAAAAAAAAAAAAAAAAATCGAGTAATTTGTATTGAGCACTTGCCTTTGCTGCCTGTGTGGTGGAGGGGAGCACATTATCATTTATCTCTTTTTAGTCACTGCTCCCTCTTTGAGTGATTGTGCTCTAAAGAGGTGCACATTTTTCAGAAATGTAGGAAGCCCTTCCCCTCCCTCCCCAGTCTCCAAGTAGCAGCATTGTCCCAACAGGAGAGCCAGAATGTCACTTCATCCATTCTGAGTGCTTGCCAATGGAAAGAGAAGCACAAGGTAGAATTCACCAGGCATTTTTTTTCCTCCGTTTCATGCTTCCCTCTCCATTTTCTTTTTATTGTAACGTTTCACCTTACAATGTTTGTGATATAATACATAATGCTTGCATACACAAATCGAGTGTATATTTTCAGTGCAGAATATTTCTTTATTTAGTGGTTGTACAAGACAGAATCTTGGGATGTTAATCTCCTGTCATCTCCCCCAGACTCCAAGCAAGGATTTTCTCTCCTCCTGAGTCACGATTCCTTGTCTGACCTTTGCAGAGCAGCACATCCTTTCTCTGTTGTGTTTCGCAGCGATGATGATGGTTTGCTGCTGTTTGCTCAGCTGCTTCTGCTGTCCTGGACTGTTTCCTCTTCCACCAGCCTCTTTTTTATTCCTAGTCAGAATTTACATGTTTAGCCTGCTCTTAGCTTTCTAGGATCTCTCTCTGGACTGTTTCCTCTTCCACCAGCCTCTTTTTTATTCCTAGTCAGAATTTACGTGTTTAGCCTGCTCTTAGCTTTCTAGGATCTCTCTCCCGTCGTTTCCTGCTTTGGCGGTTTCAGCTCGCTCCTCTGTTTTCTGAAGCGCATTTTCCCCTCCTTTGCTCCTTGTCACCTGCATCCCTTGGCTCGCTGATGCGTCTGATGAGGCGTTCCCTTCCATCTTCCCACCAGAGCCTCTCCGTACAAGGTTTCCTGCTTGTCCCTGCCCCTGGCCGTCTCCCGGGAGCCGGAGCAGTGCCCAAGGGCAGGATGCTCCGGTGCTGCTGAGCGAAGCCACGGGCTGCCTGCCCCCCGGGGCACCGCAGCTCCGCTGGCCCCTCAGTGCGGGACGGGCAGGGGAAGCACATCTGGCACTCGGGAACAGCTGCCGGGCGCAGGGGGAGCAGCAACAGCCCCGTCTCACGGCAGAGGGTGGTTGGAGCAGCAGGCTGTGATCCAGCACACGCCTCTTTCTGACAGGCACGTGTCAGGGAGGCCTGGAGCTGCACCAGGCATTGGGACTGACTGGGGGATGCTCAGTGCAGCTCAGAGTGCCATCTGTGGAGGTGTCCTTGCCTTTCCACAGGCATGATGTTTGCTGGGCTCTTCCCTCGTTCATGGCTGGTTTTTCCCTTTTTTTTCAGCGGTGACAAAGACCCAGCCCAGCAAAACAAGATGGCAGGTGTGTACCACCACTTGCCAGTGTCTGGATTTAGGCAGTGAGCCCAAGAGGGTCCTGGCTTGAATAACCAAGGGAGAAAAATGTTTCCTTTCTGGGCCAGTTAATAATCAGGTCATATTAACAAGTAAAATTTGATTAGGCTTCTGATTAGGAAAGAGTAAGCCAGGAGTTTGAAGCTTGTTGTGTCAACAGAATAGATTAGCTTGAGTCTGATGTTCTGCTCTCAATAAGGAACTGCTAATAGAATTACAGAGTCTGACTTCCTCATGAGGTTCTGACCAGAATACAGGGCTTTGAGCAGTTGCAAAGTATCACAGAACATGCACTGGGACTTTGTAAACAGCCAGGCAGAAGGCTACCAAACCATTTAGTAACAAAAAACAATGGTAATAAAGGAGTAGGGAAATCTCTGTCTTTAATGAATGAGGTAAAATTTGCATGTTGGGAAAATACCAGTAGGTTGCTGTCATTTGCCTGAGGTGACCAGTTGGAAGGGCAGGTGTCCTGCTGAGGGGCCCTGAACTCACTGTTGTACAAGGCTTTATTTGCAGAATAGTCCAGTTCAATGCTGAAAATAGTTCTGAACAATTCTGACAGTTCATCCTTTTTACTGGAAAGCACTGAGGTAATGTCACCCACACCTTGTGAGTGGGCTCATTGTGTGCAAGGAGAAACTGCCAGCGTGGTGTGAGCTGGAATGGTAGTGGTGTTTGGGTTCTTACTGAGAGCAGATTTTAGAAGGAGAAAATAATTCTTATAAATTTTTTTTCTTGTAGTTTTTTATTGAGCCTGGCTACTTTTAGCCAGCTCTCTGAAATGATCTCCCAGAAGATCTTCCCGTACTAAACCACTGCTGTTTTGTCATACAAAGCAGTGTCACAGAAAATCAGGGTACCAACTCCTAAAACCATATTGTAAATGCCTAACATTTAGAAATATAAATAATGCTTAACCTATTTTTCTCATCAGGATAGGTTCCAGTGACAGTGTGATTAATCATAGACTGTTCAGCATCAGTAGGGGGAAATGAAACCTATTAATGCTGCCGTGTTCTCCAGGCACCAAGGCTGTACTGGGAGGAAATGATCTCTGACGTGAGGGAAGACAGACTCTTGATTCAACACACAAAATTCCACCTGCTGTCAAGAATGATTAGGGATCAGAACGGTATCTGAGGCTATCTGTGCTGATTGCTTGATCTTTGTGGCTAATGAAGTTAACTGTCTACAGTCAGACCCCCATTAAAGTTGAGTGTGGTGTTTTACATTGTGCCTGAAATGCTCCCCTGCCCCAGATGTGTAGGAGCAGGACAATTGCTCCCCTGCTTGCTCTCTCTACCTCAGGCACCAGCAGTGTGGGGGGTGCACATTGCTGTCAGCTCAGAGCAGCAAGATTTGCTTCTGCTTGTTACTTCAAGCATTGGGGACACTTTTTGGATGCTGTCTCTAAGCGGTGCTTTGCTCTGCTGGCATCATCACCACCATCATTAACAATGCTCTTCAACTTTATTTGGGGGGCAAGGGGATGGGAACAAAACAATGTTTCTTCTACATCCTTGAACTTCAGCAGCACTGTGGATTTAAATAAAGACATTTTCTGTCTACACCTTATAGCCAGGCTACCTCTGTCTACTGCCCAAATGATTCATTTTGGCATAGCCTCTATGGATTTTGTCCTCCCTCAGATCACTTGGAGTTAGTTAACCTAGAGGGAGGGAGCAGATGTCCTGCTGCAAGGCCAGGTCTTGGATTCTAATGTGTCTGCAGGAAAGCTGTGGATTGTCTGAAGGACACAGCAAGGGCAATGCACTGCAATGCATCAGCTAAGGGAGAGCAGGATGGTGATGATGTGAACAGAAACAGAGTGACAAGTTGCTGTCACATGCACACTCCTCATGCAGATGACAGGGAAATGCTTGTACTTTACTGGATGCAGGTAGTGGTATCAAGGCTCCCATATGAATGATTTGTCTTAGAGGGCAGGTAAGCTAAAACTAACCAGGAAGCTGTGGAGGAGTCTGTGTTGCCAGGTCCCCCTCAGTTAGGGAACTGTGTTAGTAAAGCTGAGATTGCTTCATTACTGTTACTGAACTGAATTTGGGTGCAGATGTAGCAGCACTGGGACCAGTGGAGAAGCAGTAATCAGAAACACATTAATTTGGAAGGGGAGTGGCTAGAGGAAAGGAGATACAAGGGGAACAAAAACAGTTCAGAAGTGGAGAAATGGAAAGTAAGATAAAAATCAGGTAAAAACCAAAGGAGGGCAGATTTTCCAGCAGTAAAAGTATGAACTTTTACAGATGTTAGTGTAGCTGTCCTACTGGCCACCAGGATGCCAGAGGGAACTCTTGAGACAACTCACTCACCTGCCAGCCAGGCCTGCTTTGGAAAGGACTGGTGTAGGGGGGCAGAGCCAAGAGGGATAACTTGCACCTTAATGGTAAATGCTGTGGGGAGGGAAGGATGACTTGTATTTTGGTAGTAGGTATGTGTATTTAATAGGATTTAGCATTGATAAATGGTAGATTTGTGGCTCTGTGTAATAGCAAGCCAAGTAGTGTAAATTGGAAGTAGTTGTCTGTTTATTAGTTAATTAAGCAGTTTTACTATTTATTAGTAATATGTTGATTTATCGATAAGAATTACAGTCCCTATCAGTTCTATATCAAGGCTGCAATATAAAGGAGTAGAGTCAGACCCTGAGGTAACAATCCAGCTTGATGATTCTTCTGAAACTGGACTTGCATGGCTGTGTCTCTAAGAAACAACAAAGAAAGTGTTTTACACATATTAAACTTCAGTCTGGTTACTCTTCCACTTAGATTGTCTTCCACAGTAATCTGCAATCCTTAAGGTAATATATTTAATGTAAAAGTTCTTTCATTCCCATTTTTAGCTCGTTGGTTTCTACATGGTCAAAACTGTCCTGATCTCTCGAATATGCCCATAAATATTTTTGCTTCAGTTAGTTTCAGCTTATGGTTCCTGTTTTGGAACAGGGGTGTTGGCAAAATTTTGTTTGGAATGTTATAATCAGCTTTTCAAATCTCTCTGGGTATTTAGTAGCTGCCATTGCAGACAGGATGGTTTGGTTATTTTTTTTTTTTTCCTAAGTAGCCTTTTACTTCTTCTTCCTGTGAAATATTATTTAGTTTCTTTTGGGGAAAATTCTCATTCCTGATTTAATTTCCTTTGACCGTTTTCTAATGCTTTGGGGTCAGCTTTAATGCCTAATGAGTAATTTCATTATTTGTTCCATCTCAGTTCCTTGATGCCTGACAGTTTCTCTCTCACTTCCTCTGTTTGATGCACAAGTTTCTGCATTAGCCAGAATTTAGAGTTTTCCCCACGTAGATGAGCATTAGTAATACACAATGGGGGTGCTACTTGTGATACCTTCGCACCAAAATTCTTTTCAGGATGGTGGAAGCAGAAGCTGTTTTCCCCCTTAGAAATTCTGTCACCTTTGCTGTTCACCACAGCCACGATCACTGTGTCTTTGGCCATGTCTCTGCCCTGTGCCCAGCCAGCAACAAATGGCCACGCCTCATATTTCAAATGGATTCATTAGGAATGCTGAGTAATGCATTTTTGTGCTGGATTATTTATTACACTCATATTTTGTGTCAAGATCTAGTTGGATGAAAGAACTGAGTGCATTAAAACGCCGTTTGAGAGGGTTATTGGTTAATAATATCTTGAGACGCAGTTGAATGCTTTTCCTCATGTAAATTTATGCAAATGTTTTTGCACTGAAGGTGGAATTATTATAATAAAGGCAGCATTATGTATATTGAGGAAGCTGAGCTATTTGGGTTTACCCTATCTCTTGGAGTTGAAAATACTCATTCTGTCCAGCCTAATTATTTCCACAGAAGGTTTTTTTCTCTCCTCTCAGTTCATCT
This sequence comes from Phylloscopus whistleri, assembly GCA_017589585.1. Classification (NCBI taxonomy): domain Eukaryota; kingdom Metazoa; phylum Chordata; class Aves; order Passeriformes; family Phylloscopidae; genus Phylloscopus; species Phylloscopus whistleri. The sequence goes on from JADMLD010000046.1 coordinate 394,746, forward strand.
CTGAGCTGAATTATACTGATTGAAGAAATGCAAGTGTTTAAAAGTTCTCTTGGTACCTGCTACTATGTTGAAGCTGGGTTAGTGCTTCAGCCAGTCCTGCTCAAGCTGCTACTGCTGGTTCAGCCATTAGACCTTCCTTAAAACTCCGTGAGTAAATGCAACCTGCTTAATGCCAGCTCCCTGCACACCTTCTGTAATGGGTGAAGTTCCTTTCAGCATTTCCATCCTGCTGCAACTGGAATAAGGTGGATTTGTAAATTGTTGAATTTACCTCTGCCCAATACTGTAGGCTGCTCCCTCTCTGGAGCTGCATGGAGAGATTTGGTGGCTTCCTCTGTTAGAGCTAAAGATGAGCACTAAGGGTAGCAGCTTTGTAAAGGATTGCTCTGACTGCCTTGAGCCCCAGATCCCTTCTTGGTGATAGCTATTAGCACCTTTTAGCTCATATAAGTGCAGAGAAACATATACATAATGAGGAGAGAGCCAATGTTTGAATCAGTGCTCCAGGGAGAGCAATAGAGAGAGCATTAGGATGGAGCAGTGCTCCTGTCTAAGGGCTGCATCCTTGGAGGATGCTGCTGACCTCAGCAACATTCCCACCTCAGATTCTTTTTTGCCTTTTTTATTTTTTGAAGATTTGCACTTGGAAAACTATTTAGCTTTCATTTAAGGTAACTTTTAGTGAGCTATGCTCCTATTTTCAAAGTGGTTTCACTCTTCCCTTCTCTCCCACACTCCTTTTTGAAGGACCAAACGATTTTTCAGTCAGAGGCAGAGTGAGAGGAGTTGATCCACAAATATGACTTTCTCAAGAGCTTCTGACTACTGATGACTTTTGTTGCCAAAGTTGTACTTCTTATCCCTGCCTCGAATATGTGTAAAAATTTCAGTGAAAAAACCTCTGCTTTTCCACTGTTGTTCCTGATGTAGTTTGGATTAGGAAAATCTGGGACACAGTGCTGTGCAGAAGAGAAACAGCAAACCTGGACTGCACTGCACAGTGGATCATTTCAAGTACAGTGAGTGGGGGTAGAAAGACACTAGAATAGATACTACACTTGACAAGAGACAGAAGCCTGAGTATTCCACACACTGCTAATCTTGCTAGCTTTAATTTTATCAGAAAGTTTGTCTGAGCTAATTTCCATATCCTGTTTCTTTCTGTTTAGTAAGTGCTAAACAGAAAGAAACACTCACTTTGGCCAGTTGTGTTTGTTGTGTGTATTTACTTCCCTAAATTCATGGAAATGAGTGTTATCTTTCTATATTCGGAGTATATAAAACCAGAGAAAGCTTTTATATCAACATGAACAAAATCAAATTTGTGAAAATATTTTGTCTGTATGAGGGTTTTATTTGAGTCTTTAATTAATTTCATTTCCTGAATTTAGATTCAATTACATGTTCTTCCTTTTAAATGTATTCTGTTGTCCATGCTAGAATAGCTCTTCTTGTGACAGATGTAGATATTAATGAAAATTCTTGATGTGGTGTGTAGACATTATTGAACACTTACAACACAACCCGAATTTCTTTCTAGCCCTGGAGAAAACAAACTGACATCAGAGATGTATCCATTCAGTCACTTAACTGATCTGGTGAGAATCTCAAGGGGCAGGGGGAAGAATGGATTAGGATGATGTTTGATCTGAGGGAAGCATTGTTCTGGATTTGTGGTTGCTCTCTTTTAATATAAGCTTAATTATATAACTTATTATATTCTACTATTATACTATATTCTATTATACTATATTCTATATGATTCTATACTTATTCTATTCTTCTATTGTGGAATATATCTGAGTGAAACTGAACATAGGTTTGTATTGAAAGAGGGACTCCTTTTTACTAGAAAAACTAAATGGCTGGCAGTCACTATATTTAAGTATGATTTAATTTGTTACTTTTTAGAGCAATAGGATGTTACTTCCCTCCCTCTGCTCTCTCAAGTCTAGGGCTGGGTCTCATGTAATAAATCCTTGCATCACAGCTATGTGGTCTGAATATAGGAAAAAAGGTCACATTCTTAAACCTAAGACTTGTACCTAATTCCAGTACCTGATGATACTTATTTAATATTATTTCTAATGCTGTGAGTGACAGGAAAAGGGTTAGACGAGAAAAAAAGGCACAATGGTGTCCATGGATATATGTTAGGTTATTACAGCTGATCCTTTGGAGTGTGGGTTAGATTTTTGTGCAATTTTCCCAAAACCAGGAAACTCCAGGGGACTCCTGAACTATGGATGCAAACACACAGCAGCCCAAGCACAGGAAGCTTGGTATGTTTCTACCTTTTTTCCTGTTTCACAGTCTATTTCATGTCTATAGTTGTGTTAAATTGCTGGTATTTACTGGGTGTCCTACAAATGAGGAACTGATGGTGAGGGCAGCAGAGAATCAGACTGAACAGGAGATGTGGCAATGAGCACTGGCACAGGAACAGACTCTGGCAGAGGCCTTGGCTGTAACACCAGGTGAGAGGCAGAACATCTGGGAGGGTGAGTGATGACAGAGCTACAATACCGTTTTCTCACTGAGAAACAAAATTTCCTAATAATTTGTCAGGCTCTACCTTTTCAAGATGAAATTCATTGCTACATCAAAGTGAATGCCTTGCTACTAACAGAGTAAATGTCTCTATTTAGAATGTAAATGAGAAAAATGTATGAATTACAAGACATTTTAAGACTTGTGAGTGGCTGGGTGGATGGAGTTAGTCTTATTTTAGCAATTGGCTTTGACATAATTTGATAATAAGTAATAGGCTTAGATTCTGATTCTCTAATAACTTGAAATGCAGCAAATCTTTACTGAGCGTGTGAGCTGCATTACACATGAAGTGTACACAGCCAAGGGGTGGATGTGGGGGGTTGGCTGCTGGGTTTGTTTGCAGCCTGCCTGCCTCCCTTCCTACAATGCCCTCCCTCCCTGGCAGACCACCGGGAGAGAGGGTTGAAGAGAGCCTTGCTCCGCACTGAATTATGCCAGCTTGAGGGTGTTATCCTTTTCCAGAAGAGCCTGGGAGCCCTTCAGGGGTTAGAAGCACATAACTGGAAGTTATGTACCCCCTGTGTTCCTCTGGCTCCTTCTGCCTGGAGGAGAAACCTGCCTGAAAATGCTGTATTGGGCAATTCTTGGAAACAGGCACTGGAATGCAGATGCATTCTTGTCAAAAGGAAACCCAGAAAACATTTGCACAGATGTGGTTGACACAGGAGGTCATGATCTCATTTCATATGTCACTGCTTAATCTTAGCTGAGATAATTACAGACATATGGCTGTCTAAATATGAAGTCAACAGGAAGGTATCCAGCTACATGTGGTACTACAAGTAAATCAGATTTCACTGCAACAGCCAGCAGCTGAAGCTATTAGGTGAATATCGGATGTTCCCTGACAAAATCTATCATTTTAAAAAAAGACAACAAATTTAGATTTATACATTCTTTGCATATCTTTGTGGGCTTGTACTAATATGGATAAAACTCACATTAGTATCTCATAATGTTTAAATAATAACCTATATAGAATTTAGAGTTACTTATTTGTGGTTTTTTTTTTTTTTTTTTCCCAAAATGTGACAGTATGAAAATTGTGTCCAGGAAAAGGTGTAACATATTGCCTGAACCATTTGGGTTGATGCTGGCAAATCCTGGCAAGCATCCAGACAATGAGGTGTGGCTGGTTTGTTTCCTGGCTCAGCACTGTCCCTCACCTGGGCTAGGACTGGCCCTCAGCAGTAAAGCCCTCAAGCAGAGGCTGGTCTGTAGAACTCAGAACCAGTACAAAATGTCCCTGATGCTTTTCCCTTTTATAGTGTTGACTTTTTTTTTTTTTTTCCCCTCCTTTCTTTCTAGAAGGCCTGACCTTGTGGCCACAACATTAGCACATTTCATATCCACTGCAGCACAGCTACAGCATTGAAATCATTGCTTCAGAGGACTCCCAGAGTTGCTTGGGAAGGCCATGGGTATTTTTGCAGGATACTGCCATTGCAGCATGCAGTGAAACCCACTGGTTTGTTCCAAGCTCAGTGGCAGTTTCCTGCACAGCCATGAACAGACACCACTTGACTGTAAAGCAAGAGGATGGGCTGTCCTCTACTGCCTCCTGTCATGCTTTTAAACCATTTGTGAGCAGGGATTTGTTTTTCTTTCCGTGTGTAGTAAACTGAGGTTAAACTCTTGTGGTGTCCTCAGTCAGATTTGAACAGCCCCACCCCAAATTCACTGCTAGGGTAATTATTTGTCCAGGTCACAGGCAGGGACCTGCATGACGAACTTTGCCAAGGCTTTGTGTGCCAGCCAGCCTGTGCTTTTCTCTGAGCAAGTGCTTTGGTCCCCAGGTGCTGTGGGCCAGGAGAAGCTCCACAAACCCACACCCATCACCCCACGGCTTTTCCTGCCAGCCAGACTCTGTGGGGGTGTATTTGCAGGGCCATGGGCAGCAGCAGCAGCTCGAGCTCTGGATAAGTGCCTTCCCTGGGGCTCACACGTGTTCCTGTAAACTGAGATTTCACACAAGCCAGTGAAGACATACTTCAGTTTTATTGTTGTTTAGGCATGGATAGAAACATTAATTCTTTTGCACTCTTGGTTCTTGAAACTTGCCTATAGTGAACTTGGAGCAGTGGAAAAACCCAGCTCCTCGGACTGACGATTTAAAGTGCATAGGAGATCAAGCAGAATCCCAAAAGGCGAGGAGTTGTTTATATTCCTTTTTCTGTAGCTGTGAAAGTTGAAGGACTTTTTTTTTTTTTTTTTTTCTTCTCGTTTGCCCTATATTCCCCTGACAGTGGTATGAAAATTTTCAGCCCTTCCCTATGCTTTCCCTTTGGAGTTTTCCCTATCTTTGGAAGATTCCTCTCTCTATTTAAGAATTATTTGTAGTGTTAGAAACAGAGAGAGGTGGTAGATGCACACTTCTTGACAGGACTCTGGCACAACTTTTCTCATTGAGAGTCATGCCCACTGAATTTGTTTTCTCTTTTAAAAAATGTGTATCACTTGGCAGTGTTCTTGCACCAAAAGAAAAAGATATATTTATATATAAAGTAACTTTTTTGTGTGTTCACGTTTTATTTTGGAAAAACAGGTGTTTAAAAATTTTAGAATTTTTTTAACAAAATTCTAAAAAGAAAAAAAATCACAATATTTACAGAGATAACAGAATGGCTTAGCCATGCAAAACAAATTACTTTGGTTTTTCCCCCATTTTACTTTGGTTTAAATATTGACCAAGATTATAATTTTTTTTCTTTTTGCCAAATAAAACAGTAACAAATTAAAGTTTAGAGGCATATAACAGGATTTTCCTCTAATATTTTATACAGCATAGAGTTTATAGGACATCTTATGTATTTAATCCATGCCAATGCACTACAGGAAGCTTTTATTAAGACATCAGTCACTACTGCCCAGACATTTAACATTTTACAAATTTACAAGTAACAGTGTTTTCTGCCCCCTAAATAATGCAAAAGTGGCAAAATACATTTCCTAACGTCCATCTTTTTCTTTTATTTATTTATTTATTTTATTTATTTATTTTTGCCTACCAGTCTATAAAAACTTACTTTTTCCCTGGATATTTGTAAATGGAAACCTGATGTTCTGCTTACTTCTACAGTTCCTCTCCATCAAAGCTGCCTGTTACCTTATTTCAGAAACTAACTTTCCAGATAAGATGAAACTTATCTCCCTTAAGTACAGCTTTCTATTGACCATTCACCCTAAAACCTTTTCTTATCAAGTACCATTCTAAAAATTCCCTCAAGCAAAAAACATGTTTATAAAGTTACAAACTTGAATGTAACTAAAGATACATAGACATTTCATTGTTACAATTATATGTACTGTTTGATAAATTAGGTACCAGTTAAAAACACTAAAATTATCTCAAGGTGCATTCAATATCTGTAGCATAGTTAACAAAAACACACAAAAAATATATATATATATTCTATTTTTGTGGGAAAAATGCAGCTTTGATATGACCACTTTTTAAAAAAAGTTTCCAATTCTGACTGGTATCTCTGAAAAGAAGAAAAGGTACAGTACTTTAAGGCAGCGAATAACATAAAGGAATCAAAATTAATCCAGAATTCCAGTTCCTTATCCTAATACTAACATGAAAGATGACTGATAACCATCAATAAAATGCATGTCTTGCTTTAGAAGAAAAGGATTTTTTAGCCACCAGCTGTATGTAGGCTTGGAATTTTTCGTAGTGTTCCTTACTCAATACCCAGACTTCTTCAGGGAAACTCTTTATTCCCTTTCTAGCTTGTTTAGCTTTGCATGGTTTTTTTAAATGTTCACTTTCATTAACAATTTTGTTCACTCTTGTCACAGCTGTCACCCTTCTGCTTTACCATGATTTCAAAGAATGAAAAAGGAGTTTGACATTTTCCTTTAAGACAATCTTACACTCTAGGTACTTGCTACAAAGCAGAGGCTTCACTGATAACAACCAGAATCAGACATGTACCTGCTCAAAGGGTGTCATAAAAACAATTGAAATAAAACCATTACACTATACATCAGATTAACAGCAACTCCCAGAACAAAGCCTTACAGTGTATAAAAATAGCTACGTAAAAAATTTACATAAAGGCAAACAAAAAGAAATCTTCAGTGCAGACATTTACAAAAAAATATTTCAAACAGAACACAACATGGTGACCTATTATCATGGCTGTTGCCAAAATTAGTTTGTGGGGTTTTTTTAGCTTGAGATAATTGTGTCTAAAATCCTTTGAAAACCTGGTAGTATGATCTGCTTAATACTTGAACCATGAAGAGCTGTCACTTCTTTGTATATGTTTAAATACAATCCACGTTCATGCTTCAATTGGTCTATATGTATTCTCTGAAAATATGAAAGATAAAGCCAGTTAAATATTTTAAAATATGTTAACTGTCATAACTACTCAGTATCTAAGCTTTAAATAAACAGCTACATGACCAGTACTTTCTTCTGCAGCTCAGTGATGTAAACACTTTCTTTCATGACAAGAATTGCTGTTGCAATATTGTTCCTGGTAAATCCAGTAAGTTTATCTGGTAAGTAATGGATTTATGTTCATTTCATTTATCTACTGTCTACTATCAGATCTACTGATCTGAAGGAATACAGAGTAAAAGATTGCATCGAAGGCACACAATGTGTTTACACTGCAACTTTTTCAAAATCCAAATGGACTTGTTTTCCACCTTTAAACCCCTGCTAGGACATAATTTCAGTATTCCCAATTCCCTTTTCCAAACTAGCAAAACAGTGATATTGCTGGTAAAGTGCCTAGAGCAATGCTGCATCTCTTTATATACTATGTAATTGCTCTATATAATCCAATAAATTCTAAACATTTAATGCAAAACTTGTGGTATTTGAAAATTTCAGACAATACTGACATATTGACATATTGCATTCATTTAAATAAGAAACATTGTTATGTAAATATGAAATATCATAATTACACCTAATTCCATATGCTATAAACCCTCTTGCTACCTCAAGAAGGTATCCAGTGCAATTTACTTAAGATCACTGAAAATCAGGGCTGTCTCCAGCTTTCCTGTGGAGGAGCTTACAATGCAAACACCCCTGAACATGGAATACTCTCATTTTTAAGAGTAGTTGATGACTGACTCAACAAACCTCTCTATGATTAGCTGGTTTCCAGACTCCTGTGTTATCACATTGTTAATTTTAAATGGCCTAAACTGGCCAGAAAAATGTCCTAAGCCTCTCCTTTGGGTCCTAGGAGGAGAGGTGCAGCAGTGGTGTATATATGTGTGAGCACAGGGTGGTGCTCTTGGTGCTGCAGTGCTCCTGTAATTCCCAACAGAACTTGGGTGTTGGCCAGATCATTTGTGAACAGTTCACTTCATACTGACCCCAGCAGGGGAAATTTTCAAACCTGCTACTAATGTAATACACAGCGTCTCTTTCCAGGATAAAACTGATCACAGAACAGGTGTGTAAAATCTAGACTAAGAGAATTGTTTTGTTCTAAGGGAAGGAAGCTTCATGACCTTTGCATTAATGATGAAAAAAGTGACCCAGCACTTGGAAAATGCTGCTTTCAGGAAAGGAAGAAGTTCCTGTAAACATTTCAAGTCATAACTTGAAACCTTCTGAACTCAACCTAAACATACTCTTCATATAAACACATACATACACATGCACACATACCACAGTCGTACATTATACAAACTTGTACTTTCATTTACTCAAGAACATGCATTAAAATAAAGCCAAGTACTAAGTTCCATCTGAACATCAGGCTTCTTCTTATATTTGTATGTGCAGCTCTGAATTCTTAACTGTCCAAAAGCTTGAATCTTTCTGTCCTAAAAACTACACCACAATATGACCCCACTGCCTTGCCCCCGGAAGGTGAGCACCAGACCAAGCTAGAGCTTTGATCACCAGAGAGAAATGGTAGACAAAGAGATGTTAATGCTGTAATATGAAACTCTTACCTGGAATGATGACTGACACATTTTCTCTTAAGTTTCAGATTTATGATTGTTTTCCTCTAGTTTTTTGTTTTCTTCTATATTTCCAAGATCTTTGTCTACATGTTTTGATGCTGACCTATAATGTAAAGGAAGGTCATTTTTGCACGCCTACAGCATTTTGTTCCATACTCATATTAATGACACTGCCTCCTCCCCTCACAGTGAACAGAAAATTTTGACAATTCTGTTCTGAGCAGAGCAACAGGTTTGCATATGTCTGTAAACAGGGCAGTGGCACCAGATCCCCCAGTGCTGTGAGTACCACAGGAAGTATTGCAGCAGGGCTCTGTGTGTTTGATCTGCCTCTCGAGGAATTCAGAAATATTCTGAGCTAGCAGACATTTAGTAAGGTTAAACCAGTTGTGGAGATCCATGTTTCTTGACAAAGTAATTGTGCAGCTTGTTTCAATGAACACGAGTCTGCTTTAAGGCATACTAAAATGTTACAAGTGTGGCTAAGATATCTTGATCAACACAGCAATCTTTTGTCTGCTTGTAGTAAATGACTTTCAGAGCCCGTGCCAAACGGAAGCTCTTTAAATGTGGAGAAATTCATGAAAATTCTGGCCAACACTGCAAAAAAAAATCTCACTCTGGCTTGTAGGTCTGTGTTAGCTATGACTGACAAGCTTTGGTAAAGATGAGATTGTGTAAATGTTTGAGGGGAAAAGAAAAAAAAGAGGTATGCCTCATTTAAAATAGCAGGTCTTCCTTAATGCAAGTAGTGGTGATGAATTAATGAGTTAAGTGCTTAGTTTAGCTTAGCACAATAAAACCACTATGCCATTCACTTAATCTGTGAGAAGCCTCACTGTCTGCCAAGGTGAAAGATTCCTGCAGTGCTGCGATAACATTTTGAAGGCCCCAATTTTTAAAATGTAAATGGGCAAATGTGTTTGAGTGGGACAAAGTAAATCCCTCGTGTCAAAGCAGATTATCGTACCCGCATTTTCTCTCCAGATAATTTGTTTCCCCTACAGAGAAGTACGGTCTGCTGTGAGGGATTGATGCATATGCTCACCCTTGCCTCAGGGCAAAGACCCGCGGTGATGCTGACTGGCAGGATACAGAGAAGACACAGGTGGGACAGTGTGACATGTCACGCTGACACCATGCAGGAGTGCACCTCCCGCACCCGCGGCGTTCCGTGCACATCCTCCATCTGAGCAAAGGCCGGCAGCGAGAGCCGTGTGTGCCCGGGGCTGGCTGCCCTGGAGCTGCGCTGCTGAGTTCTGGTCTCCAAGAGCTCCTGAGGGCACCTAACCCCTCCTCACCTCTGCTGAAATGCTGCTCTCCAGCCTGAGGTGGAGTGCCAGGGGAGCAGGGGATTCTGGATCCCAAACGCCACAGGCTACACTGAAAGGGACCACTCTAAAATCTTTTCGGTTTCAGAGGAGGTTATTTCCTGAGGGGCCGTAGGTTTTAATGTTTTAAAGCTGCTTTTGCCTTTTGCTATTCGTTTAGGGTGCCTCTGTTATATTTGTGTGACTGACAGAAAGGTGTCATGCTGAAAACCCATTTACTGCAAAGACCTGAGCTCCTCTTTATTACAGGCAAATTTAATTTTAAAAGTGCTGAGATAGTATTACAAAGTAACTTGTTCTACAGTGGTAAATTTCTATTCTGCAGTAACAATCTATGTTTTTTCTGGTATTCAAAACTTGAAACACGTGATATGAATAAAAGGAAAGGATGTGAGATGCAATGAAGAAGAAAATTCAGTGCTTTGGTAGAGATTGACCTTCTGTGAGCTTAATAACCTTTTACAAATCTCTTTAATCCTAACAAAAAAGAAACAATCCCTCAGAAAAAAAATCCGTTGAAAATTTAAAAAAGTGTATAATTTAAATTTAAAACATGTTTGGTTTATGTTGAGCACATAATTTGGCTTGTCATGTGCTAATGAGTTTTTTCCATAAATAAGTCTCACAAAATGAGAGACAATAGGGGAAGAGATGAAAAGCTGAAAGAATCTGGACTCAGGCAATTACCTGAGCTGAAGTGAGTTGGATGTGAGAAAGCAGTATCATGCACATCTGTCCTCATATAACTGCTAATGTCTGCTCTTGGAGACTGGCATGGCTCACTGGAATTTTTCTTTTTTTTTTTTGGCCTCTTATCATCAGTTTTACAGTGACCAAATCAGACTGAATCTCATATCACCTGACACTTAACAGCAGAGGGAACCGTCTGGTCTTGGTTAGGTTAAAAGTATTCAATGACTAACATCAGGAGATTCTGCATTGCGAACAGGTTTTGATTTTTAAAGTAATCTATTTTAGTTCTACTTTCAGTCAAATGAAATGTCACCTTTATTTTCCTAAAGCCACAGTGGGCAAAAATGGGAGACTTAAAGGGCAACTCTAACTTTGAAAGAGGCAGGTGCTCCAGAACTCTTTTGGAGGATGTTACAAACCACTTGCTGAAATGAGAGCAGCAGCAGTTTTTCATGTCTGACAATCAGATGGATTTCGATTCTCAGTGCCTGAGCACGAAATGCAGCCGTTTATTTACGATGGCTCGCTGATCCTGCTGACCTGTTTCTTGTTTCCCAAATACCATTATCTAGGCAGACTCACCACCTCAGCACAAACAATGCTGCTGCCTTTTTTAGTGCTATTTAAACAGTGTCATTGAGAGGCATAGGAGCTATTTTGCACGGAGGTGTGCTCCACAGGCAGTGCTCTGCCAACAGCAGAGGAGCAGCCGCCCCTGGCATGGCACCGATACCCAGGGCTCGACACACGTGGCTGGGGTTTGTAACAGAAATACCCAAAACATGGGTTCCATCGCTTCCTGAGGTGACTTCAGGCACAGGACAAATGGTCCTTCTCCAGCTTAACATTCCACAACAGTTGTTCCTTACTTTTTCTGTGCATTAACTCCTGCCAGCTTGCTCCATTTGCAACGCAAGATCGACTTCCTCATAATATCTGAGTAGCTGAGCAACGGAGTCTGAATGGATAGAAATATTCCCAAGGATTTACCCAAAAGGGAAGACAGCCCACTTTGCCCAGACCTGGAGCACTCTCACACTGTCATTATTTGCAGCTCCACAAAAAAAGCCCACGTCTTTGTGTGATGTTGTTCTGAAGAGTGAGAAGCTGGTTGTGTAAATGAGAGTTTACTCACTCAACTCTTCTTTTTTTTTTTTTTCTCCTTTAAATTAATTTGTAACTCACGGATCATTCTGAACTCTTGCTAAAATTATGACTCATATTTAATATTTGTCTATGCTTGCGCTTCAGGAAAATAATTATCCTCAGGGAATCCTAATCAAAATCTCTCTGTAAGTAGCACCGAAGTGAGATTTTAGCATTCTTTGGAGTGTGTGTGCTGTGGGACCACTATTTTCAGGGATCTTGTTCAGATACTGTTCATGGCATTGTTTGTAATATGAAGACCATTTTCCATGATAATTGTTTTGCCTGCTGTAGTGTAAATACAGACTACATATAGGTGACCCAAGAATTGCTGTAGGCTTTTAATTTCTGATTTCTTTTAATCTCGCAAGTCTAGGCCTTGCCCTCAACACTATTTAAGAAAGAAAGTATACAGAGGTGTTTGTCCTTGTTACTCAACCTTGTGATAATGACAAGTAAGGTGATACACATCTGTGTAGTTCTGGGTGCTGAAGCAAGAGCCATGAATTTCATTAAAGCTACACTCAACTGCACTGTTGCAGATGATTTTCTAGGAGCTAATGGTTTTATACATCCTAATCTGGACTAGCTGCAACCTCCTTATTTACTCCATTCTTGCCTTCCACTTCCTCCAATTATTTTCAAATGTCCATCAGTAGGAAAAACCACAGAGACACTGGGAAAATATTCCAGTCATCAAGAAATGGGTGACCATTTTTAATTTGTGTCACTTTTATATTAGATTTGTGTCATGAGCTGACACTTTCAGAGATGTTTGGTAACTATGTCTTCTCTCTGAAAGGGAACTGAGTGAAAACCCATACAGATGCTGAGTCCTGCTGAAAATTTAGTGAGTTTCTTACATATTTGGCCCACCACATCTGACTCTTATGCTTGTTTGCTATAAAGTATCAGAAAAGCAAAATTGTCATGCTTCAAGTGTTCAGTTTCAGAGATGCCAGTAACCTCTGTCATTACTGTGACCTAACAAACATTTCATGAGTTTGATGTGCTCTGAGTGTGAACAACTTTAAGACTGCTGCTGTGATTCAGCTGGCCCAGCTGAAGTTTCCTTCACTGGATGTTAAACCACTTTAACCTTGATATAGCCTCATGTGACTTGAGATTTGGATACCTCCAAACTCCCAGGACAAAAATGGGGCCAAGATCCAGCTCCATGCAAACTTCCATGACTAGAGAGCAGGGGACAGAGTTCTGAGTGCACTATTTCCTTTCTGAATCTTTAATTTCTGCTGTACCCTCAGCTGTTTCTGGCAAGGTGAAAATGTCCTACATGACGCATCTACCTAACATGGGTGTCCTGCAATCTCTCAACTGAGGCCTGACACAAAAATTTTAGAAAGATTCTGAAGTGCTGAGTTATATTCTGTTCCATGCAGATTGGTTTACAACATCCTTTTCAGAAAAAGGAGAAACCTGTAGAGAACAAGTGTTTGGCCTTCTGCTCAGATGAAGGAGAAACAAGGCATGCTGGGGTAGGTAGCCTCAACTCTTTATTCAAGAGGAGGCTGGTTGTGGGATGTGGAATACAGATGAGTCTCTGATTTATGGGATAATATTCACACTGAAAAGAATATGTGGCAATAATCAGCTTTTCCATCAAGTGGAGCTGAGGCAGTGAGTAACTGTACAAGTGATTTATTGTGAATATATTCCAAGGCTACAAGCATAATTCCTACTTAGTGTGGATGACAAGACAATAGGAGATTATACAAACCACAACACCAATAACAAAAAAAGTAATGTTTTTCTTGCCTCGGCAGACTTGGAAAGTTCTGTGCTGCTGCCTTCTCAGACTTTCCTTTGGCGTCACTTTGGGGATAGAGATTAGGTGAGTTACTGGTCAAGGGTGGGTTCAAAAAATAATTACTACCTGCTGGCCTGGATGGAGATGGGGGGGTTGTGTCCAGAGGTGTAAGTTGCTTTTTGCAAGGTCTGCTTTGATTTCTAGGCTACGACCCATAATGAAAACTTTGTCAGAATAGGCACTGACATTCTGCTTGCTCCTGCAAGCGTGGTTTGCAGAAAGCCGGGAGGATAACAACAGATCAATTTAAAAATATACAGAGAACAGGAGATTGTCAATGATGATACATCAATTAAGGGGCTTAGAAGCCAGCAACCATGTGTCAAATACAGAGACTATTACTTAACTATAAAGACATTTTTGTTTCCAGTGAACCTGTCTAATCAATTCTAGCTCTAACATTTCTTCTAAGCTTTAGGAAGAGAAGCTGAGCATGAGGAAAAGAAGTGGTGTCCATTTAGATTACACTATATCCTATCTTGGAAGCAGAAAAAATGTTGTAATTCATAAATTCATCTCATGTTATATTCTATGATTCCTGTCAGCTCTCCCCACACTACTCAATGGTGAAAGAAGAGATATTTTACCTTCTCTGCCCTTGTTATACTCAAACCACCTCATCCAAAGAAACCCAAAGCAGTATACCACAGTTTCATGACTCCACATTCACACATTGGAAAAGGAATAACAAAATGATCCTAGACATTTTTGTAACAGTAGCAAAGTGTGGGAGGAGGAGAACTATGTTGTTACTTTTAATTTTTTACCAAAAAAAAAGCATAAGCTTTGGAAAAAAACCCAAAAAAACCTTCTATAGTATCTGAGTGTGGTTCTGTGCATGGGTAATTTATAACAATTCTATATTTGAAAAACTTCAAAAACCTGATCAGTTATGGTTGAGCGAAAGTCTTTATGTATTATCCAAAAAAAGAGCATTTCTTAGCAGATGGAGAATTCCTTGTACTTTCACATCAGTGGAAACACATTTGTTCATAGTAAAATCCCACTGGTATATTTTAGATTTCATTTGATTCAATTTTAATGGAAGATCATACTAAACCAAATTGAACTTTCAGACTGCTTTCACACCTGCACTGGTAGGAGCATGTTATGCACAGCCACTTAACCTCCCCTGCTCACAAGCAGCTGAAAGAACTAACAGAAAGCAAGTCTGCTTCTGAGTGCTCTCAGTTCTCCCTGGGGACAAAGGTATGGGGCTAAGACTGAGTGGGGTACACAGTAATAGCCAGCTTCAAAAGGATGGAGCAACATGCTCACTTCTTGACACCTACCAATTTATTTTCTGAAGTGAGCCTCTGTGACAAGGAAGAAACTTGAAAGCAGGCAGGCCTCACTGGAAAATGCTATTCTGTGCCTGTGATGGCTAAAACCTGGATTGGGTTGAGAGCTCCTAGACCTTTCAGCAACAGAAGCTCTATTTTTACCGATTTTATTTCAGAAATATTGAAGTACAAGTGAACAAAATTAAGGATCTCTCTTCTCCCTGAGATGGCTGAGTCCTACGCTGTATGTTATTCCATTTTTAAAGGAAACAAGCTAGCCAATTTCTAAATGAAGGCAGTTTCTAGCACCAGTACAGCCACACAGACTTCCACACATCAAGTTCCACAATTAAGTACTATATTTAATTATATTTAAATGCAAGAGTCAGCACAGACTTGGCTGTCAGGAAACAGGACCTCATTACTACTGTGATCTATGAAAATCTTAGAACCCCACCTCCAGGAGATGAGTCCCATTAAGCATTAGGACAAGCCAATCAGAGGTACCAAGTTTCCTTTCGCTATCAAGTGCACCTACTGTAACAGCTTTTCTCCAGCTTTCCCCCCACTCCAGAAAACTGGAATGCTGTAGAGGAAGGAAAACAGGTACACATATATCTCTGCTTATCACTGTTCTTTCTTCAGCTTAGTATAAAGTTTTCAAAAATTTCTTACTTTGATTTCTTCACATAGAGCCAGTAGACAACACCTGCAACCAGAGCAACCAGCAGAAGACCGACCACAATTCCTACTATTAGCTTTGCCTGGTCATTAACCTTTTCACTATTGTCATCTGAAGGAAAGAAGAAAAGTTAATGAGATGACCTATGATAAAGCATTACAACGTTTCTAAAGAATTTTCACCAGAAACAAAAAAGGGATTAGAAAGTAAAAAAATAAAAAGAAAAAAAAAAGGAAAAAAAAAGCATTGTTCTTTAAATGCATTTTTAAGCTTCAAGAAAATCACACCTTGGTCAATTATGACACTAGCTATTTCAAATCAAATCCAGCTTTCAGGGACTTGTGCAGTGAACTCAAAGACCTTGAACTGAGACAATCAAAAGTAAGGGTCACAGAGAGAGGAAACCATACATACCACCTCTATCCTCTGGCTCATCATATTCTGGAATACTTACTGAAATGAAAAATGTTAAAATTAAATTAAAGACAACACATATTAGACCTGCATATCACCTTTAATTAGCTATTTACAGCAATGACAGAAACTAGAACAGTGTTTGCCAAACAAGATATTTAATCCCATCTTTAAACAGAAGTCTTTCCTTTGTAACTATACTATATCCATTAGAAGAATCTTATTCTAAACCTGCTATATTCAAGTCAGAAATATATCTGACTATTTCTGTGCTCCCTTTTTCCTAGCTTCTCACTACCTTTCATCGTGACATACAATTAAAACCCAGTGTGGCTGATTTCTGTTGTGAGTCAAGTCATGCCAGTAATAATAAACTGGAAGTTAGGGACTAAGATATTGTTAATTTTGTAATCAATAAAGATCTCTGTCTTGCAAATGAAGTATTACTTTTCAATATTTTGTACTATTATGTTGTACTATTATTGTGTAATATTGTTTACTTTTGTAAATAGAGGTAGCTAGCCAAGAAAGTCATGAAGACTAAGTGACTTATTGTAGAAAGCTATCAAGAAATTTTATGTACTACTGATCCAGAGTGGATTTACAAATGCTTGACTTAAGACAAAAAGGTTAAATATCTTAGTATCAACATTACTATGCAGACCTACTCTTCATTTGAGTGTGATGTATGGGTACTTTATGAGAAACTGTAACTTTAAGGAAATTATCTTTAGAGGACACTCACTAGCAGAGACGTTCATGGAGGTCACAGTCCTTTCTAGCTCATTTTCTGCAATGCAAGTTAAAGTTACATTTTCCTCAGGAGCAATTACAATTTTACTGGAAAATTTCCCATTAACATATTTTGTCTCCTCTGTCTGAAAAGGTGAAAAATGAAGATTAGTATCCTTTAAAAACACAATGAACAATACATGCATCACTTGTATCACATATTGAAAATGTTCAGAGGGAAATAACTTTCAACTAAGATTTCAGTTTTCCAAACAATAGCAAGAGAAACATAGTTTTATTAAATGACAATGTGAATATCTGAAAGAAAAAGCTGGCCAAAATATCCAAGTATAAATGGTATAGTGTGTACTGTAAGATCAATGATAAAAAAGGGTTTTTTTCTGAAAAAGTTAGCAACATTCTCTATTTGCTTTTAATTTAAGTATTTAAAAAACATTGCAAGTGAAAAAGTTCCTAAAGAAAATTTCAAACTTCAATTTCAAGAAAATTTCTAAAGGTGCAATTTTTCCATCTTGCTGTTTTTCATTTATGTCATTTTAAGGAGAAGAACTGCTCCAAATTTCCCAGTTTCCAGTTTTCCAAGTTATTTCCACACTAAGAATTATTTTGCCAAGCTATGTGTGTCTAGTAGCACCTATACTGTAATACTGATGTGTTGTTCCCTAAATTTGCTGTACATCAGTCTTGAATTAATACAACACCTAGAGAAAATTATTTTCAGTCATATATATACCTTCAAGACAATTCCTTCTAGACCTGTATAGGCCTGTCCTGTATAGACCAATACAAGTAAAGAGACAAATTTTGTGAGCTACACAATTTCAGTAGGCTTAAAGCAAAACCTAATGAAATGTAATGGAATCTACAGGAGTGCTGTACGTTGTACTTCCAGCCACTGACTAGAGAGGCCTTATTTATTTTTCCTGCTAAGGCAAAATGTGGCAATGCTTTGCATGGGATTTGGTAAACCATATAAAAACAGTTCAGTTTGCATATTTTCCAGGTATTTTTCTTGCTGTATTTGAGTTCTTCCTATTTATCCCTCAGGATGAATACATAATCATTCTATTTCCAATTAGAAACAATAGGCATAACCATACAAAAACAACTATAAATATTAGGATAAAAGCTGCAAAGCTCACAAGGAACTATACTGAATGTAGCTTCTGATTCACACATGCCAAATTTCATTACATTTTACTCAGTTAATGCCTACATCAAGTACCCATTTGCTTTCTAATGTAAGTTCTACAATTCCATCACAATTTGCAAATTCTTTATGCAATGGCAAAATCAGCACATTACTCAGAAAAAACTACTAAGTACCTTCATTTAAAAAATGCATATTTCATTTGTAACCTTTTCTATTTCCTTCCAGCTTCAGCTTGTGGATCTCCTTTGCCTTCACCAGTTCTATTCAAAAAGGCTTTATCATAAAAAAAATCATCCATGTAAGTACCATGTAGCTACAGCTACCACTTAACCTTCTCTTAGATAAATGAAAAAGATTTTCTTCAATCTCTCTATCTCAAAAATGTTCCTTGATTTTAATTTGCACCTCCCATACACTAGTTTTTGGTGAATAAAGTAATAAGAAAGATACTTGCTTTGTTTAGGATGCTTCCGCTGCCCGTAACTGTCCACTGCACTGCTGGTTTGGGGAAACCTTCCACATGGCAGATGATTGTTTTAGACATTTTATTTGTGTTGGTTTTCTTGGTCATTTTGATCTGAGGTTTTCCTACAAGAACAATATTACAGTTAACCTTTTTATTTTAAAAGAACAACTAATAATTGTAACTATCTGCTTGCTTACCTTCCACAATAAGTTTAAGTGTCTGTCTTTTCCTCAGTCCTTCAACCTCCTGTAGAGTAGTTTCACAGACATAGTTTCCAGCATCTTGATACTGAAGACTTGAAAATGATGGACTTGTCTGCATTCTGGTATTATCCTGATAAAGTCACGAGTTAGAAATGACAGAGATGGACTCACAATACATTAACCCTTTAATAACAAATGTGACTGCTATCAACAGAAGTTTTCACATGCTTTGGAAAAGTAGAGCTTCACTTTTTTAAGCTGTTTCCCCATCAATAAGTACATTTGAATATACAGAATGAAAAGTGGAAACTGCTGGAGATTTATAGAAGCCATCTCCTTTCTTCTTGAACAATTTTGCTTTTAAATTAAGGGCATAGATGGGATCAGTTATTGGCTCTAAGTTTTTCTAGTAGGTTGGCCAAGATCATGAGTGATAGGCCAGGCTTACAAGATCAACACATGCTCATAAACAACCATTAGGTGTCATTACTGTAAGTTTCCAGCACTGCAGGTTTCATATAAAGCCACCTTCTTCAATAGCTATATTTTTCACCATCTGACCTCTCAACCCTTGCCCTTTTGTTATGTTTATAACCAAGACCGAGCACACCTCTGACAAAATGCACCAAAAATGGGCTTTTTTTCTTAGAAGAACCTTATTCTCAAAGGGCCTTGTATAGACCATTTCAAAAAAATTGTACTTGTGTTACAATGTGCCTTAATTCTCTCCATTTGGAAGCTGAGCTGATAATTACAGTAACTGATTTTCAGTCATCAATGTGAGGAGATCTCATTTTAACCACATGCGTAAGACCCATTTGAACAATGTTCTTTAAAAAGCCCAATGAACAACTGCCTTCCTTCCTTCCAAAACACTGAAGTAGCAGCAGTAATATGAAGAGGTGAACACTCAGATGGAGTGTGAAATAGATGAATTACTGACCTTTATCCAAAAAACAGTTGCATTTCTACTAGAAGAAATCGTGCATGACACAGGCAGGGCCTCTCCAATCTGTTTTGTGACTTCTCCGCTAGGAGTAAGCTGCAAATCCAAATCTGGGATAGAAGGAACATTTGTAAAAAGTTAATCTCAGAAAGCCTGGCCCATTTCAGAGGCTTAGCAAGAAAAGAAAATGTGACTAATTGCACTCATTAAATTCAAGATTTCATTTCTTCAATAAAATCTAAGTCAATTTCACAAGGAAGGGAGATGAGAGAATTATTCTAAAACAGGCATTGCAGAACATTCATATTTTTGCTGTAATTATAGGCTAAAAGGAAAAGCAAAAGCTCACTAATCGCTAGACAAATGGATACATTTTTTTTTCACCTTTTTCTGCTGAAAGGATGACAGAGTAGGCACAAGAAGCTGAAGAAGAACTTCACATAACAGCGTGTGCATCTCGGAAATGCTCACATTTCCCTCAACCCTCACACAGAATGCTGTGAGGGTCCCTTACTATGGCCCAGGGAAAAAAGCATCTTCAGGGGAGGACTAGTGTGGGTGGAGACAGGTTATCCTAAATAGCAATTGTGGAGACAAAGGCAGGTCGAGGAGTACCTTTCTTTTGTGTGATAAAACTAGAGGATTTTTTATCCTCAGAATCTGAAGGGGAAGAAGAGGGTGTATTAGACATGACACTGACTGAAGGGGTGAGAAGTCTAAATTACAGGGTTGGGGAAGTGCACATGAAGCCCTTTATTTGTTCTTATTTGTAACTTAAAATGCTGCTTTTGTGTACCTCAAAAAAGAGTCCAAGCTCTGCCTGACATATTTAAGCTCCAGGGAAATTGCAGTCAGTGACAGCTGTGTTTGACAGAAGGCAGGGTGAGAGCCACTAAAAGAAACATCAGGAAACATTGCTCTGGATTTTTCTTAGAACAAGGATTTGGTGGGCTGGTAATTTTTTTTAAAATTTTAATCCCACAGTGAAAGAAAAGCGGAGTTTGCCAATCTCAATTTGCTTCCCCTCTGACAGTGCCTTGCTTATAAGCCAAGTTGCCTGGTTGAATGACTATCATAGATGTGTGCACACACACACACATGCAGTCAAAAGCACACACAACTTCATTTCAAATATAGTACTTGCTGGAAAAGGACTGCAAAGCCTCCTTTTGGGTTTTAAACCGAGCTTAAAAAAAAAGCTTGAGACAAAAATCACAGTAGAGAAAAGTGAGTTTTCCTTAACAAAACAGTGAACTTTACTACTGGCTTCATTCGGTGGTTGCCCTGGGAACACCATTGTAATTAAATGTAGAAGTTCAGGGAACAACTAGGGTTCAGCCTGTACTACTGGTCTGCAGCATTATTATCTGTGTTACAAGCCCAATGTCTTGTCCAAGAGGTCACAAGAACTGTACTTTAATCTGTGAATGAGTCAAAAATCTTGATGAGATAAAATGGCATCTTGTTTCTGTATTTCTATGGGGATTTCCTATTCTCCCTCCTGAAACCAGTAAATGGAACCCAACTATTCTCCTGTGGCTTCCAGAAGAAAAAAAAAAAATAAAGAAATAAAATAACAAGACGCCTCCAGTGAGCAGTATATAGATTTGGATAGTGTATGGGATGTGTTTCTTCTTGCTTTTTGTTACCCTTAAGCACATTCTACCAGGGCAGAGGGTGGTTGAAGAAAAAGCTACGAATTTTTTCCCCCTTAAGAATTTCCTTCTACATGTACTTAAACCTTTTGTTCTTCGAAGCAAGATAGCACTTCAAACCCAAGAGATCACCAAAGACCATTCAGAAGGCATTATTCTCACATTTGCCATAGGAGGCAAAAATTCATGAAAGCTTTTGCTTTCATCTCAGGCAAGACTGACACTGAGCCCAGAGCAGTTCTTCAGCCCGGTCTTTGTGTGGTGTAACAGACTACAATCCCTCCCACACCGTGGTCTTGGTTGCTATAGCAGCTCAGGAGAATGTAGTGTATGAGATGAGCTACATAACTCAGAGCAGTATTTGTATGACTTATGAGGTGAGACAGAATTAAGCTACTGTTTAACATAGGATCCCCTCCAGGAGCTCTACATGAGTGACTTGATTTAGCTTAATTTTCTGCCAGTTTATCTGTAGGGTCCACAAAGAAATGTGATGTAGTTAACTTTACCTCTCTACTTAGTAAATAATCTCTCTTCTGTACTCTCTTTGGTACAGAAGCATGAGGAGAAAACATTTCATGCGTAGAGAAGACTGTCAAAATTAATTTTTTGTCTCCATTGAAAGAAAAACTTTTCTGCGAGAATTTTCTGTACATTCCACGTTTGGCTTTGAAATGTTCTTCAGAAACAAGTTCCTCATCAGGCACCATTTTCAATATATTCTAGCTCTTAATGTGGTCTCATTTGAAGTCTTGCATTGATTTCAGTGCTGTCTTTGCATACCAAGTAGGACAGGGAAGAGACAAACAGTGCATTCTGCACGTATCACCACATCATGTGAGGGAGGTATGGAATTAATGTGGGCAAGACTGGAGCACACATTTCAGTTTGGAAGCTGTGGCACATCTAGGACAGACTCCCAGCATTTAAAGGAGGCCTCCGATGGAATATTGGGAAAACTATGCAGGCACTGGTTTGTTGTCTGAACTCCATAAATAAACTAGTAGACAACTGGAAACTTCTCCTAGTATCTTGAGAATAGATTTTTCCATGCATCTTTCAAAAGTTGATTTCCCCTGCATTTTCAATGGCTTTACTGAAAGACGAGACAAGTCAAGACAAGGTTATAAAAATATCTGCAGAGAAATACAAATGCTATACTCCTCAGACCTTTAATTTAATGGATGCTTTGTAGAATGTATTTTAGCAGAAAGGAAAGCACCACAAAGAGGAAGTTGCACAGACCTACTTATTCCACACTAGGTTTTACATGCAGAAACAATTACAGAATCATAGAATGTTAAGGGCTGGAAGAGACCTAGAAGATCATCTGCTTCCAACCCCCCTGCCATAGGCAGGAACACCAGCACTGGACCAAGCTGCTCAAATCCCTACAGCAACAGATAATGAAAGGGAACTATGGGTTGAAAGAGTTGCTTTTTTATAGCTGAGGGAAGATATACCTGTCCTCAGCTGCTGGCTGCTTTCCTTGCCTCAGTCAGGGTGTGCTTCTACATCTCTGTAAGTGGTTGTAAACAGCCTTTGCCCTGGTCCCTCCCTGCCAGTTTTGCTCATCTGACCCTGGGCAAACTCACTGAAGGAACAGAGCTGTCAGAGAATTTACAGCCTAGTGTAAAAAAACCCAAATCCACAACATCAATCCTGCTCTGTTTCTCCCTCTGTAAGGGTACAAATCATGCCAACTACGACCACTCAGTTCTGCTGGACTTTAAATTGGGACCTGGCTGCACAGATCCTGCTCTGCAAGGCAAGAGCTCAGGTTGTACAGTTTGTCCTTTATGTTCCATGGATAAGGCAGGGAATCTTTCATCCCCCCTTGATTTCCTTCATAAATAATTTCCCTAAGCATTATGGGTAACTCAGGTGCTTTAATGTCAATTCTCAGCTTTCTGTAAGTCTCATAATTTGCAATCAACTTTGAAAAAGGGAGCTTGCTATTCTCTACAAAAAATATTTGGGGATTATGGCATGATAATGTTTTTTCTTACCAGCAAGAACCTTTCCCTACCTAGACACCGAAAGAAATCAGTGCCATTATAATACTCAATAAAATTGGTTTGGGGAAAACCACTACAGTTGAAATTAACATATTAACATATTGCTATAAATAGTTTCCCAAATTTAAAATAATATTATTATAGTGCCTGCTTTTTGTTGTGTTTGTGGTTGGGTTTTTAAAAAAGAAATTAAAAAACCTAAAATGCTGAGATTGGATGTGAAGAAATGAAAAGCCCTGACTACTAATCAAGAATTTTTTAGTGTAACAGCACAGATAGGAATATTCATCCATATAAAAGGTGAACAGCAAAGCAAAAGAGGGAGAAAAAGTAGGATTTGTAGGCATTGGTATTATCTGAAGCACAAACTACATGCTGCAGAAATGCTTTAGACCAGCATCAGACAGGACACTGAAGTACCTTAAAGATAGGGCATGGTCAACAATTGCAGCACTATTCCAGGCCACTGCACCTCATTTAAAAAAAAAAAGGCTTTATTGCAGATAGAGGTGTTTTGGAAAAATAAAACAAAACAAAATGAACCCTAAGTAAAGTGGAGCAGTAGGGTACTGGAGTGCAGCTCTGAGTTCTGAGTAGCTGCATTAGCTGCCAGCACTGGGAAGAATCATGTCTGGAAATTACATGTTTGTCTGGCATAGTAAAGCTCTTCGAATGTGCAGACAAAATAGAAGAAAACTGGCTTGTTAAAAATAACTTGGAGCTGAGGAAGCCACTTTTTAGAGTAATTATTTATGAAAGTACAAGTGGACATAAAATCCACTTGGAGAAAATATTAAAGGGTCAGTCATACCAGGGCAAAGCTACCTTCGCAATCCAGCAGTTAAGGGGCAGTAGCACAGGGCCCTTTTCAGGTTTTACATGCCCAACTCTTGGCAAACAAAATGGGTGGGCAGGATAACAACAGATGATCTCATGAAAGGCAAAATATTCATTAAATATAATAGTGTAATTAATCGTGTACTGATATATTACATGTGTGTTGTACCTCTTCCAAGAAAAAAAATCAAACCCGAGTATAGAAACATGAAGTTTGTTTTCATGTAAAGTATAACTACAGTGGAAGCCCTTAAACTTCATTATCCTTCAGATAGATCCCTCTGAAACTATCAGCTATTGATCCTGTGAAGACTACAGACCATCAATGTTTTTAGGGGAAAACTACTACCCCTGACTTGAGTTTTATTTCACAGCCAGTGATAGCATAGCACAGTTTGAAAGCGTTCCTGCTCTTGTCTTCTGCATAAAGAGATTAAAAGCAACTATTGCTTCAATGGTTCAACTAGTTCAATGGCTGCTTTTGAAGTGTTGCTGGTAGTGTGACTAAATAGTATCCAGCTAAAGAAAATTTCCTGAGCTCTGTAGCTCTCACCATCCTGGGAAAAGTAAAAAAACCCAACTTTTCCTACATGAACGTAACGACTTCCTAAGTTTCTTTTCTAGACTCCTTACATGTTCATTGAGGGAATGGGAACTTGACAATGAAGAATGACCTTCAGTGATATCCATGTTTGTGGACATTCTAAAGCACAGCTGGAAGAGAGTAACTTGCCCTGTATATGTTCACATGAGTGAAAGATAAAATGACAAAATTCTCACTGTATGTGACAGTGTAATAGAACCATATACTATCCAAAATTACGTGAAGTGAAACTATCTAGACAATGAATTGAGAAAGTCAAGATTTTCAAACAGAAGTACATTAGAATGAATAGAAATGACTGGACACTCCTTCAAACCAACACTTCACCTGTAGGTAACTGCACTAAGCTGCATAAACCAAGCAGAGGAACCACCCCAGGAGGCCCAAGATCAGTTTGTGTCCTACCCAGGAGAGCAAAATGCAATGACTCACAGTGCACAGTGATGGTGGTCGAGTCCATCATGCTTTTGTCAGTCAGAGAGCACTTGTATTCTCCTGTTGCATTTCGTCTCACATCTGTCATTACATAAGTATCTGAGCTTCTTATACCTTCTGTTTCTCCCTGTGGGTGGAAAACAAGACATTTACTGTACATGGGCCTGCTAAACCCACTGATTTTTGTTGAGGTTTTTTAGTTATAAGGATGGTGAAATACTCCAAAATATGTATAGACATGGCATTATTGAATTGTAATTACCTATTAGTTAAACTAATACTTATGTCCTGCACAATAACATAATTAAAAAATCACACTAAAATCAAGAGTTTACTCTTTTAATTGAACAACTAACTCATTTTAAGAGGACGTTAAAATACAAAATTTGAAAGTTTAGCAGAAGAAAATAGCCTACTAATAAGTATTGCAGAAATCAAAAGAACAAAACAAATTGTGTTTCTAAATCTGATTCCGATATACTCAGTTTAGGACAAATCATGAACTGAATTGTACTGCATTGTACATTTTTGAACAGCACAAGCACACTTCTGTTTTGAATTAGCCAGCAAATGTTGTTTTATGGCTATCCAGTTACCAAGCTTCCCCCGATTACTGACTTAGATCAGCTTTGGAACAAGCATAGAATGATACCCTAATTCCTATCTCTGAATCCAGAAAGAGATTTATAGTACCTGTGAGCCTTTCAAAGGTAGCTGCCATTGCAGCTCTCCTTGAGAGAAAGGACCAGTATCAGGTAGCAGGAAGCCCCAAAGATAAGACAAACTTGTGTGTTTAGCTCACTCACTGTGATAGTGGAGCAAGGAGAGATACCAGACACTTTTTCACTGGCATTTAGTGAGTTTCTAGGATGACTCACTGAATCTAAATGGCTGTTCTGAGATAAGGACTTCAGCTCCTAGCTCCCCTTGATATCTCCAGCAATTCAAACATGCCAGGAGTCCAGAGTAGATGACAATTATGTTCAGAGGGTGACATGCTGGGTTTGAAATATCTGAAAGGATACCACTTCTTTTGGCTTCTCGCAAGAGCAGCTCCACTCAGGGCTGCAGCAGGAACAAAAAAGGCATAAAATATAGGAGCAGGAAGCAGGACATGGGAACAAGGACCAGGAGTCTTAGAATATAAAACCACATCTGTCTGTGGATTTCACCAGTACTAAGAAGATTAATGGTAACAAAGCCTTTATTTTTGTCAGTCTGTGTCTTACGCATTTTACAGATTTGTTCTCCTGTGCTGTCACACACGTTATTTTTTGTGTTGTTATGCCACCAAACAATTAATTAACTGAAGAAAAGAAATTGCACAAAGATTAATCTGTGAAAGTCCAAAAAATAGCTGAATTAATTTGCTGTACTTTCACTGCTGGATCTGTGTTATAACAACAGATGAGATGGTTTTCTTCAAATGCTAAACTGCTGTAATCAAAACTGTTTATTAAAATACCTAATGATGGGAAATGAAGCCTTATAATTTTTAGTAGGTCTAAACTCCTGAAAAATTTGGGTGGGCTGGGGGGAAAGAGAGGTTTTTTTCAAAAATATTTTGCCAACTGAGGTGAGGTGTTCTCAGAGCATGATATAATGGTCAGTGTCTATCTTCAGTGTTTGTCGCATCGAATTCCTTTCTTCATTTGTTACAAAACCACGTAGACACTGACATGCAGCAATGTCTGCAGGAAGGAATGATACAGAATATTTCACTAGGCAGGGACAGCAAGGCAGGACTTACTGGAATGTAAAACAGGAACTCCTGTGGAGGAGGGTTGCCATTTCCTGAGCACTTCAGAGTGATGTTATCGCCCTCTTTAATGGTACTACTTTGTGGCAGCACTTGAATAGTCACCTTCTCTGTTGGGTCTGTGAAAATAATGTTTGTATTTAATAGCTCCATCGTAATCCACACAGCAACACTATGCATACGATATTCATGGCCCAAGAAAATGCAATTTCATAATCCTGCAGCTGAAAATATTTGCATGTGTGGATCTTTTTATAAAAGAACTTGAAGTTAATCACACCTTCTATATTTTTGCCAATTAAGTGCAAAGAACTCATATGACATAAAAATTCATTTTTCTTTTCCAAAACACCTGTAACTGAAACAGCAATGATTACAACTGTGTCATGCGCTTTAAAGCAAAAGAAATCCTGATTAGTATGAACCATTTCATGGTGTGATTTCATTATGAGGGATTAACTTGTCCTCTGTGAAATTCCCTGTTTGGAGGACTGCAGCAATCAGAAAAACAACTGAAGCTCTCGATGCCATGTATTAGTATTAGATAAGAGCCTTCTGGCATTAAAAAGAAATAAATATGAACTAAGCAACTATGTTCAGCCTATTCTATATGCTGATCACTACAGGCTTTCAGAAAGATAAATCTGGTGAACATAATAGGACCCTTAACACAGTCAACAGAACAGTAAATGTAACATACTTCTGTCATGTTCACTGAAGTTGAACTATAACTTACATTTTACTTTCATAATTTTTTTAAAGCAGAGTATTCTTTAGCAGATGCTATTCTTCTAAGTAGAGGCCTAAATACAATTTTTAATAAACAAAGTAAAATGAACAAAATTAAAATAATACAGGCAGTTAACTCTCACTATTTAAATTTCAATGGATAAATAAAATTCCATCAAAGATGCCAGCCTTGCGTTAAGATACAGCACAGCACACCTTATTAGACACTAAAAAATCTCCACAGCAGAGAAAGCCCTGGCTGACAGGTGATTCTGTGTGTTTAGTGAAGCGTGTGCTCTACAGCCCTCCCGGCCCTCCAGGCATTTATCACCTCTTTCCCCCGCAGAAATCCCGGTGGGATTTCTCAGTACCAGGAGCTGCATTTCACTGTGGCCTCTCAAGCACTGAGAGCCCTAACACAGCCCAGCCCCTCCAGGGCAGCAGGGGTGCTGGATTCCCACCAGCCACAGCCTCCCTCCTGCAGAGCCTTGGCTGCCTTCCATGGCCAAAGAGGCTTCCACCTCAGTTCCTTCAGAGCTGGAGCACAACTCTGCCTGCTTGGGAAAAGGAAGCCCAGCATCACTGCTGGTATGGAACACAACAGATGCAATGAGATAGCTGGCCAGGAATGACATTCATGCCCTTCTTGGTAGCTGCTGGGCCAAAAAAAATCAGTTTCAGGGGCTGCTGCAAAATGTCTTTTCTCCTGTCAAGTTTATGTTAAGGTAAAGTTATCATAAAGAATGTCTAGATATATCCTGGAAGTGCTTAAGCTTTGTCTCGAGGCTGAAATGGGAGGAATTGATGAAGAGTAAGACTTTAGGACTTAAATTTAGAACAGGTTTTTCCCCACAGAGATAAACAGAACTGGATTAAAAATGGACATAGTTAAACAAAAGTTACATTCTTGCAAACCACCAGTCTTTTCTGTAGAGATATCCTACCATCCTGTCTACTGTAATCAATCAGGGGCAAATTTTAATTTAATTTGCTAAACTAGAAAAAAATGCCAAACATACAGAAGAAAGCAGCAAAAGACTACTTTAACTGTTGTCTAAGACAAAGAGGTCATTCTTCTGAGGAAGATGCAGCCTGAGAACAGGAAGATGGTGTCCAGTGCCATGCAGAGTGGTGCTTGGTATGAATAATGTACTCCCCTGCTTTCACTAAGAAATAGGAGCAGCCTGGTGAAGGCACATCTTGCCTCTCAGTGGCACAAATGCCTGACTTGGCCCATCTTACTTGATGCTTTTGCAAATCTGAGGTTCTGCTTTCTTCAACAGCAAAATTCCAGGAGCCAGCACCAAAAGGCAGCCATTTAGTAAAGAAATGCTGCTGTTCCAGAGCTGCCCCAGCCACTGTGCCCTTTCAAGGAAAACACCCAAGACTGGAGGCAGCTTGAGTGTGAAGTGTCTTTGACTCTAATCTGTTATGTAAAGCAGCTGATCCATAACAAGACAGACACCTAACAACAGGGCATGACTGGGGAATCTGCCTGACAAACATTATCTTTTTACACTGATTAATGCTGAGCAGAACCCCACATAACTGGAGCCTAGATAATTAAATATCTGAGGTACTATCTAAGTGTTCAGCTCCAAGACTTCCCTCCTAGTACTCCTTGCTTTCAGTAGCTTTCTTGCTTGCTGCTGCAAAACCAAGCACATAACTTCTGCTAGCTGAGCTAAATTACCCTAATCCAAGTAACATCCAACACAGCAAGAGCTAATTCACTCTTCTTCTCATACTAGGTTACAGTGGCTGGCTCCTCCCAGGATGTGAACTAGCTATTATTAAACATTTGACTACTAAAGGCTGCGCTAATTCAATGCAAAATATAAAATAAAAAACCAAAACAAACAATAAAACATTTCTTAGATCCTGAATGCATAGATATATCTTTTAAAAAAATCTTCTGAAGGCACAATTTTAATCATGCTCTCTCCATTTCTTTAGGAGAAATGGATAAGTTGCAAGAATGAGTGGCAGGTCTCTATGACTTCGTTCTATTGCTTTAGAGACTCAAAATATCATAGCTTTGACAGTCAATCTAAAATAAAAAAGGCTGAATGACTTCCATTTCTTAAGACTTGGGGTCTGCCTTTTTTTAAATCTGCATTATATTTGACTCATTAAAAAAAAATCACAATTATTGAGAAAATAGGAAGACTGAACTAAGCTAAAAAAGCAAAACCAAATCAGACAGGTCATCAACTAACAGCAAGTCATGAAATGTATCTGTTGAAGCTTGGACATCTATTAACAAAGAATTTCACAAATTCATTTGGAGATGCATTTATGCAGAGTAAGGAACTGAAGTTACAGCAGATGAAAATACTTGGAAAATTAGGTATCTCCACACTCTAAAGCCAAAGTTCATACCTGAGGCCTCTTCAATACTGAAGGGTGTGCCTGCCTCCCAGTATTTGCTAATTAGCAACACACTGCTGGAATTAATTAAGTGGTGTATTACTAGACCAGGACTAGAAGAGCTAGGTTATCAAACATTAAATCTTTATACAGAGATCACTACACATGGCCAGTGACTATCCCAGAGCCATGCAGCCTTCTTTTCCCTTCATTTTGGGTAGTTCTTACTTGCAAGTGCATGTAGGGCATGCACCACAGAAATCTGGAACAGCCTCACCCTCAACAGGTGAAGTGGCCCTAATGCATGAGAGCAGAGGGGAAACGAGGACAGCACAGCATCTCTTGGCAAGTTACAGCACCAAATGCTTTCTGGTCATTACATTCCTTTCCTGGGAACATCTGCCATGCACAGAAGGAGTTATTCATGGTCATGGGACTCCACAAATGACAGAAAAAAACCACAGTGAAACTTGATACCCAGCTTTATAAAGCAAAACAAAAAAAAAAAAAAAAAAAGAAATGCCTCTAGCTTTAAAGTGATGGGATAGGTGTCTGCAGGCTTGAAACGCCTAAGCTGCCCCAGAGGTTTTCTACTCCATTAGTTCTGCTGGTTGTCATTCTGGAGAAATAGCTGGTAAAAAGACAACGCTAACTTCAGATGAAACCAAACAACAGGTGCTCCAAGGTTTAGTTTTATTTGATCAAAGTCAAAACTGATCCCCTACCCTGCAGCTCAACAAACTTTACCTGTAGAGGAAAAGCAACTACTGTCTAGGCAGAACACTCATGGCACTTCTAGCCCATGGCTTTTGTTTTCAAGGCAATGGTGCACTCACACTACCTGGAGAAATCCAGTGCCTTATGTCCTATGTTTTCAGCTGGATTACACAGTTGTCATACCACATGTTGCTAAGACATAAATGCTGGACTGTATACTTAGACTCTATCATTCCCAAATCAGGGACTCATCTTTTATAAGATGAGGTATTACTTGGAGTGTGCAGAGAGGTAACACTTGACTGGACATATTGTCTGTCTCCTGTTCCTCTACATCCTGCTGTGACCTGCTGCCTTCTACAATCCTTCAGAAATGTCATTTTACGAGACTTTGAAATGTCTCTTCCTTGGTCTCTTAAGTGTGGCTACCTCCTCTGATCTTTCCTTGCCAACAGCCACTTTTGTTTATTCAAAGGAACATTATGATTTCCACATCTGTCAGTAACACAGTAAGGAAGCTGCTTTAGAATTCAGTCCAGTTAGAAGCAATTATTTACACAAATTCTCTACTTAAAAGTCTACCAATATTCAAATTATACATTTTAAATGTAGAACACAGCATCTTACAGCTGCAGAGAAGCATTTTGTGCAAGGTAGATAGCCAGCATTAACTGTTTGGTGCTGACTCTGAAAAGATGAAAAATATTTGAGTTTACTAAAATCTGTATTGTGCATTTACCACCTATTTCAGTGGGTACAGAGAGTTGCTTTTATCAACCACTACATCTTCCCTTAAAATTCTCAAAAGCCTATGTCACTGTAGCTTTTTATGACTATCACTTTTCTCTCGTCAATGAAATCTCAATATTCAGTATTCTATTGTTAGGAAAAATGAACTCGCAGGTAAATCTGAAGATAATAAAAATGACCTTGGCAATTAACTTAGACCTTCCTGATGTAAATCAGTTTTGAAGAAAGCATTTCAATAGCCAAGGACCCTCTAATTTTTTAAACTGTTTCTGATTTTGCCTTCCCCTGACCCGGAAGTAGACTTTGTACAGCAAAAGACACTTTTCACTCACAGTGAACATCGAAGACAAGTGTTTCAGACTGCATTGTTTTCTGGCCAGATGGTCCATAATAAGTCACAATGCAAGAGAACTTGGCATTCACATCTTCCTTTGTTGGCATGTACTGAAGAGACGATGTCATGGTGAAGAGTCCAGTTGTTCTGTCCACAATCTTTTGCAAATTTATGACCACAACTGAAAAGGAAATAATGTTTCAGTATCACACAGACAGAATTTGAAACCTTTTTCCTGTCTGTTGTTGCCTGTTCTGCATGTGAGATCAGGCTGCAAACATACATGAAACATGACATGTTACTCAAGAGATTGTATAGTTTTCCTCTAATATTTCCCTGAAGTACACCAGGAACATTTTACCAACAACACACTCCTAACCTACCAAATATTTTAAATCAAATCCACACAAAAAACTAGTTGCAAACTGGGGGAGGTTTAATACAAATATCAGCCTAATTTGTAAGACAGAAAGAAAGCCTCAAAAATTATGGCAAAAAAACTGGGATCAAATTTATTTTTTAAGTGTTCTCTAATACATGGAGGGAAACATATTGTAGCCTTATCAGTCTATCAAAGTTGAAAAGATGGAAAAAAAAAAAAGTTGTTCTTACATATCCTGGAAAATAAATAGCTGTACAAGATCATGTTCTGTGTGGTCCAAACCACAATATTGGACAGGTATGAAACTGAGACAGTTAATACCTTATAAAAAGTTGGAAATTAGCTACAGGTTTCTATTAGCTATATAGGCTCAAAAATAGCTTTGTGATAGCATTAATAAAGGCAATTCTCTTCCCCATGGTGTGTATTTAAAATTGGAACTAAAAGAGAATGATTATGAGGTGCAGCTTGGGTACTCTGAAAGGCCTGAACATCTCCTTCCAGCTGTATCTTTCCATACGAGCAGCTTTTCTCAAAGGGAGACTCCATTAGGATAATGCAGAGCAACCCTTATAAGCAGAGCTCTTCATGCACACAGCCACGTGTGCATCCAGGGACATTGGCCACCACCAAAACATACCATCATCCACGGGCTGCAAGGCTCTCCCGTTTTTGTACCACGTGACATTGCCCTCAGGATAGCTGTCTCTGGAAACACACTCCCCAAGCTGCAAAACAGACAGGAATCAGTCACTTGCTCTCCCTACTAGGTTTCAACATAATTCTGTCTTTACTTACGCCATTTTGGGTCAAAAGTTCTAGAAAGTTCAAATGTTTAACCTCAACCCCTTCTCTTAGATAGGGCATATCAAATCAGTGAGGTACAATTTGGAAGAGGGTGGTGGGTCTAAGATCGGGGTGGCCCTTGTTTGCAGATCAGGCAGGAATAAATAGAGTAGTGGCAAGGCAACTGCTCTGTGCTCAGCCTGGCTCTAGACTCACAGGCAGGTGTTCATTCACCTCTCTGAGCCATCACGTCTGTCTGGACTATAAAGGGACTTCAGGCAGCTGTTGGGAACATAACTGTGAGGGAGAATGCTGCTCTTACCATTTGTAGCTTCTCTGTTTCTAAGAGTTTTGCTTGATGTAAGATTTCTGGTTGAGAGGGTTGTTCTAAAACATAAATAGGATAAAAGTACTGGTGAAGGGAGCACAAACAGCTGTTTGAAAAACAAAAAAAATACTAAAAATATGTGGACTTTTGAAATGACACAAAATAATCTAGCCTGATACAGTCTTACCTACACTTTCCCATTAAAAGAAGAAAAGGTGAGGTACTTCTGTTTCAATATTAGGAAAAGAACAAGAACAAACTCTCACTTTAAATGTGTCACACCTTCCATAATGAATTCCATGTACTCTGACAATACATCTTTTAGCCAGACAGACTAGTTCACCACCCAGGAGGAGAGAACCTGATCTGATCTATCGATTTATAGGATACGCATGCTGGAGAAGGAGCCAGTAGTACAGAAACTGTAGCAACAGAAAAAGCAGCTTTCTTGCAGATATTACTGTAGCTAAGCTGTCAGCATTATAAAGGAACAAATTCAATCTAATCATTCTTCTAATGTTTATTTTTCCTAACTGGGATTATTACATTTAAGAAATTCAGGTGATAGAGAAAAGTGCAATTATTTCAACTGATTCTGTGTTAGTTATGAACTCTCTTTAAAAAATAAACTTTTTCTTCAGTGCCAGTTAGTTTTCCTATTTACTTTTATTATGGTAGATGGACCTCTTAGCTTGCCAAAGTGGAGGATGTCTCAGTGTTTCCATCATAAAAGACTACTTTCTAGGGACTATATAACTTGTCTGTTAAAACAGTTTGGCCTGAAGCCCGGAATGCAAATTTTTATCTCCAAAGAGACAGTTTTGCCCACAATTTTAAAAGAAGAGGGGAAGAGTGAAGGAAAAAAAAATAAATCAATGTCTGTACAGTCAAGCAAAGGCTCTACACCCTATCTGTACTGCTTAAACACGCATACTTTTACAGAGTGAAACATTCTTAACCATGTCAGCTTACAGAGCTATTTCCCCAAATCAAGCTTCCTATGAAACACTGCAGGCACATCAGTAATCCCAGCCCTAAGTGGACTTCACTGCTGTCTTGCCGAAGTCTCTACACACACTGATGAAGTTATTGATGTGCAGATGCACTGCTCCTGTTGTCACAGAGAAGGCAAGCCTGTGTGTTTTCCCAATAATCCATTTTATTTGTGTGCGTGTTTACGTGCAAGTGAACAAATACTCTTCACTTGGATGACTACCCCAGGATGGAACAAAATCAGGTCAAAAGGGAGATGGAAGTGAATAAAAGAAGCTGTTCATCTGACATTTTTCAAATAACTTTGCTTGTAGCAAAAAAACAAAACCAAACAAAAGACACAGTCAAAGCTATACACTAAGACCGTCATATTTTCTTCAAAGGACTAATAAGGGTTTTTATTTTTAGGAGATAGATGCGTGTTTATTTCTCTTTTGTTAGCTTTAAAGGAAAAAGGTTGATCTTTTCCATTTAAGAACCTGTCAAGGACAAAATATTTTCACGTCCATTCAAGAAAACATTGTTTTACAAGACCATTAACAGGCCTTCTGGGTCAGATTTTTGGGTCCCATAAACAGGGATAGTTGCCTGCCTGTCCCAGTCACCATCTGATCAAGCCACGACAACCTTCCCCCACCTCAGCTTTGCTTCTTTTTTGTCTCTCATCTCCCCCAGGCCAGGTTAGAGAAGAGCCTGGCTTTGGTGTGTTGAGGGAAAGGGAGGCCCCCTTGCTCTGTAGCTGCTGTGTGGGGCTCTCCCCATTTTGAGAGCTCTGTGACTGAGCAGATGTTCCTGTTGAGAGGCTGCCACCTGCTCTCTGCGAGCAGCCTGCGAGAGGAAACGCCTGCTGCCAGATCCCCACAGGCCGCGCACGTGCACCAAGGTAATTCAGTGTAAAAACTTACTTGGCATTTACCAGCTCAGTGTCTGAAGAGAGAAAAAAAATTTAAACTTGGCAGCAAACCCCACTGTGGTGGGTTTGCAGCTTCAGCACACTGCTTATCTCTCGGCTTAAGAGCTTGCCAGAGTACTTTGCAACTCTATATAGGCCTCATAATAGAGGGAAAAAGAATTCACTGCCTACAAAAGCCAAGCGCCGGTGCAGCAGGACAGCAGCTCCTGTCCGCTGGGCTGCTCTGCTTTGGAAACTGGCCATTTAATTCCACAAAAAAGTTGCTGACAGGATCCATCTGGAGAGCTGGTAGTGCTTATTTGAGTAGTCAGTGAGAGAGACTAGCAGGTGGTACCTGCACAGTGAGCCATTTCAGCTCCTTAGCCCTGAGATAATCAGGTAGCACAGCTGAGGATGGAACAAGCCCCAGCAAAACCCAGAATCAGTCCCGACTTCTGGGATGCAGCCGAGTTTCAGGTGCATGAGATTCTGGTTTATGAGGGTCACGCTGCAGCAGCCTAGCTGTGTACCTGTGGCACAATGAGTTAGAAACTCCCCTCATTAAATAAATGAAGCTTGCCAGCTACTCTTAATTCTTCTGCAATTAAAGCAAGCAAGCAACTAAAAATGAGAATTTAAAAACTAGACTCAAGAAAATTAAACGCAAAGAAAAGTTAAGAGAACCATAAATAAAGTTGTGAATGCAAAGTGAAAAAACACAAAGGTAATTCCTCTTGCAGCGCTAAGTTGGCCATATTACATGCGTGGCATCCTCCCTTCTTATCTTCCTTAGTAAATAGACGCTTTCTCTATTAGAATTAATGCACAGAATAAACCAGACAAGCTGTGCTCCATGGCTGAGTTAGCATTGTGTTAATGCTTAGTAGAGTACACAGTAATTCAAGCAGTTAGTGTTTCATTTTACCATATAGCACTGCCTCATCTACATATTCACTACTGTGCAATAAGTAAACATGATAATTCTTTATCATTTCTTTGAAGCACTGTGTTCACTATGTGTGCTCTGAGCACACTCCTCCCTGTTGTCATTAATTCAATTGTTCTTGCAGTCAAATTGAAAGTGAAACGAGGGAATTGCTATTGGCTTCTAATCTAGCTTTAAACTCATTTATGTGAGTGGCAGCATAGATTTTGTTGAGGACTTCCCTGACACCTTCTACCTGAGGGAAGCAAAAGGCTGCCCTTCCAAAACATGAATTTGTGTTTTTCAAGCAGAGTGTGATCTCTCTGAAACTGCCCATACCTGCAGTCAGTGTGTTCCCACAGCAGACTTACTTTGACTGTATAAATCTGAGCCTGAAGAGCAACAAGGGCCAAAAGCCATATAAAAACACGAAGCTAAGGAAGATAAGACACTGCAGTCACAGCCCTGTGTCCCTAAAAGCCACAATGGATGCCTCCCCAGGCTGACTCAGGGTTTGATGGATTACACTTCTCTGAATCAGCACCAGGAAGGGACCAGGCTTGTCCCTGCTCCTGTGTGAGCTCTGAGCTGGGCTGTGCCTCACAGGGCTGGGGTTTGCACTGCAGACCAGCCTTGCCATCGAGCTGTAGTGATAGATACTCAACACTAATGAACCTTGCTGTGCTCTAGGAGAGAACGGCAGACTGGTACTTCTCCTTCCTACCACTCAGCAGGGGACAAAACAAGCATTTGGGGCTGGTGTTTCATTTTCCAGCCTCTTGCTCTCTCCCTCACAGTTTGTGCTGTTGCACAGTAGCTGCTCGGAGCCGCCTCAAACCTCCCCCCTGAAATAATCCTGCAGACCGCACACGGTTAATGTTTCCCTTCTGCAGAAAAATTTGCTCTCAGAACAAATGGAAAATAATCAATGCTAATTTTACATTTTTCATTTCCAAGGCCAAATGACATCACATAAGTGAGTCATTATCAAAGCCTAAAATTCTCTTTGAGCCAGCACTTATCATGAATAAACTGCAAGTGCAGGCAGTCCTGTTACATAAATGCCACCAGTAGATTACATTTTTGAAAGCTGCAGAAATTTGCTAGTCTTAGTAATTTACTGAGCCAAACTTACTTTCTTGGCTTTAATCCTGCCTTAAACAAAAGTTTCTGTAATTTATGATTCAGATGCTGATGAATGTTAATGGTAGTAACAACTAGATTTACTTACTGAAAACTTTGACTATCGTCGGCTCTTCGGAAACATCATCTTCTGTAACTAGCATACATACAAATCTCTTTTCATCACTGATTCTTGCATTCTTGATGGATAATGTATAGTTTTCTGAGAGACTCAACCTGTCTTTGTAGTCTGGTACATCATCATACTGTACATTTTTTTTTGTTGATGATCTGAAGGCAATAAATACTGGAGATCCGTTTGGCATTTCCTACAATAAAAGGAAAAACACCTCTATTTTGCATAAAAACTCATTTAAAAGTTCCTGAAGATTTGCAATTGGTACAAACATTTAATTAAAAAAAAATCTGCAAACTGTATCCGATGGCTTATTTTTCCTGATTAATTTCTGTTGTACATAGAAGAAATTCAGTGTAATAAGAGCTAGTTCAAGATTGCCATTGAGAATATCATCAGTAGAAATGATTTCAATCCTTTGGCTCAATCTCAGCACAGCAAAGGGCTTTCTCTGATAAAAGCTGGTGTTTTTGGCAGCACTTGTCACTGCCTTATGAAAAAGTATTTGAAATAGAAGCATGTGTGAGCTAGTCTCAAGAGCTCAAATTTCCTTTTTTTCATTACTGTTTTATATATTCATATTGTTTATTTGGTATATTAGACTTTATTTCAAATGCAGAATTTAATCAGGCATAACTGCCTATTTTATTCTAAATTAGTTGTTAGTTTTTTTTTTTCCTTTGTCTTTAAAGGACCCAAGAGCTTGTAGCATGGGAATATACACACAACCAAATATTGTTAATCTGCAAAGTATTGTTTTCTAGACATCCTCCTTATGCAGTTACCATGCCAAGAAGTAATACAAAGTTGACAACCTTGCACAAATCTCTCTCTCTCAAAAAAAAGAATTTTATGAGGGACAAGGTTACAGGGGCAGTTCTACAGGATTTGATCCCTTGCTCCTTACACAAACACACACAGAGCAGGGACAGACAGTGTCTGCTTTTATTTAAAGAGAGGTGAAACACTGATTCTATCTTTATGTTCAGTATTGTGCCAGGTGCTGGAAAAGGTTTTAATTCTCTTTTATCCCTTACACTTTGCAGCACCGATGTCAGTAGTGTTCCTAGGACAACACCTCAGCTGGACTGCAGAGCCCCAGAAGCACCATGATGCTGTGATGACATGAGTGGTGTCAGAGTTGGGCAGGGAGCAGGAGGCATCCGCTGGTTGTGAAGTTTAAATTCCCTTACAGTCTTTCTCCCTCTCCGACTTTTGACTCATGCATTTGCCTAATGTCTGTCTCACAGAAAACACTGTCCTGACTTGATACTCTTGACAAGAAGTTGGCTGTCAAGTGCAAATGAGCTCCTAACTCCTACAGCCCACCCAGCAGCAAGCACACACAGGCAGACACTGGAGCGAGCAACTACTGCCATGGTGCCAGTCTCCCAGTGCCTCCACGTTCCCACCAGGAACCCAAATTGCTCCTCACAAGGCAGTAGAGAAGAAAATAGAATTCATCTTTCTTCCAATAAAATAATCATCTGACAAAAAAATACCTAATCCAACTCTCTGTTTTCATGCCCTGGGAGAAAAAGGTACCACTGTCCCTTGGCTGTGTGGGCTGTCAACCATTTCATACAACAGCAGCTTAGATAAGCTTCTTTGTATGTTAGGCT
The DNA here is from genome assembly GCA_017589585.1 of Phylloscopus whistleri. NCBI lineage: Eukaryota > Metazoa > Chordata > Aves > Passeriformes > Phylloscopidae > Phylloscopus > Phylloscopus whistleri. The sequence goes on from JADMLD010000046.1 coordinate 433,540, forward strand.
TTGTGTCCCTCTTCATTTAGAAGAAGCTGCAACATCTCCACTTGCTGCTTGGTCCTTGTGCAACACAGACAATCCAAATGCAATGAAAAGAGATAATGTGGTTCTTTTTTTCAGAATATCCTTGCATCTTCAGAGAGATGGACTTTTGTCTTCCCAAGAAACATCAGCAGACTGAAAAATATACTGCAAAATGTAGGCATTCCATCTTCTGAATGCTCACGTGAAACAGTTTTACTGTCCTTTTTTGGGGAAACATTCTCCCCAGACTTCTGACTTCATTTCCTGAAAAGTGTTTGCAGGAAAAGAACTATTGAGTGGATCTGGGCTGCAAAAGCTGCAAACCTGGAGATAAAAAGGAAGGAGCTAGGGGAAAATAGGACTCCCCCCACCACTGGCAGATCATTCTCCTGTAAAAAAATAGGCTGGTGGATGCCATTTGCAAAGAGAGAGAGAGAGAGAACGACATAATTTTAAATCTACTAGAAATTATCTATTATTGCAGGTATATTTTGTTTGAGAAGAGGAAATTAAGATGAACTTCACAGAGGCAGGAAAACCATTTGTCTCAATACAGTCTGAGAAGCAAAAGGGGTTTGGTATCCCAGTGTTTTTATCCACATATGCTTCCAGGTTTCTTTTGACTCTGATATGCTGATTCTCCTTGTGACCTGGGACAGTGATCATATACAGAAGAGGCTCTTCCTGTGGTGTTCCTACGAGGCTGCAGGCTGCAGGCTGGGCAGCACACCTAGAGAACACCCATGCTTTTGCCTCTGTTCCCTGCCAGAAATGACACAGAATGAAACCACCAGCAATGCTCCCAAGGTCAGCTCTGCTCCCTTCTCCACTGTGCATTGAGCACAACAAAGCCTGAAACAGATCCGAGTGACTGTCAAATCAACCAAAGAAGGGGACAGTGCTTTTTCCCAGGGATGGAGCACGCTCTGCTTCAGGCAGCTGACTTCAAAAGTGTTCAAATGTACAACGATGGCTCTGTCAAGTGAGTGAGACACCACGGGATAACATGCCAGATCTCTAATACAGGTTGGCAGAGAACTCCTGAATAATTATTTCTCTTGAACAATGATATTAATTCCCCAAATCTCTAATCTACACTTGGCAGAAATTATACAGCTTGGAATCTTGCAGTCTTACAAACACAGGAATAAATAGCTTCATATATGAGGCAGAAATCCTATCATTTGGAATCTTAAAATCTCACATACACACAAAATACACATCATCTCATAATAGCTCTAATAAATATAAAGATAAGGTATACTTACATATTTCCATTTTCCAAACATAAGACCATCTGGTACTTCTAGAGGACAAGGCATAGTAATAGTGTCTCCATATATTGCATTTACTGTGTACAATCCCAGAGCTAGAGGAGAAACAGAAAGACAGGAAACAATTTTAAGTGTTTTCTTGAATTCCCACGTTACTTAATATTTGGTTCACACCTATTGCAACAGCAGCTCCTTTGCAAATGGTTATTTTCCAGCATGTAGTATTTATAGGATCCTCAAACCTATAACAAAACAGAATTCCTGCCACTAAATTTGTTAAGTGAATATTATGACCTTTTTGGACCCATGCTTCCTGCCAGAGTTAATGGGAGCCAAGTGGATTTCCAAACAGGACTGCACCTGCTCTATCAGATTAATAGCTACACTACAATCAGGATTGTCTCAAACTTAAAACGTACAAAGGGGAAATCTCTAGCCTTTATTTTCTTCATCTGAGAAAAAAGCCTGGAAAGGTTACATTGCAACACAATATCATGAGGAGTCTAGCAAAGAAGTGACTCCGACTGCATAACATTAAAAACCAAGGAAATTATGACAGAAAAGGGAATGATGATATGTGTTCCCCAAAACCTGGGGAAAAAACCAAACAAACTAGTCTGCACATTTGCATTTTGGCAAAATTAAGTGAAATGCTTCTGTGAATTATTTAAGAACAGCTTTCTCGGAAACCTCAGCACAATGTTATTGTGCTAATGAATATCAATTTACAGAATAAAACTGACCCACTTATTTTCATTGTCCAAAACACGTGAATTGAACAAAACTAACAGACCCTAAAATGATGAAGCGCAGAAACGCAAGGAAGCTTAAAGAGGAAGATGTTACAAGTTGGTGCATTTGCCACAATGCAACTTTCCCCCTCCTTTCCTTAGCTGCCTCTTGTTTGCTGCTCCTTGCACTGGAGAGAGATTTTGCTTCTAGTGCTTGCTCAGGGAGTGTGCTGCCAGCTTGCTCGCAGCCACACATCTGCAACTTCTGTCAGATTCCTTTTCCAGAGATTCAGGATCTCCCCCTTTGCTGTCCCTTTATTTGCAACTGTAGCTTAAGGGCTTGCTGCCAGAGGAACTGTATTTAGGGGAGAGAAATAAAGAGAAATAACACCTGGCTACATCACATTCTGGTGATGTAGCCAGGTGTTTTTGAGGAGAATCATCCATTCCTTCTAGAAACATTAATTTTTCTGGAGATTCAGTCCTTCCTCTCTATAGCTGCAAAAAGAAGCATGCACCCCCGAAGACCTGAGCCACAGACCCTTTGCTTTTCCCAAGTCCTATGGCAGCTGCCTGGAGGACCTGACAATTCTATAGAGTGCACAGATGCACTCAATAGGGAAGATTTTCCAAGGGATCATTTTTTTGTTTTAAAGAAATTAATGTTTTTTCAAAAAGCCAAACACTGAATTCCTTGCCTGCAATTCAAACTAGAAAGACTCCAGAGCATTTTTCTCGGGTGAGGACTTCAGAGCTCACTATTAACATCAGCTTGTATTTATCACATATAACAGAGTGACAAATGAGGCTGTGGGGCTTGAGCTGTGTGATATTTCACAAAGAAACAGTATTCCAAAATCTTTTCTAGAGAAGCAACAACCTGGATGGCACCACATGGTTAAGGCAGAAAAGCAGGCTGGAGCTTAATGGATTAAAGGAACACAGGAGATAACAGTCACCACTACCCACATTTATCTTAAACTTTCTTTCCTTCACCCAGCTCTTTTTCAACTAAAGCACTGGTTATCTTTCTGATTCTATTACTTAATTAGTCACAAACATGCTTTAGAAGCATTATTCACACTATAAGGACTGGATGCTCTAATTTTCTATATGGTTCACAGAGATCAGCTGTTTCCTAAATGACAATAGTGGTCATTCCACTAGGTGGTGCTGAGTAAGAGCAATCTTGTAAAATGAAACAAAGATTTTTAAAGAGATTAGATAACTTCAATTTCATGGAAACAGAGGCAATGTTTTACAATATCAAGCTATAAATGGAACTAAAATTCAAAGCTGAAAGAAATTTTTCCCTTGGCCCTTTCTTGCACTCATTCTGATCACCAGGAGAGGGTCAATGCAACTTTGACTTTGCAAGCTGAATTCTAATTTTCACTTTTTTTTTTTTTTTTTTTTGCTACAGCTAGAAATAGCTGTTCTTTTTTGTCCTTTTTTGATTTTCTTCCATGGGAGCAAAATTACAACAGACTTGCAAATATATATTCAATTAGTAAACTGGTTAGTACCTGTTCAAATTCCAGCTGTCATTTAGTAATTTGAAATCTGTTAATGATATTTGGCATCACACGGAAAACCAAAAACTGCTTCTCTGATATGAGATACTCTTTGGTATTAGGGGGAATACTCCCTGTCATTAGAGGAAAACAAAATGACCCCCTAAGATCTGAAATGCTGCTCTCTTCTAGATACCCATTTAGCCCCTGCAAAATTGCTAAGGTAGCAAGTATATACTACTGAAGACTCAACAAACAGCCTCATAAGGCTGAAGGAAAATGTTTCTGGAGAAACTCTACAGCATTCAGAGTAGGTTATTGATGAATGGCCTGAAAAAGGGAAAGACTGACCTCTGATTTTAGAGCTCTTTGAGCTGAAAGGCACTTCTTAAAATGGACAAAATCATGACTTGCCGTAAAAGATATACTAAAATCACAGTTTTCTGTGAATTTGATAACACAGAACCAGAAAGACAAAGGTTTTATTTTGAATACACAGAAATAGTACTTGCAAGAATATAAAAGGTCCTCCTGCAAAATATTCTTGCCCCACTTCTGTAGCAACAGATCTAGCACACTGAAGAAGTGCAAATTAATTGAATAACTGCAAACTTTCACTGTAGTAACTGCAGTAATCTCCACAAAATCGCCCTACCAACCTATACATTTACAAAAAAACCCTGAAAAACAAAAAAACACTTCAACAGAATTGGAAATTCCTCTGTTGCTATTAAACATATTTGTAAAATGGCGAGACAAAGAAGAAAATTATTGCTTAATGATATGACAGTGCTTATCATCAACCATAATATTCTGGGCCCTCTTTACATAATTTCCAGCTCATTCTAAGAAAAAGAAAATGAAAGCAGGATCTACAAATACATAACAAATTGCTCCATGCCCTAACATGGTGCAGGGTCAATGTCAGGGCCCTCGTTTCTCATTAACTCTGCGGGAGGGCGCAAAGGCGACCGCAGGGAACAACACCACATCACCAGGCATCATGTCCTGCCTTGCTCTATTTCTGGTGCACCTTTCTGGAGCTAATTAAGAGCTCAGCCAGCTTCCTTACGTGATTTTCAGGTGTTATCTTCTAAAACCCAGCTAGTGGTGCTACTAACGCCACCAGTTCAGAGGTAGGATCTTGTCCCACGTACACGGAGAGCAGCTCTACCTGCTACATCTGAACTACATCTACATCAATTTCCTCCCATTTCTTTACAAATATAAGAGACTTGAGCAGACTGAGATTTATTTCATTTCCCTCTCTTTGATCCAGTGCTGAAGAAACTCTGAATCAGATGAGACCACTCAACACAGGTTAGAACACGGGAAGAAAGCAGCAGCTTCATGAGGCATGATGGCTCAGAGAAAGATCCCAGCAGGACACTGGTAAATTGAGATGACATAGCTATTGATGCTTTTCACTGGAATACTTTCCATGTCCCCATGGCAGTGCTAACTGCAATCTTCTTTGTGAAACACTGCTCTGAGCCTGTGTTGCACAAGGAAAGAGCCAAACAGTACCCACATCTTCAAGGGACAAAACAAGAAATCTTGAACAGAGAAGGTGCTGTTGTTATTTCAGATCCTCACCAAAAGCGTGAGGCAGGTCATACCTTAGACCAATTATTTTAAATCAACAGGATTATATAGGAACAATGTGAAGGTGAGGTAAAAAAAAAAAAAAAAATTAGGAAGCTGATGTTTCTCCAATGAAATAACAAAAGCTGTAGGAAAATGTGTGGAAAGCAGCCATGTCTTCCACCTCTACCTTCCATCAGCAATACTGAAACAACTTCTTGCCACAAACACATCTTATAAGTGCAGTATCTGAAAACTGACCGGCACAGGTACTGCCTAAGACTCCTCTGCACTGGCCTGCACAGCAGGGCTTACTTCCAGATCAGTGGGAATCTGGGGAGCCGAACCTCCCTCAGTACCTTGGTGTCCACTGATTTAAATTATGTTTTACATCTACAAAGATGTCCTGTATTTTCCTTTGCACTTCATTTTTTACTGCTAATGCTAATGCCTTGGCAGGTTCAGCAATGCTGCTTTTTATTACACTTTCTGGACCCAAGGAGCAAAGTCTCATTACCAGAGAACAGCAGGACATGTTGGCTGCTATGGTTCTTTGCAGCAATCAGCAGCATGAAGCAGGAGAGGTCAATTAGCAACTTCTGCAATGGCAGTGTCCAAACTCAAGAGCTATTATGTCTATTTAGCACCTACCTCAGAAACTGTAGTTAAGTACTTTGGAAACTCTACATTAGGATTAGCACTCCAAATCTTGAGGCATTAGCCCTCAATCTATTCTCCAGGTAGCCCAGACTAGCCTGTACTAAATATAATCTGGGAGGTTACAAAGCTTTGACTCATGAAATAAATATTTTATTAAATTGTTCGCTATTTTTCTTTCTGCCCTCCACTTCCTAAAGGGATTTCAGCTATATAGGCATACACACAGGTCCTACTGGACACCCACTTAGGTACCAGCATAAATGGCTGGTACTGACTTAAATGACTTTTTGTTAGGAAACATCAGTGTTTCTCAAAACCATTACATGTTCTTAAGATTTTAGAATCACAGAACCATTTAGGTTGGAAAAGATCATTGAGTCCAACTGTAAACTTAATGCTGCCAAGCCCACCACTCAACTATGTCCCTAAGTCTTTTAAAGACCTCCAGGGATGGTGACTCAACCACTTTCCTGGGCAGCCTGTTAGAGGGCAAGACAGCCTTTTGGTAATGATATTTTTCCTAACAGCCAATCTAAATGTCCCGTGCTGCAACTTAAGGCCATTTCTCGACTCCCATTTCACAAGAATCTCCTTTTAGGTAGCTGTAGAGAGTGATAAGCCTGCTAGTTTCCAGACTAAACAGCTCAGCTCCCTCAGCCACTCATCACAGGACTCATTCTCTACAGCCTTCACCATCTTAATTGCTCCTCATTAAACATTCTTTTATGAAAAGTAATTTGGTTTTGTTTTTTAAAGACAAAGCAGTATAAGAATGACAGCTGGGTGCTGGTACAATACAAGATGTATTAGAGAAAAAGTCTCCTGCTTTGGATGTGACAAGACTTGACAGCAGGTGCTTACTGCCCCAACTGTTGATACTTGATAATGCCTTAAAGCAGGTTTTAACATGGGAAAGTATTTTTCATTTAAATAAAAACACTATTTGGAGAAAAAAAAATAAGAGAGTTTAAAAAATCACAGACTGACTGAGGTTGGAAGAGACATCTGCAGGCAACTGGTCCAACCACCCTGCTCAAGCAGGGCAATCTACAGCCCTGACCTACAGCTGTCCAGGACCCCATCCAAATGGGTTTTGATCATCTCCAAGGAAGTAAACACCACAGTCTCTCTGGGCAACCTGTGCCAGTGCTCAGTCACCCTCACAGGATAAAAGTGTTTCTTGATGGTCAGAGTTACAACCCCTGCTTCAGATTACGCCCACTGCATCTTGTCTTGTCACTGGGCATCACTGAGGAGATCCTGTCCACGTTTTCTTTCTACCTTCCTTCAGGTATTTGTACACCCTGGTGAGATTCCCCTTGGGCCTTCCCCTCTCCAGGCTGAGCAGTCCTGGCTCTCTCAGCTTTTTCCTAAAGGGGAGGTGGTCCAGTGGCCCTTCCCTGGCTCCCTCCACTGTGCCCATGTCTCTCATACTGCAGGGCTCAGAAAGGGACATCCTGCTCCAGGTGTGGCCTTGCCAGCACTGAGCAGAGGGGAAGGATCACCTCCCACAGGCTGCTTGTAGTACGTTCCCTCAGCCAGCTCAGAATCTCATTAGTCATCTTTGTGCAAGGGTACATCACTGGCTCCTGTTCACCTCTGTGTCTACCAAATGATCTTCTCCCCAGAGCTGCTTTCCATGCTGCATGGACTCCTCAGGTAGGGCTCAAATTTTAACTACTCCTTCTCCCTCTCTTTTCATTGCCTGGCAAAGTTGCTTTTTCAGTAAATCATTTGTAGGCTCTCAAGATCTTAACAATAGCAGAAGAAGACCATATGCAAACATGTCTTGCACCTTTTATTTTGCTGCTTGCGCCTGATAAAATCAGCAGAAAAACACAACAAAACCTATATGGATATAATGGGCCTTTAAATAATCCTTTTTTTTTTTTTTTTTTTTTGCTGAGCTACAACATCCAGGGAGCCAAACATCACCCAGCCTTGAATCTGCACATCTCTACAACAGTGGTCCAGCTGCTGTTTTCTCAACAAGCTTGTCCTTGTGATCCAGCTTGCTCTACTGAGAACAAGCCTCCCCACATGAGCTACAACAGGCAGCCCTATGCACAGCTCACACAGCGCTCATTAATTTTCTGACATAACACAGAAAACACAACTTACACTTCAGGATGTCAAAATACTGGTTAAAGCAAGCAAGCAAAAAAAAAAAAAAAAAAGAAAAAGGCTCATGTTATCAAAACTCATACATAAGACATCCCTTATTTCAGCTAGGTGGGTATGATCATTTGTATGCTGGGCATCAAAATAGGGAAGCAGGGCAAACACTTCCAAGAAAATTCAAACCGTGATTATCTTCACCACACAAGGATGATTAAGAACAAAGGTGCATGCGTTTATTGATATGTTCTCTGATACAGGTTATATAAACAGTATACTGTTTCTTATCTCTACCCGCTTAACTACTGAAACAAATCCACATGAGACCAACTAGGTCATCAAAAGGACCATTAGTTACAAAGAATCATCAAAAAGTATAGAAGAGGGAAACTAATTGTAGATAAACGTATACATCAGTATTAAATGCACCGAACACTTTTAAAGCAACGTAACAGAACTTGCCAAAGGGTTTCTTATACTTTATCACAGTATTCCTTCAATTAGTTTTAACCCTGAATAATATTAGATCCCAGGCAATTTTAACACCAAAGGAAAAAAAAGAAAAAATCCTTTATCATCTTATAAGCACTAATGGAATCGACAGCAATTACCCTTCAGAACACACACTGCTAACTTGAGCTCTCTGATGATGTGAAGTAACTTGCATGTTTGGGACTGTTTGTGGTTTGTGTTGGGGGAAGGGAAGGGAGAAGATCCAGCTAAAAATGTGGTTGTGACTCTGGAAGATGTTGAGCTGTTTTTGACAAGCTTATCAGACAAACACTTCATTAATTCCAATGACAGAAGCAGCCAAACCCACACATATAGGAGCACTTGTGTACTTAACACTGATTTTGGCAAGTACTTGAGCAGGCTAGAGAAATGGGGCACCTGACAACATTAAGGCACTGGACAGTACACATCAGGAAACAGGCAGGGTATTTAAAGCTAAAGAGATACTGAAAGCATCAGAGAGTAGGCATTAAATGCCAGCAGAATTCAGCTATCATTACCCTACATGAGTACTAAGTGTGTTTAAACCACAGTTTTTCTTCATGAATGAGGAAAAAATCCTGTCAACCCTTCAGAAATCACCTTTTTGATGAATACTAACTGTTACACCTTTCTAATACCATATAAAAGAAGTGTTTTCCTTATCAGTACAAAGAAATGAGCTATAATTAGAAACTAGCTGAGATAACTTGTCTCATCTGACCAAGACTACACGGGCTCTTACCACCTAAATCAATGAAGAAATCCTCAGCCCAGTCCTTCAGGAGGACTGAGGTCATTGCATGCTTCTCACTAGCTCTTTCTTCTATAGTTCAGCCACTCTTGAATGGCAGGGATGGACAGTTTTCCTACATATGCATATAGTTTGGCTTTCTACATAACCTTAAATGTGAGCTCCAGGCTGAGCTTTCATGAGTTTAGGTCCAAAATCCCATGGAGCACTTTAACCACAGTTTTCAAAGTCCTACATGATGACCAAATAGAGCTCTGAGTGCTGTGTGTCTATTCACAAGCCAGACTACTCAACTGTTGTTTATTTCCCTGAGGGCTACTTCTGTTACAAGATGTCAAAATATCCAGCTGTTTCAGTATTTTGGTCACTGTTTTTCTCACTTCCCAAACCAGAAAACAGATTTCCATCTCTACACTCCTTTTTTGTATGATTCACATGCAGCCTAATTTGAAACTACTTTAGCAGAAGTTTTTTGGAAGATTGAGGGAAATTTCTCTGCAAGGCAGAGGTCTTAGGAAGTTATGTCCTTCCAAGAGCAGATGGTTTTGTAGTGGATACCACAGTGCACAGTTTACAAGGATTATCATCACTGCAAGCTTTACCCTAGGGAGGTTCACACTGAGCATTTCTCTGAACATCTTCTATCATCATCATTGCTAAAGCACTACGCTGGAGAACATACAGGAAAAAAGCTTTTCATTTTGAATGTACCCAAACACCTAGATTGCATCTAAATAATGATGAGTAATAATCTTTTGTCAGCTTAGTAACTTCAAATATTATATATAAAGCAATAACCATGACATTTTCCAGATCATAATCACCAAAAGTTTCTAGAATTTTTGATAGGTATGCAAAAGAAATTTGCACATAGTCATACTCCTTTAAAACTTGAATGGCCATCATTAGATGCATTATCATTGTCATTTAAAGTAAAACAGATACTGCTTTCAAGTCAGCAAAGCTTTCAAATGACATAAAAGAGCTGTTCCTAGCATTACCCTGTGCAAAGCTGGAAACTAAATGAGCAGTTCAAAGCTCAGTAACTGATGCAAAATGCTACTGCAAAATGAACTACTTGTGTCAGCACATCAACCTTCTTACCTCAGCCTCACTCCAATGCCCAGCCCCATGAAGACAAAGGAAACTGCTAAGTCCAACAGCTCTGAAATGGGACCAGAAAAGCTCCACTTTTTAATCCACCCCCTTTTAAATCCCCTTTTAAATCAGGAAGGCTCCAAAATCTGCTAAAGAACTGCAAGGAAAACCTATGAAAGCCACTGGTGCCTTTGCAGCACATGGACTTTGTTACAGCAAGATTTTCTTTCCAAAGAGAAAGACCTAAGCTTCTTTTCCCAAACCACCACACCAAAACATCACCTGTGATTTCAGTGGCCTTCTAATCACACTATTTTATGGAAGCCCTAGCTTTTGGCTCAGAATTATCTGTTTCTGGATTCAGTGCTAATCCCAAATCAGTCATATTTGTGGATTTAAATTTTCAAGTCCTTTGAGTAAATCTTACAGGTTTAAAAGAAGTTACATACATAGCAATCTTGCTGTAAATAGAAAAAAAAAGCAGTGTAATTCCAAGTAAATATTTACAAATTAGACTTAAGGAACACACAACCACCTACTTAAAAATTCTTGAATTAGTATAATGCTTACAAGGGCAGCATTTCCACAAGATTCGGGTGGAACCACATCAGGAGACACGGCCAATATTGGCAAACTGTGGTGGTCAGCATCAGAAAACCCAGCCATGACTTTTACGAACACCATAGAGTAGGAAAGAAGTTCTTTCCCACAGCTGATGCTGCAACTGAAAGACCAAGGTTAATGATTTACTTTTGTGCAATCTTTTACAGAATACTGCTTTGGATAGTTCTCATGTTCTCATTGTTCAGAGGAAGAGATAATGGCTAACCTATCTTCTTACAAATATTTCTGTTCGAGATGTAGCCATGACTAAAGGAACCATGATCAATTTTTTTTTTTTCTTTAATACACTAAAAATTTGAGAATAGTTTATTAAAATAGTTACCAACATATGGTGTGATTTTTCACAAGTGGTCAGGCACATCTGCCAGGGAAGTGAGCTATAGCTTACTAAAGTCTGATGATACAAGCTATCTGCCAAGAGATGAGAAGCAAATGTGACTCAGAGAACAGTTTCTGAGTCAATACTGCAAAGAATCTTTACTTTAAAGGTTACACCTAATTAGGCAAAATGGGATCAACAAAGCCTTTGTGGCTTGGTGAAACTTCTCACTGTTTCTGAGGTTAGCCCCTGGCTGCTCCTGAAGCATACTTCTGATATGCTTCTCACTTGCACTTCTAAAGCACTTCTCTGTTTGTTAAAACTACTCAAATTGGTTTTTATTTTCTCATTATGCTAGTCAGCAATGCTGGTGTATATCCAATAACTTGAAGGGACTTAAAAGTTTCTACTAAGTCCAATAAAACTTGCAGCTCAAAAACAATTATTTTAAAATCCCCACTATATTCTTCCATGAATCCCTTTTTTCCTATTAAAAATGTCAATAGACAGCATACTAAAAAATAATATCTTGACCCTCTTGTTTCTTCATGACTTGATATTGATAGCATAGAGTATACTGAATTTCTTGCTAGTGAAAGTTTAGTAACAATTTATATTTTACAAAAAAAATTATATTTTACAAAATATGAACTTTTCAAAACATGTATATACTTTGTATACTTATATATGCTTGAACAAGTCTCAGGAGCAAAATCAAAGCACCATAAAGCAAATAACATTGCAAAGTATGAGGGAAGAAAAATAACACAGATCACTCTAGTTAAAAGTAAATAAATGCAGTGGACAAAAAATTAGCAATTAAGGGGAAAAAAGGCAAGTAACACAAAACATTAGAAAAAGTGATGTAGTTAAATTAATGCCACCAGAGTCCTCTTATGCAAAAAATGCTCAACAGCAAACAACTTTCCTCCTCTTCTAATCACTTTCTTCCTGTGAGTTGTGTCCTTTATGCCCACAGTCAGAAGGATCAGGCATTTCCCTTTCACTTGTATATGCTCTTTCCAAATCGAAAATTAGTGCCTGACAGGTTCCAGCAATGTAATTTTTTTAAATCATGCCTGTTGCCCCTCTACTTCAAATCATGATCTGCTCTGTCAAGGACTCCTAAAGCACAGGAAAAGGCCAGATCTCTCCTACTGACTGCTCCCAATCTGCAAAGGTACTTTTCTCCATTATCTGCACTCCACCCAGGCTTTTGTTTATTCATGCAAAACTACCCTAAGGTACCCCCAGCTTCCGCCACAGGCTCGCTATCTGCTGTCCATATTCACCTCTGCAACAGTGTTTCCAGCAAGCTGAGAGGACCCCATGGGGGAGAAGCCATCACTTCTTGTTTCTCTTCTTCAGTGGTCTGAAACACTTGCAAAAGATTCAACTGTATTCTCGTAATAATCCCGTACACGCCAATAAATAAGAAATAAAATATTTGGTAAATATAAGTTTGATAGGCTGACTCACACAAGGGCACAAGGCACTGGCACTCTGCCAAGGTGGGCATCCAAAATTGCACACCCAGTATTGTGCATCACAGGAAAGTGTTTTTCCTCCCTGCCCTTCATCAAGGCTGTAGGGTCCACTGCTAATTAACAATGTCCTGCCATGCTTGCCTTAGTGCAGTCACACCAGTCCTGCTGCTTGCTGGCTTTAGTTATTCCCAAAGAAATCAGCTAGACTTCATGACAGAGGAAATAATAACCTGTGACTGTAATGTGTATAATGTGTACAGAATAATTTTTTTCAGTGAATGAGCTTCATTTACTTGTGGTAAAAACCATGAGCTAATCACCTCAAAATGAAAAAAAACAAAACCAGAACCCAAGCAACCAAGCAAACAAAAAGGCCAAAGCCTTACAGAAGATACAACTTCAGAAGGGACAGAAGAAGGACAGATTTATCCTTTTATGATACTGAGTGGGTGAAAAAAGCTGTATATGCTTTGGAGAGAACCTGCTGGACAGACACCCTGCAGCTGACAATAGGTTTTTGGCTGCTCTGTCTTTTTTCCAACTGCTTTCCCTACTGCTAGGGGAGAGGACAGAGCAACACAGATGAGATGAATGCAGCCTCACCAAATCATGCACAGGTCTTTGTTACCTGGAAACGGGACCTATCATTTCACTGATAGCACAACAACATAGGTGTGGAAGGGGACAAGCTCATTGAAAGTATAATGCTATAAATCCTTATGGTTTATGCTAAAATAAGTGACTGAGAGCTCCTCTGTGGCTCTCTTTAGACTTAATGGACTCCTCACACACAGAGTTTTTTTAAATTTCACAGGTGCCTGTAGCCAGCCTTGGTACTGGCAACAGCCTCCTGCCTTAGGAACATGAGCTGAAGCAGAGGTGCACTTTCACCAATGGGAGAAATCAACACCACCTTAATTTCTGAAAGTTTGTCTTGCCTGCCTTTCTTAAACAGTACACCGAAAATTCACAGGGGTGCCAAGAGCCAAAATTGCAAGCAATATATTAAAAAAATATATATAAAAACAAAGGTTACACAGACTCATATCCAATGGTGACACATATACACATGGATATGGAGATATCTAAGGCTGGTGTGACTTCAGTGCCCATCATGTCTACTTGTGGATATTATTGATGTGTGAGGGTAGGAAATGCTGCCAAGTATCACATTCTGCTTCCACCTCATACGAATTTACATTTCTATGTGCATATACAAACTCGAATCTGATGTGCTATCACTTTTCTGCTTTGCATGAATTTTTTTTATTTTTTTTTTTTTACAAAAAAACCCCCAAACTATTGCTTAATATAATGCTGCATATAGAAAATATTCCTGGAGAGGAGCACAAAACAGCAGCTCAAATCTGGTGGATGCTGTCACAGCTTACAGTGATTTTTCAATATAATATAACATTGGAACATATAGGTACTGTCCAGTTATTGAACTACTTGCTGTAAGTCTCAGCTGCCCTCTGGAGAAAATCATGAAAGGTTAGAAAATGCAAAGCATGATTCCTATTAATGCTTTCAATTAATATAGGAGTTGCTTTCTAGAATTTTAATACGTAGTCATTGCCTTCTGCAAATACAGTGCTGCTAAAAGGTTTAAAAGCAGCAGGATACACTGCAAGGCCTGTATGTAGGCTCAAAAAGGGAGTTACTCTCAGTGTGTGAAAACAGAAGCCATAAAGAAGTTTAATCTTTCAAATATTTATGCACATATTTATCTTCAAGAACAAGTAGTGCCACAGTATGAGGAAAAAGGCACGAGACATCAGCATAACTACCAGGAAACTGTTGTGTGGACTAGGCTTCCCCCCATTATTATAAATCTTGTGGTAGCATCCTGGAAGTCCAGGGCCCCATTTGTAAGATAATACAGAGACACAACCAAATGATTTCTCAGGGATCCAGCCCAGACCAACCTTATGTAGAGCACTTTAGGACCCCCATGGAGTCACTACTACCTCCAGAGCACAACCCCAGCTCAATGGAACCCCCAACTCCAGGTTTGTGCCTATATCACCAGTAAAACCTGCTACGTGGCTTGCAGGAAGAGAGAAACTTTGACTGCCTGGGTAATACACTATGCTGGCTTTAGGGAATGTGTTTTCTGCACACAACTCACGTCAACAGTCCTGAACAGCACTATCCAAAATGATAGCAACTGCACAGGCTCTGGTGCTTGTAATTTCAGATTTTGATCTGAATGGCCAAGTAAACAACAAGTCCTGCAGAGTAGCTCACCTCAGATGCATGGCTTCCAGGGCAGAGTGGCTACACTTATGTTGTCACTGAAGCTCTCTGTAAACACCAATCTTGGTGTGAAAGTCACTGCTTCCTCTATATACCTGTCAGAAACCCTGCAGAGAAGGCAGCCGTGTTTTAGTCAGCATGACAGCTGCTATAGTGCATCATGCTCCTGTAAACTGCTTTAATGCTCAACTGCACTTTTAAGTACATTTGAACATCTTGCTTTTACCTACACATTTGGGCCATAATTACCAATTTCCTTGTACAGGTACTTATGCTGCTGCCCATATCACCACTTGCCCCTGAGCAGGAACATAGAGGATGGGTCTCCTGAGTTGTTATTTTGATTTGTGGCAGGAGCTTTTACCTGTACAGTGCCAGTTATCCATTTTTTGACACTAATTGTGTTTTCAGAGAATGACCATTTTGCAACCACTGAAGACAAGGTGCTTGCTAGGTAGGCCACATGTGGGTAAAGCACATAAACTACTGAAATGCTTGGCTGGAGCAGATCCCATCCTGAAGAGCAGAGCCTTCATGTGCACCTTTATGCTGCAGTCCTGTGAAGTGAGAGGTACCTTACTTCTCTCCTAAGAGCCCTCCTGTGTTTCCTGCATAGGAACAGCATTCACACGGGGTCTGTGAGGGACTGCTTCAGCTCCTGCTCAGCTGAAAGCATCCCTGAGTCTGTCAGTCAGACAGCAAGCTGTCCTGCTGTCTGCAGCGATAAAGCCATAATGCCTGAGGGGACATCCATTACCTACAGCCCTCCCAAACCACCACTCTGTACCAAGAGGACTACAATCATGCTGGGTACCTGGCAGAAAACATTCCTGAAAGGCAAAAACAATCTTATGGTTACTCCAAGCCATCTCTGACCATCTGGAGGGGTGCTAGGATGGCTCAGTGGGTCAAAGAATCTGATCCCCGAAGAAAAAAAAACTTGCTCTGTCTTTTGTGAGCATGTGGAACATCTTTAATCATCTCCAGCTTCTGTAAAAACATGCACTAATTAGCATAAATATTTAAAAAAATACTCCTGTACATAATAATT
Source organism: Phylloscopus whistleri (assembly GCA_017589585.1). Classification (NCBI taxonomy): domain Eukaryota; kingdom Metazoa; phylum Chordata; class Aves; order Passeriformes; family Phylloscopidae; genus Phylloscopus; species Phylloscopus whistleri. The sequence continues at coordinate 449,523 of JADMLD010000046.1, forward strand.
TTAAAGACAACCTGAAAACCAATTAATAGTTCTGTAATCCTTTTTTTATTTTTTTTTTCCCTCTTTCTAGAGCACCATCTGGTGCCCTTCCTAAAATACCAAAGCTAGAAAATTATTTATGTGAGCTTTGACCAGGTCTGAACAGCTCACAGAATGATGTATGTTTTTAATGCCCTGATACTGACAACAAGCCTTTTTTCTCTAAATTAATGGGAAAAAAGTGTCGCACAGAAAAGATAAAAGTGACTTTGTGAAGTTTTATTCTTTAGAAGTTGCCTTTTGTAACAGATGAGGGTCTTTGCAGAAATGTCAGTGTCAGCTTGTCTGACCAAAGGGAGGGATGCCATGGCACATGTGGTTTGGGCTGTGTGTGCACAGTGAGAAACAAAGAGCCTACCCCAAACCAGCCCCATCACATACACCAACAAAACCCTAGATCAACACATGTTGCCCTCCAGCAAAAGAGTAGCTGCCTTTAGCTTCTCACAGGTACAAATCAGCTTTTTAGGCTGATTAGCTTAACTTTTTTTTATATGCTTTTCTTTTTCATAAATGCATTTGATATGCAAATTCACACTGGAAGACAGATGCTTACAGCCTAAACCAAACCACAGAACTACAGAATGGTTTGGGATGGAAGGGACCTTCAAGATCTAGTTCCAACCCCCATGCGACAGGCAGGGTCACCTTCCCCCAGCCAGGTAGCTCAAAGCCCTGTCTAGCCTGGCTTTGAACACTTTGAACACTTCCAGGGATGGGGCAAAGAAGAGTGAAAGGCTGGTTTTGAGACCCAATACAGGTGTTGGGTGTACCAGACCCCATGGAGCAGGGGTGCACTGCAGCCCTGCTCACCAGCTGGTCCCCAGTCATTCCCCCTCCTGGAAAGCAGCATGGGAACCTTTGAACAGGAACCCACAGCTTTTGCACCAAAGGGCTGTGAACCTGGACCTTTGGAAACAGGGCTCAAAAGTACCTCTTAAGAAGAACTCAACAAGAAAACCTAAACTCTCTGCTTTCAAATGTGGAGAGTACTCACCAGCAAATCTCAAAGCACTTACTCCTGGACATAACTGCTTCTATCCTTGTTTTAGAACAGCCCAGAAAATGTCCCCAGACATGCAGTGCCTTGAACACCACGGTGTGGAGGGCTGCCAGCTGTGGCAGAGCTGGGATGGGAAGAAGCAGTGACAAACAGTTGGCATGAAGCAGCTTTACACGAGGTGGCAGACCACCAGGCTGCAGAGCTGTAAGTGCTTCATTTTATACCCTTGGCATTACCCTGCAGTACTGTTTAATAAGCATCATGCCTCTGCTTTGAGGATAAAATACCAGAAAGTCCCTAGGAGTAGCTTCACACCTGAACCTGCCTTCTGTGCATCAACAGCTGCCGCAAGAATTATTTTTCCTCTCTAGACAGTCCAAATAAGTACCTGAAACTGGCTCCTACAGTATTGAAATGAGTCCAACATAAGATAAATATGCAGCCATTAGAAAAACCCCAATATATTAAGTGCTCTAAAATCAAAACAAGGCATCTTAAATCAAGCTGAATGCATCTGAGTAGGTTTTCATTATCTAGATTTATCTTAGGTACATGTCATTTCTTTCTCATTAAATTTCAATATAAATTGTAGGCATAAAAATATTAAAACATATTTTCTTCTCAAAATGACTAAAATGTGATAAAAGCCCACACAGTACTTTCCTTTGCCTTGATGTTTGCAAGAGAGTACCATATGGCTTGTCTGAATCCCTCAACGAGAGTTTTCCTGAATTCAAAACTAATTTGATTTGGCAGCTCCTTCTTTAGAAAAATGTAAATTCCCATAACATGCTTTAAATTATATTCTAGCTAACAAAACATTATTTTCTTGTTCTAAGTACAAGAAAGCTTTTACACATTTTTCATTTTCATTATAAAAGTAAATTTTTCAGCTTTCAGGACTGACAGTAGTATTTTTTCTAAACAATCTTCTCTGCACATCACTAATAAAGTAATATTTCATAGTTGTCTCCAAGCCTCCCCTGTATCTCAACATATTAGGGCACTCCAAAGATCCAGAGTATATGATAATCCTTTTCTTAAATGACTCTGCAATTGAAGAAAGAAAATCAAAGGAGAAAAGCCTTATTGAAACCCATTTTCTCCTATAGGGAAGGTGCAGCACAAAATCCTCATGGTTGGCAAAGGCCAGGCAGGTAGCATTTGACAGACAAAATACTCTGGGTTGGCTTTCCAAAGTTGTGCTACAGAAGACCATCCTTGCTATGACCTGCCTTCCAGAGCAACCAAAGTAATTAAATTGACAACTAAGGGCTTTTCTGAAGAGATCTGCTTACAGGACACGCAGTATAGTAGTCTGGTTTTGTCCTGCATTTCACACCAGGATGAAATCACTCCTTTATTTTTCAGGATGGATGCAATAGCTACAAGCAGAAATTGCTATTTAGTTACACCTCAGAGTACAAAGTAGCTTGGTTGCTTCTGTGGGGCTCAAGAACCCTGGGCTACAGGTTTTAGTACAATAAACCTTCCTTTCAGCTGTCTTACAGGCTTTTCTTTACAGCAAAGGAAAATGAAGCTTGTGTGACTGTTGCTCACAGGTACAGGTACACAGCAAGACAAGTTAAGAAGCTGAGAATTTCCACTGAAGTTTCACAGGAATGTAATAAGAACTTCACATCAAAAGTGTCATGAAGACCGGGAAGAAGGGAAAATAAATGAATAAATAAATAAAAGATTGTGGTCAGCTGACAAAAAGACTGCAAAACAAGCTTAAGTTGACAGGTTACCAGATCACCGACCCTGTGGAGAAGTTTGCACAAAGGAGACAAGTTTCCACAGGACCTTCCACCAACTTTGTTTGTAGACACGCTGATGGGCATGAAGCCATGGGAAAAACAGCCATTATTAGGTGTACTGCACCTCATTTCCTTAGTTACATCTCCACACCTTTACAGCCAGACATTTCTGTGGTTGAGAGTGACCTGCACCAGGCTGAACAGACAAGGCTCTCTGGGAGGCAGGCACCTTTGAACATCAGACCCACAATAATGGAGAGATGGCAGGAGGAAACAAGTGAGCATCAACCCCTTCCTTGCTATCTGAACAAGCCATCAGCTCAAATGATCCTTAACAAGGGGAGCTGTGGTTGTAGACCTGGTTTTCTATCTCCAGCCATTAAGGGATAGAGGTATACTGTTCTAGGAGTAATCTCACTTCATTAAAATTATGATTTGAAAAGCAGGAAAACAAGAGGAAAAAAAGTTGTCATCCCCCAAAACCAAAATGTAGGCAATTCAGAGGGTGCAGCAGATTTTCTGTATCAAAGCACAGTCCTAACTAATCTTACAGAAGCAATTCTAATTAGGCAGGAAATGAAGAACAGTTCATTCAGACTGGCTGAAAGAACAGTGGATTGATTTAAATCAAATCACTGATTTTAATCACGGATTTAAATCAACCAAGCAGGACACCTTGATTTAGTTCATCAACTTTAATCTTGTACTTTTTACTTTTTTCCTAATGAAAGTTCATTCATTTTGTTAAGATAATGTGGGGAATTGTAAAAAGAACACACTTCATGTTAAAATGGCTTAAAATCTTTATTCTCACTCAACATTAATGACTTGTGACATCAAAGCTTGAGCTGACTATTTTTTTAACAGTTAAAAACCATAGCTTTTCAAATTCATTCACATTTTAAAGCTCATAAAACACACTGCAAATTATTTTAGAGATTGTAATAAATCTAGGTCTTAATAAATGTAAAGATTCCTGCTTAGGTCTCTTCTAAAACTGGGTAAAAGAGCTCCAGTTTGAGACAGTCCAGACTTTAATCCATTTCTGTGAAAGAACATTAGAGCCCACTAGAAGATAATGTATTATGTAATTTAGGTACACCTATTGAAAGTATAAAACCTGACATTGTGCAACATTCTTTTCAAAAAAAAGAATTAAAAGCTGTCGAGATACTTTTGCAACTGTGTTAATACAAAAAATATGAGGAAAATGGTGCTGAGATGACAATGATGAACTGTTCAGAGTACTCTGAATATGAGATAGAAATCCTGATTAAATGCTATGCTAGGAAAAGAAAAAGAAAGCTTCATACTTTATGGGGGACAAAAAATCCTGAAGCAAGTGTAAGCAAAAAAGGAAGAGGACACGTAGGGACAATCCTTGTGCTGGAAAAGACCTGGAGGTGACAGAAGAGCAGAACGGATTTCACGTGTAGGTACGTGTAATACAATGTGGCAGCAGCATAGAGAACAACAAAGTGCATTAATAAGAATGAAGACAGACATTAAAATGAACTAAGGGATGTTTCAGGAGAGTGGACTGAGAGACACATCATTTCTAGCACACCTAAGCGTTACCAGTGTACAGCATTGGTGTTTCATTCAGTATTGTTTCCTTTTTTTCTTCCTTCAGAGCCTTGACAGAGAGAAAAGTTGTAAGAAGACACTCATTTTGTATCAGTGCACATCAAAACATACCTTTCCATATAAAACCCAGCAAACCAAATACAGATTTACATCAGCTAATAAATACAAGACAAAAGCACAGGGAGCTTGTAGCCGAGCAGTATCTCATTTTAATTGTCAATACAATTCTGACTGTTTTTGTTAGGGAAAAGTTACAGATGAAAAATATCAACTCCTAACCTTTATGAGCTACTATTTAAATCTCCACCAGGGTGCTGGGGCTCTGCTAAAAATGAGCAATGAAAAAATGGTGATGCTTTATTCATTAGTCGTGCCCTCAGTAGGGATTCAAAGCCGCGGACTCAGAGCTGCCTCTTTTCCATGTCAATGTCCTGAGCGCCTTTCCCTTCTCCCCTCAGCTCTGCAAAGCTTTGACAGAAGGAGGGGGATGGAGCCCATCTCAAACCATTCTGAGCCAAAGCAGACCTAAACAAAACCGACAATCCCTTCCAAAAAAGATTAAGTATGTTTGATTTGCTCATATTCTACCTCGGAAATCTCTGAGGATAATTTTTCCACTCTTACTGACAATGTTCCTGAGTAGGAAAAGATTTACATTTGAATTTGAAGTGTTAAGGTACTTTTCCTTACAAACTATGGGAACCTGAAGCACAAAGTGTCAATCTGCTAGCTGAGGCAGATGCAGTGATTCTGCTTTTATTTTTCTTTGACATGGCAAAGAAAAGAAGGACTTTTTAAACACCACTTGAGAGCACACAAGTGATAAGAACAGTCAATCCAGAAGAAACATTCAGAGGAAAAACAGACAAAACCAAGCTACTGTGGGCAAAGGATTTAACAAAAACTCCAGACTGCTGGCCTTTGGTGTACACGTCAGATAAATTAAAGTACAGTGTAAACAGCAATGCAGAATTTCTCCTGCTTTATGATTAGGAGCTTCATCCACTTAGTTTTGTTCATTTGCTTTGGAGGTAACATTCCAAGGCCCAAGCTAGATAACCTGTGCACTCTTGGTAATTGAAGTTATCTACCTGCAGCTCCAAGAAATTAAAAGAACACAGCTGCAGGTAGATTTGCTGGGTACCACAGTCTTGGAGGGTTGACCACTACAAATACATGCCATAGGACAGTTTACAACATCTTAAATAGTTACATCCTTCCCATAACATCACCTAACTGTGCCAAAAGAAACACTCTGCAAAAGCATGGATGTGATGCCAGTTAAGAGTGGAAGTGGTGGCACCAGGAAACAAAACCAGCTGCATTAACTAACAGCAGTGCTGGCATGTTAGTCTCTAAGCATCTTTGGCACACTGTCTTCTCCCCCACTGCATCCCAGTAGGATTACCTAGTGCAGTTTACACCACAGACCAGACATGTTTTTGAAAGTTGTGTTTGTTAATGTCATCTCACCCTCCAACATTATGCAATTTGCCAAGTTTATACAATTTGGTGTGGATTGTTCAACCTTGACCTCCCTTTCCAGCAGAGGAGAGGAAGAGAGAGGACAGAAAAGCTCTCTCAATGTCAGCATTTAACTTTCTCCTCTCAAGTCTTCACACCTGCATCTTTTAAAATTACAGGTTTTAAGTGACAGTCATACTCGTTTACCTTCAAAATTTTTTAAAACAAAACCCCATACTTTCTATGCTTAGAGAAACTAAAATCCATAAATCCATAAATCACACTATTATAGCTGGACAATGAAACTGGTTCAAATGCTATTTCAGGGCCCTGAAGATGCCTCATGAGGTACTTTATCATCTATCTCAAACATAAATTTATCACACAAACAAAAAATAGTATCAGAACACACACCTACACTGCTTATAAACCTCAGCCTGCACAAGCCCCTCTAACAGGAGGAAAGCTGCATTGTCTTACAAACAATTAATTCATCCTTGAATTTATGTGCTAATTTTACAAAAATCACTAAGTTTGTTAAATTTATATATTAAAGAAAAAAAATCAAACCTTTGGGTAATCAACAGACCCCCCCCCCTCACCAAGACAGAGTATTTATTTAGTAAAATAATAGCTATCCCAGCTGGTTTTGGCACGCCTAGCTGGATACACCTATGCCAGCTGCTGCAGTCAGATGCAAATCAAGGACAGACTTTTCCCTGTTTTCCATCACAGCCAGAATTGCTATGCCTAGTCACTTATCATAACAGAAACACATGCTTAGAATAATTACTAAAAAACACCTTACTCTGTACTTTTCACCAGATTTCACTCTGCAGATTAATCAAAGCATAAAACCTAATGATAGGTTAAACCTTGGACTTAGCTGTTTTCAGAAGGACACTTGCTATGTGCTGACACACCTCCTTTCTTGCCACTTCTGTATTTTTTCTATTCATCTATCAAAGAAACAATCCTATTCTTGCCTTGTGGAAACAGCCACTGGAGAGAAGTGAATCATATTTTAACAAGCAGTCTTTGGCTCTGTTCTATTCAAAGGAGCCACACATTCAGGATAACACTTTGGCAATTTTCTTTTCTACCTGACTTCACATTGTAATTTTTGTGAAGAACACATTTAAGCAGGTGTCTTCAGAACTATGGCTTTTTGATCTTAGGTAATCTTCTGGGTTTTTTAAAATGTCTACATATTTATGCATCAGTATTTTAAGAAAAAAATCCAATCTGAATAATTCTTTCCTCAGAATTATGATCCATCACCTTAGCTTGTGGTTTGTCTTCCACTGAACACAGAATGCAGCATTTCTTGTTTTCATTGTTTACACAGGACATGTCATCTTAAACAGGGTTTACATTCTTCTGTGATAGCAGGTGCTTTTCAACCAGTGTATAAAATTATTTTCATGAACAACTTGTTTTTCTGGTTTCAAAAAAATCCCAAAAAACCACATTAAATAAGTTGTATAAATGCTAAATCTTGTTAAAACACTCATTATTCCTAGCAAAAAAAACCCAACCAACCAATCAACCAACAACAACAAAAAAACCAAACCCAAAAGAAAGTTCAACTAGAGCTTAATAGCATTACAGTGGGTATTTCCAGCCAAATAGTAAAACTTTGATAGCTGATAGCTAAATAAAATTATTTTTGATTATAAGATTTACACTTGCAGTTTAAAAAGAAGTGCATGTACAATCTTTTTGAAAAAATGACATTCTAGCTATCTTTTTTTTTTTTGAGGGATAACTTTAAAGTTTATATCTAATATGAGCTGGAGCTAACACATCTGGTTTTAAAGGAATATTGCAAATAATAAGTTCAACATTTCACAGTTATATATGACATGTTACTAGATTTTGAATTATTTAATTACATCAAAGAGAGACTTTCTTCCATGGTTACAAAATTTTAGATGATCACTTTCCTGTAAAAAAACCCCAAAACCAAAACAACCAAAAACCTTCAAACTTGAAATTTGGCACATTTCAGGGCTTATGGGCTGGAAACCTAACAGGACTTTGGTGTATTCTGTAACTTGTTTTTGCTACTGTTGAAAAAAACCACATTTGTGACCAGGTTATGACTTTCACTCTCCCTGGCACCAGTCTACAGCAAGAGAAGGGATCCAGTTCAGCTCTTCCAATGCAACCAGTCTGGCAAGTGGAAATTCTGATTTACTAAGAATTTTACACACTTCTGCAGAACCCTATAAATAGCAAAGTAGAAGCCTACAAAGATGCTAAACTTTAATCTGTTAGGATTCAATCTCTGCATTATTCTTTCACCTACATATTCCTGTAAGATATCATTGAAGGGCAAATAAAATAGTATGAAATATTCCAGTTAGCAGATGAAGATAGGACTTTTCAAAATATTAAGAAACTGCTATATGCACTCAACTGAAAAATAAATTAGATAGAGATTTTACATTTCAGGTTTCTGGAAAGAGAAAGTGGGTTAAATGTAGGGTATGTATGTACCTACACATCTGTTCATATCTATGCTCATTCACACCATAAATATGGACAGATTTGACAAAACCTTCTTTCCAATCTCACAATCAGATATTACTGAAACATCAAATAAAAAAAAAAAGTCACCATGCCTCCACCCCCAAACTAGTGAATTCATTACAATTTCTTGAGATTTCAGCTTTCAAGTTTACTTTAAGTGCACGAAGAAAAGATGAAACGCAATAGCTGTGGCCTGAGTTCTGATTTCAGCTGCAGCTGCATAAATTACTGAAATTTAAAAGTTATTCTAGATTCATACTAGAGCAACTAAGATCTGACTCTACATTTTTAATGTCATCATGTATATTTTTTAAATCACAGTGGGAAATTTTGTTATGGCCACCAGAACAAAACACTGAAAGCTGATTATTTTAAATCTCTGTGTCCTTGCTTCCCTCCCTGCTCAAGCCAGTCAACCAACACAGCATCATCTTTCAAGCTGAATCTAAATTTATTCTCTTAAACACACCAGTCAGTTTTCATGTTTAAAGCAGGGTGCAAGACTTTATGTAAACCAAATACCTTAATTTGAATAATTTACTGCTGGGAAAATTATATGTTCTATATCTAGAGTAACAAGCAAAGTATCAAAACAGAAAGCCACAACCAACCTATGAGTATTAGAGAAAGGAAGGTCTTTTGGCTAAAGCTCTGAATAAAGAACAAGGACACTTGTATTCTTGTTCTGCCACCAAAAAAAGAAACAAACAACTTTGTGCATTAGGCAAATTGTTTTCAAACCTTTAAACCAGCTCTATATTAATTTGTGATTAAACAGTATTATATTCTGTAAAAAAAATAATGATTTTGTGAGTATAGTTAAATGATCTAACACCTGACTACTGAAACTCAATTCAGGTTTTCATCAAATATGTAGTTTTAAACTCTGCTAGGTTAAACGCTGAAGGTACCTAACAAATGGCGACAAACTGTTCTGACATAAAGGCAAACACTTGTATTTCATTAACACAAAACAATTACTGTATTATCTATATCATTAGAGTTTCAGCACGCAAGGTACCATAAACCCTAAACAGGGCAGCAATTCAAAGTGGTAACTCTGCCTTCCTGTGGCTGGTTGTTTACCTTTTTTGATTTAAGCATATTCACATCTAACCCAGGTGCTCAGGTGGGCAGATGGAAGTTGGACAGCAGTTCTCTTACCTGACACTCTCCTCTGATGCGTGCAGTGCACACAAACAATGGGTTAACTGTCTACATGCACTGCATGCATCAGAGGAAAGCATCAGATAAGACACTTAATGGATGTTAGCTTTACCTAGAGATCATGAAGCAGGCTGAACCTGTCCTGTAACATCCTTGCAGATCAAAATGAACTCTAAAACAGGCTGGGTTTCAAACATAATGCCTACACTGACACAGTAAACGACTTGCTGATGTCCACATCCTTTGGGAGCAAAAGAAACCTTGACAAAAGCCCCACAGTTTTGCCCAGAGGTTTCTCTGGCCTTCAGTCTTATCCAAGCAACTCACAGGACTCCCTCTGTTGAGTCTCTTTCAGGCTAATGAACTCTTTGTTTCACAGCAAACTCAAAGAGATCGAAGTGATTTTGCTGACTTTTGCCCAAACAGGCCAACACAATCGGGTTGAAGGCAGAACAGCTCAGGAAGCAATGTCAGAGGCCCGGGCCCACCGAGGCACATGGGGTTTTACCAAACACTTTGTTACTGGATTACAGCACATGTGCTCCTTTGGCTGACCTGCATTTCCACTCCAGGGATGGGTATTGAGGAGTAGCTGCCTCTGAAGTAACCACAAAACCTGCTATTTAATCCAGCTTCTATGGGAATTGCAAAATAACCCCTCTCAATGCACAGTTAGTATAAAAATTCACCAATTTCCACAGAAAAATCTGAAATTGGTCTGATAGTGACACCTCTGTGGGGTTTTACAACACACCAGCCTTATATATCTGGGGAATAAATAAAATGAACAAAGACAGTAATAATTTTTCAAGTGATTCTTTAAGATAATCTATATGTATTGTAAGTTGAAATACTGACTTATAAAGTGCTTCTGAGATTCTAACCTCCAGGTTTAACTGCATGAATTAAAAAAATTGTTATCATTTGACACCCAACTGTGAAAACAAAACCACCCATTTTCTGTTTCGGAAAAACAAAACAGATTTTGCTTTCAGCTTGTTTTTCATGAAACACAATGTGGGAAGAAGCAGCTTTAAACTGCTGCTTTTAAGTGTCACTTGGAGGCACGGCTACTTAGAAAATTACACCCATAATACATTGTATTACAAATGCAGCTCCAGGTCTCTTGGGTATTAACCTCATGTTCTTAACACAATTTAATTTGGCTGTGCTGCCTGTCAGAAAACTGAGAAGAGAAAGCAAGACTTCGTAACTTTTCCACTACAGCACAATGATCAGTCCTTCTAGGAACTTGCTATTCCACTATACTCAAAATCACTGTGTGCAAATACCAGAATTACTCCTTTTCACTTTCTTTTATATTTTCTGTTCAAAAATTACATGATAGCAAAAAGCAGTCAGTGCAGAAAGTATTAAAACACACGTCTAATCTACTTGATTTTAGAGATGTCAGCATATTTTTACCTGTTATTACAGATTTGCAATCTTCCATGCTGCTCAGATACCACAATTTCTCTCTGCATTTCAAATGCTGGCATTGTTAGGGCTTCTATTACTGTGGCATGAAGCAACCTGAAGACTCAGCCTGCACCGCACCAGGCGCTGCACATCTCTGGAGGCAGACAGACACAAACCCTTGCAAAAAAAGCAAGGCAGAAGGACAAAATGAAAGGCAAAGCATTTCTTCTTCCACTTCTTCTCCCCACTTCCCTGCCCTCAAAGAAGCTGTGGGAAGTAGGATCTGGTGAGTAGACACTGATGTGCCTTGGAGGTGAGAAGCTGGACCGCGGAGCTGGGAATGCCACACCTGCTGCTCACCAGCAGCCTCAGCTGCACACAGAAACATGGAAACCTCACTCTTTAAGATTGATCTTCATCAAATCCTGGCCTAAAGTTGCAGAAGGGGGCAGACCCATCACTAACAAAGGGCCAGAGACAGAAATCAGCTTCTCCAGAAAGATTAACCCAGGAATTCAATTGTAAATATGCCATCGCTGTGGAACCTTGGTTGGCTTGTTTTAACTGGTGAAAAGGCAGCCTGTGGGAGATGAGAGGGGCTAAGAGGCAAGGACAGCTTCCTTCGTAGGGACAGCACATTTCACAGATTCAAGAGATCCTAAAACCTGTTAAGTCCTGGGCTCGCAGCCACAAGCTCTGTGAGCACATAAAGGCCAGCTCTGGAGGAGTCCAGACAAAACAGACACCAAGAGCAACAGCTATTTCATGCTTTTCCACGCCTGGCTTACAAAATTGACATTTCCCTGCGAGTTCTCCTGTTAGCAAACCCCCATGGATGCTGCTACCTAGGGCTGACGAAAAATGAAGCATGAGGAAAGGAGGCAGAGTCTGCATCTGCTGGTGCAGGATGATCAGCCATAAGCAAGAGATGTACTGTTTGCTCGACCGCTCTGAACACTCACCACTTACCACATAACCTCATGTTTTACATCAGAAAAGTGTACAGCTGGCAAAGCTGCTCCTGGATGGTAACCTTATTATTTTTAATAGGGAGGAAGAATTAAAAAGTAGCAGGAACCACAGAACAATAAGCCTTAATAAGCAACAGATATTTTACTTCAGTTAAAAATTAATAATGAACATTTTTAATCAGGGTCCTTCCCAAAAATGTTAACTCAATCAGAGATATATTTCTGGATGAGCAAGACAGCAGAGACATTAACATGAACTTACACAGTTAATACTGCTTTTTGGGTGATCAAAGTGACATATAATGGAGAAATCTGATCTCCTGAATTGGCCCCCTTAGTCAAACCCCAAGCAGTTATCCAACTTGGCATTCCAAGGCTAAGCACTGTTTCTGAAGATTAGTATATCTCCCCACAACATAAGATTCCCCCAAAAGTCTGTTATTATAGTAAGTGAAATTCTGCAATCCAGTACAAAAAATGCTCTACTCGTCATGTCAGCATTAATGCATTTGGAGATTAAAAATCCCAACAAATTAAACACCTAATATCCCAAATCCATCCCAACTCAGCAAATTCAGAGCTGCAAGTTGTCAAAGAACCAAATTTTTCTTATTATTTGGAGAGATCTCTGAAGATATCCTAAGAGAAAAGCAAACAAAATCCTGCTATGCCTTTAGAAATTTAATTTTTTGAATGAAAACTTTTGAACAAGGATTTGTAATAAGGTATTTAAAATTTAGTTTAACCTTGTCTGTATATTTCTTCAGTTTGCTTCGGGAATTTAGACCCCTCATCTTGGAAAACATGCCAAACAGAGCCAGTTGAAGAGAACAGGCCCTTAGATACACGTCAAACAGACATATGTGCTGTAAATTAAAAGCATTTTCCCCAGCTTTTATAAGGTGTCATCAGGCAAATCCCCAACTATAACAGGATCCACAACACAAGTTGTTGATAGCTGCAATCCCCACACTTCCCTCCCCTACTCTTCTTTCCTACCCAATTGCAAACAAGTGTAGAGCACAAAGTGTTCCCTCTTCGTGTATATAAAATACAAGTTCAGGATGTAACTCAGCCCACATTTCCCCAGCTAGAAACTAACCTAACTTGGACTCATCTCCATCTGGAAGAAACACGTGACAGGACATTATGGGGGAAAAAACTGCACAGGGGACTCATCACAGACCCAACCCAGGTGCTTTTTCAGTAATGCCAGTTCTTCCCACATAATCTCATGGCACTCTAAAAACTGAGTGTTATAAAGGTGAGCTGTGCAAATACATTTTGGGGTTTTTTTTGCTGTTAAACACATGTGAAACGTTCCACGTCACATTAAAAGGACCAGCAAACAGATTTCCAAAGAAAGGAAGTAATAAATGACGACTTTACTCTGCTTAGCAGGATACTCTGTCACGTCTCCAGGACCTCCATTAATGGTCCCAGTCCTCCCTTGGTTTTCCACTCATTACCTGCAGGCCTAAAATGCAAACAGCACTGTGCTCTAAAAAGCTTGCTCCTGCCAAGTACAGAAGCACAACTCCCAGTTCTTCTGGTGTTCATCACTTACAGCTTTGTTTTATATGGTGTTTTTAGAGGAGGTGGGAATACAGCTCAGCACAGCAGAAAGTTAGCTGAAGATACATCTTTAGGATTACCCAGCTCTGGATAGATGCGTATCCACTGCGCCCCTGAACATCCTGCAGATCACAGACTCATAAGAAAGTCTGGGTTGAAGGGGCTCTGGAAATCATCCAGTTCAACCTTCTGTTTAAAGGAAAGCCCAGATCAGGTTATGCATGGCCCTGTCAAGCCAATTCTTAACTCTTTACAGTGAAATACTACATTTTTATTTAATCCTCTTCAAGTAAGTTAACAAGCGTAAGAAGAACACTCAAATACCAGGTGGGTGTTGACTTTAATGGAGGCCTTTCATTTTGACTGATTTTCATAGATTAAATTTTTCCTTCAAGGAAAGATGACTTCTAATACAGTTTCAAGACTGAAAGCAAATGCAAGGTTAAAAAGTTACTCCAAAATCACCCAATATCCTCTAGCTCTAATATCCAAATCACCCAATATCCTCTAGAGTTTTTTAATAACATGGAGATAACAAACAATAAAAATGCAGCTCCAGAGACTTTACCAAAGCATCCTAGAGACCTTGTATTCCAGTTGCCATTTGGTGTAAAACCCAAGTCACAATATTGTTCTCCAGCTAGAGACAGAAAGAAGCTGGTGAGCTGCTTTGTAATTATTGTGTGACAGTACTAGAATACCTCATTTGTGTTGGACTTGGATCTGTCTAAATCTTGCTGGTATCAATCAGCTTCAGCTGGATCAGATCCATACCTGAGAATTTAAGCAATTTAATTAAGGCTTTGTCAATCCCAAAGTTTGTTCAAGAAGCATCTTGCCATTAACTGAAGAGGACAGGTTGTTCTTTTAAACTTGTAAGGCTCTCCCTTGCAGACCACAACAAACATTTTAGGTCCTTAATCTACAGCTAAGGTTAATCTGTTTTAACAATGTCCTAATCAGCTAAGATGTGCTGGATATTGATGAGAAAGAAAGCAGAACAGAGCCTTGATTAACTGAAGGGCAAATTAAATTTTCAGCTGAATCCTGGGACACTGGGTAAAAAACAGGTGGAAGAAGGAGGAAAATTTGTCTCCTGAAGAATACGGAAAGGTCTGAAACTCTCTGTGCAGAAGAGAGAGGCAGGAGAGGCATTTGGACAAAGAATTACGACCAATCAAAACTGGAAGGCTCAAAGGGTGCTTCCATTAAGAAACTCAATATCAGATTAAGACCACAGGGAAGAAAGAGGCTCTGAATGTGGGTTTTATTAAAAGGAGTATTTTAAGGGAAAAAGAGAAGAAAAAGAAATATGACTTCAAGTTGTGAAAGAAGGCTTCCTGCCTGCCCTGAACTCTGCACCTGATTGCTAAAATAGGTGCTATTTGCCCTTTCAGTAGCCACCTCTGTGGATTTTATCAAAGACTTTTGGTTGGAAACCAGGATCACCACCTCCTTGTTAGGAAGAATTACAGCAGTATTGTTAGATATGCCTGGGCCACCAGTCTCCAAAACACATCAGCAGCTGCTGAGAGGGCACTTTGTCTCTTGAGGCTGTGATTAACTATTCTGAACCTGATGCTGGGAAGCAAAAGAAATAAGACTCTGCAGCCAAAATATGAAGTCAGGAACTTAAGAGCTGATCATCAAAGAAATCATTCTCTAGAACATATGCAGACAGGACATGATCTGTACCATTACAGGCGTATGGCGAAATGTTAAGAAGTAACATTTCTTGTAACATAAACTGCAACAAATCAAGGGAAACACATCACTGAAAGAATCATGAGGAAAAAAAAATTTGCTGATTTACTATTTAAGTAATGTCACTCTACATGGATCAGAATTTTGCTGTTCTTGTTAGTCAAGGTTCCTCTCATAAATATCACCGAAAGAAGCATAACATTGAGAAAAAAAAAAACCAGTAAAAATGTAAGGAAGCAAAAACAACTAAATAACAAGAGGTTAGACAGCAAAAAATTCAACTGATTAATTTTTAACTGAATTGAAAATTATTCAATACCAAACACTGGCAAAATTAGCCCCTCAAAATTTTTTACATGACATAAAAAAAATTTCAAAGAACATTGAAAAAAATTAAGAATCTTAATTTCTTCTGACTTTATTAAATCGCTAAATACTTTGTGGATCTTAAGCTTCCTAATCTGTAATGAGACTTTAGGTACTATAAGCTATTAAAAAATTCTTCGTTAAGTTTTCTTGGAAAATTATCAAGACCAGTATCTTTTGTATATCTCTCCAAACTGTGGTTTAGTAAGTAGGGCTTTCTGAATGTGGTTGCCCATATGTCTTAGTAATGTCAAAATCCTCTTTGAGTTTTAGCATACAAATTAATTTTGATTCATGAACAGTCCTTGAGCTAAGTAAAAAATTGCTTTTACCAGTATCTGAAACATAAAGAAAACCTACCAAAAATGCAGCTGAATACACTACTACTGACACTCTTGGCTTATCTATTCATGCTGTAAAATTTCCATTTCAGCTCCTCAGCAACTCCCACTTCTCTCCCTTTAAAGGTAAGTATTATCAGGGCTAAGTATGCGTTACAAAAATTTGATTGATTTTTTCTATGCTGACATAAAGCTTACCAAGCATTTGTTAGTAAAACACAGTCCTAAAGTCATAACTCAAGATATTTATCTCACTGTATTTTTTGTTACCCCCAAAAGAACCATCTACAGCCATCCTCTGACTCTAAGAAAAAATTAATAAAGCAGTAAGCTCAGGTAAAACTGATTTCACCTAACTGTAATTACATTCAGTGTGGGGTTTTATGCTGCTTCAGCATCACCTTTATGCTCAGATGAGGGAAAATGGCATCTCTAGGGAACTAACAAAGAATAGTCTTCCTCACAGGGAATCATGCCCTCTTGACTATGAGCAGATACTGTTTAGACAGCTGACTGAGATGCACACCTGCCTGAGTGGTCAGATAAACTCCCGTGGTTACTGTACTCAAAATATTTGGGAAAAAAAAATCCAAACAGTCAATAGCATTTTTAAGAAAGTCATCAACAGAAGATGACAGTCAAATATTCTGTGCATAAGCCTGCAACTGTTGTAGCTCTGCCTTGGACAGGAACATTTACAAACTCAAAGCTACCAGAAGCCCTCCCTAGAGAGCAGGGATACCCAGCAAATCCACGCTGGCCACTGCTGCAGGTCTCCTCCCTTAGGTAAGTGACTTTGGATACCTGAGAAGTCCCAACACACAAAATAACAATATAACATAATGGAGCCTCAAGGATTGTTCAGATATTTATTAAGATTTGGTTCATATGGTTGCAAAAAAAAAATCATCCTCATTTCTATCACACAGGTACGTATACTCCTGCTGATTTTGTAGTCACTGGTTTGCAAGATGAAATGCTGAATAAGCAGTTTCAGTATTTTACAATTTTTGCAGACAAAAAATAAAGGTTTTGTAGTAGAAATGCTGACATTAACTTGCTCCAAGCATTACCAATATTTTTAAAGTCAAAGAACTACAGCAAAAAACAATATTTGCAAAATCATGTAATACATCAGTGTTGATAGCATTACTTTTCACAGAGTGAAAAGTGATGGATTTCTTTCCCCAAAGATTGGAAGATATTTCCCAGACACTGCATACAGAGAGAACACTGCACAGGCATTTAATCTAGTCTCTGGTAATAAAACATTCAAAATGTTTAGAGGATGTAACTGACACCAATGTATGAAACTTTATTTCATAGAGACATTGATACTGAGCAAACTACATATAAAGATTCTTCAGATATCTCAATTAAAAACCTACAGAATTTTTAAAAGATATCACCATTACCATAAATCACCAAGATTAAAAAAAAAAAGCATGCAGTGGTTTATGTTACTTCTACAAGTTAATTTAATAGCCTCAACTAATAATAACAACTAGAATTTGAAACAATCTTCTAGTATAAGTAAATAAATGTATATGAGAAAAAAAGCTGCTTATAGTTTTAAGACTGCAACAATTAAGAACTTGCAAGCTGATTTTTCAAGTCTGCTCCTGTGAGAAAGATAGGATTAACAAAAAAAAGTCCTTTCTTGTACTTTGTGCTCTCCAATACAAGGAAAAGAGAGGTAGAAAGATACAATAATTCACAGTAAGGACACAGAGTTTCTGTTTCAAGGGAAGAATCCAAAATTTTTCCCATTTGTTTTCTGACAAAATTTATCTAGGAATATTTTGTCAAGACTAGCAAGTTTAACAACATATTTATCTATTTATTTCTAACTTCCATCCCAAGCAGCAGTGATCCTCCCTTCAGCATTTTAAGCTGCTACGCCTTATCTTTTACAGAGCTGTCGGCTCTTTCTGATTTCATCATGATCGTCTCTTGATGATCTAAACTCACTTTCTGATACACATACTTTTTAAAATTTCCTGGCATTTCTTCAAGTCTTTAGTCAGAATCACTTGGGATGAGCTTATCTCCCACAAAAGATAAGAGAAGAGCTGAGGGAACTTGCTTTGAGACAAGGCCAATAAACTTCTAGTTTCGAAGTTTAAACGTGCCATCGTTGATTGTAACAAGTCCTTTTTTACAGACACGCACCTGAGCACGTTTGTTTTCCAGTGAGTCAATGTTACTTGAATCCTTTGCACTTTGGGGAGAGATGATGGGGGAAAGGATCCGCAGTTTTGAGTATCCAGCTGCTCTGCCTCCTCGGGATATCAATATTAGATATTTGGATGGAAATCTATCCGCTCCATTGAACAGGGAAATTAGCTGGTATCTACTGATCTGAAGGACATGTGCAGGGATTTCATTTTCTCACATATCTGCATAGACTGACTGACTGCTGTCACTGTTATCAGTAAATACAGACTTTATTAACCAGTATGTGGCCCTTCACAGGGAAGGGTAAATGCTGCCATTCTTTTTCTTTGCGAGATCACAAAGAAATAACTTAGGTGGTACCATGTGTTGCTAATTCTGAGGGTAAAGAATAATATTGATGACATGAAAATGGATTTAACACACCCTGACCTGCGTGTGCATTTTCTTCCTACAGTGAAAGAAGTAACAATTGAGTAGGGCTATTTCTAGCACAATCTGTATTACCATGCAAGAATCAGGGTTGGGAATGAGCAGAGTTGGTGCAGATTATATCAACACACTATATTAAAGTTCTCTGGACATGTACTACCTCCAGAGTTTTATTTCATTCTTCCCTAAATCTTTGCAGTCATTTTGCGAGAATTGTGTGTAAGCCAAGAGCAAACAAATCCTTGTTACAATCCATGTTTTACATCCCTGCTGCAGTCAGTATGAAAGCTGTCTTTGTAAGGTACATGACAACAGACTGTAAAGGTTTAGTGGTGTGACTTTACCCTGGATTGCTTCCATTGCTATATTCAGACTCTAAATTCAGGAGATGAGGTGCAGCAACAAGAGCAGTGTCTCCCAGAAGGGTTAGATGCACAAAGAGGAGCTGGCTTTTTCTTCTATGCTTTGGGCAAATCTCTTGAGTACAGAACAGAAGATCATCACAAAGGCTGACAGACTGGGATACAGTGAGTTTGAATAGGATTTTATTTTTGTTGTATAGGTAACTGTTTTAATTCAATTCTATATGGGCATTAAAATGAAAAAAAAATATTTTATACTTGAAATAATATGCTTTTGAACATAAAATGAGAGCCAACACACCAGGGGTTATCTCTGCCACTCCCTCCCCCCTTCAATTCCAGCACCATGGGAAACGCTAAAGGAAATCAGAGGAGGGAAGAGACAATATTCTACAGAGACTTGGGACACAGTTGTCTGCTCATGTAATAAGAACTCTGGACTAAAAGTCATTTAAATTCATGGAGCAACTTAAAAAGATAATTTGGGGCACTTTTAAGTGTATTGGTTGCTCCCTCAGAGATGCCAAAAAAGCAAATTAAGAGTGCATACTTACGAGCTCACCAACAGGAATTATTTTTGTCATGCAGGACAACCTGAATGATCAATGCTCCAAGAGCAGCTGTCAGAAAGCCCTGAAGGTCTCCTGCTGGTGAACTTTAAAAGCATAACTAATCCTGCCTGTTTGTGATAGGAAGTATCCTCCCAGCTCTACTGGGGAGGAAATAAAGGAAAAGCATTAGGTCGCAGAAGCATCAAGTGCTTCAGCAGGGACTGCTGTGTTTCCTGTCTCATTTCCCAGCTCTTAATAGCATACTGATTTCCCTGCTATCTCTTCTCTTCAGATGATCCCAGGCCATTGTTCCTCGTCATAAAGTTTCCAAGATTAGAGTGGGAAAGGCAAGAAAAAAAACGAACAGCTCATCTGACCACATTCCCTCTTTCTCCTGCACTTTGCCCTATGCAAGCAACAAACTAGACACTCTGAACAAAATGAAAGCCACTAAGTTTTCTGTGAATGCCTCTGTTCCACCCACCAAAAGCACATACACACATTCAAAGCAGAGGACAAGGCCAGAGGTTTCACCTGATCTAGAAACTGGCTCTGGAGAGATTCATCTTAATTAATTACATCCTGCTTTATAAATCCAGCAGACAACGTAACACATGTGCTACACTGGCTTCAACAATGCTGGAGAAAATGAAGTAGCTGACAGAGGGGAAAAAACTGCCTTTTCAACCTTTTGCCATTTGAAATTAATTGCAAAACATGTATCAGTGTACTGTAAAAAAGCTGAAGTCAATATAAAAATTTGCAAACGTAAGGACCCTCATGTATTTGATTTATACTTAATAAGGATTTTATTTTTAAATAATCAAGATTTTTTTTAAATTAACAAGTTTACTGGCATTTTTGCTACATCTACATAAGCTACCTAGAAAAAGCAGTTATTACCATTTCTGTTTTTCAAGCACAAAAGCTGAACAAAATAAAAAGAGATAAATCAACCGTTTAACACAGATTTGAGCTTAGAGAGCCTGAGTTCATCTCCAGCAGAGTAATGAACTTGACAACCTAACATGGAACACTAAAAGGTTGTATCAGCCCTCATTTCAAGGTGGTTAGGTGCAGGGTCAGCAGCCTGATAGACACCTCAGGTCACTGAGCTGACATCAGTGGGACGAGCAAGCAGGAAGGGAGGTGCAGCTGAAGGACCTTATGAGTGCCAGGCTCTGCACCAAAAGGACACAGCAGCTCTTGGCAGCCCAGGCACCCCCAGCTCTTCCTATTTCCAAAGCAGCTGGAAGAGGAATGCAAATGGTGACTCTCTCAATAATTAGCACAAGCTAAGTGCTAAGGAAGTTACTTCACAGACTGACATTTTTAAGGTGAAGATAATGGGACCTGACCACTCTGCACTAGTTTCAGCAGTTATCAGGTTCTTTAACTTCACACTCTGTTTCAAGTAGAGTCATTCATTGCTTTCTAAATGGGCCTAATTAGTCAGCCCACAGTGTGTGAAACTTCATTTCAAAAATGAAAAAATGACATCCCAGAATACTTAGTTAACCTAAGTTAACTAATCACATACTGCCTAGATTAAAGGCCAGGAACTTGAGAACACAGCTTACATGTTCATGATAAACTGTGGATCTCTGAAAGCAAGGCTGGTGGAAGACTCTGGATAATACATGCCCATGTGGCAATAAATTCATTTATGGTGCCAAATTAGTTTTACAATTTACACTGCAGAGTTTTCACGAAATCTTGCTCCAGTTGTTCAAAATCATCCAGCTTGAGCAGATGTTTAGCAATGAAGCAAAACACTTGGTACCTTATTTTGATGTTGAATTCAGATAAGAGTGAGATAAAACAACTGAAATACAGAATTTCCTCAAATATCCCTGAACAATAAGGCAAAAATAATTGCATATTTAGAGAGCGCTGAGTACTATTGTCTTTAGTGATTATATTTCTAATTGCAATTGTCATCAGCTTCTCAGGAAGATTGTAAAATAACAGAAGTTTCATGAGTGGAAATTGAACAACTGAAAAATTACAGATTTGTAAATAAAATTTGTAAAGCTTTCTAGCAGACAGATTTTTAAACTATGCCCTCTAAATAGTTGTTTCCCCAAGACATAAAGTCCAAGAACAGAAGTCTCTGGTCATGAACCCACAGAAAAAAAAAAAAAAAAAGGCAAAAACAAAAAAACCACCCCAAAACCCAGCAAGGAAACAGGCACTTCAGTACACCTTTTTTCTCCCTAGAAGGCCAAAGTATACAACACCTGCCAACATAATTGCTCGTTTCGATAAAAATACTTAGATGATCTATTTTTCCATGGAAGTAAAGGTTTTTAAAGATCCCTGCAGACTAAACTTATCAAAAGGCATATATGACTTTCCTTCTATTGATGTTTTCATACAATGCCATTGGAGTGAGATACAAAGAACTCATTGCTGCCTAGGAGCGACATCACAGCTACACATTCATGTATAAAATAGAGGCCACACTGAGCAAAGATCAACAATTTAGAGCATTCTCCTGATGAAACACAACTGTATTACCAAAGTATACACAGCAGTTCTCCACCTTGTCTGCTTTAAATGACTCAAGTGACCTGGCCTAAATCACTCCTTCTCTGAAAAATGCACAACTGAAAAATGGTTCTTAGTAAATGGGGCAGGGGAATGCTGAATGGGAAGTTTTAGTGCTCTGTATGTGTCATTCACACTGAACTGCCTCTTTATGAAAGTGGACTTGTCTGTGTTTGAGAATTCAAGAGTCACATTACAGGTCTGCACAGAGACCCTTGGAGGTTTGGTTACAAAAGCCAGACATGGCATTGTGTGTCCCCTGATGACAAGAAGTCAGCAGAGCCTATTACATCACTTCAAAGTGGTAAAGCAAACGCAGGGAAACCCCTGAAGTGATCTGATAAATGATTTTGTTAGTTAGTTTGGCACCAGCGTGTCTGGTATCTAATACTTATGATACACAGCCTACCAAGCACATGGTATTAGATTCCTGCTATTTTGTGTCAACAAAAATGTATGCTGTGACACAGGCCTTTGTAGTAAAGTATGGGAGGAGAGAAAAGTCAGAGGGGAACACATATTTTCCAAATAAATAAGGAAATCAATGAATTGTGCTAGGATTGACTATTGCTAGCAAGCTACCATTAGGGAGAGAACCTCACGATTCAAACCAACTCCAAGCATATCATGTTTCACTACTAATACCAAGTTTTCAAACACAATTCACTATTGGACAAGCCCCCTACCCAGGGTATCAAAAGATCTTTTTCTTCTCTCATGATACATTTCAAGCAATACTCAGGTGTATCGAGTATCAAGACTACAAATGAAGAAGGGAAGCAAAGGAAGGAAGGACAATAATCTAGAGAGTGACCTATTTCACAGAATCATCACAGAGCAATTCAAGTTAAACAGGATCCCAGGAGGTCTCTAGTCCAGCTCCTCTGCTGAATCCAGAGTCAGCCATAAGATTGCATGAGGCTCCTCAAGGCCTTATGTCAGCAGTTCATAGAACCATAAAAGCCCCTGCTCTATGGCAGGCTCCTCACCACAACAGTTCCAGTTTACCCACATCTATCTTTTATCTACAGGCCCAGAATCAGGTGCAGTATTCCCAATGTGATCTAGGAATACCAGTTCAAGGGAGTAGCTGCTTCACTTGACCTGGTGTAGGTATTCTCCTGGTAATGCAGCCCCAGACAGCATCTGCTGTCTGCTTCAAGGGCGTGCTGCCAGCTTGTGGGCATCTCATCTGTTGAGACCTCTGGGAGATGCAGTGAAAACTCAGGAAAAGAAGGTTCTGCAGACTTGGTCTGCATTGAGGACTTCTCATCTGTGCACTGTCACTCAACCTGTCCTGTTCAGCCGCAGGCCAGCATTTTCCTTGCTTATTCTTTTACTGCCCATCCAGTGCTTCAACATCCCATTCCACTTTCAACTCCAGGTGAGCTTTGGCTATCCTAACACAAGCACTGTGTGCCATGGCAACAATTCTGAATCCCTCCTTTGCAACCTGCTGCTGCTCCCACCTTCCTAGTACTGCCCACCCAAAATGAAGCTCAGTTGTGATCTACCTACTTTTTTTTTTGCTGATTAACAGGCACAATGCTCAAAGGAGGGAAGGAAAATACCAGCATGAAGAACTTGCCAGGTAACTTGAAGTCCCCTCACAATCTTGAGCTCCATCATTTCATGGTTGCTTCAGTCATTGATTACACCACCATTTTCTACTTGTTCATGAGCTACAAATCAGGAAAATATTACCCCTGGCTGGTCCATTAGTGTAAGTGTTATAAAAAAAAAATTCTAAGTCCGCTTCAATATCAATTTTATAATTTTAAGGTATTAAGTCTGGTGTAAATAATGGATTTTGTGAAAAAAAAAATGCATTTAAACTGCCTCTAGACTTTGAAGTCTCTTAGTACTCAAATTATTTGATTTACCTACTTTGCTCAGTCATAAACTTGGGACAGTAAGAACTCAGATACAGAGCTGCATTTGATAGCAGTGGTCACTGTACCCAGACTTATGGCAGTAATAAGCCTTTCAGTGTCTGGAGACTATTCTAACTATTAGAAAGATAATGTAATATGAACTTCCAGGCTAAGAAATAGTTTGGTATTGAAGCTTATGGCAAAGCACAGGAAAATAAAGCTTGAGTTGAAAAATACTCTCATCAGTACATTAGCTCTTTTTACTTAGTTTATCTAAAGCAACCAGATGCGTGCAATGAATAAAAATGTCTACTTTGCAGCATTTCAGCCAGTATTAGAAAAATATACACTTGAGGACACAAATATTGGCAGAGGGAATCCTCTGCCTGAATTTGGATATATGGTAGTTTTGTAGGTCATACTAAACTTCAAAGAACAAATACAAAAATTGCCCAATTCTTCTTTTTAATAAATAGCACTTTTGAATGAGAAAGGCTAAAAAAGACTATTTCTTTCACAGTTAAAGCACTCTATAACCACTTTTACTCTTAGCAAAAGGCTTTTCCCCACCCCCACGTCTAGACAGCAGTTTTTTGTGTGACAGAGACCAAGCAGCCCAACTTAACTGTCAGGCAGAAGAAGTAACATCAGTCTTTTTTAGCAGTGTCATCCTTGATACTTTTTTTGGACGAGGCTTTCATTTAACATATTCAGCTGTATCTGATGTAGATGACTGTCTGCTAGGAGAAGACAGATGACCCCTCTATATTATCCTGTACGGGAGTTGCATTGATTTTGCAATACCACCTATTCACTGTTTCAGTTCACGGTCTGGCATTTTTGTCAGTACTGGCAGTTATTTCTCATTCTCCTTCTGTGAAGAATCCCCATCTATCACCCTGCTGGATGAAAGCCACAACAAGTTTTGCTCATCTACAATAAGCACTGTCATATATGGAGCCTGGTGTCCTATCGAAACAGAGCTTATGTAAACATGGTGAGCTGTGTACGTGCCCATCCATCAGCTGAGCCCTAATTACTTAGGCCTGAAGATATCTTGGAGTTGATACACGGCCACCAGCCTCAAGGTTCTTCGGTACTTACAATTTTCTCATTTAACAGAGATATGGACTATAAGAAAGCCCCTATTTAATTTAATTTCTTCCCCTTCGCAGAAATTAATTCATCTGGCTGATTCTCCTGGGATGTGTGTCAGGGTTATCATGGATATAACCTTAAGGTTTCACGAGTTTGAGAAGGCAGAAAGGAAGTATGAGATAGGCAATAAAATGCAGTTTGAAAAGAGTTTTCTGCCTGCAGATGAACACATTGACTTGGCAGTACATGTTAACCAGTATATTCGAACCATCAAGGTCAAGATGAACAATAGCAAGTCCTGAGTACTTTCTGGGAAAGACTTCCCTTGACAAATATAATCAGAAGTTTTTTGTAAGAGAGCTCTATGGACAGGGGATGTGATATTTATTTAGCATATCTCCAAGTTAATTCAACCTGATTAATTTTCTCAAAGATTTCATCGACCCACACTCTTGCAATCCCACACAAGCCTGTGTATCCAAGTGGTTTGGCCAACACACTTTGTGTGCAACATTGTGATTTCAATGCAACATTATCATTCTCATGTAAACAGCTGAGGTAACACTTGCTATGGCACTGTCCTTCGCTTCAAAGCGTTGCTTACTTCAGCCTTCATAAATCTTGGGACAGGTTGCTGTTTGCTGGCCATTTCTCCTTGTTTGTTTGAAATATGTTTGTTTTTCCCTCATGAGATCACAGGAAGAAAAAAAAAAAAACATATAGATGATATTCTGCAGCCTTTTTGTCATTGTCCTGTTGCCAGCAGAAGACACTGTGTTCTGAGTATTCATCTATGTTGAGGCCTTAGCAGAGGACAAGCCTTCTGGTCTCAACACAAACCGTATGTTCTTCAATGTTCCTACTAGGAATGGTGTCCTGGGAGTAGTTGTGTCTCAAACTACACAAACTGTGTCTTCTGTTAGCAAGACAGGCTGTTCGTACAGTCCTCATCCTGCTCTTTCTTTTGATGCTCTCACAGAAACACAAACATGTATAACTTTGACAAATAGCTTCTTTGTAAAATCCCAGAACTAAAACCTGCCTCTTCATGCTCTCCTGAACACCTGCAGAAGAACTTCAAAATCTCCTTCTGTCCCTGGAAGTGTTCAAGGGATTTGAGCAGTGTGTCTCCTGGAAGGTGTCCCTGCCCACAGCAAGGGGTTGGAATGAGATGATCTTTAAGGTCCCTTCCAACCCAAACCATTTTGAGTCTATTGATCCAATATCCAAAATGCATCAGCACCTGCAGATTATGTTATCTGCAGTGCCAAGATGAAAGACCTCCATGCTTACTTGATCTGCAGGTAGCTTTTCTGTGTTTAGAGAAGGTGAAAATCAGTCCTCCCATTGTCCTTCTTAATGAAATACCCAACGACTATAACACGGCTGTGTTGGTACTTAAACATGTCATTATCAGTAAACTTGAAAGACTTATGATAATGGTTAAGGCACAAAAACTTCACAGCATCTAAATGACACATTGTTTCCATGTTTCTTGTCCAGTGTTTACAATTGCCTATAGAACTTGTACCTAGACCCTGAACAGCTGATTAGTTCAATTAAGCTAATTAAAAAAAAAAAAAAAAGCATATCTCAACCTTCACTTGACATTAACAAAAGTGTTTACATGGCACAGTCCCTGGCTTTCCAAGCCAGCAGAGCCTCTGCAACACAACTGATTAATTAAAGAGCGCTGAGAAGTTAACACTGAAGGTTACTGATTAATTGTATGTTAGAGCTGCCTAATCAAGTACCCAGGGCAATAAACAAATACAAAGATATATTACACACTGATTAACACAATTATTTATAGTTCTACTTTTAACTGGTTGCCTGCCATACAGCTGTCTCTAACCTGAATAAACACTGGGGAGGGTGATCAGGATCACTTACTGTATTTCCCAGATGGCTATTAGGGCTGTTTTCCCTGGAAGTGAAACATATGATTATAAATCCTACTTCATGCATGGTCATCATATAGGCATACACGCTGAACGAGCAGCCACACCACAATCGTTCATCATGTATTTCTGAGTGCTACTGGTTGCTATGCATGTCTCCAAGGGCTGAAACTCAGCATTGCAAACAGCTGCTAACCATCATTAAGAGAAAGCAAGCAAGCTACTTTAAATACTACAGCCTCATTTGAGGACAAGATTTACACCCAGAGATGATCAACAGCTCTTTCTCTTATTCGCATTTCTCAGATCTAATGGCAAATTTCTCATTTCAGAGATCTTTGCTTCTACGTATGAATTTCCAATCCCAGACTGCAATACTTCTTCATCTCGTTAAGGCCATTTTTATGGCAGCCCCTAAATCTATCATGTAACCCATTTCTCCATATCAAGAGAAGAATACAAAGATGTGTCCTCACTCCAGTTATCCCGTGTTATCCATATATAACACAAAATAAAACATTTCCTTGCAAGCCCTGGGACAAGTTTATTCACCATTAGGGAGGTCTTTTGAAGGAAAAGCTGCAGGAAGGGTTCTGAAAGAAGGAAACTCTGGAATGATTCTTTTCCCCCAGAAGTCAAGGAAAACAATGTTGCCTCCTGCAGAAATGTCATCAGTTCTCCTCCCAGATATGCCAATTCTGTCTGATTCATACCAAGAAGTCAATGAATAGACTCTGCCTCTTTTGTGTTCACCATCCACCTCTCTCCTCCTCTGAAGAAGAAAAAAAAGAATAAAAATGAAAGAAAAAAGCTCTGCCTCACAGAAGGCAACAATTACTGAGCAAGTCATTACCTGGTACTTCCCCCAGAACTTTCACTGTGCCATACAAAGTTTTACTAGCCATTTTAATGGGCAGAGCCCTTTGTTAGGCTGTCCTTAATATAGTCAGCACAGCAGTCCAAGTACAAATGTTTATTCTTGTCCCGTACTGCACTTTTGTTATAAGCTCCTTATACCTATCCAGTATGACCACAATCAAATCTGCCATTAAATTACTTCTCAGCTAGTAGGAGACAGTTCAAACTTTCCTTCTGTATCTAAATAGCCTCATTTCCCATCTACATTACACTAAAGGACTTTCTACCACAAGACTGGTGTAAGATAACAGGCTCGAGCACATTGTGCCAGCTAATCCTGGGTCCTCTAACTACACACATTTGACTGCTCGCAACAAGATCCACAGCCAATCATGAATTTCCCGTTTTCCATCAAGTTGGTGTGTGTGAGATCCAACAACTCTGGGACACTCATCTTCCTCCATCCTCAGATAACTGCTCTTTGAAGCTGTTCAGGGGAGATGAAAATATAATAGCCTCAGAAAGGGTTTACTGTGATCAGCATCAGGTTTCGTGATCAGCACAAAATAAAAGAGAAGGCCAAAAGCTGATTGATGCCCCCACTGAATATTGGAATATTAAGATTCAGACAATTTACATTGTTAAAAGTCACGATTTTCATACTAGTACTGTCTATTTTTTCGATGTTAAAATTACCATTAGAATTTCTCTTTAACCTTTTTATGGTTTTTTTTTGAAATCTGGTTGCAATTACAATCAATCAAGAGCAAACAAACCCATCTCTTATCTCCTGAATTATGGATTTTGTGACATAAGCGTAAATTATACATTCAAAAATTTGTCTGTCCTTGCTTCAAAAAGTTATTAATTATATAACATTTGAGAGATGTCTTTTGGAAGGCTAATTTTCATAAGAAGCTTTAAATGTACAATGGTGGTGGGGTTTTTTTCTGTCCTTCAGAAACAATTTCCACCCAGCAGAAAAGAACAGTGAGAACGTCTTAAGAATATTGAGCTTCATTCATGTATTTACCAACTCTGTAAATATTAACCTCATGCTCATGTACCAACCACATTTCTCCAACCAGGAACTCTGAAACCCACTGGTTGACCCCTGTAAACACAGATCTCTTCAGAGTGTGTCCCCTGATGAAGTTTTAGATCAAACTTGAATCCAAAGCACCTGGTCTACACGTGCTACACATACAAGCAACACGCTAAAGCAGGCACTGGACCTTTAGTAACTGTTACCATCCACTGAAAAAAAAATATTTCATTAACCAACAGGCAGGCAACAGCTGCTTGTGAAAGCTGTTGAGTGGCCATCACTCTTACAACAAAAATACATCAATCCTCAGCCACTAAAAAAAAAATAAATCTCACTGTATGTTTGCTAAAAGTACAGATTCAGAGATTATATGGGGGCTTTTCCTTATTTTCTCTCATAGATTGGTACTTAGTCTCTACTGTATTGCAAGTTAACTGGTTTCCTCACAGAAAGGTAAGCTAATTCCATAGTAAGAAAAAACACTTCTTCCTTCAATCATATTGCAATTTTTATTCCAGTTCATTGTTACTTGTCTTCTAGATTTCTGTGACTAATAAAACTCTCTACCACCTCCTTCCAGATTTTCCATGACACTGTGTTGCAACAAAATCTCCCCACGTAGCTTTCCACCTACGTTGTCATAGAGTACTTCCGAAAACTAAAAGTAACTGGAGGCAAACATTCCAACTATTCACACAACCAAAGAAAGCCTCTATCAGTATGCTCTGTAGCTGGCAGAAGTTCTCCTAGCATACATGCCAAATCAATAACAGCCCAAAACACTCAGGTAAGAGTTCACAGCTTCAGTAAATTACGCCAAGCTACTGCTGAAGGGTACACCTGCAGTCAGGAGACTAAGTTAAGAGAAGAGCTCTTTCCTCTGTCAGTACAGCCTTGGAAAATGTGTCAGATAGGGCTCATTTCTGTTTCAAATGCCTAGTGACATTCAGTAGTTTCAAAGCCACTGCTCGTAGAGGCCACTGCTCTTCCAGAAAAAAAATACAGTGAAACAATTGAATGAGTACATTTCATAGAGACAATTGCAAATCTCCATATATCTTTACTATTCTGGGGTAGAGAATTACACTGAGCTCTTGAACTGACCTGTTTATCCCAACCTGACACAAGTTTCCCCAGCAAACCTGCCTGGAAAAGCCCTTAGCAAGAAACAAGTTCAGTGCTCATTTTACAATGCACGAGGGAGAGCTGTGCACTAAGTGTTAAGCTGCTCTGCATTTAATATCTGAAAAGTTTATTATCCTTGTAGCACATAATCAGGGAAAAAAAAAAAAAAAAAAGTAGGCACAATAATCCCCTGCTTAGAGATTTGTGTTAAGAAGATGGCAATGGTATTTGAGAATCAACACAAGGCACACCGCAGAAGTAATCTCAACAATCTTAGCAGTACACACAGGCTCCCCACAATCCTCACTCTAGAAAAAGCAATGAAGTTGTCACTGTTCTTCAACAAAGCCATACCTTCTTAACAGCCTCCAATAGCAAAGCCCAAACTTTACATCTGAGAAACATTCATGATGACATTCACATGGATCAGAAGGAAGAATTTTGTGGAGGGCTGTTTATGCTAAAGTATTTAAGTTTTGACATTTCTGTGCTGAAATTTCAAAAGAGCACATCTGTGGGAGTTTTTGATGAATTATGTATCATAAAGACAAGAGAGTTATTAAGGGAAAAAGATACCAGTGAGCAAAAGATTTTTGTTTTTCATTAACCAAAAATGACCTGAAATGTAAAATTATTGAATTCAGTGTACTGTAACCTAGAACTAACCCCATAACCTTCCTCCTGCAACAAAAGATCTAATTATACATCTTGCTATGAAATTTAGTTAAAATACCTTTGGAACACAAAATTAACTTCAGAGTTACCCTTACTGTGTCATCGCTACGTCGCACCTGTGCAAGTGCTCAAGTGCTCTAATTACAGGTTTATAGGATGTATGCCTCAGAAAGTAACCATCTGAATTCCATATAGATATCAGGACAATTATTGTGCAGAAGTGTTTAACACAATGCTAAAAAACCTCAGCATTTGAGTATTTAAGTGCACTGTTTTAGTTGTCTTCTGTCCAAGCAGTGGGGCAACTGTCAGGGAAAACAGAAAAGTCTTCGAGCTTCTTCAGCTTTTTTGTTCCCATCCCATTCTTCTAATGCTGGTGCTAGACTCCCACTACAAGCTGGAAGGCATTTGCAAAGTGCAGAAAAATCCAAACAACATGGCATCTTCTGCAACAGAGGACTGAAATCATGACAAAAATCCTCCTGCTGCCAACAGAAGTTACTTGATTTTCAATTTCAAACCAAGTATTAGTGAGCGAGAAACCTCTCCTGATCAAAGAAACTTCTGCAAACCTCCTAAGTGCCCTAGATAAGAGGCATGTTTGTGAGCAAACTGTGTTGGTTACACCTTTAGAAATTTCAACTTTGTATTGTATTTTTTTTATTTTGTTTTTTTAATGTTCACAGGACTGTATACTGATGGGTCCAAATGTTGCCACTGCAAACACACAACAGCAAGGTCATATCTTTGTATTCCAACCTCTGCCCCAGTGAGCAAAGCTGGACAGGGCCACAGGCTCCTGTTGCCAGGCACACATGGGCAGCTTCAGATGTGCTCCAGCAGAGCACAGGCACAATCCAGGCACAGCTACAGCAGCCAGGCTTTGCTCCTAGCAGGATGTCTGGCTGGTGGATGCACACTCCATGCTCTGCCACCTGCCCTTTGCCCTGGCTAATATGGATGTGGACACAGAAGGGAGTCAGGGAGGCTACAGATTACAGCAATAACTCTACTGGGGATCAGGTGGGAAAAGCAGGAACACAGTAGGAAACACCACACACCTGCCAAAAGGAAGTGATAAAAACTATGAGGAAATGCTGGATAACGGAGCTCAAATATTTAGTCTTTGAGACTAAAAATCATTAAAAGCCTTCCCCATGTCTCTGCATTAATGCTTTAATCCCATTTGCAGAAAAAAAAATTAAATAATCTTACAGATTTTTTACTCATAAAAGTATGATCCACCTGGGTCTTTGAGTTTTATGTGAATAAGAAATAGCTCCAGCTCTGGTTGGTTCAGACTTGGGATGGGAAGAGTTAATAAGGAAAAAAATTGGGAATTGTAGCTGCATTGAGCTACCTTTTTTTTCTTGTAATAAACCATAAAATAAACCTGAACAATTTCTTTGCAATTTAAATTGCTGCTTTGTCAGTTTAGCAGTGAACATCTTAGCAGGACCACTTTATCCTTTGCGTATTCCCATAAATAGAGCTTATCAAACTTCTGGAGCTGGCATAAATTAACATGGAGCAGATTTACAGGCTTAAGAGACTTTTTCTCCCAAATTTTTAGAGACTTGATAATAACTGCACTACACTTTTTAGTACATGACATTTTTATGGTTTTTTTACATCATAATTAAAAAAAAAAAAAAAAGGAAATGCAAAATCTTCTCTGGGCTTAGATTGAAAACTCCTAAGCATCAAAGGAGCTAAGTAACCCAAAATTTAATCTGTGACCCCACATTTTTAGAATTATACGAAGTTGTTAGCATGTTCCCACACTCAGTTCATGTATTACTGCCTTTACATGTTTAATGCTTCCAGTTCAATGTTATCTTGCTTGAGTGCTCCTCTTGGTAGTTTTACTAATTACTGTACACTTTTTAACAAGGAAATCACAAAAACAGATTCACAGCTTTATCAAACAGTAAGAACTCTCAGACCTACTTTAATTTGAATCATATGGAGGGAAAAAAAAAACCCCAAATCTTCTTACCTTTCTTAACAAACCACATACTTTCATATATTGTGATTTGCCAACTGTTATCACACACAAAATTATAGCGACTAAACACAGATGTGAAAATTCCAACTAGGAAAGTTCCCTCCTAGTTCCACTAGGAAAGTGCTTGGAATAGCCCATTATGCAATAATTCTCATTTCTATTACATATTACATAGAAAATAGCTCAGAATCTGTTCAAAGCAGTAACATGAATATATATTTAAAGTTTTATCATGCTAACTTACATGAACTCAATCATTAAGAAGCTGACAAGAATTTCCTGAGCAAGTTTTGCATCACAAAACATACTGCTAACTAGGATTTTTAGTTTTGCTCCGATCCTAAGATTATATTAAACAAATGGCTTAGCCATTTAAAGTTCTATGCCAGGTTTCTTGTGAAGTCAAGTAAAGCTGAATGGCATTTCACTATGGTTACTATGAAAGAGAAAAGATCTATTGTTAGAAACACACAACCAGTTCAAATAGATGGTTACTCACAGCCATTCGTAGCTACAGTAAAAATTCAGAGTTACTTTTCAGAAAGTCAGACCCTGTTTAAATGGTGTTTTTGCTTCTGTTTTTGTTTTTGCAGAGGGTTCTCAACGTGTGGCAGGATCCTAAATTCACTTACAGCTCACAAAATTTATTTGAAAAACTGCTTAGGATAGAAAAGTCAGAGAGGAAATAAAGTAGCACTTCAGTGTGTTGAAGCCCAGTAAGAGTATTTGAGAGTTTGCTTCCCTATTTCTTTGTTACAAGTGACATCCCTCACCAGGCATATTTTGCTCCAGCCCTCCTGATTTGAGCCAATAGAGGACACAAAAGCTGCCAGGTTTTTGTGCCAGAAAAGCTGCTTCTAAGTAAGAGAAAGCGTTTATTTCTTGGTCTCTGCCACAAAATTTGCCAGATTCTAGACACACACCCATGGTTCAGAGAAGGGGCGGGGGGGCGGGGGGGAAAGAACCAAAAATCCCTGAATCCCTGTTATTTACTGCTACACTGCCCTTCAGAAGGGCTAATGAGTTCTGCAGTCACCATCAGCCACAGAGCAGTACATGCTGCCAGGCAGGCAACAACGATGACTACTAAATGAAGACTGATGACATTCTGAGGGGAACATTTCCAAGAAAAATTTCCCTAATCAAATTAAGCATTGTGCACATAGACGAGATTTTATTTTTAATCACTCGTAACTGTTGGTATTCTAAACTCCATATTGTTGCACAGCCTTAGAGAAGTGGAGCAACTTGTAGTTACTTGGATACACTAGATGAATAGGGACAAAGCATGTTAGGTCACAAATGTTCCTCAGGGTTGTCAGAACCACCGTTTGCATTACCTCTCTCCCCTTTTTTGAAAAAAAAACCAAAAAACCCCAAACCCCAAACAAACAAACAAAAACAAAAAAAACCCAAACCAAACCAAACCAAACCAAAACAACAAAAAAATAACCAAAACCAAACAAAAAGGCCCAATGAAAAAGCAAAACCTCAAAGAAATACAACAGAATTGTTGTGGCTTTCAGCACATTCTGTCCAAGAAAGCCGGCAAGCTCTTTTAACATTGTCAGTCTCAGTTTTGCTTGTTTATCTTCTGTATATATGTGCTAAGAAAAATACTGGAAAGAATGGCAAATATAACTAGAATCAGTCTGATGTTTCACTGGTGTGTAGTTAAAAAAAACCAAACCAACCCTTTTGTTCATTACTTAAATAAGAAGCTGAGGTGACACAAGTCAGAATTCCTCTTCTTTGTCCAAGGTCATAAGCTCATGCTTAGGTGAACCCTCCTGCAAGAACACACAAAAATGTGACATCCTCAGACTGAAGACACTCAAGGAATTGCAGAGATACACAAGTATCTCCTTGTTAGCTAGATGCTATGTGACTTTTTTCATCCCTTGATAATTTGAAAGTCATTCACCAGACAGAACTGGCCAGTGCAATTCCTGTCCAGTCTGATGCAGTTGCTGAGGGATCACACCCCAAGTCTGCCAGAAGGCTTCCAGATGCCTGTAATCTTTTCCTCCCTCACAATTTTTCATTCACCTAAAATTTTAAGGCTTGAAGTGCTTTCATTCACAGCACACATTATACTCAACATATCCACACACCAGTGGCCATTTCCTCTATTAAAATATATATATATATTCTCCTTTTGTAATAAAAGAGGAGAAACTGTCTATTGAGAAAAAGAAATACATTTCACTGTTTTGGTCATTGGTCAGAAAAGATCCATTCCGATTTTACCACGCTGAGATGGCACTAGAGAATTCAAAATGCATTTATAACCTAAGCATACACCATTTTTAGCAAGCTATAAAACTTAACCTTTGTAGAATATGAATAGTGCTTCACAATAGCTTTTAAAAAGGCTATTAAAACTTCACACTTCGGATAAAAAACAGTCTAATGCTCTTGATCCTGACACCGCCTTTATACAACGTATTTCTTCTGCTACTCAACTGTGTGAAAAAAATCCAACCTATATTCTGAAGATTACCTCTTTGGACCTTCAAAAAGTAATCTAAAAACTTCCTGAATTTGAAGTCTGCAAAAAAATAAAAACAAAAGAGAAAAATCTTCAGCAGTAAGAAAATATTTTTATCTAATTTTTGCCTTCTCTGCTCACTAATAGGGATGAATGTCAAGTAATTAAGACTTTAGTAGGGTTTCTGATTTTATGAAAGGGTTTTTTCGCAACTTTCAGATGGCAGAGAAAGAAATATCCTCCCATTACTTCTTTGGTTTGTAGTAGCATCCAAAAATTAGTTTTTGCATAACCACTGAGAAGAGAACAGAAGAAATTAACAGGCATTTCTTCTGATACAACTGTGGGCTAGACTTCCAACAGCTCTTTGTTTATAAAGTAAAGCCAAAAAATTAAGTGACACTGAACCAATAGATCAGAAAACCACAGCAATCTGTTAATCTAACACTGGCTACAATAAATTGTTCATTTTTCAGGTCAAAACACATTTCTTTACGGGAAAATGCAGGGTCCTTGGGCTCTCCCAGGGGCAATAAAGCCTCCACATTGTATTGCCAGCGTAGTAAGTGATCACCATTTTTCTTCACAGAGAAAAGCAATTAAAAAAAAAATAAATAAGGCAAAGGGCTCATGTCCCAGCAGAAATCTTCTTTCTCATGTCATATTCATGCAAGCCTGCTGCCCACCACAGCCATAATCCACAATTCAGCAACAAGAACGGGATGTGTGTTGGCACAAAGAGAAGGTTTGAAGAAGAGCTACGGCCAGGCAGTAACCACTTCATGCTTTAATAATTCTTCACACAGAAACCAGTTCTAGGACTAAAGACGCCCCCAACAAAATTTACTAAATGAAAGATGAAAAACCAAAACACACACACAAAAGAAAACAACAACAACAAAACGAACTAAAGAAAATCACCACCACCAAAAAACCCATGACAAAACAAAACAACCCAAACAAACCCAAAACAATGCTCACCAATTTTTTTACAGGCTCATTACAAATACTAGCCAGAATACAGGTACAGACATGCACTTTTTATTTCTCCCTCAACTCTTGGGTTCAGCTTCTTTGGCTGACTGCGGCAATGTCAGCACATCACAGCAGCAAGCCCAGTTGTGAGACCGGAAAAGCACAGAAAGCCATGACCCCCCTCACCCAGCCTTTCTTGTTGACAATGCTTCTTTGGTATGAAAATTGTTTCTTTTGGGGGCTGAGATACTTCCTACGAGTTGACACATGCAAGCTCCACTTTCCCTACAGTAAACACTTATGAATATACATGGAATGGCTGTCCAGATCTTCCTCCCTTATCCTGCAAGTTGGGTTCTGGGGGGATTCAGAGTCCCATCTCCAACTCTTCAAAAAAAAAAAAAAAATTCACTCCACTGCCAACAGCAATCACGCTAATTCTGAGCTGAGCATCTTTATCTGCTTTGCAAAGTCACTTATTTTGTATTTGTTCACATTTTATGTCTCCTCTCTAGTTCATTAACTCTCATTTTCAAAGAGCCTAATGCTTTGAGTTTCTGGGTTAGACAGCTGAAGGTCAAAAGTCTTCATCCACATAGATACCACGCAGATATATTCCTTCTAGCAAGCTAATCTCTAACCCATGGTCTAACCCATCTCTAACACACAGTCTCTGCCAATCTGACCATCGTGTCTCTGTCCTTTCCCTCCATGTCCCTCCCACACAAGGTGGGAGTAGAAAAAAGGCAGTAAGGCAGCTCTTTACACTTGTAACAGTCTCTTCCCACACAGCCACTACAACACAATTAATAATCTCAGTATTTGAGTAAGACTTCTCAAATAACTCTTGCAACCATATTAAACATGAAAGATATCCAGTTTTAGCCCTTTGTGTTTTAAGCTCCATTTCAGAGATTTTTTTTTTTTTTTTTTAAAGCCTGTGATCAGAGGGCTGGAGCAGCTCTCCTACCAAGACAGGCTGAGAGAGCTGGGCCTGTTCAGCTTGGAGGAGAGAAAGCTCTGGGAGTCCTTACAGCAGCCTCACAGGGCTCTACAAGAGAGCTGAGAGGGACCTTTTACAAGGACATGTAGTGATGGGACAAGGGGGAATGGCTCCAAACTGAAAGAGGAGAAGTTTGGGTTCTTTACTGTGACAGTGTTAAGGCTCTGGCACAGGTTGCCTGGAGAAGCTGTGGGTGCCCCATACCTGGAAGTGACCAGCCAGGCGGGATGGGGCTCTGAGCAACCTGGTCTAGTGGAAGATGTCCTGCCCATGGCAGGGGGGTTGGGATTAGATGACCTTTAAGGTCCTTTCCAACCCAAACAATTCTATGATTTTAGGATCTTAACACAATTTTGGAAGCTTGGCACATTAACACTACACTTACAGCCAGATGTGTTTTCACTATATATCCTGCCTTTCCATTATCCCTTGAATATTTACTGCAGTGTCAGAAAAAATATTGCAACTGAATTAATTTATCAGCTAGCTCCAAAAACTGAAAAGTCATATAGCTCATATTACAGCCTAATGTCTGAATGCAAAATGCAGAGATTTAAGGATTTTTTTTCTTGATAGTCTAATCTGATATTTTTCTTAAACTGTAAGTGGGAAAAAAGAAAAACATCCACACTGCTATATAATTTTTACTCCTGAAGAGTGATATTTACCATTTCCCAGGAACGTCAATATATCAGTTTTAAAATTATTTTCACATTTTTTTCAGATTTATCTTAGGATTTGTCTCTGTTATGTAAAAAACAGAAAACCATACCAAGCCAGCAAACCCTACTAAATTGAATAAACAAGTTACAATAAACCAGTTTTGCACTTCAAGACCACACGTCCTCTGCTTTAAGAGAAATGCTGCATGCATAGGGTGTCACTGTCTGCCACTGCAGGAAACAACCTTTCATAGCTACCTCATAAGGAGGATGAGATTTCAGCAGGACCAATCATCTTTGGCTGCTCTGTATTTTATCGTCTCGCCACCAATTTCCTTCTGCTGGGGAGAAATGAATACAAAAGCAAGACATTCTACTCATCTTGTTTTATCTTCCACATGGCTATAGCTTATGAAAAAATAAGAGTTTTGATTGCTAACTCCAAAGTCAAATATTAAGCTCCAGAGCAGGAAGCCTTACATCCACCCTGTTACAGCATTGCTTGGGCTTAGGTTAGTTATTTGGGCTGTTTATCTCTTAAGGGTTTGTGTTTTGGGTTTTTTGTTGTAACTCTGAAAGAAATAACTGCCTCTATAATTTATTATGTCACTAAAACAGCCAGAGTCAGCTAACAGTTAGTAGAAATAATGTATGATAACAAATATTTTGCCCTAAGTTACAGGCAGGCAAACTTAAAGCTAGCATGAGTCTCATTACAATGCCATTTTGGAAGCTAAGTCCAGCTGTGTGTCATTCCAAAGAATTATGCATATTCCCTATTAAAATCTATTAGTGGACAGGATATTTATTTTCCCCCCTTCATTTTCATTTTATCACTGCATTTACACTGTGTAAACAGTGGCAAGAAATGATGCATGTTAAGAAACAGAAAACCATTCATTCTGATTTCCTAATTACAAGGGAGTAGATCCTGGCTGTTTTGAACTATTTCTTTGTTTTGGTTCACATGTGCATAAAATGTGCAACCTTTGCTGAAGCTAAGTGAGAAATAGCAGGGCATTGCTTTATTGGCACTCTGAAAAATGACTGCTTGCTTTCAGCAATACCGAGGACAAAGTAACTGGTGA
Source organism: Phylloscopus whistleri (assembly GCA_017589585.1). Lineage (NCBI taxonomy): Eukaryota > Metazoa > Chordata > Aves > Passeriformes > Phylloscopidae > Phylloscopus > Phylloscopus whistleri. The sequence goes on from JADMLD010000046.1 coordinate 488,330, forward strand.
ATATACAGAATATCAGAGCAAAACCATTCAGGACCATTCTACTCACAAGATGTTGGCTGAGAATCAATATTCTTCCAGTGTGTTTTTCTGTCTTTCATTGTCTCAAATATTTCCCTTCTTTAAAAGATAAAGCAGCTTTTGCAGTACTTGTATCCTTACATTTGTGGTGGGAGGAACCAAAGAAAAACCCAACAACAACAACAACGAGAGTAGGCAGCCTGTCAGGTACTGGGCATCCTCCAGTCCAACCTCCTTCCTGCCACTCATGCAGCCACCCTCTCTCAGTACTTCACTGCTCCTCTCTCCTGGGGTCTAGTTACTCACCAGCAAAGGCAACAATTTATTTTTCAAGTGTGAGCTGGGGAAAGTTGGATGCGACAGAAAAGAAGCACGTCTTCTCCCAGAACAGCTACTGACACACTGGAAATACCAGTTTTGGTTTCTTCACTCAATTCAGAAGTTTGCAAGGAATCAAACCATACAGATTACTTAGACCCTGTCTACCTGTCCTACAAAAATGCCGTGATCGCTGCCTGAAACCAGCAGATCTGACACTGATAAGAGAACATAGGAACCACATCATACTGACTTTTCATGTTGTACTTTTCACCATTCTCACATACCTTTCTTTCTCAACTACCTCTTTCATCTCCCACTGCATTACTTTTTCTACTGAGTTTACACTCCATAAAACAGTTATGCATTAATTATATCCCTTAATGTAACTGATACTTTAAAACATAAAAAAATTGTTTTAATGATACAGTTAGAGCAATTAAATTATGTCCTACTTTTGAAATGCTGTAAAAAGTGGTTACACATTTACCTTCAAAGTTCCTTTATGTTTTATGTCTCAAAAAATTTCCCCAAACTTTGTACCTCCAGCTATGTGAATTCTTCTACTTACAATGAACAGGAGGTAATAGGCAAACAAAAGCCAAATAAAAAACAATGAGGGATGTGGGTTACCTTGGACACTGGTCAAGGTGATCAAGGACAGTGAAATAAACTGTGTCCTGACTTGTCAGGTATTGGTTCTAAGATCCAAGGCATCCTTGTTTGGATTGCTCCTTTCAATCAGCTGTAGATGATGAATATGTTCACGCACACATACAAACTAAAAAAAAGAAAATTCTGATGATGAATAGAATATAAACAGCATCACCTGAACTAGGTTCAGTTATACTGCACAGCTATAAGAAAAATCATATATAAACAGATATGACTAAGTCTTTAGAATGGAAGTGCAACACTTTCATGTGCCTTAACAAATATCCATCAAGTTTTCTATCCACATCCATCTTGCTTTATTCACTACATTTTCACGGTTCAGTAATTTTCTCCACTAATATAAAGTTTTGTTCCAAAACCCCCACCATAATTTGTACTTAGAATCTGATACCAGATGAATGAATTGATCTTCTAAAGTTAAGACATGGAGGAAACACTGTGTCAATTACCACAGCTTTAGTCAAGACAATGACACATTCCTGCTCATAACCAAGTCAATAGCTCTGCTCCTCCTGTCACTGTGTTCATTTGCAAAGCAATTTTGACAAGGATGAACACTGGCAGCCTGAGCAGAGTGGAGAGATGCTGCGATGCTGCCATCAGGACAAAAGAGAACACCGCATCCGAAGATCTGGGATTCCCTTAGGATTAGAATAGGAATGGGAAAAAAGATATAAAAATCCAAGTTCTCATGAGCATCTTACAAGTGCTACACAAGCAGACAAGCCCAGGTATAACAGACAGTGACACAGCAACTATGGTCTGACAGTTCAACAGAAACAAAACCCTAAATTAAACCTGAGGACAAAGCTTTAATGTCAGTGTACAACAACCACAGCGAAGCCTCAACTCAACAGCTCATTGCTATTAAAAGTATTTTCAAGACCTGATTTAACTTGAACATGTAAAAAGATTGTTTACTTGCAAGAAGAAAGAGTCTATCACGTGAGGGAAGACTATGACTTCTTTATTATCTAAACATACTGGAGAAAGAAGTGTTTAAGTTACAGTTCAAATACTGCCACATGAATTATTACTGCATTCTGACAAGCTGAAGTTTTCTTCCCTTCTGAATGGAAGAAGCAATGACAGAAAGCATAATTTTTAAAGGGAGCCAGTCATTCATATGTGGAATTTATATTATCATCTGCAACTATGCAGGCACTGACTCAGTGATCCAAGATGCCCCTTCCAGTCTTAAAAGTGCACCCATGTCTTAGTAACATCACTATAAATTTCCAAATGAAATTCCAGTGTGGGCATAAACCACTTTTTTCATCCAAATGTGCCATGCCCTTTACCCTGAAATTAGCAGTTAACACCTGAACTGGAAATGCAAGACTCCTCTGAGTCTACCTCAATTTTCCAGTCGGCTGAAACTTTAAACAAATTTCCCTATAATGAGCTTCTAGCTGCCTAACACCTTATACATTTAACACAGATCTACCAAAGATTGCCTCTTATCCTCTCTGTTCTCCTGTGCTTTTACCATTTTTGTGCTTAAAATACCCATTTGTCCTTGCTGAAGTTACTGGGCCTGTAACAACATGCCGTAAGCCCAGTACTGGCGGCAGAAGCCTTAGAGGCTTCCAGGAGCACCAGACGTGCCAGGTTCCCTCACGCTTCTCCACACAGCACAGGGGATGCACCCCCAGCCTGGGAAGGTGCAGATGCATCTTTGGTTATACTTCACACTCTGCCTTCTCCTCCCCCTCTCCCGTCCTTCATTCTTCACCCTGCAATACATTTCTTTCAGAAATGTTTCTGAAGTGATGTTTCAGAAGTGACACACCACAGCTTTTTCAGTATTTAATAAGCTGGTTTAATAGCAAGTACTTATTTGCCTGCATCTCCCACCTGCAATTTCTTAGCACTAATGCTGGTGTTGCCAAGCTCTAAGGTTCCTCCCCATAAAAGTGGTATTAAATGAACTTCTAAATTACAGATCTTCTCCTACGTGTTCTAAATATATACAGAAATATTTCTTTTGCTCAGTTGGAGTAAATTTAAACTAATTTGATTCTGCAGATTGGGGCTTGTCAGTGCATCAACTCTGCTTAAATCTCTTACCAGATACTACTGTTTTTCAAGACCACCAGCATGTAAAATACCAAAATTGGTAATCTTCAGTGCAAAGAGTACTGGGCATCTCCAACACTCCTGAAACAAAGTCCTAATTAAAGTCTCTTAGTTCTAGATTTGATTTTGGTGCAGAAAAGAACTAACAAAACCCAACAATATTTTTTAAATTCAAACCGTATTTTTTGAATAGGAAACCTAGAACTCAGACTTCTAAATGTGTCTGGAGGCTACGGAAAGGAAGAATGTACCTGCATACCATTTTCTAATTGAGCATCCAATTCAAAGTTTCTACTTACTCATTCAAATGCAAATTAAACTAGCTAAAGCCCAGTCTGAGACACAAATTCAATTATAAAAAGTCAGTCACTGAATTCTTAATATGGATGCTTTTCTGTACTTATATTTACATTTTAATCTAGACAGAAGAAGGAAAAGCGACCCTGATGAGGTATATGCAGATTAAACATCATGGTTCTTATGTATATGATAAATTAAAACAAGCCAAATAAAGTAGACAAATAGAAGCTCTGGGATTTTTTTATTTTTTTTTTTATTTTTTTTTTTTACTTTAAGAGACAGATATGATCATTTTTATCACTTTCTGTGAAGACTTTTCCTCGCAGTGAAAGAACCGTAACCGCAGACATCAGCCCAGAGATATGATCTCACACTGGTATGCCTGGCATGACCACAGGTAGATTAAAGGATAGAAGAGATTGTTCATCTGAACCATTACACCTTCCACTCGATTTAAAAGGACTTCATGGCTTTAGCTTCTATAAACCTTTCAAATTTCAACTAATTAAGAGTTGAGGCTCTTTGAATTACTCCTGCAGACACCCGAGTCAAAAGACATCGGGAGGCTTGTTCCATGCACAGAACTGAGCAGCCTCCAGCAATTCCACACACAGACCCACCCCAGCAGGTAAATACCATAAACAAGGGCTCCAACCACTCAGAAGTGCAACCCACACCTCCCAGTGTTTGTGGCAGGTGCTCACAGTTCACGACCAAGCAGTTCCTTCCCACAGGTTATGTGGCAGGTTGTGGTGGGCTGGCCTTGCCTGGATACCAGGTCACTCCCCAACTCAGCTGGAAAGAGAAAATACAACTGAAGGCTCAAAGGCTGAAATGTGGACAGGAAGAGATCACTCACCAGTTGCCTCAACAGGCAAAACAGACTTGATTTGAGGAAAATTAATCTAATATAGTGCAAGTCAAATCAGAGTGGGATAATAAAAAAATAGAACAAATCTTAAAACACCTTGTCCCCAACCCTTCCCTCCTTTTTGGCCTTAACTTCACTCCTGAATTCTCTACCTACCCCAACAGTGGTGTAGGGGGAGGGGAAATGTTCAATTCATCACACCTTGTTTCTGCTGCTCCCTCCTCCTTAGGGGAAGGACTCTGCACACTCTTCCCCTGCTCCATCCCACGGGAGACAGCTCTCCATGAACTTCTGTATGTGAGACCTTCACACAGGTTCTTCACAAACTGCCCTAGGGTGGGGCCCTTCCATGGTGTGCAGTCTTTCAGAAACAGACAGCTCCAGTGTGAATCCCCCACAGGGTAAAAAGTCCTGCCAGCAAACCTGCTCCAGTTTGAGCTTCCCACACGGTCTCAGCCTCCTTTGGGCTCTGCTCTGCCATGGGGTTCTCCACAGACTGCAGGTAGATCTCTGCTTCACCATGGACCTCCTTGGGCTGCAGAGGCAGAGCTGTCACACCACGGGTGGCAGGGAAACCTCAGCTCCAGTGCCTGGAGCACCTCCTGCCCCTCCTGCTCTGCCCTTGGTGACTGCAGAGTTGTTTCTGTCACATACTCTCACTCCTCTCTCCTTCTGGATCTCCATTGTGCAGATTCTTCCTGCTCCTTAAATACATTATCCCAGAGGTACTGCCACCATGGCTGATGTGTTCCACAGCTGTATCAGACATGGGGGAGGTTTCTGGCATCTTCTCACAGAAGCCACCCCTTTAGCTCCACCAATACAAAAGCCTGGCCCTGCAAACCCAAAATACTGGTTCAGAGAAAGCCAGCCTTCTCCAGGGAATACTTCTCATCCTCCTCAAACCACATTACACAGATGTGTGCACCAGCACTACTGATCCAATCTGTGAATCCAGTGACTGACAGCAGAGCCAGGATTGTGTGCTGTGACAGTAACAAGCCTTGTTACTACAGTAACTTAAGCAATCCATTCCTGCCCTCATAAAAAGCTGTGGATCTTGTTCAGTGCCATGTGCTCAGAGGTTTCACTAGAACCCCAAAAAGATGCTTAGATCTTGTGTTGGAAGCATACAGATATCAGGTCATTTTGTTTCAGAGGCGCCACCCAAACCCAAACAGATAACACCTCTTCCCATCACACACACATACTCATCTTACTCCTGTTCACAGTGTTACCCAAACACTGAATTTAAAGGACTTTATAGTCTCAGCTGACCTGTAGCCTAATGTAACAGTTTGGCAGAATTTCAGGGCCAAAGGTTACAACTAAAACAGGAAAGCAAAAATAGAGCTCATTACAGAATTGAAATGGATCAATATCTGATGATCTACCATGAGCCTAAATTTAGCTTTACATCATCTAAAAATCTATCCATAGAGCTGGGTAAAGATTAAATAAACACAGCCTTCCACTTAGCCCATCACCATCAACTCCAAACTGAATACAAATAAACTCCATACTAAATACAAGTTTTTAATAAACTGTACTCTGATGGAAGAGTTTTATATGGACCAGATTTCCTGTTGAATAGGAACTTGTTCCTATAAATTTTTATTTATGTAAATAGCAGTTGCAAGAATGTACTTTCTTTTAGGTATCTTCTCTTGCTCTTCATACTTCATTTATCTGCATCAGCATCCTCCTCCTTACTTCTGTTCTTTAATCACAATTTTTTCTGTAAAATAATTTGAGATTTTCCCATAGCTCCATGATCTGCTCACATCTTTTTGGCATTAAAAATGCAGCAGAAACAATTGCAGTGCTGCGATAGAGGAAATTTGAAGAGGAGAGGAGAAAGAGATTTAGTTTGTTGCATTGTGTCTTTCGCTTGGGTGCTTTCTGGAGAATTAAAGTGTGCATTAAGCTAAGCATAACACTTCTGAAAGCATACAATTATTCATAAAGGTCTCTTGTGCTTAGCTTTATATTTTTTCCCCAACAATATTTAGAGCAACTTGCAAACATCAATAAAGAACATGGCAACTAAGACTATCTAACACACCCACTTAAAGCACAATATTGGCACTTACAAACTATCCTAGTAAAACTTCTGAAGGGCAAAACTACAACAGGAACTCAAAAGTGAAGTATAGCAATCAATCTTACACAAAGACACCAAGCTTTCACAGCCACCAAGGCATGTTCTTGCATGTATTAGAGCAGGTAGGCTATTCTGCTTTCTGCTCTAAGCACTAAAAACCCTAGAGGGAAGATTTCATCCCAGACTAGAAGAGAGATAAACAATCATAAAAATGGCTAATTTAAAGTAATTTTGTGTTTAGAATACATCAGAACTTCACCAGTTGAATGTTTTAATAAAGAAGTTACATACACACACAGCAGGTACTGGGACACAAGGATCTCAGTGGCAGAGAGTAATTCTGTGTAACAGCACAGAATTAGTTTGTCAGCATTAGAAATAATCAGGGTCTTCCCTGTTTTTTTAGCACATTTAATAACAGTAAAAACAAAGAAACCTGGCTATTTGCAATGGTGAAACTTGACCAACCTGTATGTATGAGTTATTCCACTTCGAAAACTCACACTGCTGAAAAAAATTACATCCTTTCTAATATCAGCAAAAGAAATTAAGACAAAGCAAGCAAAACCTCAGCAGGATAGGTGATTTGATTGCAGTCGACAGAAGCCACGCATCACCTAGCTTCTACTAAGGACACCACTGCTACACTAAACAAGCCCTGCAATTGGACATCAAAGGAGAGTTTTGAAAGAATAGTACATCACATGCTGAAATCACTGTTTTTCTTCACTTCCTGACATTTCACAGCAACTGCCCAAGGGACATGACAGACGTCAGTGTTAGTCAAATAAAAATCTGAGGGGAAAAAAATTCTGTTTTACTAATACAGACAACTTAATTGGAAGAGCTACTAAAGTGACCTTCCAAGTGATGAGGTGTAATCAGGATGCTCCACTTTCACAGCATGTAAATGAATTAAAGCCAGAGAAGGTACTGGACAGCTGCCTTAGTGCTTCTAACACCCAAAGGTGTTTTTGAAACCGGCTACAATGGGACATACAGTCCATCTTGGAAATAATTCTCTTAAGAGGACAATTCAAGAGCACACAATTAGCTGGAAACTGCATCCTGAGAGTAGTCTGGTGTGCCTCTTCATTACCTTGGCTGATGAGGCAAGGGAATATGAGAGCTCTACTGAAGCAGGAATAAAACAGCCAAGACTGTCAGGGACTGGGACAGGAGAAAAAGAAGAAAGGAGAGGAAAATGAAAAAAACAGTCAGGCGCCAGTTTCCTCAAACTGTGGGAAAGAGCAAAAAGTCTGAAATACAGATCTGCTGTTAAAGACAAGAGTCTTCAAAGCAGCAGCTCCAGCTTCAGAAACAAGTCACTTGGTAGGAGGAAAAATGTTCAGGATGTTGAGAAATAGCCCATGCTGGTGCAGAAACCATTGCTGTACAGCACAGTATGCTCTCCTTCATCAAGTTTCAACTCAAAACATTACCTAACTTGTATTTTCAATATTAAATTGCAGGCAATAACATCAAATAATTAAGTGCTATCTTTATTTCCTTATTGTAAAGAAATCAGTTGAATTATATGAAAATACAGTGATCCACTCACATCACTGCTTTTTTCCTTCTGTAGGATGTTTCTACAGTGCAGTAATAGGACACAAAGCACAAGGAAAAAAGGCATCTGCAGAAATACACGCTAATCTGCAGACACCAGCTTATGAAAACCTCTGCTACAATTTATTTTCCTTGCATTTGAACTCACACAATTTTTGAGGAATAAAGCAAAACAAAGAACTGGAATGTAGAACCAGAGAATTTAAGACACATTCAGTCAGCCCTGCCCAAGGCCCATATTAAAGGTTGAAAAAGAAAATAATTTTATGTTTTCTTAGTGAGACAAAAAAATGCTGATGGTAGTGTTTGGATCATTATCTCTATTATATTGCTCTCTTCTACTCTGTGTTTGCAAAAAAAAAAAAAAAAAAAGAATTGCCAACTAAGTGTTTTATGTCCTTTATTTTAAAATTAAAAAATACCACTTTAATAACTGATCAACAGGAGAAATTTATAATGAAAAATAGGCTTTAATAATATTCACTACACACAGATTCACAGGGGTTTATCGGCAATAAAAGCCTTAATTACAGACTCAATTATTGATAGACATAAATGAAGTACAGTTATATCATTTTTATAAGCTGTGCAAAATATAAAATAGAAAGCAAGGAAACCATTCCTGTGCTTTATTACTTCATGTCAGTAGGAGGGTTTGTTGTTTTGTTTTTTGTGGTGTTTTTTGGGTTGGTTTTGTTTGGTTGGGTTTTTTTGTTTGTTTGTTTGTTTGATTATTTACAAAGAAATCTGCAACAGGCCCCATTCCCTCTGCTTTTCTTTACCTTACTTAGCTTTTCCATCTCCATCCAATTTCTCCTTTCATGCAGCAACAGAGTCCCTCTAAGGCTACTTAAATTCTTTCATTCTGTCCTTTTAGATGATGACAGGAATTAATTCAACTGACCATTCCTGGCCAGAAGCAAGCCAGGCAGCTACTGCTGCCCCAGGCACCCTGCAGCAGCCCTGCCTCAGGTGCAGCAGCTGCAGCATTTGCTAGAGGAACAACCCCACCTGGCCAGGATGAGCTGGTGATGGCAACAACAAACCACAGTTTCACTCAAACACCCTGTAAAGGGCAGAGCTCACTCAACAACAAACCACAGTTTCACTCAAACACTCTGCAAAGGGCAGAGCTCACTCTTATGTCCTTCTCCTGTCCACACAGGACTTTGAGAAAGAGTCTTGCAGTTCTCCAACCCCTTTTGTACGGCTCAGGCACCTCTGAGCTGATGTTCCACAAGGTAGCAACAAAACTAGAAAGAAAATTGCCTTGGTGATAATGCAACTGAGCAGCACTTCCATAAATCAGCTCCTGGCACATCACCACAGCTACATCCTTCCACACCAGAGTGCTATGCTCACATTCCAGGATCCTTGCACAGCCCCAGGCACACAGCTCCCCAGAAAACCACTGCCCTACAATCAACCCCCTTGCTCATGGAAGAGTTGGTTAAACCATCTGTGTGATCTGGATTCTCTGGCTAATTTGTGCAGAAGGTTGGGGCAACTTGACAAGACATGCATGATCTTGGAGAACAGAAAAATAGCCCCACTAAACACAGATATCAAAGCCTGAAGGAAAGTCGTGCCAGTCAGCCTAGAGGAGGTTGCTATTCTTAGCATTGCTTCCAGTTAAATAAAGATTTCTGAGTTAAATAAAGATATCAAGTGTACCTAAGAAATGCTTTCATTTTCACTGCTGCTGCAATCTGCAGCTGGCAGTTGAGTTTATCAGTGAGGTCCCGGGAAGAAGAAAACAAGAAAATTCAAAAAAACTTAAAATAACTGGACATTGCAAGAGATTCAAATGCCATCTACCACTTTTAAAAACATAGGTGCAGTCAGGACACTAAGCCAATTAACAAAAAGATAATACTGAAACAGAAAATGCAGTTAATGAGAGCCTGACTAATGCCAATTAAATGCTATTTGAAAAAAGAGAATGCCCGTGATACAGTATGATTCAAAAATTAACTGGTCTATAAAAGCTAGCCTCAAACAAGAAATAACAAATGGTTGTGTTAAATAACTATAAAATTAACACAGAGAAAGAATGTTTTTTCTGAAATTAGAAATGAGCAAAAACTCAACTGGTGGTAACATTAGCAGTTTCAGTAGACTTTACCGTGCTCATGGAGAAATAAACAAAGAAAAGGTACAGGACACCAGTTTCACCAAAATTAATTTTATCTTGAGCAAAATAACCAAGAAATACAAATAAATCAAATATCCTACTGGGCATCATCTGGCTAGGGGAACAACTTGATCCAACCATTTCTGGTAGCTGCAGAAAAAAAAAGAAAAAAATATCCAAGGATTATACTGGATAAAAGTTTTTTTTTAATGTTTTGGTAAAGTAAGCTATGCAGAAGTATCCAACTCTGACAGGATATGCTGCCAACCAGCAAAAAACCAGAAACAAAGCCTGCATGAGCCTCCAAAAATACCATCATAGAAAAGTCAATAATCAAACACCAATTATAGAACATTTGAACAAAAATAAATGAGGTACCTCAAAAATAAGAACATGAAAGATTGCATATAAACAGCAAACACTGGGCTAGCAGGACTGAAAGACTGACAATTTTATGGCAAAATGCTCTCACAGCCTGTCACTAGCAACACATAACTTCTGCACACAAAGAATTTTGGATCCTTGTTGAGAACACTGGAGGTAAATAAAATAATGAAAAAAGAATAAAGTTATCCTTTGTTACACTCCCACTTATCTGCAAATTCTTAACAATGATGTGGTTGAACTAACCACGCAGGGATGCAAGCATTCTTTAAACTCACAAAGCTGAAAGTAAAGCAACCTACACTTACAAGTGAAAAAAGGGCGTTTGACTAATGAGAAAGTACACACCATCATCTTTGTTGTGGGATGAATGTAAATTGAGCTCAGAAATTGAAGGGCTTGACCCTCATCTTTTGGAAGCCAGTTTAAAAGACTTCAGGAAAGAAACATTTCTCCCTCACCTCCCTAAAATGCAGCATGCAGAAATACTTTGAGATAATGTGTAGGCATTCAATGAAAATTATTACAGCTCCTAACCTTTGCTAACAAGTTTCAGGGCTAGGCAATTGATTATAAAAATGAAACTGCATTTACTATTTGCTAACTTCTGATAAGCAGCAGCTATATAATTGATTCTCCCTTTCAGTATGCATCCAATTGCACTGGTATGAAAGCCTGTATGTGAAAAGCTGGTATTTTATTTAACAGTTTGTCTCACTGCCTACTTTTCCCTCTATGAATAAAGACTGAACTCAAATTGCCATAAAAAAATGATGTGGACTACTTCAGTGTATTTAGTGTTATTACTGGGTAAATGGCCTGAGACAAAATGAGATGCAAGGTTATCTTAAGTTACTACTTTTCTGGAGGGAAATCTAGGAGTCAGAAGCCATCATTAGTCTTGTTCCACAAGTCTCCCAAGAAGATCTGTCACAGAAATCTGGCAAATCTCATAATCCCGTGTTTCTACATCTCTAGGGCATAGTTTGGTAGACAAATTCTGATTAATTAGCTGTATCAGAATGGTTGTGCTAATATAAACATAGCTCTAATCAGCATGTGCATTCCTGGCAGCCTAACAGTTCTCCCTTCCTCCGCTTTTGACAGTGCAGTCTGCTCACATAAGTGCATCTATGCTCACACCTGGGCTGGTGTAGAAGCATCAGGGAAACATGCATCATGTTCTTGAGCAAAGTCTGTTGGACAGTTAGCCCTGAGAATTCTACCTTAATACTTACTTATCTGATGTGTTTCCTCTCCAGATCATCCCCAAACCCCTACAGCTTGTGTTTAATGACCCACAGGGAGAAAAGGGCAGCATTCTTTACTCTTTTGCATAATCACCTGCTGGCCTAGGGCACAAGTCCCTCCCCATGGTCACTCACACAAATACATCAAGGCAAAGGACTTTGAATCTTCATCACATTCACTTCTGATGGAATGATTCCTAGACTGAGAAATTCTGCATAGAACTTCTAGGTGTTATCTGAGATGACAGATGAGCCAATGAATAAAAGATTCATGTTGTCAGGGTATCATAGGCACAGTTAAAGAAAGACAAAAAAAATATTTGTTTAAGCCCATTCTTTCTTTAGACTGAGCACAAGTTCAAGTGGAAAGCACCGTGCCTAGAGATCAATCTTCCACTGACGTGCCTGTCCACTGCAAAGGGAACAGAGCACACGCTGGTCTTCAATAACTCCCACTTTATCTCAGTAAATTTTCTATAGATCTTGCTTCCTATCACAGTTGTATGCACCGAGAGCCAAAATTTTACAGGATTTTATATATGTATAGACAACTTTTTAAGTATTTAAGTCTCTTGCAGCTAGTCACAGAGATCCTTCCTTCGGTCACATTTTACAATCTTCCAGCATAATGAAAATGGATGTCCAGGAGCTGTAACAACCTAAATGATCATTATTCACAACAATCTAATAAAATATGCTTCACTGAAACTTAATATTTTAAAAAAATACAAGCTGAAATTAAAACTACTCTGGGAGTTTATTTTAAATAGCAATAACAATAAAGCACTACAATATCTCGTTGAAAAGTGGGACACAAAAAACACATGAATGGGACCATAACTGATTTAGTCTACACTGCAAAATAAACAAGTAATCATCACAGGATTTGATAGCCATGCATTTAAACATATCCTAATCCCGAAACTAATAAGAAGGCATAACTATAAAAATAGATCTCTCATGTTAAGTCTCATAAAAGTCACAAAACTGCAAATCTGCTCTAAAGGATTTTCTCACATTTTAATTAACTATCATAAAAATATTGTGATGAGATAATCTCAGTTTATATAGAAGCATTTTCTCCATTTAAAATTACGCTCAAGAAAGCTTAGTAAGCTGCCTATTCCCTGCTGACAGGCACAAAAAAATATATATCCATTTTCATATATTATATTTTATAGATGGGAAAACCATGTGTGTGCAATTTAAAAACAGAGACTTGAAATAGCCAAAGAGATGAACTTGCATCAGACTTGGGAAGACGGAGCTAGATCAATCCCCTGCCTAAACTATTTCTCTGCAAGTTATGAGAGCTCAACATGCTGTGCAAAGAGCAGAAAGATACTTTGATTCACAGACAGTATCCAGCATCTTAACAGTGTCTACACCATCACTTATGGTTTACTGTATCCTCCCATGCCCCCTCTGCACGGGCCCTGATAACTCTACCCTAAAAAATAGGTCCTTAGCAATCTGTCTAAATACTCTAATAATTTCAAAGCTGGATGTTCAAACACATGCTGGATCACAGCCCAAAACTATTGTGTTAGCTTAATTTCTGGATTTTGTGAGTAAGCATAGGTTCTGTTATAGGTTTACAGCACCTGACAGCTACCCCAGGCTGATTCCCCCACCTCAGCCCTGGACACAGCATGAACAGCCTTAGACCAGGAAAATGGCTGACTCTTGCAATTTCAGCAGCAGTGGGTTGTACATCTACGTTTATTGCAATTATTAAAAACCTGATGTTACATTTCTTCAGAATCAGTAACAATGCACTATGGGAACATGGGCTGCTTCCCTCTAGGAGTGAGAGTTTCTTGACCATCTTGAATGCCCACAGTGTAAGGTGTGAGTCACTCCACAGAACACCTGATGGCCCAACAGGACAGACAGACATTTAGGTCACCCAGGGATCATGCTCAGCACATGACACCCTCTCCCTGGTGCCTCATACACCAACTCTCTTACCATGCCTAGAAGAAAACATTCAGGTTTTTTCTCCCCTCAAAAGACTGTCAGCATGAAGAGCTTTTCAGGTTATCTGTCTTGACCCCTAGATGGAGAAGGGAGGCTGTCTAGAAAGGGTGCATTAGTCCAGGTGGTTTCCCCAGTCCAAGAACGTGTCAGCTTTGCACAGTCCCTGTGGGGAAGCAGAAGTGGCTTCTTGAGACAGGAAATCACACTGAACCGTGTGGGTGACAAAAGAGGAACAACAGGGTGACATGGCAGTAACATGATCTTTACCAAGAGGGACATGCTGCTGAATTACGGCAGGTGAAAGGAAAGGGTGTGACTGTCAAACCCAGGGGAGCGCGTGGAGATACAGAAAGGTGAGGGCAGGCACTGCCCACCTCGAAACTGGGTTCTCCCCTGTTCCTCTCCCTCAAATACTCTGATCAGGGGGTCTCCTCAACCTCACCACCTTCCAGAATGCTTTCTGCTCTTCTGTCACAACTTGTTTCACTTCCAAGCCCAAATCCAGCTGCCCTTTCCGTGCAGAGGGCTTGCCTCCCTGCCCCACGCAAGGGGAAGAGGCAGCACAAGCTGGCTCTGTGCAGCTGTGCCAGGGCCCTCTGCTTCCTTCCTCCTGACAAGGCCTGCCTGCTCTCCCACCCCGGCTCTCCCCCACCAACATCCCTTCCCCCATCTCTGCAGCAGCAGGGGATGTGGCCAGACACAAAAGCCGGGCTCCCCTCAGGCTGAGCCGACTGCTCTCCAGAAACTCACCCACAGACACGCCAGCCACACACACACCGGCTACAGCCCCTCCTGCCCCCATGCTGCCTGTCCCTGCTGCCCCAGCCTCCCAAACAACACTGTATCCTCCCCAGTCTCTGTTACAAAGACCCCGGCCCACGATTTTGCCATAATATTTCTTTTCACAGGCTTTAGGGATATACCTGGTGGAACATGCTGGAAGTAAGCTCTTTGCCTTTAATTTGGGTCTGTCACTCCGCAGAGATGCTGATCTGTGTCTTTGGGCCAATCACCATTACTGACAGCAAACAACTCTCTCCAGTCTCTAAAGGCTCCAGTCATAAATATTTGCTTACAGAACAGTGGCAGAGAAGTGAACTTTTAAGTACGCACATTAATACACCCTGTCAAAGATCCAAAGTGCTGCTGTTGCAATCCTAGATACTCCAGCTTTAATTGTTCTCACCTCTAAAGCCTTCACTCTCCAAAGCCTACAGAACATAGAGGCATACACCAGTCAATGACACAGTGAAGTTAAGCAAACAATATGCTAGCAAAAAAGTATTTTCTATTTCTCAGCCTGAAATGTTCTCAAATATCTTTTGATGTTCAAGTGGTATTTATAAATCAAAACCACCTCTATTATGTTATTTTTGCTTTCTTCAAACCAGAAATCTACACCTTTTCTCTTAAATTTCAGCTGCCAAAAGAATAAAATTTGGTGGGTAAGAATTTAAGTAATTTTTGCATCTTTTTCCCTTTCCTATGATTTTGAGAAGTCAGGTTCAGACTCCCCTCTAAATAAAATGGCAGTAAAGAACAGCTTTAGCTTCCAACTCACTATACAAAATTTTAAACCTCCACTTGTGTGTCATCAGTAGGAGAGATCGCATGTGGCAATATACAAAATACAGCACCTGGAAGGCCTGGTTAAAGCCCACACAAGGGTTCAATCCAAGGCTAAATCACAGACACAGATGCTCCTCAGCTGCAGCAGTAGCTGGTGGTACAGGCTGACACTGTCAGGCTCCCTCCAGAGTCACAAAACACTCAGCCCAGGCCCTTCCTGCAATAGAGGGAAGAAACAGTGTCTCACAGGAATGGCTACCCCTGATGCAAACAGCGGCAGGAGCTTGACCTCCCTGAGCTTTCTGACCAGGACCTGTGCTGTTCCAGCTCTGATCACAAAACAATCTCCCTGTTACCAAGCCTTGCCTGGCAAAATTCAGCTGCCCTGAACTGGGAGCAGCCCTGAACTTCACCTGGTATATCTGCAAATATAATTTCACAACATTAAGCATTCCAGACTCACCAACAGCTTGTTGGCAATAGAAATTACCAGTGGTGTGCATCCATTGCAGAAGCAGACCACACAAAATTATTCAGCCTTGCAGTTGCAACTAAAGCATTACCAAGCAGCCAAAGGCTGTGAGGTGTCCATTCTGTTTGAAGTATAGATCAAGAAAATACCACAAGAAACATAAATAATTTTTTCACAACTGAAGTACCAGAGATCACTCGAATCCTTTCAGATGAAATGCATGCTGTAGTACTTCCACCCTGACTTAACAACCCAAGAGTGCTGACATGTCCAAGAGGAAAGTGGTTCTCCTAAGCCATTGTCAGTCCCAGTTCACAACAGATTCTACAAATATCACTGTTAAAAAGCCTGGCATACGGTGCCACTTTTTTCAGAGAACACTCATCAACTTCCTCTTCCACTAAATTATATTTAAAGAAAAAACAAAACAAACAACAAAACAAGCAACCAAAAAAAAAAAAAAAAACAAAAAAAAAACCAACCAAAACAAAACAAAAAAACCGCCACCAACCGAAATAAACCCCATCCAACCCTGAATCCACATCCAGTCCTCAGTGTTCCCTGACCACAGGGAATTAAAGAAACTCTGGATTGTGATTTTGTTTCTTTATTTGTTTTAAAACTTTCAAGTTGCTGTTGAGGAAGATAATGGAAAATGGCAGAACTTAGCATCTTCTTAGCAGATAGAAGATTTAGGTCATAACCTCCCACCTGGAATTAAGCCCCAATAAAACTTCTGGTTTTGTAGTAGCTATCCCTCCCTAAAGACAGAGTAACAGTTTAGTTCTAAAGAAGGAAAAGAAAATGCAAAAAAAAAAAAACTAGATGTGACTTAAAAGCCAGCTAAAAAAACCCTTTCAAACATCATGAAAAGTTTTAGCAAGAAAATAAAGGTTTTTATTGAAATATTCCCTTTAAAGTTTTTATTTCTAATTAACAGGGTCCCTCAAGTTTTATGTAGAGTTTTATGTAGAGTTTATCACACTGTCACAGAACTTGCATTCTATGAGCCACCAACCTCTTTCTGTGGTTATGAAAAAAAACCCCTGTTCTGTACAGTATATCCAAAAAAGGAACAAATAGTGACTTTATTGCATGGAGAGAGCCTCCTCAAAAGGAGTCAAGATCTCCACATGCTCAGCACTCTGCTCTCTCACACTTAGATGAAAAGCCTTCCAGAACAATTGTTCTTGTTTACACATGATGATGCTTCACAAGAAGACTAGAAATCAATGGAAACACAAGTAAAAGCAAGATATGGATGTTACTTCTACGAATTAGAATCCACACCTAAAACAAGGCATCCCATCATACCAAGAGGGCCAAGTTCTTATACATAATCACACAAAACTTCCAGCGTGAAGCTCATATGTGGCCTTCAGGAGTAACCACAAGAAAAACTAAGAATAAATTATTTTTAGAAACAGTTTGAATGCTTTACTTCTGCCCAGAAAAATTAACAAGCTCTTGGACTGAGCCATCAACCTCAGTCTTCAAAACTACTCCCACATCTAAAAAACTGGACTGAGCTTTTCAGCTAGAAATGATTCACCTGCCTTCCCTTCCTCTGGGTGCAAATATCACTCCTCCCCAACACGCCACTTCTTTCTGGATAAAGCTGCTGGCAGCTCACACTCAGCCATTCAGCATTCACTACAGAGACACACTGTGTTATTCATTCCTCTATGCCCTGTGCCACGGATGCAATGGAAAGAGAGCCAAAGATTGTGAGCATACTGGGTGTGCTGAAGCCCATCTTTCCTTATCACTGCTGTACTTGCAGACAGACATAATGATTAAAAAGTGACCCACAGAGAGCTCCATGCACCATTTAGAGCAGAAGAAAAGTGTTTCTAAAGTAAACAGACACATCTCTGCAGTAGGTCAGAGAGTAAGCACATCCTAAGCAAAAGGTAGGACTTTCTCAAGCTTGGGAGGAACAGAGATTTTTCCCCTCTTGCACAGCAGAAATGAAACAGCCATCATGGACCTACAGGTGACCATCACTCCAGGGAGTTCCTGTCTGCTGGCTCTTGAGCTGCATGCTGTCCAAGAGGAGCTCCCCAGCTCCACATGCTGAGCTGTGCTGCCCTGGTGGCTGCAGCAGCACTCCAAGGCCCCCTTTGCAGGATGATGACAGCCAGCAGGCTCTGCAGAGCCTAATGCTGCCAGCATGTCCAAATTCCCAGCTACATTTCCACTCCCACAAGACCTCCCAAAAGACCACAAGTCCCATTTTCCTGCTTCTATGCCTTCGGGTCTCAGGCAGACACAAGGCATCTCTTTTGCCCCTCTGATACACCAACAGTTTTACACACAGGCCAGAAAGTTTGCCTTCCTTCTGGCTGCAGATACCAAGGGCTTAAAGCTCTTTTGAGATAAGGAAAGAGCTTTTAGACTCTTCCCCCTGCTGTCCCCAGAAGCTGTGCAGAAGTTTTGGATTTAACACCCCAGGGTACTTAAAGCAAGAAGCAGCGACAAGAAACGACCCACAGACACAAGGCAGGCTGGGTGAAATACCAGAAGCTGACCCTTACCAGGGCTGCAGGTGAACTTCCAGAAAGCACACTCCAAGACTCAGGTAGACACTCTGGAATTTGCTGCTGTGGGGCACCTCACATTAACTGGAGCTAAATCTTGAGGGTAAAGGACTTAAACTTCAAAGCTAAACCAGAACATGTTGCATCATTCAACAGCAGTGTGATGTGTCGAGTCAAACTGAACTACAGAGCAGTTGTCCCTCCAAAAGTCCTGTTACAGAAACCATGTCAAGAGTTGAACTACTGGAGCAAACCATTTTCTCAAAGTTTTAAACATTTAACAAAACAAAAAATATCGGGGGAAAAAAGTGCAAAATACAAATTTAAGCAATGTGAAGTAGCTGTCATTATTTACTCATACATTGGTGACTGTTTCAAACCACAGGACTCCAGTATTAACCATAATTACTAGAATTACTTTACTAACCGTAAAGCTCTGCATTACTAAGTTCTTATCTGTGCAGAAACACAACAGTAAGAAGTGTAATTCTCTCAAACTGGAAGCTGCTGGGACATTCATAACACTGGTTTTCTTATTGCTTCTGTGTGTAGGCTGGGTTCAAGAATAGCAGCATGCTGCACAGCAGTTTGAAAACTGAAGAGTAATATTAAAAATACTTGACAAAAATCTCAGTCATGAATTGAATTTGGAAAATTTATCCCCTCACTAACCTTTAAAGCTGTTGAGTGTAAGATGCAAATGTTTTCTGGATTTACATCACTAGTTGTCAGGGCACTACTTTCGTGTCAAGTGTCGGAAATTTTCACATTCCCCAGTTTCAGAAAGCAAATCCCATACTGGGGTGTCACTGTGTGGATTTTAAAATAATACATGCCCTATCATCCTCTCCATATTCAAGCATTTGATGTGCTGTATCAAGAATGAAGAAATTGATTCAGCATTCTTCTCTCTTCTGCAGTTACATGGCTACATCACAGTTTCCCAAATCCTGCCTGAATATTCCATTTGTCCTTTCCCTGTTCCATGTGTGGTTTTGTAGGTAAAGGCCACTGAGTTCATTTCTACTCCCCAGAACAACTAGAATAAACCAACAAATGATGATTTTATCTGGATGAGTCACAGAATTCATTTTGCTAAACACATGCTGCTTTGTACGTTTTATGAAATAAAATTCCATGCCAAAAGGGAAAAATGCACAGATTAATATTCCAGCTATCTCATCAACAGAAAAATAATTCAGAAGCTGCAATTAAAAGAAACAGCGTCTCACAAATCATTTCGAGATCTCATAGTTGCCTTCAATTGCCCATTTTTTAATCCATTTCAACCCATGTGTTCTCTGTAAGGTATCCAGTTACAGACTCTTAAGTGAACATTTACCATTCCACCCCAGTGATAAACTGTGCCAAGCCTCTAAAATAGGAGCCTTTGGAATTCTTCCTGGTCAGCATGAAAAACCGACTCAGCTCAACAGTGAGTTCTCAAAAAATAAACTGTTGCATTTTCTAACAATAACAAGCAAGCAAGCAAAAAATCAAACAAACCCCAAACCCACCCCACCAAAAATTCACATTAAAAAGCCAAAACAACAAAACCGTGAAATAAGTCAGTTGTATATAAAATGCCACACTTAAATCAAACTCTACACAAGCTACATCTATTTTGTTCTCCAATATCTATGGTTATTTTCTCTACTTAAATTGGAGAAAAATGGATTAAAAATGCAACTTCTGCAGCAAGAGATATTATAAAGGACATTTGTCTGGGATTCATCTGATTGAAGAATAATGCTGAGTTCATTACAAGCTTACTTGAAGGTGACTCAAAGAATATTTTTTAGAAGTCCTGTTCTTTATTGGGACTTCATAATTAGTTTCAAAATCATCTGATGAGACATACTATTTAAAAAATGAAAGTATTCAAGAAAAATAAAAAGTCCTAAGTTTACAGAGCAGTTATCAGCTTTTTGTATGTATGCTTTTCTGTGTTATAGACATGGAATGGGTTAAAAGCATACACCTAAGCTGGCTTCTTTCACAATGACCATGTTTACAGAATGGCATACATATTCCACTTTTCCTTAAAAAAAAAAAATCCTAGAAGAATTTATTGAAAAAAACAGGCTTTTTTTTTTAAACAAATCTCCTACCTAATATTTTACTGGAAGTGTTCTAGCTTCCTCTCACCCCAGCAGCAAGTTCAGTACAATCATTTCCTTATCCTGTTTGTAGCCTATTTCATGCCACACCACTCTTGGCCCATTCAATCCCTGGAAATACCTCTATTTATTCTAATTCTTTTTGAGCTTCTCCGTGAATCTCACCACCTGCCTCCCCAGACAAGAAAGCATCACTTAAAAACCTGATTCTGTAGTGTACCCATCTAAATCCCCCAAAGCCTTGCAGCAAAAGAGAACTATCCCTAATTGAGTCATCTTTTTGGGTTTGCCTAGTACGTGATTTGGATTAGTCCTTCCTTCTCCTTCATGCAACAGGAACCCTGTGATGAAAGTAAGATGCTTGCAGCAACAAAGCCTAGCACTACAAAACACTGTGAAGAAACAAAGACTTCTAATACAACTTTCTGGCTGAAGCCAGAGGTCTGGGAAAAGCTGAGACGTGCTGCTTCTAACAGTAAGGTAGAGGAGCTCCCTCTATTGAATTAGCTGCCAATATCTCTTCAAAGTTTAAAAGATGCCAATTATGGTCAGAATCAACGTTCTAATAAAAACCCAAAACGGGCAGCTGGGACCCGTCACGTGCAGTGCGCGCAAGAGACAGCTAAGGAAGGGCTCAGCCACCATACAGAGCCCATGACACATGTCAAAATGTCACTGCCTGCCAGGACTCCAGCCCTGGGGACTTCGGCTATCCTTGGCTGCTGTTTGAGAGTTTTTCCTCAGGTCCAAAACAGCTGTGACCAACACCCATGATTAAGGATTCCAGGACATACTACAAATGGTGCTACCACAGCACAAAACACAACACGTGAATGCAGTTCGAGCTTTTGAAGTTTTTCTTCACAACAAGGGTTAACTTAACTGTACGGAATACAACCTAAACAAAATATATGGATATACAGACTGCTGAAACACTCATTAAATCACCAACTGCACTTTTTACTTCTTATCAAGGGAACAGCTTAGTATTTCCACTGCTGTTGAAAGCACTTCAAATGCTTTCTACCCAAACGTTACAGAACTGTTCTAACCCCTGATAACCTCTAAAAATCATACCCTGAAGCTGCAGGTGCTCTGTTTTGCTCTCTACAATATTTTATCACTTTCTTCCATTTTTTACTTCCCAGAAGAAGCGTATTTCTTATCAACAATAAAAATACAAGTTCAGTAGAAGTAGAAGTGTTCTAATAGGCAAATATTTATTTGCCTTTCTGGAGACCTATGTGCATGATAACAAATGCAATTTGATCTTAAGCTAGGCAGAAATTCCTCAAAAGAGCCAACACTTTGGAGCAGTAGATTAACATCCACTGGTGTCAGAATGATTGTGATTCAAGTCATCCTCAATAAAACACATTGGGAAAGAAGAAAAAGGAAACAAAACCAGAGAAGAAAAAAAAAAGGGATGAAACTTGATCTGATCACTGCCAATAGTGGACTGTCAGAATACAAGGTGTATTGCAATCTCCTCTCCTCATCATTATGAGATTCATTTTCTAGTGCATTAAAGGCAGAAATGTGCAGCCTCCTTTAATATTCATCCTGTTCCCATTAAAGAAAATATATCGAGATAAAGAACACGTAGGTCAAAGCCTTGTCTTCTGGGAAGATAACACTCAACCATTTCATATCAAGGGGAGTTGTTTAATATTCAGGTTTTCCTGGAAAAGTCACGTTCTGCTTGAGTAGTTTCTAATTATCACCCTACAGCATTTACAGTTCTTTAAGAGTCTCTCATTTGAGCATCAGTGCATGGAAGCGTAACTATTTTTCTTGAAGACAGAGGAACTTGAGAGAAACCAGAATACTGCAACAGGTCCTCAATTCTCTTACAAATGTGGCCTTGCAGTTTACATACTTTTTTTTTTAATTAAAAAAAAATTAAATTGTATTACCAGAGGTAAAAGCTACACATCAGTCAACCCACAAGAACCTTGAGTAGCACTGAAGAGAGAGCCTGAAGACTGTGGGGTTTTAGTTATGGTAAAAATCAATATATAAAGTCTAGCCTCCAATCAGAGCTGGCAGAACTAACAAAGGCCATACTATGACACCATACTATTAGAGATGTGGAAGAACAGTTTCAACAATCAGCATGGTAGTATTAAAAAGCCCCAAAACTCCCATGTGTGAAACAGCAGTAGAACAATCACTGGAGATCAGACCTCAATCCAGCTTATCTGTGATCATTATGGTATGATCATGGAGTACAGATCACAAGAAGAGAAGACTGAATATTGATAATCTAGTGTTAGGAGACACAATTACAAATTACAGGTCCTAGAAAATAAAATAAGCACATTCAGTCTCTCCAGTGTTACTAGGCTTTTGTGCATACAGAGAGGTGGGGCTCCTGTATAGTCAGTTTCCTACTAGCAACCTGCTCTTATTTCACCCAAGAAGTCCAAAACCACTTTGATCAAAAAATACTCTCCCCAGAAAGTCCCCTGGTAGGAACCTAAAAAAGTCCACGATGATGTGACATGGTATGAACAGCCAATATATTAAAGCTATTGCTGCTACAGAAATGCTTGTTTTCATATGGCTTAGAAGGATCTCATATGGAATCAGGTATGACACCATGGAAATCTGCAGTGAGCACTCTTACTTCTTAAGACTCTAAACCCCACTGCATAACTAAGATACTTGCAAGAAAATAGAAAACAGTTTTACCATGATCACACAGATGTAATTTGCATTATGTAAAACACTTATGCTATTTTATTTCTCCCTCTGTGTATCATATTGCATAAATATTTAGAGATTCTGATCCCCAAAATTTTCTCCTGGACTTAAGTCAACAAATGAATTCTACTACAAAGAAGATAATATATAAACCCAGGGTAAATAATCTTAACGACCCAGGTTACTTCCAGGAAGGAGAATGGATGGTACTGCAAGAAAGGGGATGACTCTTACACAGGTTGGAAGGTGAAAAGAAAATGAAATATTGAAATTAAATATGACTTGTGACAGAGAGATTTATTCAATAAACATGACAACATATATTTTCTTCAATAAAAATCACCTGGCTGAAATTTCAAGGATTTACAAACTTGGATGATTTCTGTTGTTGTCCTCTGCCTTCTCAGTGCTACAAACCCAACAGTAGAGGGGAAAGCACAAGGAAACAGTTTATGCTGGAAGACTTTCAGAGCAAAACAGAAAAAAAAAAAAAAAAACCAAAAACAAAACAACCCTAAATATATCACATGCTTCCCAAAGCAATCGATCTAACAATTAAAACTCACTTTGGAATGAGTCTGGTTTGTTACCTGGATATTGGACCACAAATACATGGCACACTGAAGCCTATACACATGGTGCAGCTGTTTTCTGACTTCAGTTTCAGAAAACCCATGTGAACTTCAGATCTTAATATAGAAATCCAGTTTCCCTAGCTCAAAGTCACACCAGATATACCGGGGGAAAAACGCAGACTGGAGTGAGAACACAATGAGTATCCTGAATAAGATTACACGTTTCAGTCTCACTAGGCTTAGGCAATATTGGCAATATGTAACAAGTCTAGCAATAAAATGACAAAGAGCTTCCTTGTTACAATCCACCAGAAAGCAGGGGGAGGGGGAAAGGTCACGATTAGCTCCTGATTAAGAGTTGACTTTCTTTTTGCATACAGCCATTTCCTCTAGAGATACATGAGATTATAATTGGTGTTCCCACTTAGTGTCAAATGTGTACTTGGACCCTCTCTCTCTTTTTAAGATAGGTATCTTCCTAGGCAGCTTATTCTGTGAAGAAACAAAACCAAGTTTTCTCATAAGGATCTCCAGTCCATCTTGAATATTGCCAGAGATATTTACAACTGAGGCACATAAACGTTTAATATGCTTTTAATAGCTCATCTATTGCTTTCCACATTCAAAGCTCAAATGAAACTCCCAAAAGCCGAGCACCATGATAGAGTAATACATCCATAATTTGTTTAGATGATAGCAAACTATCATCTAAAATAGCTGAGATAGCAAAGGGGGGCAAACAGTAAAACTACAGCAATATCAAGACCCTTTTATACATACTTTTCTATCAAAGTATCTTTTATATTCTTCAGAAAAAACAGAGAACTAGAGGCTTAAATCTACTACTGTGCTTTCCAGGCATTTAGGCATTCAGTACTGCAGGGAAAGTTTCTAAGCTGAGGTGGGGCTGGTTTCTCCCCACATGTATTTCCTTACAGTTAGCCTGAGCTTCTCCTTGAGGGGGCAAGGAGGGAGTGAAGAGCAGAAAGAACAAGTTAAATGGTTTTGCTGACAACCTATTAGGATCGCAGGTAGTCAGGTGCCATCTTTTTATACAGCTCCATCAACACAACCTTTGAGATAAAATATTTTATGTTTTCACATTTTCTTCAAGTGGAAAATGTAGACAGTCACACAATCACCAAGATCGTTTTGTATGTACTGGGCTAAATCTCTCCACAGGGGCCAAGTCTTGCTTCTTAGAAGCTGAGGTGCTTATCCCTCTGATAATCCACATGCCTTCAAGATTTACTAAAATGAACAATCTTTCCTGAAGACTTTCTCTGCATCACAGCAACCAGTATTCTTTGTAAGCTCTGCCACCGAGACTGGTATTTATTATGTCTGACAGTGATTATACCCTGTATTTGCCAAAGCAAAAGCCTAGCAGCAGAGCCTGACACACTGCTTACCGTTCCAATATTGCTGTTGATTCTGTCTGGAGCTTTTCTGCTATTCTACTTGAAATTACAGATTCAGCAGCCTTGCTTTACTGTAGTAGCTACTGTTTTCTGCTTGGAGCTTGTAAAACACAAGCATAAATGCATCTAGTGAAAAAGGTCTGCTCTCCTCTTCCATTTCGCCAAGACCATGTTGGCCGTAAATGGTTAACTGGAGAGCGCGTAACAACCAGGCAGAGGCCAGGAATGAAAAACCACCACCAGCTCCAATACTTCTGCAAACCCCGCGTTGTTGCAAAGGCACATAGAGGCAAAGCCACTTCTTAAAGCAATACAAAATTTTACCACAGGCTGACGCTCTTTCTACAAGAATAATGAGACGGTCCCCGCGCTGAATGCAGAACTCCTCACTTCACAGCTTTTCCCTCAGACTTCACTTTCACGCTCAATATTTACAAAACAAAGCCTACAAACACCTCATAGCCAAAATATTCCCAGAACAATTAGGATATTTAGCACTCTCTGCGCCTCCCTACTTCCCCAGCGCCTCACTCAGGAGTGCTTTCACGGAGCGGGGAGGGGAAGCGAAGTTACCCACGCGAGCTCTCTCCGCCGGAGCCGCCTCCGGCACGCAGCGCTGCCCCAGCGGGCTGCCCGAGCAGGGGGCACCGACCGCGGGGCTGGCACCGACCGCGGGGCTGCCCCCGCTGCGCTCCCCGGGCTCCCAGCGGCAGCGGAAAGCGGCGGGAGGCCGCCGGTCCCGCGGGCTGCGGGCACGGCCACGGCCAGCACTGGAGGCGCGGAGGGGAGAAGCGGCCAAAGCGCCGAAGTTGCAGGCGGCTGGCTGCGCAGACGTGCCGCGCAGCCTGGAAGTGAAAGCGGCACCGCACCGTGGCTCGGCTGTCGCTGCCGCGGGGGCAGCGCTGCCCGGCGGCCGCTGACAACGCCCCGGAGGGACCCCACTGCCGCTCCCCACGCGGAAAGATGAGACCAAGAGCTCCCGGTCCCCCTCACCGCTGGGGCAGCTCCTGCCTTTCCCGCAGGAGAGACGGCATCAGCCGGCGCACCCTCGGAGGGCAGGAGAGGACCGCTCTCCTCCAGAAGCGCAGCGGGATGCGGTGGGCGCCACCGGCCGGGAGCGACCCGCGGCGAGCAGGGAGCCCGCGGTAGGTGCCGGGGCGCTCCGGGGAGCGGCGGGCGGGCACGGCCACCTGCGTCCCGGCCTCCCCTCCGCCAAGTTACGCGCGGCCGGGACGGCGCGGCCACGAACATCGCTTCCCGCGGGCGGGCGGGCGCTCACCTGGGGGCAGGCAGAGTGCTGCGAGCAGGAGGCAGAGCAGGGGCGGCAGCGGGCGGCGGCAGCAGGAGGCGCAGGCGGCGGCGGCGGCGGGGGGCTCCATCATCCCGCCTGCCCGCGGCGGGACCGGGAGGCGGCGGCGGAGCGGGGCGGCGCGCCCGCGGTGGCTCTTTCCTCCCGCACCGGAGCGCGGCGGCGACTTCTCCCTAGTCGAGGTCGGGAAGAAGCAGCGGCGGCTCTCCCCGGCGGCGGGAGCAGCGGTAACTTCCCGGGAGCGGGCGGCGGGGCGGCTGCTCTCCCTCTCGGCGCGCAGCGAGGACCGACTCCGCACCGGAGCAGGTGGCGGCTCCCTTCTGGCAGCCGAGCGGCGCTCCAGGACTGAGCGCTGCGGCGGGAGAGGCGGAGCCGGGCGGCGGCGGCGGGGCTGGCCCGGCCCCGAGCCCCCGCCCCTCCCGGCACACGGCGCGCAGGCGGGGGGAGCCCCGCGGGCAGCCCCCGCCGCCGCCCCGCCGGTGCAGCCTGCCCTGCTGTGCTTCCCCTGCCGCCCGGGCTGTGCTGTCCCTGCCGCCCGGGATGCGCCCCTGCCTCCGGGGCGGCGCTGGGAAGGCGAGCGTGCCGGGGCTGGCGGGCATGCGGGACAAGCAGGTCCCTCCTTCACCTACCCCTGCTTTGCCTCTGCTCGGTGCATGGGCTGTGTTCTGGGGCTGTGTTCAGGACGCGTGTTGGTTACGAGTACTGCAAACGCAAAGCTGAGAAAAAAAGAATATAATAATAATAGCAATGCCCGTTCTGTTGTGT
Source organism: Phylloscopus whistleri (assembly GCA_017589585.1). NCBI lineage: Eukaryota > Metazoa > Chordata > Aves > Passeriformes > Phylloscopidae > Phylloscopus > Phylloscopus whistleri. Next base: position 515,489 of record JADMLD010000046.1, read on the forward strand.
GTGTAGAAATGTGACGGTTCCTCCTCTGAGCCAAAATGAAAAAAGAAAAGAAAAAAAAACCTGCAAAGATAATAACGATCAGCTTAATCTGATTTAATTGATATAGCAGAGGATTGGATAAAAGGAAGGCAGCTCACAACCCTCTAGCTGCGTGAAGAAATGCACTGCAGGGTGAAGAGGGATCTTTCGTCACTTGTGGAAGTCAGCTGCCCTAAAGGTCAAAAAGATTCCTCATCAAAGTAATGTAATCCAGAAGCAGCGCTTTCACGCACAGTGCTCTATTCTCCTCCTGTTTCGGTCTGAGTAAGCAGTGCTGTTTCACTGAGAGGGAAATAAGCACGCTGAAGCCGCACAGCAAGTTTCTCAGCTAACAGTTCTGCGTGATCAACATGTAGCCCACGCCGTCATGTGAAGTAAACCTGATGTCTAAAATCTGAAATATGAATAATGCACATAGTTTCGTCTCTCCAGAGGGACTTTCTAGTAGTGAAATCCGAAGTGTCAAGTGATCTATCTCGCTTCACCACGTGATGATTTCAATTCTTGGACGGGAACTTCCCCAAAACTCCGGAAAATGAAAGACAAACTTAGCCAGTCTGTTGTGTTATTCTCAAAACAATTTTCTTGATGGCTAACATCTAAACTTACTTAAACATTACAGTGAGACAGAGTAGGTTTAGAAAAACACAGCCTGTGTACTTTTTTGTGTACCTTGCTTTCTGTAAAGCGAGGTAAGGATATTTGGCTTTTAGAACTTTAAGTCTAAAGCATTGTCTTCACTTCAAAAAGTCCTTTTGCTCTTCCATATTATTATTATTATTGTCTTTCATATTGTGTAAGGTATGCCATGCAATCAGTTTTAAAAATACTTTACTTTCTAGGCTTACTGCTCAGGAGAGCTCTGTCATCTTTTGTTTTCTCAGCAGATTTCTCTTTATGAGTGTATTACTAAGCAGATTAAAAAATACTACTTTTAAAATAAATAATCTTTTTGTTTTCCTGTTGAAGCAAATTAATATTTCCCTTTTTTTTTTTTCTTGCATGTTTAGAAGTTCAAGGGTAATCATTATTAGGGATATTTAATATTCCTCTTGCTGTTAGACTTGGAGACCTCCTCAAAATCTTGAGAGAGGCTTTCTATAGAATTGCATTGAGATGATCATCTAATGGAGTTCAAACTTTTTTTCCTTTTTTTTTTTTTTTTTAAGATTTCTAGAGCTTTTAATAGTATGTGCTGGTTTTGCACCAACTTGAGGTCCATTACTAATTAAGGGCCTAATCCTGCCTTCTTCACTAATATAGACAAGCTTGTTGAAGTGAGTAAAATTGTGGCTGGGAAAAAAAGACAGAAAAGGCCAACTTTAGAAATGATCTGAGTGCAAGTAAGCATAGGAGAAGGCTTACAGGCCAGAATTCACTCTGCATTTAATATGTTTGCTGGGGTTTTTTTCCAACATGGTGAGATCAATTTGTATAAATGCAAACACATGGTTTGCTGGTTTAGGGAATTAAATAATGCCCAAGTACCTTGTTTTCAAAGCAGATGATTAACTGCTGCCTCATTTGCATCAACATAATGAGTAGTATATGTTCTCTCTCACTGGGATAAGGGATGAGGAAGTCTTTCTGAATATTGTAAATAATTTCCAATGGCACGGTGCAGAGACTAAAAGGCGAGCTATAGAACTATACATTTCAGGCAGGCAAAATGTACAGGGTAATTTTACAATTTATGCTCAAGATAGTATTGAGGAAAAATATTTGAGGACAATTTTGGTCTGAATGTGTTGCTTAAAGTCTGTAAGGAATATGAGAGATGTGGGAGATTACATTAAGGACATAATACTTTAATCAGAAGTATGATTTGTTTAGGGTTTCCCTCACTCCTTTGTCATTTATCTTCAAAGCTGTTTCTACCTTTCACATGAAAGGAGCTCTTTGAATTCTGAGTAAATAGAAAACATCTCAAGCTCAGATTACTTAAGTGTTTTGATAACTTTACAGGATTCTAAATGTGATTAGAAATTGTTAAGATAATTGCTAAAGATATCTTTATATGCTGTGTCATTTTGACTATCCTCAGTTCTGAGACTTATAATTAATTCTTTTAATGTCTGTTAGGTTGATAGAACATAGATTTGTTTTTCTACGGATTATTTTCTTGGGCCATGCTCCTCTTCCTATTGAATTTAGTGGGAGTGTGAGTGAGGCACTGATCTGTTGGGAAAGCAGCGACTGCCTGGCTTTAAACTCCAAAATAAACATTTATTTTGAAGAAGTTAAAACACTTACTAGTACAAAAAAAAAAGTAAAAAAATAACTGTTTTTGAAAAGCAATAATAATAATAATACTTTGTTAAATGCTTAATCCTATCAAACCATAGATTTTCTATTTATGTGGCAAAGTGGATTAAAAGTGTAATCCATTAATAATGGTTGTGCATAATAACAAAGAGTTTTTGTTAAGATGAAACATCATTTCTCTTTTACAACAGGTGCATAAAACACTTTGGAAGCCGATTTCTAGAAAGAATAGTAGAGAATAGTGTTTAATAGAGCACAATGCTCCTGATAATTTAATCTGTTGTTAATAGTGAGTGGGTGACTGTTAATATTGTTTCAAGGAAACTTTGAGGGCTGGTTTGGCTCAGCACTCAAAATACAGTCTGCAAAGTGGAGACCTGTTGTTGAAACTGCCCTTGAATTGTAAGACAAGCATTGAACGCAATGTCCAGCCTTGCATTTCTGCAAATCTGATTCTGTTAGTTTGGCTGGGGTAAAGATGTCAAATCAGAAGAGATCTGCATGGATCTAGATCATTGTCATTTGTGTTAAAACATGGTTCAACATTGTCTAACACCGATGTTAAGAATATATGTAATCCATACTGCTGGTTACAACAACACAGCCACAGGAATTTTTAGTGAATCATCTGGGACTTGGCTCAGGTTTTATGACTCTTGAGAAATCCACAAGGTGCTTCCAGCCCCCCTAGGCATCTTGAATACCTTTAAACACCAGGCTCTGGAAATCGGAGCCAAAGCATGTTGAAGTCAAGCAGAGTCTTTCAGTGATTTTGCTTGAAGCTGTGGCAGACGAATACTCATGTCTGTCAGGAATTGTTTTGCCTTGCTCAGTATCAACACATGAGGGTAACTGGCAGCGAAGTCTTTCTGAAGTGGATCAGCTATACATGGTCAAGTGTCTCTAGGTTGTAAAGTATTTCAAACAGAACATGCAAGACACATAGAAAATGGTCAAAATCCAGAGCTGGCATAAAAGCAAACTGTGACCAACAGTAGCAAAGAAGGAAGCCTACTTAATGGGGGTTTCTGCAGGTATCTGCCAATTTGGCTGTCTTTGACTTAAGTAAACAAGTCCCATAGATTTGGAATAAATAAAAAAACCCATAAAAATTACAGTAAGAATACCTGGAATCAGTGTTTTCAGTATTTCTTTGCTGCAAAAATCATACTACTCAAGAACATGGGCAAATACCTGCAGTGTTGTTATCACAGTCACCAGCGCAGCAAATAGGCTCCTGAAACAAACTTGTTTTCCTATTACCCATGTCCAGTGCACCTGATTTTTACATAATTTAACTAAAAGACAAGCGCACTACAAACATTCATTACATTTGTATTATATACAAAATACCCAGAATGCTTCCAGCTGAGATGAAATTTTCATAAAATACAAGTGGAACATGAGAATAAGGAGTTTGTAGAATAGCTGATTGTCTTTAAAAGTTTGTGATCTGCCTTAAAAACAAACACAATGAAAATATTTTTTTTTTTACTATAAGCAGGTTTTATGCACAAAATAGACATTTTAAAAGAGTCACATTAGATGATGATGATTGAGAAATGCATAAAGAGAAAAAGCAGTTCTTTAGGCTGGACCAGTATATATCAACTTTCCTGGCCACCTCCTCGCCTTTTGTGAAGGCTCAGTTACCTTTTCCTTTGCCTTTTCCATAAAGGTTTGAGGTAGGTAAAACTAAGCAGTTTTCAGATTTCAGGTCTCTTTTTTTCATTACGAAAGCCACTTATGAGGGAAAAGAATTCTTTTTCTGTGAATATCCAGTGGGATACACAATTGCAAAGAGTAGCATTGATAATATAATGCAGAAGTAAAATAGCTGCAATACAAAGAACGAGATTATTAGTGTTAGACTGTCTCCTTTTTTCAGTGTCTGTGAAACCAAATTCTGTGACTTTTTGTGCTTTCTGGTCCTTGTCAGTCCCTGACTGTAACTGGAAAATAAAATAGGATCTGATGGGCCTCCTGTACTAAGGAGCATCCTTGACAAGACACGTTGCATTCTGCCAGAAATATCCTGCAAGCAGTTCTGCAACATCTGGTTTGCAGTCTTGGCGTGCTGTGAAGGAGCTAGAAAGAGCAGAGTGTCATGTGATTTATTAGGATGTCACTGAGTTTCTCTGCCCTGCTGGATGGATCCAGACAACTCCTTACACTTACCCACAGCTGGCCTGCCTGTGTGTAGGATGGACTTGCCTGAGTCTCAAGCGGTGCAGAACATACTTCTCAGAAGGGGTCAGCCAAGTCCTGGCTTGTGAAGTTGCTTCTTGGGCTGAGGAGCCTTTCCACAGGGCTGTTCACAAAGCAGTGGAGTGCAGTTGGTGTTGGTGCCATCCACACCTGGAAGCAGTTCCCCATCTGTTCCCTTGATGTCATTTGTGGCTGAGACTCGGACTGGCTTGATTCTTGCAAGGTCAGCTCTGTCATAATCTGCCCCAGCTTCCAAGTCTGGGCCTGTGTTACCCAGTTCTAGTCACGTTGTCAAAGAAAGTGCAGACAGCACCCTGGCAGAGCAACAGAGGAGACTGGAGGCCTGCTCTGGCCAGCAGCCTCCTTTTATCCCTGCTGTGTGCTGCCAGTCATTATCGCAACATTAAATCATGGCATTTTATAAGGTAGGTACTCAAATAGCTTTCACCTTTTTCCTGCCTTTCATTTGAGGATTTTGGATTCTGTGAGAGCATTAAGTGCTTGGCAGCCTGTGACATTGGACAAGATACTGAACCCTAGAGATATGAACAGATTTCCTAATCTGTTTGAAAACCAATGGTGATGAAAAGAAAGGATTCAGAGTTCCTGAGATTTCATCCTCAAACTCCCAAACTGAAACTACTCTGTTTATATTTCTGTTGGTTAGAGAAAGGTAGTAAAAAAAATTTAAAGATCAGAAGCATGGCTGGTAGTCAATTCAGTGAAATGCTCCTGCCTGTACTAGTTAGTGTGCTCATGTTTAATTTTCAAACTTAGCCAAGGGGAGAAAAGTGGAGGTAACTCATTCAGAGCATGTTGGGGATTTTCTCCTTTGCATTATGAAAACAGCAGTGAAAGTAAGGATGGAAAGAAATGAGGCATATTTTATAGAAAGTTTGAGTGCAAGATACGGAACAGAGTTTGTGTTTTATCCACCTGGAGACCACTTGGTTTTAGGTCTGCTTGTGGCTGAAGAAAATCAGTGAAAATCAGAGCAAACCTGTGGAAGGTCTCTGTGGAAGATGGACAGGACAAAGACAGCTCAGAGCCTTTCATGCCTGCTCAGAACTTACTCAGACCAAAAGAAATTTGTTACCCCTTCTGCAGAAGCAATTTTCTCCCTTGTTTTCTTGCATGAACGAAAGAACCTTGATCAGCGTTGAAGAATGATGAGTTAGTGTTGAGTAGAGCAGTGCACCATACTGCAGAGTTCAGCTCCTTCAAAGTACTGCTTCTTTGAGAGATGCAAATAATAAATGAGAAATGAGAGATGCCGATAAAATGAGAATTGTAAAGGAAGGCTTAAAATAGGGAGTTAGTACCAGGTTCACACTGGTTTTCAGTGCTAGGACACTGCATTCTGCACATGCCAAATCTGGGCAGTTTCCTTGTGTGTGTGACAGGTATTGCGTCAGACCCTACTAATCAGTTTTTCTTTACAGTTTTGATGGTAGTAGCAGACTTTCTCATGCTGCATGACTTTTAACATATGCAGCTTTCATTTATTAACTTGGAGGAGAGGGTCAGCAGGAAATCAATTATGCTTTTTTTTTTTTTTTTTAATGTAGCCGCATGCAGAACCATTAAAATGAATCCACTGTCTGTGTTCCAGCATTGCAATTTTTTCCTTGCAACATTTATTGCTGTGTGTCTGCCCCCAGAGGTGCTACATCAGCACTTGTAGATTAGGAAGAGCAATTCCTAAGAGTAAATGAAAGGAATTGGTTCTTCCCAGTGACAGTTACCCAAGGCAGGAATAGGCCTGCCTCAAGGGATGAAAAGGCCCAGTTGGTTCGTGTGTTCCTCAGAACCATGTGTTGTCAGATCCCTGGAAAAAATGTATTTGATCATCAGTCATTTAACTGGATACCTGTGTCAAGGCTAGATTTGTAAATTATATTTTTAAATGCTTGAAGATTGCAGGGTTTTCAAGACCAGACTGTTTGGCTTAGGTAAATAGTATTGGAATATCTCCCTTATGTATGTAATGCTGGTTCCTCAGAAGGTGATATTAGCCCTTGAAAAATATGCAGTGATTGGAACTGTTGAAAACAGAGAGTTTAATTAAATCAGCGGAAATGTGTCAACATACTTGAAGATGTAGAGGGTTAGCACATGGATTTCCAGAATTAGCCATGTACAAGTTATGATTATTATATAATATGTATGTTGCATTAGAGCAAAAGCCTCTGAAGTGCTTGGACTCTCTTTAAATAACTTTGCTGTTCTGGAACAAGGAAGAGCTCCTGCTACAGGTGGTTTACAGATGAACTAGATAGGATGAGTGAAGTGCTTTGAAGGAAAATTGTTATTCTTGTACATCATCCTGGCTCAGTTGTATACATTACACTGTTGTATGCATTTCTTTTCTATGTTAAAGCAAAAAAATAAGTAGAAAAAAATCAAATCAAACTTGCAAAAACTTTTGATTTGCAGAAATTATAGTAAGAGATGTATTTTCATAAAAATGAACTTGTAATTACCTTCAAGAAACTGTAGAGGTGTCTTTGGGAAGGAGATTTATGGTGTTTTATGTTGGCAGAAGATGTAACCACAGGTTGTTGGATTAGACACCAGTGCTCAGTCACAGCTTAGAAGGTAATACCAATTACTGGTGCATCCTTGTGAGAGAGGTTCACTGTAGTAGCTGCCCCAGGTGTTTCCGCTGGCTGAAATAATCAGTGCAATTATAGAAGCAGTGCTGCAAAGGCTTTTTAAAAATTTTTTTCATGAAGTCTGTGAGAAATTTTTTCATAAATGTGTGAGAATTTCTGATAAGGATGGATAACTAATATTTTGGCAATCTATTTAGTAGCAGTCTTCAACTCAAAGGCTGGAAGAAAAATCTTATCAGCTGTCTCAGGATCATGCTCTGCAAGAGGTGGATTCACAAGCACATTGTAGATTTCAAGGCCAGATCCACATTCTGTCAGGACATGTGTAATTGTTCTTTGTTAGGAATGGCAGTCAAATGGGTTCAAACCTTCCTGGCATTAATGTTCTGAAAGTTTGCAGTTAGTAACAAGAGGGACAGTCTACCTGTTTTGCTTAGGGCAGACTTATCAAGCTCTACTTTTCTGGCTTACATTTGATCTAGCTTTTAAAGTCTATGACATTTTTCAGAGGGCAATTTATTCCCTTGACTCTGCTACCCAGAGTTCTATTTTATTTGCAGACTTGCTCTTCACCCTATTCTCTCATTGTCAAACAGTCTCCCATGTCTCACAGACGAAGTGTTTCTGCTTCATCCCATTATTTCTGGTTCTGTTCTCTGTCAATCTCTGTCAAGTTCATATGTGTGCCTATTTCTTGGTCTGTCCCCCTACTCTAATTCATTTATCTTAGCCCACAGGTAGGTTTCTACCTGTTTGCCTGTCTGCAGCCTAGCAGCTTCCAACCTGCTGCTTTTTTTTTTTTGTGTGTGCACCTTCCTCTGAAGCATAAGAAGATCAAGGACCCCTTAGCTCTGGTTTTCATTTCCACCAAAAATCACCTACTCACTGCTTGCTGAGCTCAGCAGCAGGAGATTCTCCTGTTACTCGAAAATTCACCTGTACTGTTTTGGCTGGGAGAGAGTTATTTTTCTTCCTGATAGTTCCTATGGTTCTGTGTTTTGGATATGTGTCCAAAAAAGGACTGATAGCAGTACTTGCACAGTGTCAAGTCCTTTTTTGTTTTTCACACAATCTCATGAGTGAGTGAGCTGGGGATCCACAAGAGCTGGGGGGAGACATGGATGGAACAGAAGACTCCAAGTGACTGAAGGAATATTCCACATCATATGGCATCATGCACAATACATAAAGCTGGGGGAGAAGGAGGAAGTGGGGGATGTTTGGAACAATAGTGTTTTTATTCCCAAATCACCATTACAAATTATGGGTCCCTGATTTCTTGGAGGTGGCTGAACCTCCACCTCAGGTAGGTACTTGTCCATGAGATAACAATAATTAATTCCTTGTTTTGTTTTGCTTTGCTTACATGCATGGCTTTTATCTTCCCTGTTAAACTGTTTTTATATCAGCCTACAAGTTTTTTTACTCTTACCCATCTGATTCTCTCATCCAACCCATTGTGGGAAGGGAGCAATGGCTGGGTGGCTCTGAGCTGCCTTTTAGGATTAACCTACAACAGATCTTGTTCCTTACAGAATTGCTTCTGATCCATTGCTTGAATTTCTCTTCTGTTTTGTACTTTTTAAAATTCAACCTATGCTAAAGATGTTACACAATCACTACAAGTGAACAAGCTTTGTATCACTTTATTAATAGATAATGATAAACACAAAATAGTGGTCATGCCACTTGTTCACCAACAAATTTGTATACTCAATATGTAGTTCAAGATAAGAAGATGCATCTGTATAAGGATATTTGTTAAGTGCAAGGTGTATGCTGAAAAACAATTTGATCCTTAAACTAAAATTTTCCCCTGCTGTTCTTTTGTAAGACAATTGTAAAATCTATTTAAACAAACAAAATGGGTGCATTAATCACAGTTCTCTGCACCTTGCTCACATTCACTCACCCACTCTTTAAGTATAAATATTTCAGCGCTGTTGCTTTCTCACATAGATGAAAGGTCAAAACAAAAGAAAGAGAACTTGGAAATGGGAAGTGAGTGTAGACATTTTATAAGTCCTTTTGTGAGTGAGATGGGGAAGGAAATTAAAATTTGCTTCAATGAAACAGCACAGCAGTGTATGAAATTCCAGTTTTCTGAGAATGGAGGTGAGGTCTTAGAGAGGCATAAATGCAGGTTACTGAAGCGAACATTGCTATTAGGCAGACAGGTTTCCACTTTCTTTTGAACCACTACAACTAATTTTGCATGCACTGTGACCTCTTTTTTTGCAAGTTTCTTTTGAGAGAGGTGAACCCCTTGAAAAGCAGAACACTCTAAAAGGCAACCAGGAGGATTTGAGCCCATAATTGAGCTTCTACTAAATTAATGTTGCATTGTCAAATGCTACTTGATGACATGGAGGATGGCACAGCCATGTAATTCTTATATTGTATGAGCCAAATTCTGAGGTCTTAAGAGGTTCTTAGAAATGGCATCTATCTCACTTATAGCTGAGTGGCTCTTAAGAAAAAAAAAAAGAAGAAGAGAATAATAGTACTTAGAGGCAGCTTCTGTGAAGTGCTCGTCATACACAGTTCCAACAGCACTTGTAGAAAGAATGTCAGTATCATTATTTATATTGTGTTTGGTTGGGAAACTGAGGCAGGGGATGAACTATTGAATTCCCAAATCAACAAGTAGTCTGTAAAAGACTCAGAAACAGTTACAATGTCCCATGAATGCTAATAATGCCCTGTAATCTATAACACCTTGTTTTTTCCTCTGAATGTTGCTTGAGAATAAGCTGTCCTTGAGAGAAACTCTTCAAGTGGGCCACTTCAGTTCTTTAGGAAATGTTAAGAAGTCTGAATTTGAGAATTTTGTTTTAATTCAATGCCTCTTGGTATTGAATCTTTCCTGCCCTTCCCAAAGTATATGTGGAACCTTTGCAGAAGCCATGGATAATCTGAAAATGGTATTATTAGGAGGCAAGCAGCATGCTGATTTATCTCCTTTGCATTCAAGTCATATACTGTGGTCTTTGTTATTTCAATAGCTGCCAACCACAAGGACCAGAATGAAGAGCAGGGAGGAGGCTGAGCCAGAGATGACAGAAGGAGAGCTAATATATTGGCACAGGGGCTCTGCAATGGGTGCATTATCCTCCTGTGACAGCAGATTGCCCTCTCAAGGTATTTGTTCAAAGACATTACTGAAGCTAAGTCCTACTGAAACATGAAGTTTTAGATAATGTTGGTTCAATGTGATTTGCATCTGTGTGCAATGAAATAAATTTTGATTAGATCTATTTTTTTTTATGAAAACATCCTTGGGATCTTACATATGCAATCTGTAGGACATGTTATTTATTTGTAAATAAAGTGAAGATAGACAAAGCTATGTGGAAACCATGGGAGGCAGAGGTTCTTTTCTTGTACAGGTACTCAGGTGACTACTACAGTTCATGTAATAGGCATTATAATGACTTGTTCTTATGAACTTTTCACCATGAGACCCTAAGTTCCGACCAGAAGATGGGCGGTACCGTCATTGCTATGGAACATTCATGGGAAAAGATGGATGGAATTATGTGACTCAGTGTGATTCAGTGGCTATAGGAATTTGGGGCTTGATTTTTCAGACAGATATCATGTTCCCCATGCAGAGTGGCTGCTGTTACTGATGTCTCCCGCTGTTTGAACACATGGAACACAGCAGCAGTGGCTACACATGATTGTATGTGTATGTATACAGTAGACAAGAAATAAGTTTGGAAATACCTTTGCCTTCTGAACAACAGTACATTAGCTTCAGAAGTAATCCACTCTTTAATAGTTGGAAAAATGATTCAGTTACAGCTGGTAGGAGGCTGAAGAGTAGTAAGAAACAGTTGCAGAGACACATTGTATGCCTGCTAAGTCACATTCTTGGGTTTGGTCCTTTTTATTCCTAAATTTACAACTATTTCATTTTTGTATGGTAGGTTTGAGGAAAAAAATAATCATTAAACATAATACTTTGCTTACTAAGCTAGTCTTTGCATAATTTCTGTCCAGAGCTAATTTATTTTTGTTATTCAAATTTACTCCAATGGCATGTTTGAGGGGTCTTAACACTCTTGTGCAGCATATGCAAGCTGGTCTTAATAAACAGGCAAATGTGGAGCCTATATTCTATATCTCAATATGAAATTGAGATTTTTACTTGCCATTTATTTATATTAAAACTTCCCTGGATTGTCAAGAGACATCAGTATTTTTGCATGAATTACTGCTGACCTAAGAAATTGTTTATGCACTTGCTTAAGTCCATCCTGTTTGTCTTCAGAGTGAAAGAACAGTCTTGGTTGATTCAGGGCAATAGGTTTTTTTGAAGAATGTGTAGCACATCTTCATTGCCTTTTAGCCTAGATGCAGCTACCACAGGCTGCAAGCATTCTTCATTAAATCCTGTAAGCAAGGGTGAGTTGGCCTGCTCTGAGCTCCCGTTGGCAGGTTTCTCTCAGTGTCCCAGCTAGCACCAGCCATTGCTGTTGCAGACACACAGCATCCCAGAACTGGGCTCCTTCTGCCACGTTCCTCTTGGTGGCAAGAAGCTGTTTCTAGCATTCCAAGCAGAATCCACTTCCTTCCAAGAGAGGTCCTTTAGGCAGTGCTGTCGGCAGGTCACAAGCAACTTTCAATGGAATTTTTTTTTGTTGTGCAGTTTGCTCAGCGTGCCTCCCATACTCCCCAGATAATGGCTGTATTTTGCTGGGTTTTAACCAAGTAAATTTCCTGTTAAACAAGATTATGGCTTAATTAAGGTGCAAAGGATTTGATCCAGCATTCATTTTGTTAACATTTTTAGTTTAATTTTTCTCCCAGTTTTCCTACATTATTAACTTCTATTTGGAAAAAAAAATAGTTTGAGAGTGTAAACAAAGCAAAGGATTTATATGAGTCTGTGCCCTAGTAACCAACTAAAAATTCCTATTTTCATTGAGGTTGAAACTGTGTTTGAGCACCCCACTAATGCTAAATCCATGGTTATCAAACTGTTCCACAATACTGTGGGAGTGAATAAGGAAACTATTTTTTTTGAGACATTGCTTGTGATTGCTGGAAAAGAGAGGCATATTAGTAACAACATTCAGAAGATTTATAGCTTGTTTGCTGGTGCATAGGAGAGTAAGTGCAGATTACTGAGGGTTCTCAGTTATGAGGGCTATGAATTAAAGTTGTTATCCATAATTTATTATTCTCCATGTGCTTCCAGTCTATATTCAGTTAGAGAGAAAACATAGACAGGCAGAGTAGGGAGGAGTAACCTTGAAAGAGTAAGACTTGCTTCATATATTCACCATCTTCATCCTGTCCCTGGAAACAAATACAGAATCTTACAGTTATTTAAATACTTGTTTGCTATCTTGCTTGAAGAATTGGAGACCCATTCACTAAAACAGGAAAACTGCCTTAACCATGGGCTCCTGTGGAAAATTTGGTAGACTAGAAAAAGCAACAATGAGCCCTGGAAAGACTACCAGCATAGTAGAATCAATTTCTTATATTCTTGCAAGTATTTTTATACATTTTTCATAACTGGTGCTCCTTAGATTTAGTGCACAGGTCAGACCTAGTGCACTTCCATGTGTTTTTCTGAAGCTGGCTAAGAAGAAAAACCACTAGTTTGATGGATATACTTTTGCTTGTTACATCCTAGTACATTTTTCACACTGATACATATGTATGTATTTAGAGAGAGAGAAAATTGTACAGCACTGCTTAAAAGAGGAGAAAGAAAATGCTGTAATTTCTTTTAAACTCAGTTCGGGTGAACATTATTATCAGAATGCATTGTTTAATGGTCTACCTTTTAGCCCTTATAATAGCAGCACATCTGCTTCTCTTCAGTATGTCTTTCATTCCTCAAAATTTTAAACAAGTAGTAGTTTAATAATTTAAGGAAATTGTTTCCTGTGCATCTTCTTTTTTTCAGTGTTTTCAGTGTTTTCAAATTAGCTTCTCAACTCCTGTCTGTGTAATGCATGGTGCAAGTTCTGCAGAAAAAGAGTAACTTCATCCACATATAGATGTGTAGGGTGGATGAATTTGTAGGTAATCATGATGTAATTAGGTAACAGAATGCTTATGTTAGACTCTGCCTAGGCAGATTGAACCTCACCATTTTTTAAATTCCCATTAATGTTCATAAAATGAGGATATAACATTTTATTACCTAGAAATAATTCGCATTTGTTTCCTAGTTATTAATTCTTAAATTTACAGCACAAAAGTAACAGGAAGAGACCTGTCTGAACATTCTAGATTCTTCTGACACATATCTGAGAATGGAATAAATCCCCACCAAAGGCAGCATCCTTGTAAAATGAGAGGAAATTGTTGGGTAGATCAAAAATAAACCAAAAAGCTTATTTTTTATTTGAAGAAGTATTCCGATGCTACTACAGCAACTGTTCTAATAATTCGAACCTTGTGATTCACAAAGGGGTGGATTTAAGCAGTATTGAGGAACTCATTGAAAAGAGAACCTTAGAGCCATTGCTAATGCATTGCCAAAGGACAGAATTCATCTCCTGAACTCCCAGACAAACAGAAGAAGTGAGATTCAGTTCTCAAGGATGGATGAAGACTCCTCCAGAGCAATTTACCTTGTATATATTTTTTAGCACAGTGCAGCCACAGAAGTGTTGACGTTGCTCCTTGATTTAGTTGAGATTTTGAAATGAAGTTCCTCACCACCACAGTAGTGAGATTTATTTGGCAACTTGTTAACACATTAAAAAAGAAAATAGCTGGGTTTATAATAAAAATGTACTCCTGAGCATCACATACACACCCTTTGTCCCTGTATTTGTTGCCTTCCCATTTTTTTTTCTTGCACTATCTTTCTTTAGCTAATAATCTGAAAATATTTATGCACATGCTCATTGTAGGTTTGAAAGTATTCCTGATGTGGCTGTTCAAATGCTTGCAGTAAGTTCCTGTGTTTGCTGAACCTTTAAGGGCTCCAGTTGTGGTGATCAATAAGTGTTTTTTTACAGTGTTATGGCTGAATATCTGAAGCTATCTAGATATTTGGATTCCCCCAAATCTAGTAGAAATAAGCTTCCTAAATACCTTTGAGTATCTGCACTTTCAGTCATTTGGGGCTGAAACATTCTTTTCTCTATTTAACAAAGGAAAAGTATGCCAACTTTTGGTTGTGCTCTAGCAGCAGTAATGACACTACATGCACTCACTGCTGCTATTTTCATATGTGTATAAAACTTTTTTGCTTTTACGTTATCACTCAAGGACTTGTTCCTTCTGGAGAAGAGAGTGTCTGGGAAAACATAATAGCAGCTTTATATGGAGAAGTGAGGAGGTGATCAAGAAGTTGGAGCCAAGTTCCTAGTGGTGGAGTACTGAGGGAGAGCAAGAGGTAGTGGTAGAGGAAGGCTAACAAGAGAGGTTCAAACTGGATACAAGAAAAATCTTTTTCCCCAAGAGGACAATAAGGCAGTGGAACAGGTAGCTAGACAAGGCTGTTCTGTCTCTGTCTTTGAAGGATTTCAAGACCTGGCTGGACTAAGTTGTAAGCAACCTGGTCTGCCTTCAGCAGGGACCTGTGTTTGACTTCCTGAGGTCCCTTACAACTGAACCTTGTCATAATCCTATAAGCATACTATTTTAATTACAGAAGTTTGAAAATAACACTACTGGAACAGATAAAAATGGCTACTGCACTCAGACTGTGAATGAATCCGTCTAATCAAGCAGTTCTGCCTTAACTACAGGACCAAACTCTTCCTTGATATGGTCAATATGTTTCTTTATAGCTTCTGAAGCGTTGCAGTGATGCCATATCTAACAGCATGCAAGTGCTTGAATATATTTACTGGAAAGACAGGTTGATTTTGTTTTTGCTGTCTAGCTCTTGAGATAAAGAGGTTGGCAATGCCTTCATAAACCATAAGAGAAGCAAGCTTAGGCTTGCTAGAGTTTTAGCTGTTAATAAATTTTTCAGTTTATGACAACCAGCATATTTTTTTTGAAAAGCAGAACTTAGTCAATGTCATTTTCAAATGAGGATCCTAATGCCTAAGATGTATGGTACTACAGCATTTTTTTCCACATGAGATTTTCTCTAAATCACCTATCATGGTTAAAGACAGATGTAACTTTATTCCTTACTTTAAAGCAGCATGTCTTTATACTATACCTTGAAAAAAATCTGCTTCTGTCTTTTAATTCAGAAATTCCCATCAAGATGTGCTTGTTTTTGCCTTAGATAAAAATAAAGAAAGAGGGAGAGGGAGAGAAGCTACAGTTTTTAAATTCCTTTTTTTAGAGATTCTGATTTCAACAGCTGCAGAGAGTAATTATTTTAAAGACTGTAGTCCCAGTTGTTTTGAGTTGATGTTGTAGCCCTACCACAGCAGATACTCAGCAGATGCAGACTGAAGCACACAACTTGAAACATATGGCAAGATAAAATCTGAAAGCTATGCTAGTTAGCTACCATAAAGATTTTGTGAGGGAAAAGAACTTTAAATCAACAGAGACTTTTACGGGAGGACAGCAAAAACGTTTTAGGACAGAAATGATGATACCTCTCTATCACTTCTGCATCTGTAGCTGAAATCTCTGGAAGTTACTATGTTTTGTTCTAATTGAGAGAAGTTGTGGGTTTTTTCAATACTTCCAAATAATACTTATAATCTTAAAGTTCAATTATTGCACACTCTATTATTCTGAAGTCTTTTTTACTGTATTGGTATTCCAAAGACGGCAGAATAAAATTTCAGATTACCAACAAGACAACAGATTTAAACTCAAATAGATATTATTAGCAAGTAAATCGCTGAGAAAATTTCTGACTTTTGGAAATCATTTAGCTGATTTCCACTTGAGGCATGATGTAAATAATGTAGCACCTGCCTTTTCCCCTGATGGACAAGTTTAGTTTTAATTTCTCTGGTAGAATACAATACTGAAGTGCAATTGCCATTCATTTATTTTTAAGCATTCCAGGGCAGAAACAACTATATGCACAGAAGGCTCATAGAAGGCTTATAAATGTGAATGTCTGTATCTATCTATCTCTATCTATCTCTAATCTATATCTATATCATCTCTATCTCTATCTATATCTATATCTATCTATCTACATAAATATAGTAAAGAACATATATTTTAACATTGATGCTTATGATGTTTTAAAGCTGAAATTATTCCTTTTACCTGTAGATATATACGTGAACCACACATGGATATTAAATGTGTGAAATTCTACACAGAGTAAGAGTTTGCTATCTGTGCTGCTCTGCCTGCTGTCTTGGTTTTCCATTGTCAGCTGCTTCATCCTCTGCCTTGCTAGCCATCATTATCACCCTGATTTTCCATCTTTTACCCTTCTACCAACCCATTTTATGTAAAAAACTTCCCTGAGGTGCCTAGTCATATTGAAGCACTTCTGACAAGCAGCAGCAGGTATCCCAAAACTACCTTAACATGTGGATGACATTTTACTGTAAACTATGTATTTATGTTTTTTCCCTATATTTTGATATAAGTATTTCTTGTTTTTGTAAAATATTTGCATGAATAACACCCTGACAAAACAGATGTTCCTGAATACAGTGCAATATTTTTTCCTTTTTCAATGTTGTTTGTGTATCACACTGATGTTTCTAGAACTTGTGCGGGTGCCTAGTGTGTGGTTTGCAGCAACATCTTCCTTTTGCATATAAGCCTTTAATATCTTATGTTTCTGGTCAATGTTAATGGAACATGAGTGGGAAAGATCTCATAATGCAATTTACTGCTCCTATCTGTATGTATTGAGTGCCTGAATGCATCTTCTCTTTACTACAACAGTTTTTTTCTTATGAGGAAACAAAATAATTTTGCTATCCATTGACCTGTTTTCAATTGCACTTTTCAGAAACTTACCCTTAAGAGATAGCAGGGTATGGCTGTGCATATCTGAAACCCACGTTCACATCTTCAGAGATAAGAAACAGCATGCATCATAACCAGCAGATATTTCACATTGGCAAAGAATGATTTTATGTCAGATTGGAAGCTGCTAGATGCCATGAATGACAACGACGGCTCCAGCTATCCCTGTGAAGAAAAAAAGAAAGAAAAAAGGAAATGCATACACATCATGTCAGAAACACTTACAGCATTCTGAGTATGCCTGTAAATTCACGTGGAAGGCACCTCACACCTGCTGTTCGGTTGAAAGATGTACCACAGAATAACTGTGGCAGAATGGGATAGTATGTGGAAGGCCTTTGCTTAACATGCCCTCTTCCATTGCTGCTTCCTCCAGAGACCATAGATGGACAGGGACTGTGATTGGACTGAGGAATTATGTAAACTTTGACTTAGGTGAAATGTCTGGCTTTTTAGGAATATATAGTCAAGGATTTGGATGAGGAGGAAAAAAATATGCTTCCAAAAATTCCATGATGAAGTACAATGAAATGATCTTTGCAAATACAGGTAGGAAAAGAGGTGAAGTCTCTGCTCTGTGCTTGACTGAGTCCAGAGATGCCAGTTTGGGTTAAATAAATATATATGCATTGTCATGATTGATATTATTTTTGTAACTATTAGCACATTAATTACAATAATAAGGTTCCTAGTAGGTCTATTACTCTGCTATATTTACCAAGACATCCTGTTTGTTAGAATTTAAAATACTGTACAATTTTATGGAGGGACTAAATCTTGTAAAACAGATGAAATAGCAGCTGGGGAAAAGAAAAATGAATATGGATTTTTTTCTTCATAGTTTGACCCAGATTACCTCATCCATGGAATTTACAGAGTCTGCAGATATCACATCTGACTAAGAGCTCAGTTCAAACTATTGCAGAAGGCTGGAGCAAGCCTTTCATGAAACCAAAGTCCTACGTGTTACACTTGCTGTGGTTGGAAGTTTACTACATGGTGTTCCAGGGCAGAAAGCTGAATGCAGCACTTCCTATTTTTCACTGCTTGTAATTTGCATCTGCCTTTGAATTTGAGAAGAGAGTCTGTGTGTTTCTGAATTGTGCTTTTCTGTGCTCTTTTGCAATTCTACTTTTGATGTAGCTGCAGTAGGAAAGAAAGGCCTTTGGAGTGAGGGTTAGTGCCCCATCCTGCACAGTTAATGTAATGCACGTATCTGGCCCTGGTTCTTGTTCTGTGGAAGTGGGGGTAGAGAGGCCCAATCACCTCCGTGGATGTTTGACTCAGGCTTAGGGAAGTACTGATGACTTTGCAGGACTGAAAGCAATGTGCCACAGTCAGTGAGCACCTGTCAGTTAACATGTGCACACAGAAAGTGCACAAGAGCAGTGTTCCCTTTCTGACAGTCTTGCTTTCCTGGTATCTTGGAGGGGAAAAAATTAAAAATTAGTGTTCTCTTTCTGAAAGTCTTGCTTTCCTGGTATCTTGAAGGGGGAAAAAATTAAAAATTAAATTGGAAGTCTTAGTGGAGAGGTAATTTTAAGCAATGCATGCAATTTACAGATATTTTAAAGTAAACAAGATCTTTTTCATTTACATAAATAGGTAATATCTGTGTTATTTGTGTCCTTATTTTCACTCATTGTGAGGACAATACAGCCTTGTAGCTCAGACCTCATTTTCAGAAAGAAGTTCAGGCGTAGTCACATCCAATCTAGTTATGTAATCAGTATGCTCTGCAATATTGCTAGTTTAGGGGCAGTGAAGTTTATAAATCAGCAAAACTTAGTAGTTTAAAGCAGTGTATTTTTTAAAGGAAAACACTGTTTAGACGAGTAATGATTAGGTGAGATGAAAATGGTGTTACTCTTAACAAAACAATTTACTGAAACATTTTGAAAATGGAATTGCCAGGAGGCAATTTATTTTGCTTTGAAATAAGCCTCAAAATGACTTCTGCCATTGTGATGGCAGGATGAGGGAGGCATGTATACAAAACCAGGAATATATACAGATAAATATATGTACAAGCACTTACACCCCAACACATATCCCTATGTGTGCATATATTTGTGCATAGAGATAATGCTTTCCTTTATAACAGTTCTGTTCAGCTCTTTAAATATGATACCCATTGTAGTAACAACTCTGTCTTGGAATCTCATGGCAGTTGCACAAGGGAAGCAAGGCTATTTTTACAAAAATAATAAAAAGTTCTAAAACTTTATATTAAGATGGTTTGAGCAGTGCTGAAGTCAGATTGACAGAGGCTCTTCCAAGCTCTATTTCCACATATGGAGCATTTCATGCACATGGAAAAAGCCAACAAACCCTTTTGGTTTGCAAGTTTTACTGTAGGGCCTATTTCAGACTATAGTGAAGAAATTTGGTAAATTTGAGGTGTGAAAAGCAAAGATGTAGAAAGGAGAGTAGAAGGCAGAGACCATAAAATTGTAATAATTTCTGAGGAAAACTGCTAAGAGTCAGGTTTTCCAGCCTAGAACTTAGTCTCCTATATGTTCCCCATTGCATGCTATTTATTCCCTTTCTTATTTTGGCTATATGCACTTCTTGCATAGTTAGTAGTAAATATTGAAATCCTTTAAAATCAATTTACCCATTCTCCTACATTATGTCCATGGTCTTCAGGCATGCTGAATTTGGCACAGACCTGTGACTTGAGAGAAGTTCTGAGCATTTTTGAAAGAAACTGAAACACATATGAAAGTGCATGTATATGCAAAATCACAAAAGAAGGTTCCCTGAGTGTACTAAGGATGGGTGAGGAGGCCCCTCACAGAGGAACCTGGGCAATGGGATTGATTGGGGATGGCAGGGGCATTTGCCGGCTGACTTCTCTAGCTCTTGTTGAAACCATTATTCCTGCCTTTCCTCACAAAGCTGAGACTTAAGTGCTCTCTGAGCATCTCTCAGTGCTAGAATTTTTGTGTTTGTGTGAGAGATCATGGGGTTTTGTTCCTGACCATCTGGTCTAACACTTCAGGGGCTTATCCCCACATGTGGATATCTGAAAATAATATTTTAGAAGCACACAGGCTAGGTGGAATCAACCAAAGGTACATTATAGGGAAGAAGAAACCTTTTCTGTTGTTTTGCTTGCATGTATGCATCATCCCCAGCAGAGAATGTTGCTCCAGAAGGGCTACACTGCCTCAAGTATGATTCAGGAGAATCATTGCAGTTCAAGGGATGTTATTCAAATCTCCTAAGATCTGTATCCATCTCCTTCTTATTGCTTAAGGTACAGTAATGAGGTAAAGATGGAGGTGATGGTCCAAGTGCAGGATTGTTTGAATGAGAGGTACCAAAGTGGTGGGACCAGTACAAGGAGGAAGAAGACTCTGCCTATCTAGAATATCTGTCTTGGCTTATGATCTACTGGATATAGAAGTACCCAAAATATTCCCACTCTCTTTCCTCCTCCAACACTCAGTTGTACAAGATAAGCTACCTTGTTAAGAAAAACTACATTAAGAAGAGGCAATAGATCATCTTGCAGAACATCTCTGATAATGATGCTGCCTTTATGGCATATAAACAACTTATCAAAAATACTTGATTTCAGTGTCAATGTTTGTGTTTTCAAAGAACTGGAAAAACATTGAATCTCTTAACCCAACTGGGAGTAGAAAAGAAATATATTATTCTTATAATCTCTTGCTTTTATGAATGAAAATATTAAAGCAGGTTGCAACCTTTCTACGTTTGCAGAATAAAGACCTCTGTGGTGTAACTTGGTACTGCTAATTGTCTTGCCAAGGACACAAAGGGAATCAATGTCAGAACCAAAATGGGAATGCAGACATTCTAGGTGACAGTTGCATATATATTGATGTTGAATGCTTATTTAGCCCTTCCAGAGGTTTTATGTAAGCTAATTCATAGAGAGATATTCAGAAATCTTTGGGTCTCAAGCTACGCACCTTGCCTGTTCCTCTCTGAACTCCTCACGTTTGTACCCCGCTCCATTTAACACAAAGTGTTTGTATTTGTGGTTCAAATGCTGCCTACTGAATCTGCAGAGTCTGTAATTCCTGTCAGCACTGGTGGCCCTGTTTATGTGCTGTGCCATTTCATC
This sequence comes from Phylloscopus whistleri, assembly GCA_017589585.1. Lineage (NCBI taxonomy): Eukaryota > Metazoa > Chordata > Aves > Passeriformes > Phylloscopidae > Phylloscopus > Phylloscopus whistleri. Next base: position 536,609 of record JADMLD010000046.1, read on the forward strand.
ATTTGTCAACGGCAGCTGAAAGGAGCAGTCCTCCCTATTTTCAGCAGTTAGTGCCATCAAAGATTAGAAGATTAGGTACAAAATCAGGGCACCAAGAAAGGATCCCTCTGACACTTACTCCGCTGGGTTTTCCTACATAACACACACACTCATGCTGGTTGCTTAGATTTACCTACACTTTCTGCAGCTCAAGCACTCTTCTGGGCTAGAAGATTCCAGACCCAGACTGTGGGGAAGTGGCTGCTTATGGCATAGTTCCCCTGAAATTAGGACATAAATTTTGGTTAGGATGCCCAGGCTTCTCCCTGACAAGTCTGCACAAAGCATCTGTGCCAGCTGAGGATTCTGCCTGCAGCATTTTAGTGATAGGAACAAATGTACCTCACCAAGAAATGACCCTTGGGACAACAGGAATCTGTCAGAATCTCCTAACACAGCTGTTTCTGATGCAGACATCACTTTTTGCCTCAGAAAGTGAAGTTCTTTGTCAGTTCTTAGGCAGCCTACAAGAGCTTTATGAACTTACCGGAAAAATCAGAAAGATCTTCGAAGACATGAGCAATACTGATACTGCACTAAAGGCAATAATTGGGCTCTGTACCAACTCCCTCTTTTATATTGTGTTGGAACAGTGAAACACCCTATATTGCTAGACTTCAAAGATATTTCTTGATTTATTTTTCTCCTATTGTTTTATCAATACTTTTAGCATGGCTTTTTGTCAAAGTATGGAATAGGTCCTCATCTTTCAATTCTTTCTGTAAGTCTCTGACTTAAAGTAGAAATAATGCTGGGCTGAGAGACATTTTTGGTAAATCCTATTGCTTTTAAAAAAAGCTGGTTATCTGCTACCAGCACAGAACAGATACGAAGAAGAGGTGGAGCAGATTTGTAGTAAACCAGTATAAGAAGTTTTTCTTATAGAATTATATATCCAATTAGAAGTCTTTGTTGTAACATGAGGTTATGTTTACATTATAATTAAGCTTACATATCATAAAAGGGATTTAATGTAAACATTTTTTTTGTCAATGAAGAAATGGTTTCACTGCATACTGTACAAAGCACACAGAAACCTGAGCTACTTTTAAACTCTCTTGACTGGGTAGATGCCTGAACTACCACAGTTGGATTTCTTCTATATTAATTCACATATCTGTACAGTATAAATGGTTATTCTATAATGCCCCTGAGTTATAGACTGCATGCATGGACACCCCATACCAGATGCATTTCCTGTAGTGTAATAGTTTTCCCATCTGGTCACAAAGATTATTGTGCAGATTTTGATTTTTTGTCCCCCAAATAGTGACCAAAATTGTAGTGTGACTCAGGAAATTAATACCAGATGAGTTTCATCAAAACACTTGAGAGTTTTTGCCATTAGCATCAGTAGACCTGAAATTCCATCCACTGTGCTTTTTAGTAAAGATACTCTTGGATAAACTGCAAGGGCAAGCATGGGCATGTCCAGTGGGAATGCTGAGCAAATCATGCTGCTGATAAATAAAATAACAAGTCTTCTTAGTCTCTTCAGACAGCACACATCTTGCTTCCTTCTAGGAGGCTAGCGGGAAGATCTTTGGCCTCAAGTTACAAACAGATCCTAAAAATTTGGGAAACTCTCTGGGAAGTCTTATCCTGGGCTAGCCACAGAGATTGTCTTCATTGTTAAATTGCCTCCCTTGAAGTAATTTCGAGGATGAATAGAACGTGTTTAATATTTTTCATGGATAAAATGATGTCAAGTATCAAATCACTGTCAATGTTGAATGTTTTATTCAACATTGCAGCTACTCTAGGAACATGTGTAAGTATCAACCTTCATTCTAAATAAAAGTTTGCATTTTGCGTGGTTTTCATGTTCTTTGCAAATATCATCTGATGGCCTTTTTAAATGGCAAGGCCAAAGCATGAAACACTTCTCTTGTAGGGAAGCCCTTGTAGGGCTCTTAAGGCTTACAGAGCCCTTTTTAGTGGAGTTTCAGCAGCTCTGCACATTTTCTGGTGCTTAACTCACTTTTTGAAATCTGAAGAGATAACAATGAGTAACATAAAAGGAGAAAGAGAAACAGGCTGGAGAAATTCTTCAAAGCACAACTCTAAACAAAAGAAATATGGGGCCCTTGTCCTGTCTGCTTCACATTCCTCTTGTAATGATTTCAGTTCCTTCTGGTTTCCTTATCTCAGAAAAGAGATAGTGTTGCTTGCTTACCGCACACAAGGGCTGCAGGAAGTAATTGATTTAGACATACAGGCTGCTTTTGAAAGCCTGGAACATTATTAGTATGAACCACTGCCTGCCAAAGACAAGACCATCTAACCACTGTACCCTCTGTGACTGAGCTTTATGGAATCACTGCAATTACTCCCAACCTGCAAGGATTAAGGAAGCCAGGCACAGCTTTCTATTCAGCAAATTCATTTTCTGCTCTATCCCCAAACTATAGCCCTCTTCTTGGTTTTGCTCATCAGCATTCAGCTTCAAGCCAAGGAGCCTGTGGGATCTGCCTGGCTGGCCCAGAGTGAGACTTTAAGGTACTACCCAGGTTTTTAGTATCCATTTATTACTTACTTGGGGCCAAGGACCTTTCTGCTAACTGTGTTGTCAGAGCAGGAATTCGCACTGCTATTTTTAATGTCTGTAGAGCAGTTGCGTGTCCCTGGGGCTCCTGCAGACATTTATCCCTCTTAGGCTTCCTTCCACAAACCACTGTTGGAGCAGCACTTTGGAAACGGCAGCTGGCCGTGGCAGGCGCCGCTTCACTGTGCTGTAGTCGTGACTGTTGCTCAACGCTTATAAGTAGCACTGAGGGGTTGTTTTTCCCTAATTGCTTCCAGCTCACCCCTGCACCACAAGAAAATATTTCTGTGCCTTGTTGATCCTCTGGATTGTGCAGATATTGTGCCATTGGCTTTTGTACCGTATTTTCTGTGCCTTCGAGCTTTTAGCGTTTTTCACTTCTCTCTTTCCTTCTGCTTCAAAGCTCTGCTGTTATGCTTTGCTGGACAAGTCACATTCCAGAAAGAGTTAGACTAAGAAATAAGTTACTGGCAAGGATTCTTTCTTTTATGTAAAATAAGTATAGCAAGCCAGCATCTTGCTTTAGCTTTCAAATGTACATTTTCTCTTACCAGTAGTTAAAATAGTTTGAGATGGACTATTTCAAATATTTATGGGGATGAAGAAAAATATTTTGTCGAAGAGAGCAGTTTAATCAATGTTCGGAATGAAAAACACATTTTGTATTTCTTCTTTGGGAACAGTTTTGCTGTGTTTTCTCTTAATGTTAATGTTCTGATTCTGCACTGTTTTATGCCCACTTCTATATTATTGTGTGTGTGTATTTAATAAAGGCTTGAATAAATTAAGTATTTTGGTAAGCTTGTGATACTGTTCCATTAATGTATTATTATCTTTTACATTTTTTTGGTTGGAGAAAAAAGCCCAAATTGTTATTCTTCAGTCTGAAGGTACAACAGGAGAAAGAACCATGCTGCTGTTTCTCATGGACTAGAAGTGCACTGGCCCATCCTGACACTCAGGTCTTGAAGCCTATTTTAGATTTACATCATCCCATTGAAGTCTCCATAAAATTCCTGCCCTTTTCTCCACTAACCACGACTTTACAATTGCAAACCAGCACAATGTTCTAGAAATGCATCGCAATACAAAAATGTGACAATATTTTATCTACTAGTAAAGTGACTTGGGAATAGATGTAACTTGGCCATCTCCAGTCTAGTGCTTCCATACGCTGTGATATTTCAAGTCTGATAATTTTTTTTTCCCACAGTCCAAACAGAGAGGCATTTTAAGGATTCAGTCACACCGTGTTGTAGTCCACAGTTTTATATTTTTACCTGAAATTCTTTTTTTTTTCACCCAGTAAAGGCTGGAAAACGGACTTTGAAATGATGAAACACAGTCTGAGCTTTTCCGGGGAAAATACTTCCATCTTTTTTTTTTTTTTTTTTATTCTTGTATGCATAATATTAAAACTCACACAAAAATCAGAAGGAATAGGAAGCAGGAAACAATCTTGCAGCAAAATTCTTGCTTTTGTAATTAATTGCCAGCACAGGTTTTGGTATGTGAGAAGATGTGAAATGTGATAAACTTCAGTTTTGCTTTATCCCCCAAAAGGCCGTCTTAGGCTAGCCCCTTATATAAATCTGGATGAGTTTAATCAGAGCTGAATTTTGCAATGTGTTAACTCAACAGGCACACTTCTATTCTGTCACCCTAAACATGAACTGCCTTAATTTAAATCTCCATGCATAAAAATCAATTATCTTCAATTTTGTCTGCATTTCACATAACGATTCAATCCTTTTCAGAAGAATTTCTGGGTTTTATTCAAAATCAAATTATCTGGGTGGATTTTTAATAGGAAGGAAAGGATGGAAGTGTGAAGTTTTGACTCTCCAAAGAGTTGTGGGAAGAACTCAGACATTTTGCAATCAAGATATTGTGTTGAAATATTGCAGAGTATTACACTATTTTGGCGACACCTTTATTAAAATGTCCAGTGGCTTTTACACTCAGCTTAGATATTTGACTGGATTTCAATCTATCAATTCACTTGGAGCTTTTAATAAAATGTTAGGAAAGTTATTTTGCTATTTTCTATATGTTTAGGAACTTTTAATTGAAGATTTCTTCAAATTACTTTGTTGTCATTCTTTGTTAACACAACTCTTGTTCTGTGAATAATATGGACAAGTAAAAGGTACCATTATTAGATTGATTAGTTACATTTTATTGTAAGTAAGTACTCTGTAGGTTTTTATTTCAGTTCTTAGTGCTTAACAATAACTTTTAGCTAAGCCTGATAGATATGCAGTACATTTTTTGGGGTGTCTGCTATATTGAAATACATCATGTAGCCTTTGAATTCTTTTGAAAATGAAGATACAATTTTTTTAGGCATTTTGTCTTGGACTTCAGGATTGGATAACTGTTTGTAACTGTAATTGTTTGCATATTTTGTCATAAAAAATTAAATATAGCAGCTTTCACTTAGGAATTTAGAAATGCTTCAGGAACTCTTATTTCTATTTGCATTATTTGCCAGAAGTTAATATTATGTCTTTTTTAACAGAAGGACTGCAAGTAGCAGAACAAAATGTAGTGGTAGGCACTGCTTCCACACGTTGTTTTTTCAGGTTCTGTCATCCCTAAATATTCCTTCTCCTGCTGCAGTTTTCAGTTCAGACAAGAGAAGTGCTTGGCACATGACTTTGGTGACTGCGACTGTGCCCACTTGTGAAGGCAGCAGGAGCCACTTGAGTGGCTGATTTCATCGCTGTGACTCAAATTGGGGCACTGAGGGCCAGGGGCCAGGCTCTGTGCCCAAGGTGCCCATTGTGCTTGAGGGCTTTGTGGGGCTCAGCCTGTAAATTGCAGGCATCTCTGCCTGCACTTTGCTTCCCCTACTGGATCTGTGGGCTGAACAGAGGTCAGGTGCTCTTAAACTGATAAAGGAGCTCTTGAGAGAGAAATTACTTGACCATCCGTATGATGAATGGCTGAGGAGAAATCAAGAAAAGCTGAGCTACAGCTTGGCATGCAGTACAAACACAAGTGTACATTTTGTGCCAGACATCTGTGTTCGTTCCAAGAAAAGCCCTAGGAAAGAGGCTCTGGCCTTTTTCCACCTGGAAGTTATGAAAAAGGCATGAGAGCTCAGTTTGCTTTTTCCTTAGTGTGTACTGTGTTGTGTCCTAGGATATTGGAAGCTCTTAAAAGTGGAGCAGTGTATTTCCATTCAGACCCTGAGCTTTACTGATCCCCAGGTTTCCAAACCACCATCCTAAAGGGTGCCCTGGCCAGTATTTCTTGCCTGCTGGCTGATCATACAGAGGGCATGCCCTCATGGCACTGCACTTCAGAACATTTACATATACAATTACAGTGTTCTCAAGAAATGTGTAATGCTCTCAGTATATCCAATTAAAAGCTCTCAATGAATTATATAATTCCTTTTAAAATCTACAGGCTTTCGATGTGTCACATGTTGGATGAGCATTGGAAATGGGTAAATATTTGCATCCAATCCCTTTGTCCTTTGTTCTTCACTTAAAGATGAACGTCACCTTCTTCTCCTTGTATAAAGAACTCTGGGTTCATTGCTTTATTTGTTTGCTTGCTTATTTTACATTTAAAAAAATCCAGATCTTGCCTATTCTGAAAACTCACAACACAGGTCATAGGATGTTCACTTTAAAGCATACTTGAGTTTGTTTTTGCCAGCCTCTTACAAAGAAGTAGAAGAAAAATTGCCTTTGATAAAGCATTCCTTTCTTCAATTCTCTTTTAGGAATTCCCAGTTCACATCTCTTTATCATCCAAATGATTGTTATACTAGAGAGGTTTCAAACTCATCTTTTTGCCTTTGTTACATCCCATTTTATTTCTCTTTGATATGAATGGAATCTTGAGACCTGGCTCATGTTTTGGCTGTCTGAGGTGTTACAATGCCTTAGGACAAATCATGAAAATACTGTAAAAAATATATTTTAAACATTTTTAGAGCATCTGTAACAGTTTGCTTATCTTGAACACAAAGAACCTTTTTAGGTTGCATGTTAAAAATGTGCTTACATTAATTGGGTTGCTAGGAGAGTAGCAAGATGATAATCAAACAACAACTGCCCTCATGAAAAAGGAAAAACCATCGTGGTATATTAAAAAAAGTGGCAGGACAGAGATAGGAGGAAACAAAGAAGATGGCATCCCTAGGGTTTGGTGGCTTGGAGGTTTTTTGGTTTTGTGTTGGTTTATTGTTGATGGCAATGTGTTGGTTGGTTGGTTGGCTGGTTGGCTGGTTGGCTGGTTGGTTGCTTGGTTGTTTTTTATATGGCACCTCAGTAGTTTCTGCTTACCTCCAGCAAAAATGATAAATTTAAATAGTGAGGATTCCCCAGATTCTGTCTGGGCTCTTGCAGCCCCCCGAAGGAGTTCCAAATCAGGTTCTGCCTGAAGAGAAGACAGTTTAGCAATAGAAACAAAGCTGTAGCTGAATAAGCCTTATTTTCCAGTTTTAATGTATCCTGTGTAAAACTACTGGGCTATTTCCCCAAACATTCTTAATAAAGTGAAAAGTGGATTTTTTTTTTCAGAAATCATTACACCAGCCCAGATCCTGCTGAGTATATGTGTTTGGTTTGTCACATAAAAATCAATAGCAATGCTGCAGTCATGGGACTGCACAATGTATAAATGCCTGCATTTGTTTTCCAAAATGAAATATTAACAATAGGAGATGGAGAGTGAGATGAAACATGCCAGTGAGTAATGGGACTACACTGGAGTTTCATAAAACTGTAGCATGCTTTGATGGACATTTCAAGTGTTAATTTGGAGCCACATCAGATGTGCAGGTTCAAATGAGCTTGTAGTATTGAAGAAAACTCATGCACTCACTGTGGAATTACACATCTGCCTCCAGAAACCTGCTGCAGAATGAGTCTTTGGTATGAAAGTGCTACCTTTGATGGAGAATTCTGAGGGCCAGCATGGCCATAACCATGCTCATGGATGTTTGTTGGCTTATGTATGCCTCTGTGTAAAGCAATGTCCAAGGCTTCAGTCACCTCAGAGTAAGCGTGTAATACTTCTCTACTACATTCATTAACAAATGTAAAGCAGTGCAAAACAAGTAGATGCAGCTTCAGAGTGTTTTATTCAAATGAAAGCTAACATTGCTTAGGTTTTATCTTAAAATTATTATTAGAAAGAAATATTACCTTTGCCTGCATAGGGGCTATATATTTTAGTAATAAGTTGAAATCTTGTCAGAAAACGTATTTGTGTAATGGTTAGTAGGGGGTTACATGGCAGTAGTTATTTCATTATTTATCTTCAATATTAACAATTTATTAAAGTGTAATAAAAGAACTCAGCTTCATCCATTGAAGACTGCAAGTTAAGTCTGTGAAATTTTATCCTTAATGCCTATTAAAAGTGCAGAGTTAGAAGAATATAAAAAAGAAAACAAACTTAGGATGATATTTCTGAGAATCTAATAATGATGAAAGAAGACTACTCATTAGATAGTATTTAATTTTATCTTTCTTCTGATTCATTAATGGTACCTAAGTGGTCCTTATATTATACTAAATTTTTTTTTTGGTAGAATGAATGCATATGTGTATGTTGGAGAGTAACTGGTCTTTCCAATTACTGTTAGAACAAAAATGTTTTTTTTTTCAACGTGGGTAGTTGGGCCTAACTTCTCTGCAGTAATTTGGAGGGGGAAATTTGGGTGGTAATTTCATTTCTTCACAAAGGAATTTTTTAGCTCTACCTGAATTTTGCAGCTGGTGACCACAGCATGCAGACGTAAAGTGATACACCTCAAGGATGACATTACAATGGGGAAAATAGGGCAGAAATCATCTGGGTCCCAGCCCATTGCACTGCCCTTTAGACCAGAAAAGAGACATGGCTGAGGGTCAGTCTTCTGTCAAAAACTGTGCACTGAAAAAATTGAGTTATTTGTCATGCTGAAAATCTCCAAAACTACCTTTTTAGAACAAAGGCTAAAAATTTTCCGTGTTAGGATGTCCCTTTTATAAAAAGTAGCCAAAATCTAGTGGTTGCTTGTGCTTGTTTTTATGAGATTCTGTAACAGTGAGAAATTCAAACACTGAACTTAACTAATAGTTATTGCTGGAATTAGTTTTACAATTACCTCACAAGGGTATAGACCAAGGCAGGGAGAAGCCAGGAAGGCTAACAGTGCTCAATATCAAAACTTAGTTGTTCTTGTGCCCAGGATCTTGCCATGACCTATGGTACATCTGCTTCTCAGTAGGAAAAGGGAGGAAAAACCTCTGCCATTTCCGAAAGCACTGCGGCTAGGAAAATCAGACAAATTTTATTTCCATCTCTGTTAAGCTGTGTTGACATACCAGACTATTAGCCATATTTGAAGAGGATTAGTAATTGACTAGGTGGCCTAATTATCAGAACTCCTTTGTCCTCCCAGAAGAAAACAATTATAAACCTATTTCTACATATTATTTAAAATAAAAATACTTCACAATGGCCAGATTTAATTGCTTGGCCAATGGTTTGCAGATGAGTCACAGAGCACAATGCATTGCTGTTTGAAGTTGCATTTGGTGGCTTTTAATAAAAATCCCACTGTTTATGCATCAGATGGAGCATAATCTGTTTATTTACTTTTTCCTGTGCAAAGTGTCACTTTAATGCCAGTCTGCTGAGACTGGCAGAGACTGACAGACACAGTTGCATCATTAGAGCAAAGGTGCCAAAAGGGATGTTTGGCTCTTTCAGATCTCCAGCTCTACAATCCCTTTTATGCCAGCAGGCAATATTTATTAAATACTCAGAAAACCAATTCAGCCCATTTAAATAACACTGGCAGCACAAACTTGCATGTGATAAGCAGGGAGAGCTGCTGCTGTGGGAACAGGATGGGGCACAGGAGTCCCTAAGGCTGAAGATTCCCAAGCTGGCCCTGGGTCAGCGCATTCCTTTAGCCATGCCTGCATGAATAGGCACAGGCAGATCAGAGCCTGTGCTCCTTTGCATTGTCTGGATGAAGGCCAGCTCTGGTTTGGAGCTTTGGGAGATTCCCTGCCTGGCTGTGTGAGGCTGAAGGGCAGCACTGCTCACTTTATTGTGAGGGTGCTCCAGGGTAGCTGCGGGGGGTGTGGGGTTCTCCTGTAAGTCTCTGCTCAAGCACTGGACAGCACCTTTATTACCATGGTGCAGAGATTATGTTTCTGTCCCTCCTGTGGCAGAGCTGATGGGGCTTTGTACCTCCTGGAGTTCTGGCTGCCATGCAGTGCTTTTGTATTGATGGGAAGAATCATGCTGGAAATATTTCTCAAGGGCTCGGAAGAGAAATGGCCCTCTGTGTTGCTTCATGTCCTTTAAAACTGTTGCTTTTCACTTTTAAGGACGAAAATGCAGCTTGGTGCTGCTCTTGAGGGCATCATTAATCAGGTCTGACTGAATGCTCATCAGTTTAGTAGATTTATGTGTATTTATTGTCATTGTAACATTTCATGTGCAGTTACATCCATTACATGGAGTCTGTGCAAACCTAGGCAGATGCAGATTCAAGGCTTGTCAGGTGTATTTTTTCTTTGCTGAGTCAGGGGCAGATTTTACACAGCCAAGTCAGAGAGTCTGGGCTGGTTTTATAAATTCAGATATAGTTAATATTGATAGTGTTTGGAATAACAGGTGAGGGCACAAACTGAGCTAAGAATCTGTTTCTGCTCAGCATTGTGTTGACTACATAGTAAGAGGATTTTTACAGTCTAAACAGGTATCTAGAGGTGAAGGTTTGTTTGGGAAAATGCTCAGAATTACAAAGTGATGTGTGCAAGATAGCACAGCAGATTGGATGCAGATCTTGGCTTGAACCCGTAACTCCTGCTTTCTGGGACTGTTCCCTTGCTTCTCTCCAGCTCTCCCTGCCAATATAGGGATATTATCCATACATGGACACACAAATGCCACAGCAGACTGCAAAGCCAGACCTTCAGCTCATTAAAAAATCAATGCTTTTTCATTATGCCAATAGGGCTATGCTGATTTACCATATATGAGGACTTGATACCATGTTTATGTTAAAGTTTCCTAGTGTTTTTTAAGATTCAGAACTCAAGACCTCCAACATTTCCTTCCTAATTTAGACATTAAATCTATATGTTGGCTGAGAAGTGTATGACCTGATTTTTGATGAGTGATTCCAGTGTAAGCAGTGGTTGCCTGAATCCTTCATAGCTCAAATCATTCACACCACTGCCTACATATGAATGTGGGTGCTTAACTTCAGGCACCTAGTTTTAAAATTTTGTCTCAAGTATTGCTTTTGGCTGCTGGAGATTTCAGTGCAGACGAACATTCCCATTGGCATTGTTCAGTTCAGCCATCTATCCTGAGTCCTCTTTGTCATGGTGTGTATAGCTCTTGCATTAGTTTGGTCTTGTGTAAACAGATAACCTTTGCAAAATTCTGCTTAGTCTTTCCATAGCTTCAGAATAAGAATGGATTAGTTTCTCCATGTGGGTACTGTTGCTAACTTAAATGGTACAGGACAAATCACCTATAAAAGTAAATTGGCAAAAATTCCCTAATTGGATTAAATATAATGTCCTCAGGTTAGTTCTAATCAAGTGGGCTTTCCTCTGAAATGGGTGCATTTCTGAGGATGCTTACTTTCAGCTTGGGTGCCAACATCCTTTAATTTTCAGCAGTGCTTTGAAATGACCTCACAAGGTTATATAAGAACTTTTTAGAGGCGATCTGGAGACTGGAGGACATGTCAGGCTGGTATTTCACTTACATCTGGATGTTTTGTGTGACATATTAATGCTGCAGACACATCTGCTATTCCTAAGGGGCTGGGGAAACTTCAGTCTCAGGCAGATTCAATATGTGGGGTTGACAGAGCAGACAAAGAATCACTGCACGTTACAGGTGAGAGATGGATGCAGGGGAATTGAGCAGGGCTTAGTATGATGCTGCTTGCTGTGCAAAGTAACATAAAGCATGTGGCTGTGTTTTGTGACTTAGAAATAAGGCAGAGATGGTGATTCACTAAATGCATATTCTGAATATAAAGGAGTGACTGTTTATGCCTTAACTTCTGTCACTCTCCCAATAGCTTGAAGTCTGGTTCACAGTGACAGTACCTCTATAAGCATGTCCATAATTCTACTGAGCTTGATCTCATCTACCAGACCAAAAGGATAATTAAAAATATGAGCAGTTCCTAGACAAGTTTTATCTACAAGTTCCGAAACACTAAATCCACATAATCTGTAATATTCCTTGGGGTTTTCCGTTTGCTTAATTTTAAAACTCCTAAATAGTTGTTACATGCAGCTGACAGATATGGCAAGGTTTTGAACTCTGCAAACAACTTTGGATGCCCATCTTTTATAGTCATGCAAGTATTTAGTGTCACCTGCATTATTTTTTAAATAAAGGACTTGCTTCTCCTTTTTGAAAACCTCCTTAGGGTTTTCAGTTCAGTTTGAAATGTAAGTTATCTGAGGTATAGACTAATCTTTCTCTCCTCTGTCTGTGTTGTGGTTTTAGGTACTCTTAATAACCAAAACAGTAAGAATCTTTACTCCCTTGTTCTTCCCTTTCTTGGTCATATGTAAAACTCTTATTTTGTACCCTATTATTGCAATTTAATTTGACTAATTACTTACTTTATGATCATTTTCTTCCTACTGTATTCTGTCTTAATTTTTATTTTGTTTCAAAGCTGCCTAGAGTTGAATTAATAAAAAAATAAGACCAGTTAAGAACAGCAAGGCAGTGCATTATCACATACAGCAGAGTTGTTCATTCCAGTGGTTTTGGTGGCCACCAGTTTGGCATTTGTGTATTTGGAAACCATTTCTCGCTAACACGTGAATTCTGGAGTGTCTGTAGGTATAGGCAAAAACAGTTGCCTGAAATATCAGATTGCTCTGAGCAGTCCTGTGGTGATGACCTTCTGATAGCTTTGCCCGTACCAGAGTGCTGCAAAATCAGCCAGCTGCAGCTTTAAATGAAGCCGAAGATTGGTGGTTGATGGGCTGGGGCAGCACCTGTTGCTGGAGGCGAGCACAAGGCTTCTTCTCCCTCTTCCCTGGATACCAAAAAGAGCACCAGAAGCAAATCTGCAGAGCTGTAACACTGGGTCTCTGACCTAGTTCTGTCTTCATTTCTTTTCCTTCCAACAGCTTGGGAATTATGGCTTTGTCGTGACCCAGACACTCATTCTTTTGATGCAGTTTTCCTTGTACTGCGCAGAAGCCCCAAGTTATAAGGAGAAAACTTTTTAAAGTTCCTCAAAACTCAAGAACATAAAAATTGCAGCTATTTTCAGTGTAATGAGGCAGTAAATCTTCTGCTCTTTTGAAATCTCCTGTCTAATATTTAAGTTCAGTTGAACTACAGTAGCACAGCCTTGTGGCTTTGACAGTTTGCTTTTAAAGTTCACCCACACCTGAAAATTTTCTTATGGGAGCAGTCCAAAACATGACTGTGTCAGCAGGACTTCATGGGAGAAAGCACTTGGGGTGCTGTCACATCTGCTGTGACTTACTGTACCAGAAATCCCTTCTATGCTGGGATTCTCCAGGGGTATTATCCTTTCTTCAGAGGTGAAAGCCTCAAAGGTTTCATTCTTACTAATGGTCCAGGGTCTGTTTGCTGTCTGCTAGTCCACATGACATAATTCTATCTCTCTGGACTCAGTAAATTAGGCAACATTGACAGGGCTGTAACTGTGCTGCTTCTGTATGTACCTTATCTGCACTTAATTATGGATTCATTTTTATTTTTGATATGTGCCAATCTGGCACATTGCAAAAAGCTGTTATTTCAATAAACAGGAGAAAGAATAATATCTAAGAACACACCACTAAAGAGATGGTGTTCTGCATTTGTAGCATTTGTGGGTATATGCCCAGTATTGTGTCATGGCATATTAGCTACAAGACACTGGCAAAATATGAGTGGTTTCTCTGTTATGCAAAGTATAAAATTGTGGTAGAAAAGGAGAGAAAGCAAGGAGTTTGGGCTGGTTTTAAGATCAGCTGTCTGAAGGCAACAGGGTAACATTTAATTTCCCAAATTACAGGTTCCTGAAAGTAAGTCAAAGATGGGATAATTTTCACATTTTGTTTAAATTATAGGAAGACCTTGTAAATTAATTTATTGGTAGCCAAGTAAAGCTTAATTACACTACGAAAATAGAAGGTGGCATCTTTCTCAGTACAGCTCCTCTGTGGGTAACTTTCAGAAAGAGGTTCAGAACATCATTAAATTATAGACTCTAGAGACTGAATTGGCTCTGTGACCATTTATAATCCAATTAAGAGGAAATAAATAAAGAAACACACAAACAAATCCCAAGACCCATCCGAACTGTCAACACAGACAAAAAATGCATAAAAGTTTAACTCCCATAAAGTTTTCTTTAATGAAAGGGTGCACTAAACTAAATGCCAGAAAATTTCTGATTTTAGCAAACTGTAGGTATTAGCATATTTATGATTTGTAATTTTTTCTGAAGCCCCTGATTGTCCCCAATATCTTTCCAATCAACTCCCTGTTACTGTTCTCCTGTTTTTTTGCAGAACACAAACAAGAAAATGAAAAACATTGAAACATTTCATCATATGCAGCAGGATTTAGAGCTGCGTTGGAGAAATTGCTCCTCATTACCTGGAAATAAAACTACCCAGACTAAAACCAGCCCAAGATAATAGAATGCAGCAACTTGTCTATTTAGAAACACAGGCAACTCATTTCCCTAGTGCTCTGTTCTCCATCGGTTCCTTGCTGAATACAGAATGAACTTAAAGATTTCTGCTAGCCCCTTATGTTCAAAAGCCTACTGAGGATTTGCAATTTTTTTCCCCTTAGCTGTAATAAAGACCCACTACATTAGGTAGTTTGCAAAGTCTTGTGTGGACAGTCCAAACCCTGGCACCACTGAGGAAACAAAACAAGAGGACTAGATTGAGTGATAATTTTTGGGCAAATTCACAAAAGAGCTGGGAATGGAGCCAAGTCTGTGACATTCGCACTAGTTTCATAGCAGCCAAATCACACTGGCTGCCAAAGCTACACAAGTAAGCACATCTTTCTCTACAAGCATCATCTTTTATAAGAATTTCTGTCACAATAGGGAAATTTCTAATCTCAGGACGTGAAACTGGATACTCTTTTATGTCACTTGCAAAACTTACTTCAGTAAGCAGTTAGAATATCAGCCCAGGGAGATCTGTTGGACGCGTTTGTTCCTTTGATTTAGCTTTCCAACAGCATCATATCTTCCCAAATCTCAAAACCAAGAAGCAGAAGAAAGAAGAAGAAAAGATGCAGGGGAAATCATTATTTCCTTAAAAGTCATCCAGAATCTGGGCAGCACAGGGCTAATATGCACAACTTGGTTAATAGAAAGGAACATTTAATTTTTTTAAATATTAGTTCTTGTTCCTACAATGTCTCATTTGGTCATCTTGGAACCCTTTCACATTCCATCTTCTCCATACTGAAGCTTCAACCTGAGAAGATTGCTGTGCACCTCTTGGTTTTATACTTGGTGTTTATACTTGCTGGGTGCCTCCACATCTGCACCTGCATACCCATGTAGGCTGAGGGCTGCTCAGAGGGCTCCTTTTGCACAAAGGTTCCCAGATAAATGGGAAATACACAAACTTGTTTTGCAACTGTGCTTCCAGAAGACCTGGGAGATCAGCCTCTTAGTTACCATAAATTTGGACATCATTTGCCTTTACCGAACAGGTACTGAGTGTACTTCCCCTCTGCCCTGGATGGCACACCCATATCTTGAGACGCAGCCTTCACCATTGATGTAGGGACTGCCTCTATCTTAGTGCGTGCAGAAAAGCATAAATATTTGTCTTCTGTAAGCTACATTAAGGAGGTAAAAGCTTACCTTAATTGTGAATGAAGTGCAGCATCTGCACAACTAGGCACAGTTACTTTTAAAGGGGTATACATTTAAACATGTCTTTCTTTGTTACTTATCTTTCATTGTTACTTATCTTTTTTAATTAAGCAGCTACCTGTGTTGGCTAGGTGTGTTGATGAGCTCATACTACAAAACAGCTGTGATTATAATCCAGATTATGAATAAAAACCACATTTGACTGAGATAAAGCCTGGATCACCTGAATATGTAACTGTATTATAACAGATCTGCAAAGAGGTTTGGAGGATTGTAGACAGAAGATGAAATCATTAATTAAGGAATTACATCTACAAGGTGAAAAGTCCCTAAAGATAAGTATGCTGAGACCTATTTTAGGGAAAGGATCTAGGGTTTCTGCACCTGAATAATTTTATGTAAATCTTCAATGGCAGTGCTTGTTGTGTGTGTGGCTGTATTTTCCCTCCCACACAAGTGCTCTCAGTTTTGGAGTCTCAACCTCTTTGTAGCCTCATGCACATCAGCAGATCAACAGTCAATGTGCTTAAAGATCACAGGAGAGGATCTTCCAGGTGAGAAACGCCATGGTGAATGTTTGCTTGGGAAAAAGGAAGCTTATCTCTTTCCTGTGCTCTGCTTAAAGACCGCTTTAAGTCACTAAAGCAGTTTACATAAAAAATCTAACCCAAGGTCACAGAGAGTACCAGACTGTGGCTTTCTGGAGTTGTAAAATAACCAGTTACCATATTTTATTATCAATTTGGCACAGGTTGCTCCCGTTCTGTGTAATGCTTTCCATTCTTCAGTTGTGAGAAAAAGAGATTCAAAAATGTTTCTTTAGTATGTAGGTGTCCTCTCTTCCTGGATGTTATTTTGAAATATACAGTTTGTGTTTTCACATGATTAAATGCTTGGCTTAAGGTACCTGAAATATCCTGTAATCTGCACACACACACAGATTGTAATCTCATGTAAGACATATAGAAATGTTCTCATTATTGTTTCTATTTTTAATGTCTTCCACTGTGTTACTGAAAGATCCAGATTTTTACTAACACCTGCGTGCTTAGTGTATTTATTTTTAAATGTGTGGGTTTGTTTATTTATTTTGATTTTTAGATGAAAAAATGTTTTCTTTTAGTTTGATGATCTCCCTGTTATATTCAATGCATCTTTCCACTCTTTTTTCACAGTAGATAATACCTTTTAGCCACCAAATTAGAATAATTCAACATACTGCTTTATTTTAAATGACATTAATAGTTACTGTAGTTTGTTTTAGATAATATGCAGGTCAACAGGACGATTTTTAGAGACTTTTTTGACATTTGTAAAGCAAGCAGGTAAACAAATAAGTAAAAAGTAAAAAAAAAAAAAAGAGAAACAGGAAAATTTTCCTGGGTTTTTTTTTCAGTAATTTCTGGTGAGCTGAAATATTTTATGCTTTTTTGCGTATTTCAGTGAGGGCTTCTGCTTATTTGGGAAATAGGTTTCTCCTCATTCTGAGGTGGAAGAAGTAAGATAAGAGGGGCAGTGTATCTTGCTTAAATGAAAGAACAAACAGTAGTAACCAAGCATTGCAATACTAATAATACTAAATACTAAAGCAAAAAAAAAAAATGCCATTCTTAAAATTATATCTTTTGAAGACTGGGGACATTAAAACATTTTCCTGTCTTGAGCACCTCTTGTATGAGATGTGTGTGGAGCACTGCTGCTGTTGAAAGGTTTTTAAGTTTGGATGTTTGCAGCACATCCAGGTCTAAGCTAGGAAGTACTGCTGGGGATGTGTTCTGTACCATCAGGGAAACACTGCCATGGTGCATCCTCAGTGATCCCACACCTGTGACCAAACCCAAGCAAAATGGCGATATTAGCAGAAATTTACTATTGATTATGATTTTTATTTTTACACATTTTTAATGGAAGTTCCTCCCATCACCCAGGATACTTTTTTCAGCTGAAATAATAAAACCCCTGGAGTGGGCTGTGAATGTGTCATCTCCCTGCATCTCAACCTGCCAAGTTCCCTGCAGACCTTCGCTCCAAGTGTACCTAATTCCTTCACTGGCACTTTTACCATTCATAGGGATGAAACAATCCACTGTTAAATCTCATCAATGCAGCTTTGATAGCAAAAAGTGGATATTCAAATTGACAGCCACAGTCTGGAATTTTAAGCTGTGTTTTACAAACAAAACGTATGAGTACAAAACTACTCAAGCAGGTTTTTTTCACCAATCCAAGTACCCACCACTGTAAAACGAGAGCTTGAATTCCTGCAGACAAGTGACTCAGACATGTTTTGAACACCAGAGTATCCTATCTAAACTGTGTCTGCTCCGAACACAAAACTGAGCTGTGCTACCTCCTAACACTAATTGTAAATGGAGCTATTACAGAGCCAGGGAAGTCATTATGATGGCTCTTTGTCTAAGTCATCTGGCAGCCTGTAAAACGTGGTGTTTATGACGTATTAGACGGCTCTAAGAGCTGTATATCATGCCTGTTGCTCTGGAGAGGCACCTGCTGACTTTTCATATGCCAGCTTGTAAATAGAGGTATGCAGACAACTCAGCTACAAAATCTCCCTTTTGTGTTTAATGAAACCCATTTGAACTTCGGTCTGTGACCCTGAAAAGAATAGTTAAAGAATTCTTCTAAGGGTGTACGGAAGAAAAAGAAAACCTTTGCTCAATGCATGATTGGTCCAAGAACAGAAATTTTCTGGCAAATATTCTTGAAAAGGTCATTCTGTATTTGTATGCAAACTGCCTTTTGGTGCTTTGACTCCCAAAAACGCTGCTGAACAGAAATACCCCTCCAAGTTTGCATCTAGTGAGAACAGGAAATGCAGAAAGCCAAAGAGATATGCATTCCCTGGCATATCTCCATTGATGGTTGTTCCCAGCCCCTGCAGAGCATTCTTGCCTTTTGGCCCTGAGGTATATTAGTGCAGAGGCCACAGCCTGGCTGCTCTGTAAACCCACCCCTTGCCTGTTACTCTCTGGCACAATGAAATGTTTTCTTTACCTTTGCTCTCTGCAAGTGTGCTCTCTGCTCTTGCCCACTTGGCTTCTAGGGTCATGGCAGGATTCAGATCCAAGAGAGCCAACGCTTTCTATGCAGCAGAAGTTTTTTAGGAAATGTAGTAAGTGTCCTTGTTCCTGCATTTCATACAGAGGTGCTTGAGGACACACATAAATATCTGCAAGGAGTGTTTACGGGATGCAAAAAGCTCTGTCCCTGGCTTTCATACTCACTCATTCTTAACCCCTCTAGAATTAAGAGATATACATAATAAATGATTCATTATGAGAGATTATCTCTTGAGATTTTTTGAATCTTCTCAAAGCATAGACTATGTCAATCATATGCGAAGTCTCAAAGGGAATTCTTTCTCATAATCAACCTCTCTTAAGTTTGTATCTCCTTTTTACTGTGTCATTTTAAAAGGAGATCTGATTCTCTGTGCCTGTTCTGCAAACTGAAAGAGAGAAATAATGTATTTTTAAATCCATATTCAGGGCTCAGAGACATCAGCTGAACAGCCTCTGGAGTCTCAGGATTTCCAATAAACTTTCATGAACAGAAAATCAATCACTTCAGGGACAGATATATGTATCCCAGTAGTTGCATGCAAACACAAGAGTGGTAACGTGTTAAATTAGATGCCTTATCAAGTGGCACAGTAAGAATGGTGCTAATCTACATAATCCATTGCAACAATAGATGTGACATAGCAAAGTGCACTGTTAGCTTTAATAAATAATATTTTGAATGTGCAACATATTACCAGATCACCTTTGAGAAAAAATAAGTAAAAAGAAAAAAAAATCAAACTTTTAAGTCTAATAATGGAAAAACTGTCCAGTAATTATCAAGGTTCATAGAATATGAATTGAAAGTTTTAATTGCTAATTTCTAATATGTATGTGGGGACCCTGTTGCTGAAAAATTAATGAAAGGTAGACAAAAAGGATTTTCTAAAAACAACATGGTGGGACTTAAGTATGCAGCCTGGAGTCCCTGCAGAATGAAAACTTTTTTTTTTTTCTGCAAAACTCAGGTATCCTTATGATTTAATATGTATTTCTGTTCAACCTTAAATCTTTATCATGACTGAAAAACTGCTACTGATTTGGCAAGATTTTTAACCAAATGTGTTGAAGACTTTCTTCTTATGTAAAACTTTATTTATTCGCAAAAACAGACAATGAAGACACTTGTAATTTTTCTTTTTGTCTTCCTAATGCCAGAACTCATAAAATGGCAATTTTTTTTAATAAGCCATAAGGAGTTAATTTTCTCATTGTGCCCACTCTCCCTGTGGTAAAGCAACCCTGAAATATTCCTGTTTGTGTTGTCAAAAAATAAAATACAAAATCAAAATGAGCATGTGAAAGGCCACCAAATCTGAAAAAAACCAACCCCAGTTCAAAGCATGTTTCCTTGGAAATTTATGTGCTCATGAAAACAAGGTGTCAGAATGACAATGCATGTGGGCCATTAAGTTTCAGTGTAGTAATGGTGTTCTAGCTAGAATTATATCTCATTTTTCAGTAGTTCATTTAAGCCTTGGCACTTTAAATAATTAAATCTCCAAATGAAAGAGCTGAGGTGGGTGTGATTTTTACCAATATTTTAAAAAAATTATTTCTTTTATATTGCATGAGTATGTCAGTGAGCAATGAGCTAAGCACAGCTCAGGCTGCTCTCAGTGCAGGCTCAGCTCACTCATGCAATGAGAGCAACACTGAGCTCTGTGTCTTTTCAGCAGATGTGGCCTGGAGCCAAGATCCTGAGCAATGCAGGTGCAACTGGAGTATCTGATAATGATTTGGCCCCATGTATGCAAATTGCCAGAACCTAATATTGGCAAGAGGAGAGGAAATGTCCCACCTGCATTTTGTGTGTGACAAGTGCAGCTCGGTCTCTTGACTCACAGTAGCAAGAGTAGCACCATTATAAACCCTGCCAAGATCTTTGTAAAGGCTTCATGCTCTGCTGCAGGGGAGGGTGCAATGCACAGGCTGTTGCCATTTGCCTTCATACTAAACGCCTTCAATCCTCAAGGCAGAAAGCAAAGTGGTGGGAGGTAAAAGAGCACAGCAAGGCCTTAGATCCCAAAGTCCTGCATCTGGATATGTGTTCTGAAGTCATGGAATGACCAACTTCCATTTCTAGATGTGTAAAACCACTTCCAGGGATCACAGCCTAGAAATTGTAGGAATTAGGGGATTTTAAGATTTCTTTGAAAGGACAGTGTATAACTAACTACAGGTGTTAGATGACAGAAGGAGTGTGAAGCATTAATGAAAGGGAATGATATTAAAAAGACACCGTCTTGGTAACTGTTGTTCATTAAAGGTCAGACTGTGTGGAGGAGCCTCTAACTTATGGATCATATAGAGGTGATTCACAAGAGTGAAGTGAGACAGGTCCTTACAAGTCCTTCTCATGTGATAGAGAAGAGGCATCCCAGAGCCTGATCACTTTCCACTCTCTCCAGAAGCACTGGCAGAGCATGGAGAAAGAGAAAGACTAATTTCAAAGAAAGTAATGTATTTCCCAGAGGCTTATAAGCTCCACATCATTCTCCATAGAGATCATTCCCTCAGACATATATGTTAACTTGCTGGTTTCTGGTTATGTTATTATTGTTATTAATCTTGAAGCTCTGGTAGATGATTATGTTTTGACCTGTGATTCACCTATTCACTTTTAGTTTTCTGTGTGATAAGGATGTTGAACAGTTGCCAAATTTCATACCAGAGGTGTCTGAACATTAGTGGTAGATTAAATAATCTCTGCAAACCACATTTCCATAAAGGTTTTTAAAGCACATTAGGATCTTTTGGGATGAAAAGCAATTGTAAACTGCAGTTGTGATTGTCATCCAGCACTTTGGTGTTACTGGAACAGAATGAAGAAGAAAGAAAAGCTATATAATGATTACTGACATGAATATGTGATGTGTTGACCTTTGCTAACTAGCACCATTTCTTTTTCAAGTGTGAAGGTACAGAAATAATATCTGACTCGAGATTTAGAAGATTTCATTTTCATCCTCTAGAGGTGCTGGGTTGTATTTCTTATTTACATTTATCGTTAATAAGGACCCAGAAGCAAAGCAAGTGAGAAGGTAGTATCCCACAAGATATTCTGGAGTTTCAGAGTGCTTTTTTTCTCAATTACAACGGAAATCTCAGTTAGACCAGAAATGCTAATCTATTTTATTTTGGAATGCTGAACAATTTTATTTTAATAATGCTGAAACAGAGTATTATATTGAATCAAATGTCTGAAGAATATTATGTAAATAATATGATACCTTATAAAATTAAGGGCAATAACAAAATTGATAAATTTTAAAAATGATACTAAATGCTTCTAACTTTTCAAAACATAAGGCTTTAATATGACAGAATTAAAGCAAAAGGTGAAACAAGATTCAATTTTATACTTTTCTCTCAAGGTGAGTATGAAAACTGGCACCATCTTATTTTAATTCAACATTTCTGAATGTGAAACAGCTTTTGACCATGTATGAATTCTTAAGACAACAGCTACATCAGAATAAGTCTTTGCTTGGTTCCTTCACTCTGAGTAACAGTGGATAACTGCCTGCAAAGCATTTCTGTTCTCAGGTCTTAACTGTAGTAGAGGAGACATCTCTCCATCAAATTCCATGCAGGCTATGTGCCAGGATCAGAAACTCTGCTTGTCTTGGATGCAGGTCTGAAGGGATGTAGCAATTAAGCTGTTCTCTTATCCTTAGGCCTTCACTTATACAGAGTTACTGCAATGCAAAGCTAGAGTACAAACTTACAGTTGGTGTGGTGTTGTACACAACTCTGCACTAAGGAAGAAAAAGGAAATGTTTGTGTAGCCTTGTCCAGTCGTGTGTTTTGAACACACAAGTACCACAGAGAATGCTGTTAGTAGAATGAGAGTATGGAATAGTGAGTAAGAGCACGGATACATTTTCGTGTCAGTAAATCCAGCCTTAAGCTGGGTACTCCAAACTACCTCCTTGTGTAGACATTTTTATGAGCAATGAGAGAGGTAGCTTACTTAGAAATGTGCTTTCTAAGCTGTTTGGCTCTCAAAGCTATTTTGAAAGCTTAATGTCTTTGAAGATATGTTGAAGTGCTTCATTCGTATTTGTGGCATTAATAAACTTCTCACAGAGAGTGATTGTGGAATGACGTGTACAAACCAATAATAACTTCCTAACTTGTGCAGCCCTCTCTTTAGGCCTAATTCCCTCCCCTCAGGGTTGACACAGGTCCACTGGCAATATTATCTTGTGGTTTAACATGCCATCCCTCTGCCAGTCTCAAGACTGACTAGCATCAAGCAGCTGCCACCAGCAGCTGTGGACATTCAGCACCTCTGAAAATTAGCTGCAGGGTATCTGAAGTCTGGTATTCCAAAAGTGGTGAGTCATAAATTAAAACCTGCTGTTGCAAACATAACTGTAGTTCTTGAATTTTTCATAAGAATCACTAGAATTAAAGACTTACAGAGGATAAAAATAAGTGAGAAAAATCAAAAGACTTGCTGCACCCACTTGAAAAGGAGAATCCACATGAATGATGCTCATTCTAATTGTTTCAAGTAACATCTTAAAACCAATTTTGATAATCTTGAAATAATAAAAAAGATTAGTAAATTATCTGTTGAAGTGAAGCCACACTGCAAGGTCAACAGTTAGTGTGGTACCATACTAAACAGCAAAGTGAACAAATTTGTTGGTTAAAACAATGAACAGTTGGTTGATAAACCTGCTGGGGACTTGGCAAGAAAAGCTGAACATAAGTAGAAGTTAAATTGGGATGAAAATACCTGGAGAAGAAAAAAAAAAATAATGCAGAAAACTAAGAGTTGAAATGCCTCATTTACCATATTTCATCTTAGTTTCTTACCTGAGATCTTACATGCTTATCACATTTTACAGTGAAGATATGTGGTTCTACTCAACAACACAGTTTAAACAGTTTATCCCCATTTCTAAATTTATATTAGTTCTTAGTTTGGTGTCAGATATCACAAATAGTATTTTTAGTGTTATATTACATATCACGAACTATGCCATACAAGTTGTAAAACAACTTCTCCAGGTCTAGGAGACCCTCTTTCCTCTGATCAAGCTTGATAAATAGAAAATCCTCAAACTGCTGGAGTCAGTGAGATAACACCCAAATCAGTTCATGTCACAGAGCTGTCTGAAAGATCTCTGACTCTTCTGCTAAAGACTTCATGGATGGAGCCATATTTGTGGTTTACTTCAGGCTGGTTTTGGGGTTAATCTCTCCATTGTCCACTCCTTTCCCAGCATGAACAAGTCTGAGAGTGTTCAAGTGGATTTCCCCTGGATGAAATTAAATCAGGACACATGCTCCAGTCACGCTTCAGATGCAATGGGCTCAGTGCATGGGGCCAGACCAGAAGTAATTTGAAGCTCTCTAAAGTTCAGCTCGTGCAGATACCAATTCCTAAGCACCAGCTGTTCATGTCTAAAACCTTCTCTTGCTGGTCTGCATTGCTTGGTAAAGCAGACACGGTTTGTCTGGACGCTGCCTGTGGGCCAGGCTGCCTACAATTCCTGTACTCTGGCTGCAGCATCAAAACCCTTCTAAGACTTGGTTGCTTCTATGGGTTTCACAGACAATAAAATGAGTTTACAACAGCTTTCCCCTGAGCAAGGCAAGCTGGGGTCCAAAAAGGGAGTAGACTTAAGGCTAAGAATCTTTGATCTGGCTCCATGTGGTCCTGCTCTGAATTTTTAGGACCCACATATCCACTGAAGCTGGAGCAAGAGTAATAGTGATTACTGGTTGGCTGGTGCATGTCCCAAAAGATGTAAAAAACATAATATGATGTTCATCATATATGTTTTTTACAGGATGCACAATGACATGGACTTTGGGAGGACTTTTTGGAATGAATTATTTGGGTTTAAATGGGCCTTCCCCAAATTATTCTCTCAGCTTCTTCCTTTTCCGACTTCTTCTCAGAAAAAGAGTTTTCCATTGACTCATGAAGTTTTGTTGTCCCAAAAAGGCTAGAGCATTCTATTTGCTTTTAGTAAAATTTTTAATGTACTTGTCAAAGCTCACCAGTGCTAATAAATATCCATATGGTGTTTTAAAAAAATCCATATGGTATTCCTATATCAGAATCAGCATGCCTAATCCACAGAAAGCACCCACCCAGTGGCTTAAAAATGCATCAAGCTCTCCATAAACAAACAAATAATATACAAATAATTTAATTGTCTGTATGGTCCTGTGCAGGGAAATACTGGTGATTCCTCCTCTCTGGGTTCTATCTGCAGGCAGAGGAAGATACTTCTTGTGCCTGACACAAGGAAGAAGGAGCTTCACACTCCACACTCCCGTGTTAGGAGTGTGCAAAGCCTCCATAGGAACCTGGTCAGTAGAGACAATGATTGTGGCCATTGTGTTCGAACTCAATGCATCTGCTGAACTTCCTTGAATATGCCCTATTCATTTTGTGATTCCTGCTAGTAAAGAAATTTATCTAGAGATTTTCTTATATGCTGTTATTGCATCTTTCTGGGATCTACTGTATTGTAGCCCTGGTTCGTGCCTGAGATGTTTTGGTTTTCTGAAATTCTTTTCCCAGGGAATTTCTGTAAACAAGAGACATGTTTTTGTAACTATAACTTTGTTTACATTCCTTTCCCTAGGCGGGACTTTTTCTTGATGTCCCTCTGGTTTGACCAATGTGATTGAAGAGGTTTGTCTTTGTTTCACCAATTGAGTTGGTCTCTGTAGAATAGTATAAAAGGGGAGACACATCCCAAAAATAAAGGAGTCACTTTCAGCCTTCTGAAGCCAGAGTCTGTGTCATTGTGGTGTACAACAGCATCACTGTATCTACGAGCCATTGCTGACCAGTGCAGAAGTTGTGTGGAATTGGTGAGAAAAGTGCCTTTAAAAAATTGACTGTTGGACTATTTGTGTTCTTACAGCCCATACGGCAGCAGTGCACATTTAAAACATGGTGGTGGTCTCTTCCTGGTGCCCATGAATTCTGAGGAATGTCAATTACTGATCTGTTTTGGTTATTTTGTTCTTTTTAGAACATTAAGTCCTGGTTTCCTTTTTTTTTTCTTTTGTAAGATGGTTACATTAACAGATTACATTTCCTCCTTAGCAGCCCATTAATATCGATATTTTCATGTGTATTCTCATACCTCACTTGACTGTCAAAAAAAGTAGTATTTAGCAGTACCCTTTATTTAGTGCAATGTATGAAATTAGTACTATCTCTGAAGAAATACATTATGCCTCTCATGCATGATATAAAATTTAGAAAGGAATCAGACACTAGAAAAAATGAAGGAAAGGAAAGGAAAAAAAAAAAGAGAAGAAAGAAAAGCCATGAACACCCACAAGCCAGATTGATGCAAATTGTTGTAAGCTTCATTGGAAAAAAAGGGAAAAAATCAATTTTCATAAATAATACTCCTTCTCCTTGCATGTTGATATTGTTTGGATGAGTGTTTGTAGGACTATTTGACTCAAAACTGGAGTCTTTCATTGCTTTGGAAAGGGAAGTTTGTACACATGTTGAAGAAGAAGATAAAAAAATACAGCAGCCTTATAGGAGCATGAGGGCCTCCGCTAGTACTCTCTCAGCCCAAGGAAAATGTAAGCAAATGTATGAGAAAAAATGCTCAGTGTTTGCAGACTTCTTTCTCCATTTCCCATAGAATTAAAGAAGAATGGGTTAGGAAAAATCTAAGGAGCTCAGAGTATGAAATTTGCAGGCAAAAACATTTGGTGGACAATTCAAAAGGAAAAAAAAAAAGGTAATAGATTCAAAACAAAGCTACTCATGAATGATTTGGAAAAAATGAAATGCTCCTCACAGTTGTGAGCATTCTCTGTGCTTTGTACTGGTCCCCCAGGACAGGACGTACAAGAGCCCTGACCACTGCAAATCAGTCTTACACCAGTGCTTGTCCCTTTCTTTTTTTTGCAGGGGAAGGTAGGTCAATAAAGCAAGAAGCACCAGTGTGGACAACCTATTTCATTGTGTTTAACTGATTTAGTTATTTCCAAGACAGTACAGTGCAGTACTTACTGATACCATGACATGCAGATATTCCTTTCACTTTCAGCCATCATAAAAATAAATATTCTTTTTTTTTTTTTTTGCTTTTTGACATTGTAACAGAAAATGACATGATACTAATATTATTCTCCTGCAATCAGTTTATTCTATATTGAGTATGCACAAACAGATAGAGCAAGCTGTAAATCCTCATCAACCTTAAAAGATCTTTTTCAAATTTCTTATAAGGAATTTCTACTTGTAATATTTATTTTTTTCTCAGAACACTGATAGCAAAACCATCATGATACATATATGCTTGATATTGTTTTGTTTTGGAATTCATGATAAGTGGGACTCTCAAAAGCAATCTGGGATGACGTCATTCAAATCTTACCGGCATTGCATGTCTGCAAGGACATGACACTTTGGAAAAAAATCCACCTCAGAATCACTTAAGCTGTATTTCCACATGACAGTAAATCTAATTTTAAGGAGCACTGTAGAGAAACAAAACACCACAGCCACATGACATAAAGCCCTGAAGCTGTACATCGTCTCCCTGCCAGTCCAAGTTGTTAAAAAATACTAAAGGAGAACCTTTGTTTTAACAGGATTTAGGTCAGAAAGGTATCATTTGTTGGTTTATAGCTGGGATAAAGCTGAAATGCAGCTCAAGATGTAAGCCCTGTGTTGCTGGGGCTGGTGTTAGTGGTTCTGTATGGCAATAGAAACATGTTAGAGTCCTTGCATTTAGTCCTTTGAGAATATGGGCTTGTATCTGGGTGGGCATGTGCTGTAGGGGTCTGTAAGAACAATGGAGAGCTTTACCCATCTGCAGCAAGACCAAAGACATCTTGTCTCCAAAGCAGTGTATCAGGTTCACCTATTATTTCACCTATCAAAAGAAAGGAGCTCTTGGTAGCTTTATGGTAGCATGACATGGCTGATGGGGTGCCTTTCTTCTGATTTTAGTTTGGGTCAAAACAGAAGAATCACACTGTGACTCCAGTGCTGTGTTATGTAGATGCTCAGTGCATCTTTAGAATTTAATCTACTTTACCGACTACAAAAAGATCACCTAATGCTGTAGATGCCCAGTATCACACAATAATCTGAGTAGTTATTGAGCTGGAGTATGATCTGCTCCGTTTGTCAAATTTGTGGAGTTAGGGCACTTTCTCGCTTTCCTTCTGCATAGATCCATTGTAATAAATTTGGATTGCATGTCAATTACTGCAATTTATGACTACCCATCTCTCCATTCTGAATATATATGTGATTTTAATTTAAGGCTTCCTTGCTGTACAATATTTATTATCAGTTCTCTGTTTTAGCCAGCACTGAGATAACTGCTATTTTACACTCTTCTAATGTCTTCTCTTTTCAAGGTCATCAGTTTTGCGACATCGCTGAAAATGAAGTAGGACGTATGGTTCGGTTTAATCAAATTTCATGCTCTGTTGCCTCCTTCTTATGGCCTCTGTGCTAATTGATCAAGTTTTCAATTAAAGTCCTCCATCTTTGTTTTAATTCTTTGTTAAGGTTTTTATTCCATTACATGGTTTCATGAGATCTAACCTGTCACAAGTGCAAACTGCCTCTGCTTTTCCAACTGTCTAGTTACAATAATTTAGCTATATACTTGTAATTTAGCTATATAGTTCCTGTCATTTCACCTTTCTTATTATTGAGACCATCAGTAGATTTGCTTAATCTGTTGGATTTAG
This sequence comes from Phylloscopus whistleri, assembly GCA_017589585.1. Classification (NCBI taxonomy): domain Eukaryota; kingdom Metazoa; phylum Chordata; class Aves; order Passeriformes; family Phylloscopidae; genus Phylloscopus; species Phylloscopus whistleri. Next base: position 564,882 of record JADMLD010000046.1, read on the forward strand.
ACTTAAAACCCAAAAATTTGATTCATTTGTCCAAGTGATATTAGTTTACCTCATGAATTGTCATGGCTAAAAAGCTCTCCGTATCTCAGCAGTTTCAGCCATCTTGCTCAGCCACAATTAAGCAAATTCCTGTTCCTAAAGAGATATTAGAATGATTCTCACTAATAAATGGGGCCATGTCAGGCATAGGCAGAAAATTTTGCCTTATAAAGAGATTTTCCTAGCAAGCAGTGATTCTATTTTCATTCCTTTATTATTTTTGCATGGATCAAGAAAATGTTAATATGGTAAATGTGTATTGCTACATGAGGTTTTTTATTCATTCTCTTGTTCACAACACTGTGTTTCATCCCCTGAGTAATACTATATCAAGTGTTTTTTTGAAGTCCACTAACATGTTCATTTTTAAAAATCAAATGATCTTTTGATTCAAATGTTTTTTAAAGCGCCAAAGAAAATGTGCTGGCAGAATCCATATAACTACTTTTTTTTTTTTTTTTTTTTTTTTTTTTTTTTTTTTTTTTTTTTTTTCCCCGGGAAGGCTTTGTTCAATTAGAGACAGATAATTTTAACTTGTGGACTTCTACCTTAGGTTCTGGTGCTTCCAGTTCTGATGAAAATATAGACCAGATCATTTTCATTTTCTGAAAAAATCTGTGATAACTGTCAGCAGTCTTAAAAGGTTTATGGTTTACACTCTTTCTGGTATGAAAAAAATCTCACTCTGTGATAATCTTGGAATAAAGTGTGAAAGCCTATAAAACATTTTACATGCTTCTCTTTAAGATGCCAAATCAGGTTTGCTTTCAACCTCCACTATCTGAATGTTAAAACAGAGCTATTGTGTTGATAAGACTGGCTGTAGCAGGCCAGTTCCAGAGTCACTGTGCTCATACATTTTTGTATGCTGTTGTAGTATGAAGTCCTGTAGTTCTTAAACACCTCCTCTCAGGTTGTGTTGAAGAGATGTGTTGTGGCTTAATCCCAGCCGGCAACTGAGTAGCACACAACCACTCTCTCACTGCCCCACTCACAGGGTCAGGAGAGAACTGGAAGAGTAGAAGTGAAAAAACCCATGGGTTGGGATAAAGACAGCTTCATAGAGGAAGCAAAAGCTGTGCACGAGTGAAACAAAGCAAAGGCTTCATTCATCATTTCCCCTGGGCAGGCAGGCAGGCAGGCAGGCAGGCGTGCAGCCATCCTCAGGATATCTGGGCTCCATCTCGTGTAACAGTGACTTGCAGGCAAATGCTCCAAATGTCCCCCTTCCTGTCTTCCCCCAGCTTTCCGTGCTGATCATGATGCCATATGGTGTGGGATATCCCTTGAGTCAGCTGGGATCAGCTGTCCTTGCTTTGTGCCTCTTGTGCAGCCCCAGCCCACTCACTGGTGAGGCACTACAAGCAGCAGAAGAGGCCTTCCCTGTGCAAACAGCGATAACATCTCTGCAGTATCAACATTGTTTTCAGCACAAATCCAAAACACAGCCCCGTACCAGTTACTGTGGAGAAAATTAACCCTACCCCAGCCAAAACTAGCATGCTGCAAAGTTCTCTGCTTTGGAAATCTTCTTGTCCTTTCATGTTGACTATTCTGGCAGTCACCAGGAGAAAACCTGATATGTCAGGAGGACTTGAGTCTTGGGAGTCAGGTAGAATGAGGTAAGATCCTGCTTCTACTGCAGGGAGTGCCAAAATTTCTGCTGATTTCCACATAGTCAATATTTCATCCTTGTACCCCAGAGGAAAACATTATAGATGTTGGTATCATCTGTGGCATCAAATTCTGTTTGACATCCATTTGGTTTCTTTGGGCAAGCCCATGGACCACAATAAACAGCAGAAGCATCTATATAACCAAAAATAGCTCTATTTGTGGAGGCCCTCTTCAGACCACTGAGGCATTTTTTGAGGGGTGATAAGATTCATGTAGTTTTCAACAGTAGTCAAGTACTGAATGCTTGAGAAAGTCACAAGAACAGGGCAAGTATACAGCAATGCCTCCCTGGCATGTTCTCCCTGCTTTCAGCAATCTGTAGCTTAACAGATTCATTGGTTATAAACATTATTTTTGGATTTACCATCCTTGGTAGAATAATTTCCATGAATTGGCCCTGTTGCTTTTTGAAACGGTAAGAATAAACACTATTTAGAATAATCTTGGGCAAGAAGTTTCTCAGTTTAATAGTGCTGCCTACAAAAAATGCCTTCTATTTGTTTGTTTTCAGCCTGTCACCTGATAATGTCATTTTTTGCCCCTATTTCTTGTGCTGTGAAAAAATCAAACAATTTCCTAATGATTCTCTCAATGTTATTGACATTTATATTAATTTGTGTCACATCTAGCCTTGGTTCTCTCTTTTCTCTGCAAAAGAGTATTAGTCTATTTTTTTTTCTACTTTGGACATTATTCTTGTGTATGTGATACCTTATCTGAATGTTTTCTCACCCTTGTACAGCTTTTCTAACCAGAAAGTCAGAACTGCAGGCAGTGTTGAGCTATGGGCACACCATGGGTTTATAAAAAGAAATAATTACATTTGCAGCCTGATTCTCTATTTGTTTCCTGGTATTTCCAAGCATCCCCAGTGTTTTTCTTGGGCCAATTGATGTTTTTATGGAGTCAGCTGCTGTGACTGGGAGTTCTCATTCTGGACACAGGGCAGATAGTTCAGAGCCTGTCCTTGCACGTATCAGGTTAAACCATGTCTCCTGGTGCATCACTGCATATTTGCTGACACTGAATTTTGGCTTCATGTTATTCTCCACTATGGTGCTATATTTTTGTGTGCTTTTACAGCATCCTTACCTTTCATCCTCTCACTCTTCTCTCCTTTTCTTTTTTGAGCATTTTTGAAAATATTTATTAAAAGCCCTTTAAGAGGAAGCTTGTTGAAAGCTTTTTGAAAGTCCTTTCACTATGTTGTGAAAAGCCTTTGAAAAGGCTTTGTACTCTCCATGCACAATTCCTGCAAGTGGAATTACCTCAAACAGGCAAATGCTTTTGCCTGAATGTCTCCGCCCTTCACTTCTCCTCCTCAGAACAACAAGTCCATAATGCCCCTCTTTTGCAAGTTATTTTGGGATTTTGGTTAGTAAAGACCATACACGTGCTAGCCATTAGTATTTTCTAATCTAGCTATTTCAGTAATGACTTACATGGTGAATGCTTGAAGGGAGCCATAGGAAGAACACAAGCTGTTCTTTAATTGCATCTGTCAGCCATAATAATTAATAATTATAAAGCAAACATTGTCTACGTTTGAAATATGCAACTACTACAGTGAAAGAAGATTATAATGTCTCTTTGCTTTTAAAAATCCCTCAAAGCCACTATGTTCTTTAATAAGCGTATTCTGAAGTGTATTTTCTTATGCAAGTGGGCAATTCAAGAACTGCAGAGATGAATACACTGCATTATACATTTAAATCAAGATTAAAATAAATTCAAAGACAATTGAAATTATTACTAAATTTAATAAAGCAAATTCCTGTATCATTCCCATGGTTATTCAACACTGCTTAGCTTGCAAGAAGAAGAGTAAAATAGTCCATTTCCCATCCTAACAAATAAAGATGGCAGCAATAAACCTCTTTTATTGAATGTTTGATTATTTTAAGAAAACCTGCTTGTTTTTTAAAATGTATGTTCTGTTCTCTCTCGACATGGTGAGCCACAACACATAATAAATTTTAAACCAATTTTGTCTGTGAATGCACACAATCGATTTAAATAGCATTTACTTGCATTGGATTGTTTTAAGAGGACAGTAGCTCAGCAAGTAGGAAACTTTGAGAGCCTCCACTTGGTATCTGCTGAATGCTAGGTCAAACCGAGCTGAAACTGATCTGGTTTTCTCATTCCAGCTTGAGTAAAATAGAATGTTCAGTTATTTCAGGGGCAGATTTGGAACTGGTCTGACATCTGAGTTGTAACCTGGAGGGTGCTCCCCAGCACCCCTTATGTACCAGATGATGTAGGGCCAGTGTGGGTCATTTTCAGCCCTACCTCATTTCTTCACCCAGTGACATGTGAGCTGGAAAGTGCTCTATGACAGCCATCCACCCTACAAATCATAAACAAAGCTCTCTTTGGCAAGCATTAGCATCAATATGACCTCTTCTGCAGACAGAGCTTGGACAAAGTCCTTTTTCTTTCTTAGTTTCACCTTTAACTCTGCTGTCACTCTGCATTCTGTGTATTCTAGATCATGCAGGCACTGTTTTCTGATCATGATAAATCCAACATGCACAGATGGATTTACCTTTTGCTAGAAAACTATAATTTATTCATTCCTTCCCCTTTTCATTGTGCATGCTTCTCTTACCCCTGAGATACTTACCTTCCTTGCAAAAGAATAACAGAGAGATAATGGTTAAGCTTTCAGTGCCCTTGTGATCTTTAAGGGTTTGATTAACCATGGCCAGAGTGCAGTGCCTGCGAGTCTCAGATGACACAGAATGCAGAGTTGTAACAGCAAGTACCATTCATACCAGTGACTTTGGATGTGGACAGCAAATCCCATTGCATTTAAGGTTAATACTCTTGTTTAACCTGGTAAACACATTTGGCACTAGCCACCCTAAGTCATCTATTTATGGTGACTCTTTTAAGGCAATGTGCCACTAGTAAACTAGCAGAAGAAACCATGGTTCTTCTTAACAGCTGAAGAATACACTTGTAATCTCTGTTTCAGAGATTACAGCTGCAGTGGGACACGGTCTCATAGCTGTTTCTTCTTTCAATCCAGTTGGGTTCTGCTAAGATGATGGTTGCTGTTAAGACAAAAGACAAAGATTAAAAGACAAAAATTGCTATTCTTAAATTTAGGTTTTATTGAATTTAATCATTCTATTTTTAAAGCTGCACTTCAGTTAATGGTCCAAACAAATCAATATTTATAACCAGAGTTGTGCAAATGAAATACATTAATAAGTAAAATATATACACTTGTATTTTCACATAAAAATTAATTAATCCAATGTGATTTGTAGACTTTTTAATTGGAATTATCAGCTAAGGAAAATAAAGCGTTTTCCTCTCCCTGAAAACAAGGAGAAATTCTGGTTGTTTTCAAAGACTAGATACCAGTTTCTGATTTAGTAGTGCTGTTTCATAAGTTAATTAAGCTCAATTTCTTCAAGCAATGCCTTCCATTTAAAGAAGTGAAAGACCAGTACCATGCCTTTAGGTACAGGTATCAGTAAAGCTGGTCCTTCTGGTAAGGGTTGGCAAAGAGTCAGCTGAAGGTACAGTAACTTCCTTTCAAAAGCAAGATCTTGTGACGTACATGAGAAAATAACCCTAGCCACCCAAAAGACTGAATTAGCTGTAACTTGGTTCTGGAGTTGGGTCAACCCCAGTTCTGCATCCTTTGCATGGTGCTCTTCCAAGATATGTGAAAACTAATCTAGAACTAAATTGCCCTTGATATGTTTGTGTAGTCACCCTCTCCACTAAGATATGTCAAGGTCCTCCACAGACATGATAAAAGTGTCATTTATTTTAGACTTTGCAGTCTAAAATAAATGCATATTTTCCATATCCATTTGTTTTTTCATGTGTTTATGGAGAGTGTTCTTACTCTTTTGGTTAGGTAGACAAGAGTAAATTTCTGTCACCTTTCTCTTCCTTTATTTTGATTCCTGGAACAAATTTGTGTAATCCGTGGGCTGCTTTATTTAGGCCAGGGATAGTTGGATCCCAGATGCATCCCTTGCTGTCCCAGACTGTCAGAGTTCTCTCTGTATCTTGGGAAAGTGAATTCAGGGACACATGGTGTCAGGTCATCAACCCTAGTTTTGTACAGTCAAAAAATCTATCAAGTGTAAAGTGTGCTAGGAATGAGGATCTGGTCCCATAAATAGAATAAAATATCTCTATTCCATATAACCAGAATTATTTAAGACCACAGCCCATTTACTTTTATGTCTAGAAAAGCAAATATGTCCTGTTTTTTTCCTCCACCTGAGTTGTTAGATCAAGAATGTGACACTAGTAGCTGCCATGCTATACCTGTCTTTATATACTAGGCAGTCAAAATGGATCTGTTTCTAAATCACAAGTACAGATGTCTTCATGGAGAGATTTAATTTCTTCTTAACTGTTTTGGATGCCTCTTGGTCCATGTTAAGTTGGTTCCACACACACACAAATTAAAATTAATTTTTAACAATAGTTGTCAGGAGAAGAATCCCTCCCTGATTTTCACCTGTCCTCAAAATTTGTTATTAAAAACGGTTGAACTGCTAATGAAGACAAAACAAATCTCTGAGACCACTTTTGAGAATACATTTGTGAAGGAGAATTTTAGACAAGCTGTTTCATGAAGGAGTACACAGGGACTTGCAGCTGTAACAAAAAATGAAAAGTCCCATGCTTGTCTCGTGTCTGTAGACTATCAGTTCCCACTATGCAAAAAGGAATATGGACATCACCCCTTCCCTCCTTGTTTTCCATTAGCAATAAAGTACTGGCATCTTATTAACTAATTAAGTTTTAGATTTTCCCTGCAGGAATAATCCGTTCTCAAATTCATTCTCAATTCAAATTCATTTCTGAAAAAGCCATGTCTAGGATGCTGGTAGAAAGCTGGACATTGAGAGGCTTTTTGCAGTTTTGAATGGTGCAGCTGGTGTTGTCAATTCAGTTTAGACAATTTTAAAATACCTGAGAATCCCTGGGGGAAGTTGTTTCGTGGTTCAGTAGGCTTGGCAGGGGCAGCAGTCCTGTCCAGGTTGCCAAATTCCTTTTGCTTACTCATGGGGAAAGTGATGCCCATGTGTGAAGTATAGCACTTGATTTAAACTAAAAGAGGGTGCATTTAGATTAGATATTCAGAAAAAATTCTTTACTGTGAGGGTGGTGAGGCACTGGCGCAGGTTTTCCAGAGAAGCCTTGCATGCCCTATCCCTGGGAATGTTCAAGGCCAGGTTGGCTGGCATTTTGAGCAACCTGCTCTTGTGAAACCTGTCCCTGCTCATTGCAGCGGAATTGGAACTAGGGTAATCTTTGAAGCCCCTTTCAACCCAAATCATTCTATGATTTTTTCCCAACAATGCCTAGAAAAACAATAGTTACAGACCAAGCTCTGCAAAGAACTTCTCCCTATGCCAAGCTTTGCCTCTAGGACCATCAGCCCAATGCATCCTTTCTCTGAGTTGTCTCCATTTCTTGGTTAAACGCAGAAACCAAAATGTCTGTTCTTGAAACCTTGTGTTTTCAGCTCTTACATTATCTTCAGGAAAGCCTGACTCTGCTGTCTCCAGTTTTAATTCTTCCTTTCCATTGAATTTAAATTCAGAGAGAAGCTGGTGGCACCTGTGGGTTTCAGCGTGACTCTTAGATGGCAAATGGGACAAGGAGGAAAGGCATCTGTCTGGTTGGTCCTTCATGACTGTAACTGCTTGTTCCTAGAAATGAGGAACAAGTGCAAGAAATCAAGAGGAACAAGTGCAAGAAATCCCCATTCAGTGCAGATTTCTGTGGGAAGTTTGCAGAGACCTGCAACGAACTGTTCTGTGCCTGGCTGTCTGTCTTCTGGGATTCTTCAGCTACCCAGTGACATGGGAATCTGACCTTGTGGCAAAATTTAGCTTCAGAAATTGAGCTTTTGTAGTTTTGCTTAAGTTTCCACCTTTTCTGATTGCACAGTATCTGATCTTAGTGTAACCCAGTGCTGTATTATCTTTCCCAGCCTACACTCTGACAGCTTTTAAAAGAGGCGTGAATTTTCTCTGTTATCTCTGTGGGATGTGTAATGCCCTACACCTAAAATTCAGCTTACTATTTTGCTCCTGCTCATTTCAGCTAATGGAGACAGCTAATAAGGTTCTTTTACTGTATGTTCCCAGAATATGTTACATAGCCCATGTTAGAGTCTCTGCATAATTGATGCAGGTACTGGGAGAGTAGGAGTAAAAGAACAGGTTAGGAATTTCAGCTTATTTAATGAGCTGTTTTTACCTTTGCCTGACAGAGGTAGAAGGAGAGCCTATATCACAACTCTTTCCTGAAGATCAAGCCACCTACCTCGTTCTGGTTTGATTAGTCTGATCCAGCGTTTCCATTTTTGGCTTCCAAAATTGATTTACCTATTTTTTTCATGTGATTTTGCAGCACAATGGTGACAGAAAATAGATTGTGCTGAAATCCTGAAGTTTACTCCATTTCGAAGTAAAATAAGGATAAAAGAAGGTGACTAATTAGAGACATTTTCTAAGAGTGTTTGTTGAAGATGCCACAGATGTCACTGTTGCACAGGATCATCTCACAGAACTTACGTCCAAGGACTCGGAGACACCACCCACATTTCCCATACTGTAAGAGCCTGAAGCTTTGTGTTGCCATATTAGACACTGATCTTCACTTGGACTTCCTCAAGTGTGGTAATAAATAATACCATGAAACAAAAAAAAAAAATGAAATCAGGGTTACTGCTGCCCAGGAGGGCTGTGCATGTGTGTCCTCTTACTGCTACAACCAAAATAAATCATAGCAAACTTTGTGACTCTCTAATCTAGTTATACAGGGTGTTAATACTGGGAAAAACTCAGGACCCTATAGAATTTTTACAAGTGAAGGAAGGCACAGTTTTCTATTTTCATATATTTTTTTTTTCCTAAAGATGCCCAACCCAAGAATCAATTGGGTTTTAACTGACACAGGTTCCAATGCCACCACATAAATTGCAGTAGTGTTTTCTGAGATGTGAAGATGTGTACTTTCTTTTTATTTCTAACAGTCTTCCTTCTTATGCAAGGAATTCTCAGACATCCAGACTGAGCAAAAGGGTTGGAGTATGCTGTCTACACCTACCAGGAATTTGTTACTTCCAGTCAGTGTTCAGAGCTGAAAAATTAAGTCCTCAGAGCTCACCTGACTCAGTCCCAGCTGACTGTAGCCTAAGTAAATAAAGTAATTTCACTTCAAGAGATCTTAGAAGATTTGATTTCATCACCAATGTAAGGATTTCTGAGGGCATGCAGAACACATATTCTTTTTACAACACCTCTGATCATAATTGCTTTCTAGGAGAATGAGATTTTGTATTTTACTGTGTTACTTATGTCATGGTTTGGATGATTCAGACTGCAGAACATGCCTTTGCTTTTGCCTTTTCTTGCTCAGAAATTCCCTTTGTAATCATCTGCTTACTCTTATTGATTGTAAGGAAAGGAAAACTGTCCTTGACACAGAAAGGAGTGATAGGAAAGGTCAGGTGAATGAACAAGTCTCAGCAGCAGAAGCTGCGTTTGAGGAACAGGATAAAGCAAGCTACAAAACCAGGACTAGATGAGCATCCCAAGTGGGATCTGGCATCAGTCTGTAGGCTGATGTTGCCCTGTTTCAATTTCCAGAGCAGGCATGGTTATTTGGGCAAAGGAGAGAAATCCCTCCAAATCCTGCTGTTGGAAGAGAGGCCTTTTGAGTCAAAGGTCTGAGAGATGGTTCTCTCATCTTAAAGGGAAGGACCCTTTAAGGAGCAATGTGGCTTCTTTTCATTCCTATAGTTCTTTCCAGATCCTAAAAAGCAGGTGAACATTTTCTACCCAGAGTGAGCATCCTCAGGGTAAGGAACTGACTGACTCAGCCATGTATCAACTTGCAATGTGTATATCCCTGCAATACAAGTCAACAGGCATTTGTTTCCTGTACCATAAAAGACCAAGGAAACATATCATTGTTATTACTGTTAGTTTTATAGTCTTGTATTTTAGGCTTGTACAGGGGGACTGTGAAGTTGCCTTTTTTTTTTTTTTTAAGAAGGAACTGGCAAAGATTAAGTGATCTAATAATTTGTAATAATGAGTACTGCATTTGTGGGTACTACAGGGTGTTATATTATGGCTTTTGGGACCATGCATGCATTTTATAGGGGAATAAATAAATAATCATTTGTGACTTCAAAATGTAACAGTCTTCAGCAGGGAAGGACAGGGAAATGAATGTTGATTCAGAAGGGAACTGCCGTTCCAATTTGCCATAATTTTAACAAGAAGAGATCTGTTGAGAGCTTACAGGAGAACAATGTGTAGTTAATACTTCAATTAAGTACTGGCTTGACTTTTTTCCTTTTTATTCTTGGATCCAATTATGAGCAATCTACAGAAATAATGAGAAATTATTGCAAGTTTTCCAAATTTCAAACCTTTTTAAAAGATTTTAAAGAAGGAGTCCTATATTTTAATACCTTTTTTATCTTTCTTCACTTTTCAAATCTGCATGAACTTCCCTATACAATTCACCTCTGAACTTACACAGTAAAATCTGATTTATTACTACAAATTATGGCCTGCTGGATATTGATTTACTCACACCAAAAGATAATATATGCTAAGAGCAGTCCCATAGGGCATACTTGTACAGTTAAATGCAACTTAGATTTTGAAGATCTGGACTTACAGCAATAAAATGGGTTAATTTGAAAGGCTTTATAGAATTTAAGAATTATTAATATCCCCTATTTTGGGGAAAACTAGGTTGAATTATTCATCATGAAAATATTGTTGTAACTTTTGTTGGATATGAGACCTTGCTATTTACTTTGGATGTTAAAAATGATTGTAAGTATTCTACCTCCCTTTCTGAGAAGCAGTAATTCACAAAAATAGCCAGTGATACTGCTCACAAAGGGGAGCTGAATCCTCTTCTGGCCTTTAATAATGATAGGTCATATTGTGCCCCTGGCTGTAAAACAGATCCTCTCACTTCAGGAGGTACTGCTGACCACTGGTGTGAAATTCAGCTTCCAGCTGGCATAGTTAGCTGTGTAAGAAGTGAGTGCAATTATAAAATTCTTCTAAGGGATTTTTTGTGGCCTTTTCTAGACATGGAAGGCCCAACCTGTTACGCAGGGAATTTCTGGAGTTCCATGATGAGTGCCAGTCTAGAGTTTTTGGTCCCAAAATTGCTCCTTAGACAGGCAGAAAATCATAGGTTAATCTAGGAAAATTATGTCATCATGTTTCTAGTTCACACTAACAAGAAAGACATTTTTCCTTCAGTTAAGTTAGTAACACAGGTTGAGTAGCAAATGAGTACTCAGCTGCAGCACATTTTCTTCTCAGGAAAGAACAAAATTACATTCAGGTGTGGTAGAGAACACATTGCACTGATGTGGGAACATCACTTCTCATTGTTGCAGCCACACTTCATCACCTGTGCTGCAGCCAGGGGAGTCCCAAGGGGGCGTGTATCCTAATTAGCCAGGGAGTGTTTTGCAGGACAATGTCTGGCACACCACCACCCCTCAACCACATCTTACCTTTCAGGGTGAAAACTTACAATCCTAGAATGGTTTGGGTTGGAAGGGATCATCCAGTTTCAACCCCCCTGCCACGGGCAGCGACACCTCCCACCAAACCAGGTTGCTCCAAGCCCTGTCCAACCTGGATTTGAACACTTCCAGGGATGTGGCATTCACAGCTTCTCAGGGAAACCTGTGCCAGTGCCCCCCCACCCTCATGGTAAACTTTCTTCTGGGTACATGTGCTGATGAAAAACCAGCACTGCAAAGGATCCTCTCATGTCAAAGTCAAGACTGGGGAGGGTGAGGTGCTCTCAGAGTATGCTTGTCCTGCATTTGAGATCTGGAGAAAACTGCTGAAGGAGACATTGTCTTTCTGAAGAGGTGCAGGCTGGGTGCTCTGAAGCATATGTGTGGACAGCCTGCTCTAGAGAGACAGAGGGACACGGGCCAGTCTGCATTACTTGGCTGGGGATCCCTGCACTGTTCTCTGAAGGGGGCATCTTTAGCAGTGTGGGTGCAGCTTTTGACACTTCTCCTGATGCTAGATTTCGAGCGTATGGAAGGTGTGCTAGCAAAAGTTCTCTTTAGCCCCATGGAAAACTACTCTAGTTTGGAGAAAAACTATTAACAATTGAGCAGATACAAGCAGTGTGGGGCTTTGTGTGATTTATATTTACTTGCTTAACTGGCGCCTCATTGTAGCATTTATCTGTATTTTCAAGAGTACATTGGCATTTTGTGGTTAAAGATTAGTTCACTGCATGGTTGCACTTGCACATGTCCTTCCCTCTTGAGAATTCCTTGTGGGATGTTAATTTTCCCCTTCTAAACTGTTATGTCACATTTTAAGAGAGAAGTTATTATACAGGAACTGGTGGATACAGCCTCCAGGTGATGCATTTATCATTTTAAAGTGTAGAGAGCGAGGGCAACATTTGTTGAAAGTGCCAGATACAAGCCATTGGACAAGAAAATAGCAATGGCACTTCAAGGGGGGTAGACACACCAGAAATAAAAAAAAAAAAAAAAAAGATTTTGTGGCATCTCATATAAAGAACTGAGGGTCCTGGCCATTAGCTAATGCCAGAGTCCATGGCTCTGTCCAGGTGTTCAAAGCACAAGGGAGTCAGTGGGAATGGCTATCACAAAGCAAGAGACAAATGGCCAAACTCGGCTCTTCCCTGTACTCTGACTCAGAGTAATTTCATTCACACCAGGGGAAATATTCCTGTCAGTATTATTAGTAGCAACATTTGACTCAAACTTTGGAAAGCAATGTTATTCTTTGACATAGTAAACATTCAGTTTTCTGTTTACCATCTCCATGTTAATGGTTTAAAATTTATACCGTAGTAAATAATACAATAGTACATTTTTATTAGATTGAGGAGACACTTTTACATTCAGTTATTAGCTATTTAGACATTGGTAAATGGGCTGTTCTCGGAGATGCTGATCTTTGGATATCCTTTTTCTCTCCAAATGCACATTTCAAACCACATACCATTTCCCTTCTTTAAATCTTGCCTTCTCAGCCTTTTTCTCCCCCATTTTTTGTATTTTTTTTTACAGAAGATTTTATTTGTATCTGCAGTTTTTCAGTGTGTTTGTTTTTGTTGGACATGGATATTTTATTAATGTTCAAAAGCAGTGTTATTTATGATTCCTTATGATTCTTTCTCTCTTCCCTCAGAACACAGATCTGAATTAGTGGAAAGTAATATATAGGTAATTTTTTTTGGTGGTTTATGTGATCAGTAAAGAGCTAGCACAGAGCCTTCCAGAAACTCTTGGCAGGACACTGAGATGATCATCAGAGACGAGTGGCTGATTGCAGAGCTGAATAAATCTGTGATTACATTACAATATAAGGGCCAGTTTCTGCAACTCCTTATTCATGCAGGCAATCCTAATGGAGGCAAAGTTAAGAAGGAGAAGAAAGCTGAAATCATCAAATTCCTTTCAAGCAGAAAAACCATCCTGTGGAGTGAAGGGCTTAATGCCTTGAAGGCTGCCTTTTCCTCACATTTCCCATCCTCTGTATACGACGTGAAACGAAGAGAATAAATTTAATAGTTGCTAATGGCTTAAGCAAAAGCAACCCCTGTAAAATAGGCCCCCAAAATACTGAAGGTATTGCTGACTCATTCTGCAATTCAAAGGATGTTTCTTCCAGTAATCTATTTAACTTGGAAAGACAAGTGAAAAGTTCCTCTACCAGGAGTCGCTCCCACAGATGGATATTTTAAGGCATAACGATCTGAAACATTTATTTGAAAAAGAAAAAAAAAGTATTCTGGTGTTATATTTTTGATGCCGTAGAAAGTATAACTTCAATTAACACATTTCTATCATTACCTCTGGCCCAGCTTAGAACTACAGAGATGTGACATGATGAGTTCAAAAGCTGGAGGAATACATGATTAAAATGCAGGCACAAGAAAATATAGTGGATTGGGTAACATGCCTCCAACATTGCTTATTTAATTATTGAGAAAACCATTTAAAAATCCACACATAAAATAAAACAGTGTTTTTAATAAAGCCTGTCCCTATGCAAAACGTTTAAGCTTGTGCTTGTCTTGAAAGCTCTGGTCAAGTTGCATTGATATAAATAGAAGAGGTGAATCCAAACCCAGCAGAATGAAAGCAAATGTGGGCTGATGCACTGTTACCCGAAGGGATGCATTTAGAGTGTTTGCCAAAATGGGATCATTAATTTGTTCATTCCACAGCTCTCTAATGGGTTCCTAAACAAGTGCAGGGCAGTACTCAGGTGAAAAAAAATACAGGGGATGCAGTCTGTGCCCTACCTGACCTTAGACTCCTCACAGGGATTAGAAAAAGTCTTTGAAGCACCTTCCATCAGGAAAAGTATCTGTCATTTCCCCTCAATTTCATGGTCCTGTATTATGGACAGTCTTGATTCTCTCCAGGTTCTCTCCATTTCTGGACCCTGTCTCCAGCACCCCTAACTACTACCACCAACCAGCCCCACATGTGGGTTTAAGGGAGAAATTTCAGCATCATCTTTAGGGCCCATGACAGGTACTGAATAATCAGGAGACGGAAGAAGGGTGTAGGAAGAGCAAGGTAGTTTAAAATTTCTCCTTTTTTTTTTTTTTTTTTTTTTTTTTTTTTTTTTTGATAGGATCTGCATAGACAAGAATGGAAAGGTTCAATTTCATCAGTGAATGATGTTTTTTTCACTTAATATAACAGAGTTATATTAACAGCACATAACAGAGTTGCCCTGAGTGCACTGAAGAGTATGGCTCTCATTATTTCCAGTGCTCTTTCATTTGAGAAGCAGGTGAGAAACAATTCCCACTGGACATTGGTCCAAGGGTTCAAAAGGGATGTGCGTATTCAGGGATTTGTGCAATATATGTACCTAAGCCTGTGTGTGTTCTCAGTATTGGTCCTGCAAACTCTTATTGAAAGCGATATAAAGCTTCCAGTCAGCTTTTTGAAGAGGCTTTAAAGCAGGTATTTGAACATGCTCATACTGAAGCAACAAAACAACAGGAAATTCAGGGGTTCAGGGCTATGTTATAGATAAAGAGGTTTTTGGGCCAGAGTGCAAGGAGTTAAACAACAGTGGCACAGTTAAAGTAGTTTCACGCTGGAATGTTGCAAATCCTGTCGTTTGTCTCAAGGTCCTGCACACAGAGAAGTTGTGAGATGCAGTCTGATTCCAAGCTACGCAAGTTAGCTATGATCTGGCAGCCCCAGGACTGTGTTTGCACACTACCTTGCATTTCTGCTCAAATAAGTTCTCCTGAAGTTTTAGGCATTCCTGCAAAGCCACAGCAAAAGCAATGGTATATTTTCCATTGGCTCCATGGCTCTATGGGACAACCGGCCATGCAGCCTGTCCAGTGTGAAGGGAATTCTGTCATGAATTCGAAAGGAAAAATGGGAAAATGTCACAGAAATAGTCTCCTTTGGGCTGGTGTAACTTTCTGTCACTGGCCAATAACTGGGGGACATTCAAGCAAAGATGACTTAGTGCCATGCTTGATAAAATGTAGTAATCTTGAGCAAGGAAATTCACTCAAATATTAATAAAAATGGAAAACTGTGAAATCAAAGCATTTGCAGGTGAGTAGAGAGGCTCCATCTTCCTTCCCACAATTTTCTGCCTGCCATTGCTGAGGCATAAATGACCATAAATGGACACATGGATATATGGATAAATTACTGTTATCACAGCACCTGGCTTTATTCTTCCTGTGAAATGGTAAGAGGAAAATTAATACAGAAACAGCAACCAGGTGAAAGCCACTGTAACAACAGCCACTCTTTGTGGTGTGCTGCGTCCTAGGCTGATTTTTCTAAATGTTTGTGCTTGTGTATCACCTGTGTATCACTGAGAGGCATTCATGTGTACTGTATGATTTTGTCAGCTCCTGCAGCCTGAAGCACCACAAGGCCCTCTGAACTCTGCCAGCAGAAGCTGATGTATTCTCAGTGTAGGGACAAGGCACAAGCCCCCTTCCATCTCCCAAAAGACACCTAGCCTGAAAGCCCTCAGGGCTTCTGGAGTTCCTGTTTCTTCTTGATTTCATCTTTTGGGGGGGAAATGATGTTCAGTTGAATACTGCATTGGAAAGGGAGATTTGTGTGGGGAAAATATGCTTCTAAAGGTTTGGAAGGATGAAAAATACCTCCTTTTTTGTGAGATCTGTGCAACAAACTCAGTCCAGGAATTAGTTATCCAAATTACCCTCTTCCTTTTATCTAATGCAAAAAACACTGTCACATTCTTAACTAATGTTTCATTTCTGTTTGTAAATGCGAAATCGGATACTTAATTAGGCCAATAATTATCCACACATTAGTGTGAACTTTTTGAAGTATAATGGTAACTTGTTAAATGTGTAATTATTACTGCTGATAATTAGTAACTTTTTTTTTTTTTTTTTAATGTGGATCACTGGTCCTGCAGAAAGTATAATGTTTGCAGTACTGAATGGTGAAATTCAGGAGAATTTACATCTCACAAAACCTTGACCTTTATCAGCTAGAATTTTCCATGTCTTGGATACTCAGTTATACTCTATATTTCTAAGAAGATGCAATTTTGAATTTCCTGCTATCTCAATAACTTTCTGTTCTTTTTGAAGCAGGAACACTGCATCCTTTGTGTCACTATTATGAAAACATTTAACACTCCTTTGATGCAACTAGTAATGTGTGAAATCTGTGCTTTTCTTTTCTTTGGAAGTTCAAATAGCAGGCATTTTATTCCACAGCTGAAATTCTCTGTGAGGAGGTTTATTTTTAAAGGTCCAAGTTTGATGCATATTTTCCGTATCACTCCAGAAATTTGAATGACAAAATACTAGAGAAATTTTGAAGATTAAATGTTAATTCCTGCTGAACACTTTAGAAGTACTTCCCTAGCCTGACCTATTCGTTTTATTACCATACAAGACTGTGTTACACATAAATTTTTCTGTGTGTGTGTCCATATATATAGGAAGGTACCCATCTACATATGCTCCCTATATATACAATTTATATGCCCATTAAGTACAGGACCATATGTTTTAGAATACTATGGCTTCACTATTACTTACTCAGAAGTTAAACATTTCAGAAGCTGAGGTAATCATAACTATGGTCCTTTGCCTATGGCAGTCTTTAACAGGGTGATCACACATTACTTCTCAAATAATGCATCCACGTGCAGCTTTGTATTTTGAAAGCTGCAGCATCTTAAACCTAGAAAATTCTGCAGACTCTCTCCCAGGAGTTTATCTTACATGATTTGAAGTCAGTGAAATCATTCTTACTGACAGCATGCAGAACTCCACTCCTTAAGCCAGTCCATCCTCTGTGCAAAGGGGACTTTAATGTGGTACTTCAAACCCTGAATTGTCAAACTTTCCCTTCATTATTTCACAGGTATAGTAGCATTTATCTGAGTTTTATTTTGAACTATTTATTCCTTTTTAAAATAGAAATTATTTGTGAAAAACATTTACTGGGACTGCTGATCAGTTCCTTCCAATGATACAGAAGGCTCCTATATCTACTCATCTTTGCTCATAGTAAGGGGTCATAGTAAAAAAAAAATTCTATCCAATTCATGGAGGGTAAGGTTTTTGATTTTTTTGACTTACATTTTCTAAAGACAATTTTGATTTTATTAAAAAAAAATGTTTTTATTGGGTTAATTTACCTTAGTCCTTAGTAGAAGTTGCAATTAAACCCTTTTATATATACAATTCTCTTTTCTGGGATTATCTTCACAGATGTAATCTTACTCATAATGTATTTTTGTACTGTCTTCCATTTCACCTAAAGAGAGCATCCTGTGTGTCAAAACCTGAGTGTCCAGCTAGAGAGATCCCAATACTTGAAGCTACCTAGATTCAAGAAATAGTATGGACCTTTAGAAAAACACCAATCATAAATTTTGGATAAAGCTTCCAATTTGGATTGCTTATTTGAATGAAATGTAAAGGACCTTAGAGGTGGCATCTAGATATAGTTCTTCCCTAACCAAGTTGCAAAGCAGATGAAAGGAAATAAAACCAAAAGAGAATGATCAAGAAGGGCAATGAAGATCTAAATAGTTCCCTGTTGTATTAGAGTGGAAATAACTTCTGTCGCTTTGATTTGCAGCTTTGTAAATTGGGAATATCATGGCTGTTTCTGATGTTTACACAGCACTTAACAGATAATTAAAATTGTCTACATGCTATTTCAGCCACACGTGGTATTTTTATGGCAATACATAGACATGCACATCAAAGCAGCGTAAGACAATTTTTTTCATACTTCATCTGTGCAAAGAAAGGATATTTTCTTCAGTTTTCCATAACCCATTCTCTTTCCTCTGCTTTAGAATGTATGAACTTGAAAGAGCTGTACCTGAAGCCATACTGAAATACTAAATACTGTATGTAATCATTGGGCTGTATTTCTGGGTTTTTTGTTTGTTTGTTTGGTGGGGTTTTTGTGTTTTGTTTTGTTTTGTTTTTGGTTGTTTTTTTTTTGTTTTTCTTTCCGTAAGGGTGATACATAAGCAAAGAGGTAGTAGAAATTCTTTTTAACTCTTTCAGCCTTGCCTGTTCTTTGTCTGGCTCACTCTGGACAGCATTGTGCTTTAGGAGATTACTGCCTCGGCAAACTTGGCTGGAAGCAGAGCACCCTATCACCATGCTGAGCTCAAGTTAATATATGCTGCCTCTTAGTAAAACTTGCTAATTTGAGTTCAGCACTGTGCTAACTTTAATTAAATGGCTTCTAATTCAGAGCTGGTTCATACCTTGGCTCCTATCCTCCATTCATGGGAAGAGTCAAATTTGTCTGCCCAATGGTGATACGACAAATCCCCACAGTTATTACTGAATTCTTTACTGAGTTGATTCAACTTGGCACTGTGGCTATAGTGGCCTGGCATACTAGGAGCAGTGTGAATGTTTATTTTCCATCAGATGTTTAGGAAGTCAGGGAAATATGCATTAAAATAGCTCATCCTTTCTTCAGAAACATAAAGGAAAATATTGTATCTGTTTCACTTTTTACCTCCAGAAGTTACCAAAATAGCAAGACAAACTTTCTGATTAAATAATATAAACACAGGAGAAGAACAGCCAACAGTTTCATATAGCTAATAAGAATATTTTTTTATTTGGACTGGAAATAATATAATTTTCCTTTTTTTTCATTGCAATTATCATTTCTGTTTGGAAATAATGATGAGAGCAATCGACACCTGCCAAAAGCAAATGATATGCCAGTTTACCATGAATTTCTTGTCAAGTCTAGGCAACTGTAAAAATGCTAAATGTAACATAAATTGATCAATTTAACAAACCAGAAATGCTAAATTGTTCCATATGACAAAAATTCTCATTTTTGCCATATTTAGAATATTCTTTTCTAGGGCAACTACTTTACCACTGTTCAATGACCATGCAATGGAAATTAATTTCATATTTTCTCCATTGTTGCAAATTATTTTAATTAACTTCTGCAAAAGGTAAGTGGCACAATCATCAGAGGCTAACTGATCATTTGGGAATGCTTATTTTGCCAATTTATCTGTTCTTGAAATATCAATATGAAATTATTTTATTTTTTGTTACAACTATAGATAAAAGAATTGTAGTTTATGTGAGTGTTTTCTAGGAGAACCTGTGACCTCAGGGTTTGTGAGTTAATACATTTGTTCTGGCTACTAAATCTTAACTGGATGTTAATGCAACATTTCAAATACTGTGATCTGAAAGCTTTTGTAAAAACAATATTTTTGTATTGTACCACGGGACTGTAGTTATAAAATGAGAAAGCATACTGTGCTCAAAATATTGAAGTTCTTGGCCTCCTGCTGAGCATTTGATATCGAAATATACTTAGTTATAGACTTTGAAATTGATGCTCCTTTTCATTCTGGGTTGAATTTGCACCTTTGCTACAGTAATTTCACTTTGCATCTCTGCACATAATTATTGTGAGACTGATTCAACAGGGGAACAATAAAGACAGAGTTCTGCCTGAACATCAGACAGCGTTATTTTAATGAAACTTGAAAGTTTGAAGGACTAAAACAATAAACACTGCAAAAGTCCCAAATCAGGATTTCAGGCAGTCATTTTTTTGGTCCTTTGTTACCCTTGCAGTATTTGGAGCTATATTTCTTTAAAGGGAGGTATAAGTGTAAAAGACAGCAAACTTTTGGCCTCTGTGATCACTCCTGCAGCGGAGTGAGGAATCCTGTATTAAGCATCCATCACCTGTAGCCTCCAAGCACTTAGCTGCTGATATGGACACCTGAAAAAGGAAATGCAGCAAGGGTGTAAGAAAGGCTTATATCTTCCTAATCCTAAACTCAGTATCAATTTCTCCTTATGTATTTGCTCTGCTGAGAACTCTTAATTAACTCCCAAGGCAAATGGACTCAGGGAGGTGACTGCTTCTTTTCACTCTGTGCTGAATCGTCACTGTCATAAGCAGCTACAATCTATTGCTCTGTGAGTGTATTTTTAATGTTCATGTCAGTGCTGAAGTGCCCTCAAAACATATTGCACTGGGATAATGAGCATCCCAAGGAGACATTCACAATCTGAGCAGATCTTTAGCCCCTTGTAAAGTGTTGCAATATGAGCACTTTGAGGACATGCTGTTTTAGCAACACTCTGAAATTTGGGAGTGTGGTGGTGGTCTCGCAGAAGGCATTTCAAGTTGGTGGTTTTCTCAGAGAGCAGTTTGCATAGACTGTGCCCTCAGGACAGTCAGACCCCAGGAATAGTCCCATTGAGAGATTCATTGGCATCAGGCAAGTTCTTTCAATCAAGTTAAGAGCAGTGCATTTGTCATTCCTGAAATTTTGGCCCCTTTGAAGCCAATAGGTGTCCTGCTGCCATCTCGCAGTGTGAAAGGTGTTTAAGCTCTGAATCTGCAATAAGCTGGTGGTTGAATCTGAAAGAAACCTGACAAATTACTATTCCACAGAAATTGGTGGTCATATGGGATTAGTCTGGGGTTTTTTTTTGGGGAGGGAGGTTTTCCAAGATACTTAGGAAGTTACCCCCATTTCATGTGAATATAGCTACTGAATTTCTTCTTTGTATAACAGCAGATCTCTCCCAATGTCCTTGTAATGGTTCTTTTAATACAAGAACCAGAAAAGTGTACACAGAGGTCCGTATCCCGCTACTTGGGCGCTGTCAACCCATTGACATCAAGATCTGCTGAAAAATCAAACCATGCACAGAGAGGTCTTCAAACTTGATGTATAATTAAACTTAAAAATGAAAAAAAAAAAAGTCTGCCAGTTCAAATCCTCATGCTGCAAACTGACATCAGTAAACTGACATGCCAGCACTGATGTTGCCAGACTTTCATCAGTCACCAACCTGATTATCTCCTGCATTGGCCTACTGATGCCAGAGATGTAAAATGAAATTCCAGACAGAGAAGTTTTTCAGTGTAGTGAAACAAGAGCCTTTCCAATTCTCATCAGATCACTTTCTTAGGACACATCACCTTCTAAAATCTAACTTTGATTTTATGACTTGGTTCACTAAGGGGGAAGAGCAGCCAGTGTGATGGTGATGGATTTTTTTACTAAGTCAGGATCACTTAAGGCTATCGTTAACTCTCTCTCACCCATCACTTTTGACATTCAGGTTTCCTACAAATATTTCTCTGAGATACAGCTTCTTTAGACATTAACAGTCCTGATGATATTTCACAAAACATATTTCCAATTTCTTTTTCTTTAGCTTCAGAAATGTAGTAATCAACTTTCTATGGAAAAATACTAGGGGCTACATTAATTTCAGTTATATCCCAGCACCAACAGCTGTGGCAGGTTGTGAAGGAGAGACTTGGTTGTTCCACTCACTGTTGGCCTTCATTTTGGACCTCTGACTCATAAGGATCTTTAGATATGGTTGTTTTCAAATTGCAATCCTCTTATTTTCCTTCTTTTTCCAATGCAAGTTCTGTACACTTGCCTACTGTTTTGCTTCTCTTCAACACTTTTCCTTCTGCATGAATGTAGGGGTTTATATTCCTGTCATATTTTCCCTGACTTTGCATTGCTGTCTTCACTGCCCTTCACTTTGTTGAACCCATTTACATCTCTGTAAGGAGTGAGAGAGAAATAGCACCCTTCAGTGCCCCATTTGCTCATCTCATTGCACAGGTGTAAAAGACAAGATATGAGATTGTCAGGAATTAGGTCTGGCTCAAGCTACTCAGGCATTGAGTTATGCTTGCAATTTGAGGCTTAGAAAACATGGAAACCGACAATTTTCATTTTATGCAGTTGTGCAATGGTATGGAATAGCATCAAATCTTACTTTGATCCACAGTCACTTTTTTCTGTACTGTAGCAAACTCTGAGCAAACATTAAATTAAATGCAAGTTTGTAAGCCCTGAATTGGGAAGTATATGTTCTTTGGGATACCAGGTTTTGCTGCAAACAATCCATGCTAATCTGTAAATATTCTTTTGCTTGCAAGCAATTCAGTCTTCTGTAGGTTCCCAGGCATAGGTTAGTACTGTTGGTGTGAAAAAGTTTTCACCTCAGCTGGCCATTTTTCCCTCATTACAAGGGCACTAATTTGCTCCCCTACCAATTTCTGAGCTGTGCAGATAACAACCTGATAGAAAAGTGGGAGCCTGTTCACTGTGATGGTTTAGAAACTGGGGTCACCCAGCAACTGCTTTGAGAGCACCCGAGTTGTGTGGACATGGAGGACTGGAACCTGAGAGAGAAGAAAATGGACAGCTGAGGAAGGCAATCACCACAACTCTTTGCTGGTAAATCATCTTGCCTGTGCTATCAGATCCTTACGTGTGTGTGTATTTTGAGATCCTTATTTATTTTGAATTAATTGTTCTGTCCATTTATCCAAGCTTCTATTCACAAATCCAATTCTTCTCAAAGTTTTGGTTAGATACTGGTTTATTAGTAAAGTTATTACACTGAATCACTTAAAAACACTTAAGAACTTTGCTTTCAGACTGAGCTTGCAGGTGACCTGAGTGATATGCAATATTTTGTCCTGGTTTGAAATTTATCAGCATTCTGTCTTTGGAGACACACTCAGACCTGGGTTCCATGGAGTTCATGATATCATGCAATGGTTGTGGTTGGAAGGGGCTCCTGGATCTCCTCTGCTTCCACCTGCTTGCTCAAGCAGAGCCATCCAGAGGCTGATGCCCCAGGAGGGAGACTCCACCACCTCTCTGAGTGACCTGTGCCAGTGCTCAGTCACCCTCACAGAAAAAAGTATTCCTGATGTTCAGAGAGAACCCCATGTGTCTCCATTTGTGCCCCTCACCTCCTGTCTCTGGGCACCACAGAGAGGATCCTGCCTCTGACCTCTTTGCACCCTCCCTTCAGGTGTTTGTAGACATTGATGAGATTCCCCTGAACCTTCTTTTCTCAGGGCTACACAGTCCCAGTTCTCTCAACCTTTCCTCTTAGCAGAGGTGCTCCAGTCCCTTAATCCTCTATGGCACTTTGCTGGACTGTCTCCAGCAGCTCCAAATTTGCAGTCACCTATACATTTTTAGTGTAAAATTTAGCCCTGTGGCTTTTTTGTTTATTTATTTGCTTTAATAATTCTGGCTATTTCAGGAACACTTAAAGTGGAAAAGTAATGAGAAAATAAGAATATCTAATTTACCTTCAATTTCTTTTTTCCTGCTAGATCTGCTTAAGAGGCTGTGGTCTTCTTCTAAGTAATTTAAGAAATGAACAATGGAACAACTTATATGGGAGATTAATGAGTGTAAGGCACTTTGGTAATATGGTGGTAAGTACAATAGAAATGTTATAAATACCTAAAAATCAGCACAGAGAAGTATGGGCAAAGCTCCAAATGGTTGTGACTGTTGTAAGGTGGAAAATAATACCCTTAATGGGCAAAACCTCTGCCTATTATTGGTAAGAAGCACTAAAAGCAGCCATTCTTAGGAGCACTTGTGGTTGACTAGCACTTGTTATGCTACAGGAGAGGAGTAGTAGTCCTGAGGAAGAGGTTTTTCTTTGTCATATCAGCAGTTTTAAGTAGAGCACAGATGCTCTATGCTTCCAGGCGTGATTACGTTAGAAGATGTACTGAGCCAGTGCAGAGGACTTTTTTTAAGTAAGAGATGTGCTGGGAATGAAGAGCATGACTAGTGAAATTTTGCTTCTTTCATTTGTAAAAAAATATGGCCACTCTTCACTTTTGTATGTTTCCAGTCAAGATAGGTGCAAAGTCACCTTTTATTCCCAGAAGTCAGACAGGCCAGAGTGTACAGTAGCAATTACGTATTGAGTGTCCATATGACTAACTAATTAGTGCCATGGGGAAACATATGTTTTGGCTTCCTCCTGGAGCCAATTACCACATGCCTGTGTTCTAAGGCAGAATGAGAAGCAGCCCCATGCTGAAATAAGAGTGTGTTGCAAAACAACACCACAAAGAAGGAAGGATGTGCTGACCAAGTCAATGGGTACAGTACAACAAAGGAAAAAAGTATCTAGGAAACTTCTGCACTGAAAAAAAGCTCCAGCTGCCTTCAAGGGACAGCTTCAGATCATAGGTGCATAACTTTTTAATTGATGTACAATGCTTAAACACATTCAGCCCATGGTGGAAACTATATATATATGTATGTATATTTATATAATTGGGATGGAGATAAGTTTTGATACTTCCATTTTTGCTTCATTTGAGTTCATATTCCTGTATTTATAGTGTCACTTTAATTCACTCCGTGCTCAGTCCTGAACTGTGCTTGGCAAAGGCAAAGGCAAAGGCAAAGGCAAAGGCAAAGGCAAAGGCAAAGGCAAAGGCAAAGGCAAAGGCAACATGGTTGCCTTTGCAGCCTCAAAACATCCCCTTCTTCTTGGGAAGGAATCTGAGGAAAATGCATCAGTATTAAGATATGCAATGCATTAGTATTCAGCATCAGTATTAAGATATGCAATGAGCTTTTGGCAAGGATGCTTTCGAGGAGTAAGTAAGGATGCAAGTCTTGGCTCACCAGCTGACCCAGCTGATCCCATCTGCACTCCTGAAAGACAGCAGAGATTTCCCAATTCTTTCTCGCTTTTCGAGGATGTAGAGGTGGTCCCTTCTCCAGTCTTTATTCTGCTGGCATTTCATTATCCTTGGAATCTTGTCTCCTTGAAAGATACTCCTTAAAAAAGAACCAGAGTTGCAGAAGCCAGGTATAGTTATATGTCTTGGTTGCATCTGCCATGTAAATTATTTTTCAAGCAGGGTTAAAAATAGCATGCTCTCAGCCATTGAGAATGTGGACAGAGCTCAGCTGAAGCTTGGTAACCGAATGCTGGCAGAAACTTTGTGCCATATTCATTGAATATTTGCACAAGCTGGGTTTCTGTCAGTTACAATGGCACAAATTTGTAAGTTAAATACAGGAATGCCTCCTAGCAAATGACAGAGTGACTGGTAATGCCTTCTTACTCTGTGATTTGCTTCAAACTTAGGTATTATATTACCCAACTCCTGGCATGAAGTTGTGGCAAGAGCAAATATGTTTAAAATAAATAAATATCTTCAGAATTCTTTATGCTTCTATTTCCACTTGTATGAAGACACCTCACCAAAGACATTACTACTCTATGATACTTCTTTAAGACCTAACTGAACAGGATTTAAAAAAACCCCCAACTTTAGAACATCTTTACGGCAAGAATATTCATGAATACAAATCTATAGCTTGCTCACACCTAGCATAATCCAGGTACACATTTTTCCATTGATTCATGGAAAACGTAACAAAGATGAAAATTCCGTATAGAACCATGGTTTTTATTTTTTACTTTCTGTGCTTCTTGCTGCCAAGAAAATGTCCTCTGCCTTTGCTCCTATCATTTTATTGACACTCTTGGCAGGTGGGGCTTTTATTACCATTTTATTATTTTACCTGCTTTTAGTCTTTGTCTCCCCTCTTTAGGCCCTCTCAGATGGAAGTATTTAAAGAATATGCCCCCCCTACTTCCTGCTGCTTTCTTGCAACAGAGCACTCTGTTCACTCATTTTATTTCTCACACGACAGATGCCATCCCCTCTGGCTTTTCTGCTTCCACCTTGTGGCTTGTTATGATTGCTGCTCTAAACTTGAGCACTCCTCACTTCTCCCCCACCTCCTGTGCATTAGCTTTGGGAATCTGTTTATCCAGCAGTCAGCCTGCTGAAGCTGTGGATCTCCAGGGATCACCCTGCTGCATTAGAAGTCATCTTCATGTTTGCTCATGGCAACTGTGCTGGTTCCAGCCGGAACGTGGCTCTGCCCGATCTCCCTGCCAAAAGGGGTGGCAGCTTAGTCACAGCTGAAAGAGCCAACACAAGGAAGGAAAGGAGTGGCCATCAATGTCTAGGATTGACACTTGCTTCTTCTTCCTGGGTTTGTGGAGGGTCTTCCTGTGTTTTTGTGAGCACAACCCTCCTGGGTAACCCAGAGGAAGCCCAGCTGAGGCAGTGACCAGTTCCTCCCAGCAAAGACACTCATCGTCTTTCTGGTGGGGTCCTCTCCTCTCCAAAGGAGGGTCTCTGGACGTGTCCCAAGCAGCAAGTCACTGTCTAATTCCTACACTGCCCTTCCAAGGACAGATGAGGATTCCTGATGGCTTCTGAGGGCTGGCTTTGCTGGTGCTCTGCCAGTGGTCAGGCCAGGTGTGGTGCTGGGCAGATTTGAATCTTACCAATCTGCACTGGGTAGGGTCAGTGCTCACCGGGAAGTCTGGTCCTTAAGGTCAAGCTCTGAGCCACCCCCACCCCTTGGCTTTTCACATGCAAAGTGCTGCTAATTATGCTCTTCAGCTTTCATTTTTACTTCCAAACTCCACTGGAAGGGCACTGCCTTGTGCATTTTAAGATAAGCCTCAAGAAGGTATTAATAATACTACATGAAGGTTCTGGACATCATCAGGAAAGGCTTTGGCTTTCTTTCAAAGAAGAAATATTCAGTTTTGATCCAGACCCACAGTTAGTACTTACAAAATCATAATGAAAAAAGTTGCCCAAGCTCTGATCCATATACGTTCCTGTACTGTTTCTTGGTACATTTGTAATCAGAGGGATGTAACAAATGGGTAAACAATTTGTCACATCTTTAATAAACTGGACAAAAGAAAAATCAAGATCATGTTCCAAACCCATTTAACAAAAACTCATCAAATTATTTAGTGTAATTGTGGTCTCCTGGATTTTGATTTGTTGCCAGACTATATTATTTAATGCACTCAGAAATGAAGAATTGGTATTCCAGTGGCACAACGTATCAGAGCAACATCAAAGACATTTATAGCTTGTGTGACTGAGTTGCACATGAGTTTTAGGAAAATATTCTGTTTAAAAACACTTAGTTGTGGAGGTTTTTTTTATATTGAGCATTATCAGGGATAACAATATTTCATTGGAGGCAGATGACTATCCAGAAACATAATTAATCATGATTATTTATGCCATACCTAATTATCAGGAAATAGCCCCAGGGATACTCTTCAGTTATATTTCAGAACCTTCAGAGTATAATTACTTTGCTTTGTATTAAATATTCTTTCCATACTCTTGAAGAAATTTAGAATGTATTTATTAAAAAAAATAAGGTCACAAGGATAGAAATAAATAATGTGCAAGCAAATAATGAAAATATGTGCATTTGGGGAAGTTCTGAGTTATTATGAGGAAGTACAATAATTTAATTCTCTTCACAATTAGGTAAAAGAAATAGCTTTCTACTGTATTTTTTAATACATGAGCACACTAGCATAACAGCAAGGGCTTTAAACCATAGGCCTTTTAAAATTCTGTTAATATGGTGCAAAGTGGATTAAAAGTTGGAAAAAATACAGTGCTACCTAAGGGTTTGAATTCTCAAAGAGTTTTCATCTGTAAATTTTGAAACCTGTTTTTCAGGGAGGACCTTTCATATTCTAAGGAGTTTTATAGCTTCTGGTGTTGCTGCAAAAATATTTAGATGCATTTCTGTCTTATTATTTATAACCCATTGTGTGTAATTAAAGCATTTAATATGAGTTGTAAAATTAGGTAGGCAATGTACATGAGTGTGTATGTCTGTAATTTACATTCCTGGTTGTTAACAATATTGAATACCTTTAAAATGAAGAAAGGATAAGATTCAATATAAGACCTCAAAACATGCACACGCTTGTGGACCTAAGCTATAATTTTATTGAAGGGCATACCACACAACAAAGTCATTCCTGTATAAATGAAATCCTGGACATTTATTTTTACAAAAATAAGGTTTTTTCCTCTTTTTTTTTCTTTTTTTTTTTTTTTATAAAAAAGACAACAACATATTTTCACCACCACTATAGCCAGAGGCTGTTTTTGGGAACATGGTTCTTTTGTAACAGATTTGCAGAACTATGCTGGAATGCATGTCATTATACTGTCTGGGTAAGTAGGCTGGGGGAGGTGGGTTGGCTTTGGGGATTTTTTTACCTTTTTTTTTTTTTTTTTTTTTTTTTTTTTTTTTTTTTTTTTTTGGTGCTTAGGTCATGCTTAGGAAAGTTATATATGTCCAGGCATTACATTTAGTTATTTTATTAACTAGGAGAATATGACCCTGGAGGTACTCATTCAGTCCATCATTTTGGTGTGTGCTTAATGCTAAAGTTGGAGTTCCTGACCTCAGTTCAGGTGGTCACAGTGATGTCTGTGGTCAAGCTTGGCTTGTACCAGCACCAAAAGCCTCAGCACAGCTCAGGCTGCCTTCAGTGAACTGCCCCAGGAGCTGTGATGGAGTGAGTGCTGATCTCTGGGGTCTGGCAGGAGTGCTTTAGGGTCTCTGTAGGTTCACTCCTCAGGCCTCACCTTACACAGATCCCACCACCTTTGGAGTCGGGTGTCACTGAACCCGATTCAGTTAACCAGAGGTGAGTGCCTTGGCAGACACATCACTGCTGTACTTCATGCCCATACCCTGGTTTTAATATCCATGTGGCTTGTGACACATTTTTGACACCTCTGCAGGGTTTGTCTTCACAAAAAGCTCATTACAGTGAATTTAGAGGATTATGCTCTTTGTTAAATTATTCAACCTGCTTAAATATTATGAAGAAAAATAAAAGTGAGCATTATTTTAAAATGCTAAGAAGGAATGCCTCATGTTAAAGTGGAAAGTCAGGAATCTCCTTTTAACACTGGGCATACAAATACAGAGATTTGCTAGAATTTAATGTAGAGACAGCCCTCAGATCAAGTCCATTATGGTTTAATGACAGCGCAATGTTTATCTAAACCAGTGATGAGAAACAATGTGTTCACTTGAACTGCCACCCTATGCCTTCTGTGAGTAATCTTATGGGAAACTGAATGTTATTTGGTGAAGTATTTCCTTAACAAATATCTGATGTTTTCTTATCTACTATCCCAAATTTTTATTCTTTGTTTGCTTCCTAGCCTCAGATGGACTATTTTTTTTGTTGTTTTTTTACCTATTATTTGAAACAGCATTAGCATAGGAGGCAGTGTTTTGGTAATTGAACACTCAGTTAATTAAACCAACTAACATTGAATGCCAGTGTTATGAATTGACCGCTTTCCCTTGGCATTTTCTCCCTGTAAATTTTTCCACTTCCCTCAGATTCTGAGCATTACTATCTAAGTGTGCTCTGCTTCTTGATGCTGATGAACAGAAGCAACCTTCCTTTAATAAGGCACAAAGGTGGAAACAGTGATCTAGTGACTTTTTAGAGAATATTAAATGTTTTTTCTTTTAATTTATTCCTCCCAGTATGCCAGCCTCCAAAGGCAAACCCTAAGAAAGATGCAGCAAAACTTATTTATTTGATGTTGATTCAGTTAACACTGAGGTGAGCTCAGGTACTTCCCTGATCAAATTCCCTGAAGTGGTGAGTGGTTGAGGTAAGAAGCTATCCATCTCCAAAAGGCTTAGGGGAGTTCAGCTGCCAGCAGCATGTGGGAAATAAAAAGAGGAAAAAAATATTCTAGGAAAGAGAAAGTGATCTTCATCTAATCCTAACATGCTATTTTTTTCAGAACGAGCAATCTTAGCCATCTTGTGTTTGTGTGAATACCTTCCCTACCATCACATGGCTGGTTTGATCCAGGGATTCTGCACAAATTCCTGGGCCAGGCCAGACACCTCAGCTTTCCCTAGGTTGAAAGATATTCCTTTCCTAAGCACCCTCCTCTGGTGCAATGGCCACCAAAAAGACTCAGTTCAGTTCTGGCTAGAGAGGAATGGTGGGCAGGATAGCTGTGAGGGAGAAGAGTTTGCCAAGCTGGGAAAAAATGGACATTGGAGATCTGAATTTTCTGATTTGGTCTGGCATGTTGGGAAAAATGGGAGAGGTCAGGGCCGCTTTTCCCAAGGGCACAACAGGGGAAGGGGGGTTATTATTTTATGCGTGGTGCACATGAAATGATCTACAATAGAAGTTTTTTATGAGATAGGCACAGAATGCTTTAGATAAATCTTTCCCTCAAAGAGAAGTTCTCGATCTTATTCTAGTGTTGCTGGTAAGAGCCTATGGCATATTCTCTAGTGTAAACAAATACAAACTGCCTTCCACTGAAGATTTCAGAAGAAATCAAGCTTCTTTTTTCCCCTAGAAGCCTTGTTTGCCTTTATGTAGAATTGTGAAGACAGCTTCTGCATTGTTAAAATTAATTATTCCTTGACCATTTATTTTTCTCGCTTTCCATTTACTATTTTACACCTTCTCTATCTCCCAAGGTTTTTCTGCAGGAGGAGAGATTTGGCTTGTGGCGTCCATCATGTGTAATTGATCTCTGTAGTTGTAAACCCTGGAGTGTGACTTCAATGACAAATCCACTCCAAGCATAAGCTGGGAAAATAATCTCCTTTCTTTCAAAAAGCTGCAAGCTCAGTAGGGAAAGAACGACAAAATTCTGGCAAATACTCTGCTGTTTGTATACATATTGTTTCCTGGCATTTTATTTCAAATTTTTCCAGAGAGGAAGTCCATCTTTTAGCAGACAGCTCTCTCCTTCAGTCTTTCCAAGCCCCAGCAGAATAGAGGAACCATTTTTAAATTACCATCTATTCAAATTGTTTGAAAACCTTTTAAAACACTATATATACAATTTGGAGATAATTTAAAATTCTTTCTGGAACCTATTTGCAATTGCTGAGGCTCCAATGAAACAATCCAAGGGAAAACTACTTTTATATAGTACCAAGCTGTGTGTTTCTTACAGCCATTTTAGCCACTATAGGTAATCTATAGGTAATCTCATATTTGAATATTCAGTGCAGAGGAGAGACATCAGTACAGCTATTCACTGCTCACATCCATCCCAAAGGAAGGACATGGGGAAGCTTATAGAAATGAGCACCTTTGTACCATTCTGTTTTTCTGCCTTGTCTTAAATTCAACTATGACCTTGGTTTATTTTCACTACTGCATGGCAGCAATGACCTTGGCCTCCAGAGTCATCCTATTTACCTCAGGTCATTTGGAACATGAAGAGAATAAAGGTCACAGAGTCTCATTTAGAACCTGAAGGTCACAGAGCTGAGTCCTTTAAAAAAAGGTGTAGGTTTCTCTGTATGAATCCTCATTTAGCATGTAGATGTTCTCTGGTCTTGTAATTTTAAAGACTTTTCTGAAAGGACTTGGTAATGGTGATACACTTTCATACTTGACCGTATTTCCACTTGCTTGCCCAACACACCCCCAGTTATCTGGCCACTACAGGCATCTCAGCTGTAAAGATAGAAGAGAGGAAGTAATCCCTATGAATGGCATCTGAAAATTTCTTCAGGAAACTTGCAGATAACAGGGCCATGAATATGCAGGTAATCAAGGATGACCTCTACATCCATGCTGCATGTGAGAATATGAAGACATCCATCAGTACTGTGACTTTTCTCAGCTGATAGCTGACTTGACTACTTTGCTAGTAGGTATGTAATATTTTCCTTTTTTTTTTTTTTTTTTTTTTGTAACAGGGGAGGCTCATTTTTTAACATCAAAAAAAGTGAAAATATTTTTTTTTTCATTTCAATAACAAGAAAACAAGGACACTGGGAAAAAACCTAGACATTTATTTGTGACTTTTTTAATAAACCTTTCCTTTTAAAAATCTTTTAAAACGTTAATTTCCATTAAATATTAATTTGGAAATATTTTTCTGATTTATGTAGAAGAATTAGAAGTCTTTTATAAAGTTCTGGAATTGAAATTTAAAAATCCTGGTTTGGGTAAAATGAAACATTATATTAAGTGATTTTTTTGTATTTTTGAACTGTTTGATTCACTACAAATTGTCATCAAACTGTCAAGAACAGCAGCAGCAAGAACATCAAAGACAAGAAGCAGCAGAAGACGTTATCTGCCAAAAGCTGTTTAGTGTCTTTATTTCTAAGGTATCTAGACTAGGTTTTCACTTTCCTTTTTCTTACTTTTTGTCCACTAATTAGTAGTTGCATGTTTTGCTAAAGAACTCTAAATGCTGGTTTTTCTTTTTTATTAGTGTTAAATGCAAAACAAAACCAATCAATAATTCTGTCTGCTGTTCAGTAGATCTAGACTCTGGGTGCTGTTAACAGTAGACAAAATGAGCAATACAGATTAACAAGTACTTTGGTCACATTGCTTGTTAAATTCAGCTAAAATACAACAGCAGTTTGTAGATTTAACGTTTTTTTTTTTTTAAGAAAAATATACATCAAAGATCTAGCTTTTGTTTTTTGTCTTCTGTCGTTTTAATTTCGTATCTTTGCAAGTGCCATATTCTTTATTTTCACATAGCCACTGCAATCATCCATTTTCTGTATTTATTCAGCATTAGGTACAGGGGGTACTCAGGTAGTCAGTGCAATAATTTTTAGGACCCTCACCAAAACCTGTTGAAGTCAAGAGAACATCCTGCATTGACCTCAGCAAACATGTTTAGAAAGAAGTTAGAGATATCAATTGAGCATTTTGAGACAGTCTTTCAAGTGTAAATTCTGTAGCTGCATGTCCCCTTCTCTTCATGTCGCTTTATTACATCTCATTGCAAAAGGTCCAAGCAATAGTAAGTGATACATTTCCTTTCATTAGGGAGCAGTGGCAAGGAGCTGTTGCTTATGTTTTTTTGTCCTGATTGTTACTCTCAAAGTAACTGAAATACAGCATGGACTTTAAAATATCAAAAAGAAAATACAGTAACTGTGAGTTTCTGCCCTTATCTACTGAATACTGAAATATTTCTAGAGGCTGTGTTCCCTGCGGCTGGTGAAAAGGTCTGCCTGGACATGACTGAACATTAGAAATGTCTTTTGTTTTTTTCAAGCTGAATCTTTATATCTGAGTAATTATGAAATCTCTAGAGCAGGGAATTCTTCCAATCAAATATATGCATCCGAGAAAAATATTAATCCCACAAACAAGACGCGAGATAATAGCACGTCAGTCTGTTTGTAACTGGCTTCTTTATAACTCTGCAATAGTCTGTTCCTGACTCGTAAATGTCATTCAAGAACACAAAGTATGTTCCACTTCCTAAAACATAGAAATTTTACATCCCTATATCTGAAAGCTTTAATTTTTATAATTCTATTACAAGCTGCAGTAAAGAGCTGAAAATTCAAAATCCCCAGTGAAAAAGGGCACTTACACAAAGTTTATTGTTAAGTTAGGCATGGCATTATTCTTTTTTCTAAAACTGAAGCACTGTGCAAGAATTTGGGCCCCTTTATTTTATTTCATGTTACACTTTTATAGCATATGGTGTTATGTAACATATTTGGAAATATGAACTTATTTTGAAACCCAGCCTCAAAGCATTTATTTCAGGAAAAAAATTAAACCCTCTGAATTTACTGTGTCAAAAAAAAGATGCTTTTTACCAAACTCAAAGCTCTTCTTCAGAACCAGTTTAAGGGACCATCATGTGTTCCCTCAGGTTATTTTCTGGTAGGTCTAGTATTTGCATGACTGCAAAAGTCTTGCACAGAAGTTGCCTCTCTCCTGATCTGGATTTTAGATGCTGCCAGAGTGTAAGTAAGGAATAGTAACAAATAATAACCATAAGCAGTAATAGTAAGAAAAAACCAAGGAAAGTATGAATTTGCTTCAGTGTAGGCAGCAGCATGCCTCCACACTTTAAATTCCCTTGTGGCCAGGTTCCATTTAGCACTTAAGACTGCTTTCATACATATATATGTTTTTCCTGAGCTAACAAATATTTCCTCCTCTCCTTAAGGATGACTTTTAGGTGTAAATGAACATGAAGACAGTGCCTGTGGAAGGTGTGACTCTGAGGGTTGTTGAGCCCTTCGAAATATTTTAAAAAGTAGCTTAGATAAGTAGAGGTGAAAAAGCTAGAAGAGTAATGTGACACTGGGCAGCAGAGGAAGCTTTGAGGGCCTCCTCTCAAAAGGAAGAGTCAGCTAAAAAATTCCCTATTGAACTAGCAGGGAAAGAATGCTAAGGACAAAGAACAAACAAATCCTACCTGGTTTGCCAATGTCCTGATTTATGTACTGCATCAGGACTCTCTTTTTGTTTACCCTCATCTTTCCAGGTTTATTGCTGTAGATGAAGATTTCTATAGAGGAAATTAGCAGCTGGAATTAACCTTGTGCCCATGAATTAAGGAAAAAAAAAAAAAAAAAAAAAAAAAGAAAGAGAGAGAGAGAGAGAGAGAGAGAGAATTCAAAAAAGGACATATGGAAACGCATACTAAAATCAGTTGGTTGACTCAGGTCTTTAGCCAGAAACCATGGTTATCATTTAGCTGTTGGTATTTGAAATGAAACAAACTAGTCCCCTGCAGATCAAAGCACCAAGGAGAGAAGAGCAGCAAGGAAGGCAAATGTTGGCATTATCTAGCCAGCTAAAATGCCTGCCTTATCTGAACATCTACCCAAAGCTTGAAACTAGCAGCATTACAAAAGTGGGAATAGGATTATTTTCCCACTTGAAATAGACATAGGTTTTTCTGATTGCATGCAACTGTTCCTGCAGCCAGATGGCAGGGAGCAGCCACCACCCAAAAATGGAGTGTGAGACATCAGCATGACCATGTGGTGCATCAGGCACCGCTGCCTCAGGTGGTTCCACGATGCTCTGTCATCGAGCCAGCACCACGAGTATTTCTGAGCTGTAAATTGATTTAAAAAGACTCATAATGACCTGCTTGCATCAAATCAATCAAAATTCATTACCGAGGTAATAAAGGTGTGTTAGACACTGTCATAGATTTTCTTAATCACTCCCTTGGATTTCCAGGTCTTTGGTTTCAGACACATTTTCAGCAGCTGAGCACTTCCTAATATCTGCATAAAGTAAGTGAGTGAAGGTGGGTCAAGAAAAAGCACAAAAATATCTTGCACTGACTATTCAACAGGCTGCTGCTAGATTTCAAAACTGCTGATTGAAGGCAGACTCCATGGTGCTGTGCTACCTACAAATGTATATTTCTATGGTGCAGAAGTCCATGCTGAAAAGAACAGGTCCCTGTGAGAGCATGCTGATGCCAGGGAGTGCTGACCTGACCTCAGCACACGTGCCTGCACATGTAGCATTTACTGATATTGACACAGGGATGCTTCTATCTCCCTTGTATTTTTCCTGAGCCTGATGATATTGCTGCTTTCAGCCCTACCCAAGTGAGTAGAAAAAATACTAAAAACCAAATCCCCTCCACCTTCATGAGTTTTGTTCCACTTCTTCCTTTGAATCCAGTCTTCTCCTTGTTAGAGGCAATTGCCAGCAAGCTGCCCAATTTTACTGAGGTCACAATGCTTACAGGATTAGGACAAGCTATTCTTTTCCTTTTGGCCTGACATTGAGCTCCCTTTACTAGGCAGAGCTGTTTCTAGATGCTAGAGTTAGTACAAGAAACCTGGAGGTGAGAAAAGGAGTCTAGAAATTGTGAGTGATTTTGGGGTGGCACTCAAAAATGTGGAGGAGTATGGATACAGAAAAGGATAAGAGGTAGGGAAGAGTTATTTATTGTAAGAGAGGGGTGCATTGGAACAAGCAGAGAAGTCTGTGTGTGTTTGAGGAGTGTCATGTCTTTCTGAGAAAAACAGGAAACTGATTATATGTGTTTAAAGGTCAGGAGTGCATGGTGAGAGCTGGGGAAGGTTTGAATGGCCTACGATGGGAGGCTGAGAAAAGACAGCAGGGCAAAGCAGCAGAGGTAAACTCAGTTCCTGGCCCTCTTATAGGCTCTTGGCATGGAGCAAGACACATTGTTTAGTCTTCTCATTACTTTCCCACCTCTGATGTCCCTGTTTCATGCAGTCGTTGGGACAAGAAATATTCATCAAAGATTATGAGGCCTTCAAAGGGCTTGGATGATAAGACTCATACACACAGCAACACAGGTGGGACCTGTCTATCCACAGCTCCTGTGGCATTGGGTCAGTACCTGTCTCTGAGAAGGAGACAGAGACCCATGGCCCTCATGTCCTAGCTAGCAGATCTAGAGCTTGTAGCCCAGGCAGCAGATGATCAGAATGGAAATCTTCCGTTCTGAGGACCTAACCTGGATCTGAAATTCTGGAATTAAAATAGCAGAAGATAGGGCATTTAATACCTTTTTCTATCTCTAGACAGTAGAGAAAAGTACACGAGTCTGACCATGAGTAAATTTGGTGGAAAGGGAGTTTGCAATTGTGAGTAGGTTCTGGGACAAAGCAGTAATGCCTTCGAGAGAGTTTTACAAGTTGAGAAGAAAAGGCTGCCAAGAAAGAAGAGTGTGTCTGAGAGGAGGCAGGGATCAGCGTTTCTGAGGCTATGGAAAGGGATTATATGAGAATTTTGGTAATAAAGGAGATAGGGTAAGAAAGAGAGTGAAGTGCATTAGAGAGGGAGTAAGCACAGGGAGCCACAAAATGGGAACATGAGAGCAGAAAAAGAGTTCTCTAAAAGGAGAGAGAAGTGCTGACTGGGGAAAAAGAAAAAGAGAAAGAAAAGAAGTAAGATAGGAAAAGAAAAAGGAACAAACGGCAATTAATTCTGCATTGGATAGAAAAAAAATGACCTTAAGGAAAAATTAATTAGAAGGTATCTGCAAAGATAAAAGATGGTGAGAAAAGAAAGAACAGAACAGAATGAAGTAGCAAAGAGAAAGAGGGAGACAAAGTACACATAAATGAAGATTTTAATTAGCACAAAGGATAAAGATATCTACAGAAAAAAAAAGCATATGGATGAAATATCAGGCATTCATTTATGTAGGTCCCTTCAGGCTCAGGTTTTTATGCCTCTTTTTCACTACTGACATTTTAAAGCTGAACACAATTCTCCCCTCTTGGTCATTCTGACCATTTTATTCCCCTTGTGACTATATCATTACTTCAGTAACACAGAATGATGTAATACACATTCTCCACATTTGTGTTTATGGTTTAGCTCATTTTTTATCACTGTTTTCTACTGACACTGATTTCCTCATTAAACCAATTTTTTTTTGTATCTATACTGACTGTGTTTCTGGATGACAACTTTTCTTTTTTCTGGGGAATGTATTTTGGTAGAACTGTTGGTACCCATCTCTGTACATTTGCATGGCAACTCTCAGCATCACTTACCACGTGTACCTCTCAAGGAATGACGTATCTTTCTAAGGAAACAGCAGTGGTGAAAACTTATTCAGGCTACATTTGCTGTGAGTTTCTTCATGGACAATATGTTTTATGAATACTATTGCAGTTATTTTTCCACACAGATGACTCCTATGAATTAGCTTTTGTTAAACAGACACAGAGTCGTAAGTTCCCATTCCAGTCCCTGATACTAGCACAATCTGTGAATTTGAACTCTTCATTAAAGAAATTGGATGATAAAATACCTCTGTCTCTGAAAGACGTTTAATTAATGGTGGTAAAATATAATGAAAATCTGAAAGCACTGATAACTTTTTTTCTTTTCTGTTTTGAAAAGCTCGACATGTTGTTTTGTATTGTAGCTTCCTTTGATTCCCTGCTCTTGTTAGGAAAGCCAGTGTAATGAGGGAGGCAGAAGGGTGGATAATAATCCTGCCTTTAGCGTTTGGACAGCAGTGTAGATTTAAACATAATTTTAAAAGGGTACCACAAGTTTGCTGTCTGGTTGTTTTTTATGCTTTTTCAGGCTCTGAATGAATTTGGTATGCACTATGAAAAATTTCTAAGGTAAACTTTGCATGGAACTGGTATAATGAAGGGACATTTTTTCCCATCTCATTAAACCAAATGGGAAACTTGGGATCATAATTCCATGAATTTTATGTGTTGTAACTTAAGGAATGACCCCAGAATGGGCAGGGTTCTGCACTTGCACAGACTTTGGTCTAGCTGGCACAAGAGGAAATAGTGGAGATGTGGTAGTCCAGACCTCACCACTAAATGGGTCTTGGAAGGTTTGTCCAGCTCTTAGCAAAGACTGTGTGACCTTTTCTTCACTTCCTGGGTCTTGCACACAATTACATGTGGAGGAGAAGCTGTAACTAGACATGAATAGAAGATAGGACTTCCAAATGTCCAGGCCATTCCAAGTGTTCTTTTACCCCCATGCTCAGAGGCGGTGAATGATGCTATCCTGAAGTGCATGTCATGCAGAGCAGGCTCCGCTTCTGCCTGGGCAGGTTTTAACAAAAAAAGGCACCTTAGACTTCAGTTGTGAGAAGTGCTGAGCATGCATGCTCATGCAATTCCGTGCTCTTTACTAGGGGCAGAAGGTTCTCCTCCCTTGGCAGGGTCACCCAAGATCATGGAAATACCTTGGCTGTAGAACCCTCTGCCACCACCAGCAACCTTCTTATGTGATGTTGCTGGAGTTTTTTTCCATACAGGTTCAATATCTAAACCATGCCCATCCAAACCAAGAGGAAGGAGACCCAGGACTGCAGTAAACTTGGACAAAGCTTGCAAGGAGTTTTCTATTCTGACTAGGAAGACCATGGAAAGGAGAGTACATGGGAAGGAAAGTGAAAGCGCCAACCAGCCAGCTCATGGTTTAGGTTTTGAAGCATTGTCAGCCAAGAGAAAAGCCTGGGAATACAATCTTTTGTCAAAGATCTCCCACAAGAACATAGCTTCAGGCTTCCTTGCCAAACCACAGTAGATGGTTGGCATGTTTGGAAGGGGATAATTTCTTTTTCTACTTGTAGGCTTGTTCTGTGTGGGACTGGTGAGAGAGGCAAATATATTAGTGGGGGAAAATGAATGTTCAAAGCTGCAAGAGATGGATGTTCTTTCTGTCTAGGGTTTAATTACTGACAGCAGTAAGTACTGTTAGATTTGCAAAGAAATATGGACTTGCTTATCATCACCACAGGTAGGATGACACATGAAAGCTACTTGAAGACTGAAGTAGTTATCTAGAATTAATTCTGCATGTCACACAGACAACATCCTTATACATATACATACACACAATACATCCCATTAGGCTAAAGGAAAGAAATTACTGTTTTCCCATTTCCACTCTTCTAACTGTGTAATTATATTTCTGTATAAAGGGAACAGCAAGTCGACTGAAAAATAAGTGTAGTTGGATTTACATGTGCACACACACATATATTGTGTGTATGCCTATGTATACAAAGGGTTCTACTACAATAAAGCCAGCCTGGCCAAACTGTTTGTCTTCGGGAGATTTTGTATTAAGTCTTGTGCTCTTACTAGCCTCACAATGATCTCAGATAAGGAAACTGCACCTTTGTGAACAGAACAGAAGAAAATCTATTGTTCTGATGTTTATCTATTTGCATATTTGGAAAGAAGTGTGACCTCATTCTCCATTCGTTGCCCTGTTTTATTCTTTAGTTTATCTCTGAATATATTTTCTTTGACCATCTCTTCGATGCAGATTATTTATTCTTAATGAGTGGAAACTCACTAGTTATTATTAAAACTGTTTAAGCAATGCAAGGTTTCATTTTCTTGTGTAGGCTCCCCTTATTCTTAATTGTAGTGATCTTATTCCCTAAAGTATCTGTACTTTCATTATTAACTCCTATTAATAAATTGTATTAATAATAGACCATACAAGTCCCAGTCTGAGCTCAAACACTGCAAAACAAACCCAGAGAGGGAGGAAACAGTCCTCATGTTTTGTTTTAAAAAGAAAGCAGAAGTTTCATTTAAAAGTAAAGCCAAAGAAAATATTGCACTGGGTCCTCCATTTTGCTGACATCTTACTCTTCTTGTCCTACCAAGAAGCACTAAGCATGCTCTGAAAAAACACCAGAGAGACCCTGCTTTGAAAGGCTGACACACTTGTGGCATGAATTGAGAGTTAAGGTCAGACTGCCCTTGTGCAGTGCAATGCCAAACCTGGAATCCTGACTGTGGGAATATCTTCAGTTGAAAAAACATTGTGTCTGCCCTGAATTTCTCAAAGTTCTCTATAGAGCAGCACCAACTCATAGAGCTGCAAAACATAAACAGCAATTCCATCTTAGGGGTCTGAATCTGACTGTCACTGCCACGCTGCTGTAGACAAGCACTGCTGCAGCAAGAGGCATCGCTGACCTGGCATCACCTCACTGCAGCTGATGTGAAAATGTTTCTGCATACAGCAACCACACTGGACTCCTCATGCAGTGTGAGGAAAAGAGGGGAAGGGAAAGGGGAAAGAAGCCTGGAAGCAGCTACAAACTCACTGCCATCCAGCCATGACTTAAGCCTCCACCCAGATGTACATGACTGGACACAGAGGCAGGCAGAGCTTGCACCATGGACAAGGAAAGAAGTGCTGGGCTTTGTCCTTCAGCCCCTTGAGCTCTCCAACCCCTCAGGGCAGCCTGGACAGGGGTGCAGACTGGGGCAGGAAAGAGGCATTGAAGTGTCCAGGTGACAAAGTGGCAGAAGGAAAGACTGAGTCTTTTGCTTCACTAGGATATAAATAATTCTGTAGATAATTGTTTCTAAAATTAATGTTTTGGGTTTTTTCCCTATATTAGTTTTCCAGTTCTAAATATGTAGGTGGACCACTTCATCATGTTGTCTTTTTTATAGGGCATTTCGTAGTGCCTGTTTTCCCAATGCTTCTTGTGAGGGCTTGAGCCTGCATCTCAGTTTTAAGCAGCATTTTCCCAACATCTGACCCTTTCAGCATTGCTGCTGGTGATGCTGGGCAGAGAGAAGCAGGGACTGATCCCATACAGAATTACTGTGGGGCAGCTGAGAGAGCCCTTGTTGAGCTCAAAGCTATTCTGACACCTCTTGTCAGGGAAGGGCCTCCCTGCTATGTCTCGGGGAGCCTGGCTGGACATGTCCTGCAGGATGTGTTATCAGCACAGGGCCTCTGCTTCCACTTCTGGCAGAGCACAGCGAGCACAGCCATGAGCTAAATGCCAGAGTCAATGCCTGGTGCAGAGATGATCCTCTTGGCTCTCCTACTAAATATTTCATTTGAACCAAGTTCAGGGCTCAGCCAGGCTGGCTCCAGAGCCCTTGAACACAGCCTGCATGAATGAGATGACAAACTCAGCTCAGCTTAGTTTGGCTCAGCTCATGCTTTCCAGATCAGCTCAGCTCATGCCTCCAAGACACTTGCCACTCCAGCTCATTGGGAGTGAGGAATATGCAAGGGACAGCTTGTTGGCTTTAGTGGTGTCCCTAATAAGGCATTTCCTTCTTTTGTGTCAGCTGTTGATTCTCCCGCTAGGTCTTTTTCCCCTCCCTGCAGCTTTTCTAGTTTGCTTCCTCCTGAGGCTTTAATAAGAAATGAGGTTGAGGGAGGCAGAAGCAAGAACAATTGCACAGAAAGGATATCAGGTATCTGAATTCCTCCTGTGTAGATAAGTACTTCTTAGCAAATATGGTCAAAAATGTTTGGTGGAAGCAGCTTTATGTTTGATAGTATCAGCTTGTTATAACTGGGACATTTCGCAGGAAATATTGATTATAATGATATTTCACTTTGAACAAAATGGAAAGTAATGAAGCCACCTTTTCACTTTCTGTAAGGCATCATTTCTCTAATGTTTTGAAATGACAAGCTGATCAGACTGGAACCCCTTGGCTCCATTTTTGAGTGGTTTTCACTGCAAATTTTCCTTTTAAATGAAAAATTATAACTGACAAATGTCAAAATAGAACATAACATTTTAATTAAAAACATTTGTAGGGACAATTCTGAAAATAAACATTCTGTTCTGATCTAATGTGGAAAGATTCAAAATCCTGGACTGTCTCTGAGACAGAAATTCTGGCTCCTGCATAGCTCTGATAACATCCAGAGCTGAAGCAAAGCATTGATCCTGGATTCCTTGACCAATAAAACTGCTTTTGTCTGTGTGTGTTTTCTGCAGATGGCTTCCATTCCTCTTTATTGTAGCAGTTCCTAATATCAGCCAAAAATATCTGCACAAAAGCCTCTGTTATGTCTCTGGGCTTGAATTCTGGCCAATGTTACATATATGGAGAATAGAAACCCAGTATCTTGAATGGCTATCTTTTGCATTATACTGACAGAGCCCGAGCTGAATAAAATGCAGTGTGCAAACTGAAATTGAATGAGCCGTAAAGACTGAAATTATTCATTTGGGAAGTATGTTCTGAGTGTCACCGATACCTTAGAGATCAGGGAAAAATAAATAAAAGCATTTTCTCTTTTGTTATTAGTTTGTATCTTTGCTTACTGAGCTGTGTGCTGAAAAGCCAGAAAGGTCCTGCAAGGGACAGAGATTGTAAAATTTCCATTATGCTGTTGCTCTGTGGCAGCATTTGGTATAGGTGAAGTGGCTTCTAAAAGCAACCTCTGCACAGGGAATGCAAAATACAAAGCAGCTTGCAAACTACATGGCTTTGTCTCTCATTATTGCAGAAATAAAACTTCCTTTTAGACATTGCCACAAAAACAGGGGTTACAGATGCAGTTTTGTATTACGGACTGACAACAACAAAGATATGTATTTTCTAGAAGTGCCATTTTCCATTCCATT
Organism: Phylloscopus whistleri; assembly: GCA_017589585.1. Taxonomy (NCBI): domain Eukaryota; kingdom Metazoa; phylum Chordata; class Aves; order Passeriformes; family Phylloscopidae; genus Phylloscopus; species Phylloscopus whistleri. The sequence continues at coordinate 607,519 of JADMLD010000046.1, forward strand.
AACCCTATTAAATTCTATAGCTATATGAATTCCTTATTTTAGGATTAATATATCTGGTAAGAGGATGGCTTGTCCGAATCCTCTACAGTGCTAGGGGAGAAAGGGTGCAGGTTTTTAGAGTAAGATGTCAATTGGAGTACTTAGGCTTTTCTCAGCTTATATGCATTTTTTTAAAAAAACCCCTATCTAGTAGTCACCAATTACTTTCCATTGCCTGTAGTTCATAGGGAAGGAGAATATGCAGCTTGAGAAAACAAAGCTGAAACCATCTATTCGTTGTTCAGATGGTTTCAGATTTTTGCTGCCTTTCCTTACAACACCAGGAGGTTTCCCATGGCATATGTCTCAAACACCTCTGCTCAGCCATGCAGGGCTGTTCCTGGCAGGTGGGCTGCTCTCAGCAGTAGTGCAGTCTGGTCAAGCACACAGCTTCCCCAAAAGGTTGGGTGCCCCAGCAGCAGAGGATGTGGCTGTCCATTGGTGGTGCCTAGACCTCCAAAGCTGTCCTTGCAGTGCAAACAGGTGCTTCTTGCTGCAGCCCACGCTGTGAGATGTGCCTAAAGGGTTGTCATGGCTCAGGTATTACGTTGGTGTGCTAATGATGATTACAAATTACAGCAAAGGCTGTGTGGTATCTGGAGCATGTGCAAGCTCCAGCTGGGAGATTCTTGTCCCTTCTCAGTAAGCCCAGGGGATCCTGGATCGTGCAAAGGACTGCAGAGTTTAAAGTATTTTCATATCTCTGGATTATGTTTGGGAGAGAACGGTCTCATGCTGAAAGCTTCAAACCAGCATGGAGGGGAGCAGTTTGGGCCTGGCAGCAGGAGGGGGTTTGGCCTTGGAAACACATCCACAAGCCCCAGAGAGAGCCTTGTCCTCTGTCCAAATTGCAGTGCTGCCCTAGCTGGAGCCCACTTCCCCCCATCTGGGAAGGGATGGCACAGACAAGACCTTGTCAAACATAAGGTTTCCAGCACACTGTAGTGACAGGGAGTTCTTCTCTGTCATGGGATCATGCCAGCAGCCACTGTTCCACCCACCTTTATCATTACTGAAACAATGGATGGCATATCTTGCCTGCTATTGTCTGGGTGGCAAATACACTTCAGGAAGGGAACGAAAGGTGGGTGTGAAAAAGCTTGACTGCTGTAATTGTCTCCTATTAGTTTAAACATTTCTTCTCCTTTTCTGCACATTTATCCAGACTAAAGACAAGGGACTGAGTAAAGATGTTATCTGGGGTTGGTTCACTTCCTTTTTTGTGTCCTGTTTGTTGTTTAAATTTCTATTTTTTAAATTGGAAATGAATATTTATACTATCCAGTATCAATTGTAGTTTTAATGAAACAAAATCCTTCAACGCTTTTATCCTCGTTTTAATTTCTACCAGTCCCTAGGAAGCTCCCCTCAACAGGCTAAATGCTTAGATTTAAATGACATTTCCTTGTTCACAAAAGCAATGATTTCTTATGTGATTCGTGTCACTGGGGAAAGTGACATAATTCTTGGGAGGGATGGGATCTTGTAGGTTAGGTTATATTAGTCTTGAGTTATCACATGAATCTTATTATTCTGTGTAGGTTCCTCATCTTTTTTTTATGTTTTCATCATATTCCACTGAAGACTTTGATGTACATTCAGAAGCAGATTGAACTGTGGCAGGCAGTTTCCCTCTCTATCTTCTGCCTTGCCCTTTTCTGGGAAATGTCTGCCCCCACAATATGGACTGTGGAGCTTCTCCTGAATCCATGCAGTTAACTGCCAGGCTTATTAAAGGAGATTTCATTCTATTTTGATTTATGGCAACATACAGCCCTGCAAAACGAGATGGTCAAGAGGTGGCTCAAAAGCCACCCAGTCACCTTAGCTACAGGGACAGCAGCTTTCAGGAGGTGACAGAGTGGACAATGGGAGAGTAGAGATCACTTGCAGCAGGACTTCAATCTGACAGTAAATGTGTGGCAAGATCCATGAAACCTCCCAAGGAACAAAAGTTACAGGACAGCAAAATATTAATATACTTGTTCCCCCATCAATGTAATGTTTCTTTCCTCCATGTGCCTGCACAAGTTCTTGGTCTGATGACAAGGATGGTGTGGAAAGCTTAAGCCATTGTCCTAGGGTTACAGCCATCTTCAGCTCCTTCTTGAATTTTCCAATAACATTCCAGTATAAAATCCAAAGGAGGAATAGCAGCATTGTCTGTCATATGTAGCTGCTATGAAATTGTGTGACACTAAAGCACAGGAAAGAAAACAAAATCTTGAAAGCTGCTAATCCCTGCACTATGTTGGTTACAGAAAAGCCAGGTTAATCCCAAAATATTGCTGCTGTTTCTGGTGCTGACATACCATCTGCTCTTCTTCATGCTAGACTTGACCGGGTATGAACTTTAAAGCCCTTCTTGTAGATGACACTTGCTTGTGTCTTCAGACATTTTACCTTCATGTAAACATGATTTTGCTTTTGCTTGTAGAAACCCACTTGCTTTAATGATGTGGTAATTACCAGCAGCAGCAGCAGGCACTAGGGGTTGGTTTTTAGATTCTTTCTGGAAGGGTTTTGGTGGAGCCTGATGCTAGTTCTCAGGTGCAGTAGTGTGCTCTCCTGCTGGTATGGCAGTGTGCTTGCCTTGTTCCCAAGTGGTATACAGAACAAAGGCTACTTAATTTTGGCAGCTATGAATAGGAATAGGTAAAAAGTCTTGCTGCAAACTGGCTAAGCTTAGAGCAGCTGCCCCAAGAACCGATGGGTAAATCCCTTGCAGTGGGTTTTGCCTTTTAACAGAAAGTTGTACAAGGATAGTACAGTGACATTTCAAACAAAAGCTAATATTAAGCCTAGCCAGACTGCAAGTAACCCAAAAATTACTCTATTTCTACAGTAAGACACATTTTGAATGCAGCTGCCTGACCAAACTGGAATGGAAGTGAAAAAATTTCTTTCGGCTTAAAGGAAGCAAAATTACTTTCTGAGATCGGTACTGCACCTTGCTTTAGAAAGCATCTTATTTTTGAAATTTTCTATAGCAATAAAGCAATTTATTTAAACTCCTTCTAGCAACCCACAACCCAATTTTCCCTTCTCATTACAAGTGTTTATGACAAACACATCATCCAGGATTTTTCTGTGTATGCCGACACGAATACAATTTCCCTAAGTAATTCAGGGATTGCCTGTTTTATGCCAGTTACACACTTAACACATACATTTGTAATGCAATTATTGATGCAATGGATTAAATATGGAAACTACTAAACCCCAGAAGAAACTAATTTTCAGTCACTGATAGGGTAGAAGGATTCATGTACACTACGAGGAACTAGTGCAACAAATAAAAAATGTTAACTGTGACAATATTCCTTGATTTATCAAAATTATTGGAATAAGTCTGTATGCCAAGAATAGACCAGTTTGAAGCTCTATTAAACCACAATATTTTAAATAAACATAAATACAAGTGTGTGCAGAAATTATGTTAAAAGAACAGTTTTAAGATTACAGAGTCACTTTACTGAAAAATCAGGAAGTGTCAGAACTACAATGATTATCAGGAGATAAATGTCCACTCCACTGTGTCTATGTATCATGGCATAGTTTTTATTGACACAGTTGCATATAGATTTTTTCCAAAGGACCATACCTCGTTCATCATGCAGGATGGATGCTGCTCATTTAATCAGCAGTTATTCAGTCTCTTGTTTACTCCATATTACACAGATGAGAGGACTCAAGCCTTATTTGCTGCACACTATTCAAACCCTTCTCTAAAGACAGAATTTTCAGTTGCCTCCTGGGCTTTTCTATTGAGCTCATCCCTGTGGTATCTGAGCACTTTGGAATGAATGCATTTATTTATACAAGATCGTTGTGAGAATGAGAGATATTATTAGCCCTATTTTACAGATTCACAGACAAAATTCTCTTTTTTCCATCTGAGGCACCTATGGCCAGATTTTTCCAGTGTGCTCAGTTTTATCTGTTAAAGCAGAGTTCAAGTTCTATTGAACTCAGTTGCAGTTGGAATACTCAGCATTTCAGGAAATCAGGCTCCAGAGGATGAAGTCAGATACCCAGAATATAAAACACAGATAATTTCTTTCTGCTTCGAGGAACTTTGCTTTTTGCTGTTCCTGATTTCTTGTCCAATCCAGTCCTTCCCCTATCCCTGACTGCTGCTCTTTCTCCTCTCAGGCACAATGAGGGGAACCAGGGTCAGGCACAGCCATGTGATGACTGAGCAAAGCAAAAGGCAGAATTCAGAAGGTAGACAGCAAGAAGGGGTTTGAAGGATGGATTTAGGAAATTCGTCTGGGCATGGTAGGCATGGTGTTAGAAAAGCAGTGCTCAGCTGGAGTTGATATTTGTGAGAGATATCAAGGAAGACAATAGGAGCTTCTACGCTGCTTAGAAGTAAAAGGATGAACAAGAAAAAACGTGGACCCATTGCTGGATGGGGCAGGTGCTTTAGTGAGACAGACATCAGCCTGGATATAAGAGAAAATGTTTCCCAGTGAGAACAGTCAGGCTGTGGAGCTGGTTGCTGACAGAGTTTGTCAGACCTTGCTGGTGACTCGGTATGGACATTTTTCTGGGTTTTTGGTTGTCAAAGTGCATTAAAAAGATGAAAGCATTTAATGAGCAATTATTTGTTACAATGCTGCTAGCTGTTTGTGGATCCCACCTGGCCCAAGGCCATCAAGGCTGAGCAGATGACATCCTTGGAAGTTTTGAAGGAGGGTAAATGGATACAGCCCTGATAAGATACAGCCCTGATAACCTTGATCTGATTTCTTGAGTGACCCTGCTTTCGTAAGGAGTTTGGACTAAGGAAATTCCTGGTGTCTTTCCCACAGAATTACCCTGCAGTTTCATCGCCATTCTATTTCACAAGCATGCTTTTCCAAAACAAACAAACAAACAAAGCCCACCAAAAACAACAAAAACCCCCCACAAAAATCCAAAAAAACACCCAACAACTCATCTAAGACTTTACTGTGTTCTTTTTAACATTTGAGCTACTGTACCTTTTGAGAAATTTAAGTGCAAGAATGACATTTTAGTCCTGGGCTGGCTCATGTCCAGTAGGTGGGCATCTGGCATTTACTTAAATTTTCCTTGCACATATGAACTGAGAGATTCTCTTCTGTTGTAGCAATGAGGTGATTTTTTTTGTGGGAAGAGGAAAATTACATTCCTGGTGTGAGTACCACCACACATTCCTGGTGTGAGTTTCTTTAAAATAGGGGGATGTGTGTAGTTTTCAAATTGAGGTTGGGTGAAGGTGGCAAAAAAACCCCAAAAACAAAAATTAAAAAAAAAAAAACACCACCACCACCCCCCCGCCCCCGTCCCCCACCCCCCCCCCCCAAAAAAAAACCCAGGGAAAAAATTGTTTTCCCCTAACCTCAGATAAAGAGTAATCATATTAATCACAAATAAAGAAAACCACTAACCACCACCACCACTAGTGGAAGGAATACTTCCACTAAATAGTTGTAGCCTCACAAAGCTGTAAGAAATACAGGTACTACCTGGTGTTGAGAGGAGTCTTAAAATACATTGTGATCTCCCAGTCATCTAGGACAAGGAGTTTTGTAGGAATCTTTCTGCACATTGCTTTTCCATGTTAAAGACACAGCAAGCAGGAAACACCCTGCCAGAAAAGAATGACAAATCTAAACCCGCCTCAGCTGTGGTTCTCTTGAGTGCACAGCCTGAAGCATCTCCTTGTTCTCACAGAAACATTTCTCCATATTCTCTTTTTGTGTGCAGTACTGTGGATCAGATGAAAATAAGAAAACTCCTTAAGAATTTTTCCATATATAAGTGGATTTCAGAAATTTCAAAGTGCACTGCCAGTAAAGATGTAGTTTAAGGTTTTGAAAATACAAAAGATTACATAAGTGTAAAGGTGTACCCTATCAATTCCTTCCTCATTTTCTCTCAACCAATAGAATGATTTTAAGCTTCTGTGAGGGCAGAGGATATGTTATTTTGGTATGAGTGCAATTTGCTTTAGTTATATATGCATAAGCATACACACACACACAAACACATGTGAAGAAGCAGTTACTAAGACTGGCACTAAGAGAAGGCACGTTTACCTGAGGAACACATTAGTGCAGACAGATTTCCATCATTAACTAAGCTAATTTTAAACCCATGAAGATTTTTCACCCTTCAGTAGAGGCAGTGACATAAATATTACTTCCTTAGTTGAATGCTTATTGAGGTTGATGCTGAAATCCATATTAGGCAGTTACCTCTCTTCCAGAGTGGAGGTCCCTGCAGAACCAGTGTCGTTGCTGGGAAGCTGAAATCCTCCTGTAGTGTCAAGAACCTGTACATCCCATCTCCACTCCTCTCCTAACATCACCATTTTTTAACATGAGCAGTTGGGAGGCAGCATTCTCCAGATGGATGTACATGTGATTCCAATGACATTGTTGGGATCTAGATGGGGCTGCTTAACCCCAGCTGCTCAGCAAACAACCGAGGCGTTCAAGTTGTGGGCAATATAATTTTCACAAACATCCTCAGGTTTTAACATTTACAGCTCTGGTCACTTTGAGTAGTGATGATGCCCTTTCTAACCCACAGGAAATAAGTCAGGAGACCACTTTGTCCCTTTCTCAGATGGGTTCACATTTTCATGCTGAGCCATGCCCTGCAACATGACTGAAGTTCAGTCAGGAGATGAATGAATGCCTAGATGTCACAGCAGGCTTAATCCCTGTAACTTTAATTTCCTCTACCTTTATAGACTGGCAAAAGGAAGATGTAACTTTTTAATTTGTTTTTAAGGGAGTGAATCCTGTGGCTGTAGGGGATGGCCTCCATTGAAGTAACTTTCTATTTACTTTCGAAAAGAGAAAGCTTTTGGTTTATTGGAATCATTCAGTGAAAAAGCACAGAAAGAACAGGTCATCCTCCTATTTCTCATTTCCTCTGCTCCTTTTCTACCCCCTCATATGGTTTGAAGGGGGACTTCTTGACATCTGGTCTTCAATTTGGGGCTGGTTTCGGCACTAATTTTTAGTTTCACTGAGAGCATTTGAACTCTTGAATAGCATTTCTCTTATCTTCACCACACCAAGTAGTTACTGCAACAAAAGAGGTGAGAGATAGAGAGAGGCGCTTGGTACTTCGCAGCTGAGGCAGCTGCTGCTACTAACCTGCTTTTTGTACTGGACACTGAGTCATGCAGTAGGGTCAAAATAAGGTTTATTTATCTGAGTTAGAAGAAATAAATAAAAATTGAGAACAGACAGTAGTCATTGACAGTCAGTTGGTACCTAGTGAACTATATTCTTGAGTTAGCAAGGATTCATATGTTCACTGAGTAACTCTTTCCTCAGTACAATTGCTTTTGGAGACATCTGTGATGGTACTAATTCTATAATTATAACCCTCTCTATCTCTTAAGCCTCTTCACTTCCTGCTCGATAATTTTGCATCTTTAGAGAAGTCCAAGAAATTGTTTTTTTTTTTCACAAGAAGGAAGCATCATGTGCATTGTGCGAGTCTCACTGACATGCGGCTCCTGAAACCTGTGACCTCATAGTCAGTTTGTGATTTTGGATGGGGCACACAGAGTTTGTCAGACCTTGCTGGTGACTTGGTATGGACATTTTTCTGGGTTTTTGGTTGTCAAAGTGCATTAAAAAGATGAAAGCATTTAATGAGTAATTATTTGTTACAATGCTGCTAGCTGTTTGTGGATCCCACTTGGCCCAAGGCCATCAAACCAGGGACAGGGCTGGTGTGGGATGTTGCTGCGAAGATGAAGGTCCTGGAAAATCATGTGGCTCTGTGCTCCCAGAGAGCTGATGTTGGGGAAGAGAAAGGAAAATCCTAGCCAGGTTAGGATGTTTTCTTCAAATGGGAGGTAGATAGCTGAGGAAAGGTTTATAGGTGGAGGCTGTCCAGTGAAGGGAAGAAAAACTCACAGTAGTTTTCAGTGGTAATCTTGTTCTTTGTTTTTTAAACAAACGTCTTTGTTCCGTTAGGAAGGAAAGATGAATAAGAAGGAGCAGGATGGTGGTATAGAAAGCAGTGAATGCTAGAGAAAAGGTAAATCAGTTATGGCTACTTACTGTAGTACAAACACGTAAGATAAGAGGATATTGGAAACATGTCTGTCAAAGCAAAGAAGCCAGGCAGAAAGGCAAATACAAGTGAGAGTTACCTATTTTCTGAGTTCAATATCCATAACAGGCCTAGACTGTTATGGATATTGAACTCAGAAAATAGGTACAAGCCTAGATTGTTACTTTTAAGGTCTGTAATACAGTTATTGCACATCACATTGATGCCAGGGCAGAGGTGACTGGGATTTGTAAAGGGACAAAAGTGCACCAGCTCAAGGTGACAACTCAATTGTCTAGATCCATTCAAACATGCTACAAAGGCAAAGAGGATATGAGTGACATCTTTGTAACAGGGTAATTCAAGGTCCCTCTACCACCTCCTGCAGGTACAGGGAGACCCTTGGGCCTTGGTTTTGTGAGAAGCGTGTTCTTCAAGAGGGGGCTGCTGTGGAAGCTGGAAACCACCCTGCACAGTCAGCAATCCCACAGGTCCCCACGAAAGGCTGTTCTTGGGCAGAGAAGAAAAAAGTTCCTAACCATGCAAGAGGGAGGGCAGAAAGCTTGTTTGGGCTTGGGCTCTATCACCATGCTGCCTCATGCATCAATATAGCTCTTGTGGGATGCATCACACACCTTCCACAAAGTCCTTATCCAGTTTGGCAAGAGCAGCTGACAAAGGGCAGAGGGCTGTTGGGGAGTTACTGCTTCTGCAGACCCTTGATCTGAAGGGAAGTGAGTGAGATGCTGCCCAGAGGGCCTAAAAGGGAGTAGAAGTTTATAGAGATGACATTTCACTTTATGGGAAGCAAAAGGAAGGACATGATGTATCACTTCTGGATATTATCTTAAAGGCTCCTGGACTCCAGTGGAATGTAGAAAAACATAGTCATGTCAGAACTGAGGCAGTGGCATTTAAAATATATCACTGCTGAATCTGGCTGGGGAGCAGACCAGCACAGGCACTTTTTTCTGAAAACCCTGATACGAGCTTTAGGATGTTCCTGAAATGGACACTCAGAGAAACAAAGAGCTCAGAAATTATGCTACTTGGGAGCTTTGATTGGAATAAATTACAATCAGGAACATTATCTTTCATAAAACAAGCTCTTTTTGGTTCAAACCCCTTCTGTTCCTTGTGAAGCATCAGAGAGCAGTAGAATTACTTTGGTGTAAAGTTATTTATTTCCAGACTTCTGGTTGGCTGCAGTGAATTATAGTTACTGAACCAGCTTTTATCTAAGGTTCCTGCAACAGAGCAATTAACTTTCTGACTTTTACACTAAAGCAATTCATGTAAACAGATTGTGGGTATGAAGCAAAATGTTTAGCAAGTCATAAATTGTGAATCAGTTGTTGATTTGTCCTTTTTTTGTTTCTTTTATTTTCTGAACAAGACATAAATTTTCTGTCTGTAGTGGGATAATTTTTCCTAATGTATTGAAATGTGCATATCTTTGGGGTGTAGAAGAATCCCCAGAAAAAGTCTCAACCCCTGGCAGTTTACCATGAGGAGTGAGAGGATGTCTCTAAGGAACAGGCATTTGGGGAATTCTTACAAGCAAGATTCCATTGGTTATGATGGAATATAAATTTATAAGTAGGAAAAGGTTACCTTGCATTTACCACAAACAAGAAAATGTGGCTGTGCAGTTAATGTGAGGTAGGTCAGGCAGTATAAATTAATCTCCTTTCTTATCCTTCCTACTTCAGTGAGTAACCAAGCCTACAGGATAAGTAATGCATCTCTTTTGCATGATAAGATTGGATACCTCCAATCCTTTGTCCTTGCTTTGCAGAGCTCAACAGTATTGCCATATAAAGTGTCATCAATATCATAGAACCTTGCCCCTTTTGTCTAGATGGGACACCTTCAGAGTCCCTGAAGATACAGGCCTTTTTTAATATAGACTTTGCTGCAAGAGCTACCTCAATGGCAACTTCTAGAGAATGTAATGTGCCTATTGACTTCCTCTAAGACTAGTCCTTGCACGCTCTCCAGAAGATATTGCACTTTGAAGATTATGGAGCAGAACATGATGAAGAGGACTTCTCTGACTCCTTTGACTGCTTAATATTAATTATATGACTTCTGTTTAGCAGAAAAGCCAAGCTAATTAATGCATACTTCAATAGATTGCATTGCCTATAATACAACTATGATGTATAATGTAAATTTAGGAAATATGAAGATTGAGTGTGGATAAAATGTTCCATTGTGCACCATCAAAAGGATCATAAGAGCACTTCTTTGCAAATGTCTTCACTCATTCATTTTATGGCACTCTGCATCGCTATGTAATCATGTATAATTGCTTGAAAAAACAGACTTCTGGCCCCTTGGGGTGCAACTGAGCCAGAGAGTGACAAAAAAAGGTCAGTGTTTGAGCAAGGACTGAAATTTTCTGCAGTAGTACAGCGTGCTCCCTGGATGTGGAAGTGTTTCTGCAACACCTCCTGCAGGAGGGCTCATCCCAGAGGTCTACGTCCTATGTACTTTTAATCCAAATTATGTAGCTTTAACCCAAACTTGAAACCTTTTCTGCCATCTATTGCTTTTACATTATTTTTGTCCTGTTATCTGAAAAAAAAAAAAGTTCTTCAGGTCAATTAAAACTCAGAAGTGTCTTCTATTAAGTTTCTGAAAGTAATTAAAAAAAAAATCTTCACAATGTCGAAGGGAGTAAAACAAATGCTGTTATCTCCATTTTCAATGTAGAGATGTGGAGGAAAAAGTGGAATTAGTTTTCTCTGGGTGCAGGGTTGTTACAGGACTGAGGCTGGTCTGAGGTTGTTGAATCCTACTTTGGGTTAGATCAACAGCCATGCTCTTAAACGTTCTTGTGAATTTATACATTGTCTCCATGGCAGGCTGGGCTGGTGTTTTTTTTTTTTTTTTTTTTTTTTTTTTTGTTGTTGTTGTTGTTGTTGTTGTTGTTGTTGTTGTTGTTGTTGTTGTTGTTGTTTTGTTTTTGTGTTTTTTGGTGTTTTTTTTCCTTTGGGTACTGTTACATGCACAGAATTGTCTTTCTGTGATGGCCAGCTGGAGCCTTTTGACATTTAGCTGAACAGTTAGTGTAGGAAGAGAAGATAAGGTCCTTTTTCTTCATGAATCTTTTCACAGGTGTGGACTATCTCATTAGTTAACTTTGTTATTTGACAGTTGTGAAAAGTGTCATGAGGTCTCAACGACTGCAATTACTACTCACCTTGTTCTCTGTGCCTTGACTCAAATGCCTTTAGGTAATTTGCAAAATCCTGAGATAAAGGCTGATATGCAAACACCATTCCTGAGATAAATGGCAACAAATGTTCTGTATGACATGCTTTATTTGTGAGGCACTCAGATAACACAGTGCTTGGTGTCTGGTTAGACAGATGGGGTTTTATTATTTTTCTCTGATCCTTTAAAGTTGGATATTCTGTTTTGAAAACTGATTTGACACCTGGTCAGACTGCTCAAACCAGAGGCTTGAGAGAGGTTGTACTACTGCAGTGTTACAAAGACAGGCCAAATGCACAGGAGTGGTGAGGGCTAAACTGCACTTGCCTTGAGGAGTTAGAAAAGATACCCAAAGTCCAGACCATACAAAGTCTAGGCTCAATGTGTCCTGTCTGGGTGAGTGAGTAGTTAGAGGTGTCTGTCTCTTGGCTGCAGGTCCCACCAGCCAGTGGTGATCAGGACTTTGGGTCAGCTTTTGGACTACTGGCTTTTGCCTTCATCAGGAGCCTCTGTGCCTGCAGCCCTGCCATGCCAGAGTGGTGACCACGACCCTGAGACTGCACACAGGAGCCACCCCAGTAACTGCAGACAGGGAAGAGCAAATCAACACTCACACCATCCAGCCTGACATCTGGCCAAGCTGTGCATCTGCAGTCCCAAATCAGAGCATTCCAGGCAAAAAATGAAAACTGTTTCAAGGTCAAATCCTAGTCATTCACAATGATACCATTCAAGTCAGAGAAGTGGTGAGAATTAGCTGTGTCTCAGATATAACTGCCTTTTTTCTTCATACAGCTTGGGAAGACATTTCTCAAGTAGTGTTTCTGTTGTGAATTTGGAGTGACATCCCAAAATGAAGAAACCACTCTTAAGTTATTCCTGGTTTTCTCTCTAGATTAACAATAACCCCATATTTATCCCACTTTTCCCTTTTTCTGTTCCCACAGAAGAGTAGTCTCTAACTTTGTAGTTGCAAATCCAAATCTGAAATCTATGACAAGGTCCTTTCCCCACCAGACAGTGGTTGGCCCTGTAGTGAAGTTACATATTGCATGATTTGAACTATAAAATATTCTTTCATCCATGAGGTTTAATGGCCTGAAGATATCCATGGTAGGCCAACAGTGATGAAAATTTTAAAGTCGTCATCTGTTTTGGTTTTGGTAAAACAGTCAGTGGTGTCAACCTAGATGTGGGTGGGAAAAAATATGTTTTGAGTTCTGAAATTACAATAGGATACTAGGACTATACTGTAAGTACTTCTTTCTTTCTTTCTTTCTTTCTTTCTTTCTTTCTTTCTTTCTTTCTTTCTTTCTTTCTTTCTTTCTTTCTTTCTTTCTTTCTTTCTTTCTTTCTTTCTTTCTTTCTTTCCTTTTCTTTCTTTCTTTCTTTTCTTTCTTTCTTTCTTTCTCTCTCTCTCTCCTCTCCTCTCCTCTCCTCTCCTCTCCTCTCCTCTCCTCTCCTCTCCTCTCCTCTCCTCTCCTCTCCTCTCCTCTCCTCTCCTCTCCTCTCCTCTCCTCTCCTCTTCAGAAGAGTTCAACAGAGATACTTTTTTCAATTTCATTGAGACAGCTACCCCCACCTTTTTTTTTCTATTAGCCTACAATAATTCATTTAAGCAGAGTGACACAGTTTTAGAGGTCACACCATTGAATTTCAGCTGACACATGTCTAATTTATCTGGCCTGTCTACATAGGCCTACTGAACAATCAATGGAAGCAGAGATGCTTTTGCAGGAGCACCTGAAATTTGAGTCACCTCCTGGAGGAGTTGTTTTTCTGGGTTAGTTATGTTGAGGCTTATGAACACTCAGTGCTGGTGAGCACCCTAATTTCACCTGGACATGAACATGCTTCTATGTCTTCCATGCCAGTTATTTTCTCTTTGCTCATTCTTTTCTAACATTTTGATCAAATGAAAAAGCAAACCTTGATAGTTAAGAAACATTGATATACAATATTCCATTTTGCTGCATTTCCCTCTATTTTTCTGGCTAAAATTATTTACTGTATTTGATGAAATTTTGAAGAGTTTTTTGCTGCCTTGGAACACCATTTTCTAGCAAAGTTACCAGTCTGCTGTCAAAATATTCAAGGTTAAAGCCAACTACAGAATAAAGCAGACAGCTTCTGTTTTCCCCATTGTCTTTGGACAAACACAAATTCCAGTTTCTCAGGCTGTTAACTTGGAACCTTTTACCAGAGGAGAATTCAGAGAGCATATGAATAAAATGCCAGATAAACAGAGGAGTACCCTCCCCCTTTTAGAATGCCGACCACACCTTAGTGAATCTCCTGTGAGGGGAGAGAGTTGAGTGTACTAATGACAAAATGGCAAATGTGCAAACTCCCTCAAGGAGCACTTAAAAAGCTGCTTCATCACAGCAGCCTGACACAGACATGAACAGAGGACTGTTCTCTTACTTCAGATTCTAAGCAGCCACCAACTTTACTGCACATTTCTACCTATGTGAATTACAAATTAGTGACAAATAGGTTTGAAAGCTAGTCATTACCTCAATCAGTCAATTATTCAAAAGACGTATCTGTGTGATTAGTTGCTCTCAGTTAATTACAGGAACAATAATTAGCTAATAAAGGAGTACCATCATTCATATCATATTGATTTTCATTGTTTTGGAGGTATTAATTTTAAAAGTTCTTTGAATCTATATATTGAGAAAACACCCAAAAAATACTTTTAAAATAACTTTTTTCGGGCTAGAGGCAGTGCTTTACTTTCTTCTAGTTCTTCCAGACAACTTATGCTTCTGCCATCTTTGCAGCAGTGTTGAAAAATAATGAAATGATCTTCAAATGTAGTCTTCACAGTGAATTGCTTTAAGAAGGTTGAGTGAAGGATGATTAGACCACTTGCTGCTTTTAATCACTTCACTCCTGTCCAAATCTAAACTGATGCCAAAAACTGGCAAAGAAAGATGAGTATGTCAAAGACATTGTATTTCATTCCTATAAAAATACAATTTGCTCTGAAATTACAGATGCAGTACCATAGGATATCATACTTCTCCTCCCCAAAATTAGCACCTGAGGGAGAATGTGTAGTGAAGGCATTTTTTTAAACAGGATTGTGCCAGTTGATTCCTTTTATTTTGTGCACTATGTAGTTTCTTCTCAGGACCTTCAGCCCAACTTGTTAAATCTTTATAGCTCAGTCACCTTCCCAAGTTTGAAAAACTCTGGGAAAAGAAGCAGATCCTCATGGCTCAAAAAAAGCCACGGTGACACCCCAAGAGGCTTTTGCAAGTCCAGCCCAGAGTGTCTGGCTTCCCCCCACAGGGTCAAGCTAAGGACAATAATCCAGCACTGGATGATGGAGCGACAAGAGATGATCTTTTAGAAAACTTTCCCCTTCTCCCCAACTCTCCTGATATTTTAAAAACTGTATGACTATCTACGTTTTGGGTTTGTGTTTTTTTTTAATATTTTCATTTTCATTTCACCTCTATCTTTGCTCTGAAATTCTCTCTTGATTCCTGCTCCAGTTCTAGCTGCCCTGGGCAACAACTCCATTAACATATCACCAATACCCTCCATTTATTTATTTAAAACAAAAAAATTGAAAAAGCCCAGTAAATCTCAGGAGCCTACAATCATCTTTATCTTAGCATAGTCTAATGGTTAAAGCAATATAACAGAAGGCAGGAATATCTGCATCTGACAAAAATTCCCTCAGAAAATCATATAAGCTCTGTATCACAACTTCTTTATATGTAAGGTAAGATTTATACCTGACAAGGTGTTGTGAAACATCTATATATGGTATGCATTATTTTGGCCCACTTCATTTTCTTATTATGGCTGCGGAATTCTAATTACATGACTTGAACTCATGGTTTTGTGAGTCCTCTTGCATGATTTCAGAACAAAATCACCCTTCGTTAACTGTTTCTCTTTCTCCATTGTACCTGATAAAGAAAAAAAACATTAGAGCAACACAGAAATCCTGCTGTATTGAACTAGTGGTACCTAGTACCATTAATTCTTTAATCATCAAAAACATAGTGGATATATGGTTTGCAGACTGATTTTAAAGAGGTCTTCTCCAAATAATAAGAGGAATACCAACCCTTGTACATTCAAAGTGATGTTCTTCAATGCATAGATCAAACTGCACTGCACTGATTCTTTGTAAAAATGTGTAAAGGTCTTCAAGTTTCACCTGCATAAAACACTGCAGAAAAGTGAAAATTGTAGGTCTGATTTGAACATTTCTGATAATTTTGACTGGATGTATGTGAGACCCTAGCAAAATTGCACCACCTCTGATTTCATATTACTGCTGTTGTTACTTTGTTCTCTCCGATTTCTGTTTGTTTTGTTGTTTGTTTTTTTTTAATATATATTTTAATTTATTTATTTATTTTTATTTTGTTTCATGAGGCAGGCATGGAACGACACTGATTGGAGATATTTGTCAAGGGAGGTATTACTGCTGCTGAGAAGGTGAAATACATGTCACTGCTGAAGAGGGGGACTGACAGATGTGAGTGTGTACATCACCATCTCTGATACAAGGTAGATGGAGGGTAGAAGAATATGATGTTGTAGATGATAAACTGTTGTAGACACAGCAACTACAACATTTCTCTTGTACACCAATATAAGGGAAAAGGACTAAATTCCTTCATTTGGAAACTGATGTACTCAGGATATGAACAAATTTGGGTACTCAGAACCAAGTTACACCCTATTGCCATTCCTTTTATACAGCACTTCAGGAATCACCACATTAATGAGACTAAACATCTTCCTCCTGCTTTACAAAAGTCCCTTTTCAGACCAAATTTATTATCTCCTCACACTTCTTCCTGTTGGCACACTCCTGAGGCAGAAGTAGATCACTGAGTAAACACTCGGTCAGTGCAGTTGCTGCAAATGCTCATTTTTGTCATGACAGTGATTCAGTGGGATTTGAAATGATGGCATATTCTGAGCTCCCTGAGCATTTCTCTCACACAGGCAGTGTAACCTAACTGAGGCCAGTCTTACTCACTAATCTTACTGCTCTTTGCCCAGAAGGCTTTACACCTGTATGACTAAATGAAATATTCACTTCTTTTTCTGCAAAAGCATACCTTCTTATGCTGGAAAACAAAAGTGATTGGATCAATTTGTTTCAATTACTTTGTGTAATCTTGGATTTAATGTCATTTAGAGAAACTTAAAAGAAATTCTCAATTATTTTTCCTTTTTTTTTTCCTATGCTCAGTTTTGACACTGGAAATAACTAATTTTGTCTCTTTCGCCAAGCAATTATAGCAAACATACTTAACCTATTTTAAACACATTTGCATTTATTTTATCAGAAGTTCCTCTTCTTCCAGATGCATTTACAAATACACACAAAACTCCATCCATTTAGTATGGACTAGATAAAATACTCACAACATAATCTTCATGTGTAAAAGATTCCCTATAAATCAAATCCTTCTTGGATATTAGAACGGGCATTTCCAACGAAGAGAAAAGAAAATAAGGAGAGTGTGTGACATAAGAACCTGAATAAACAAAGACTCTGGCATGCTAAAAGACAGAGGAGTGAGGAGAAAACAAGTCAAAGGCCTCTCTCTTGAAATCTCTCCTAACTGGCAAATCACTTCTATATCACCATGGTATTGCAGCACCATGAGGAGACAGATGCACCCTAAAGCAGTCAGCCTCCAAACAATTCAGTATATTTCAGGTCAAAGCAAATAACCTGGCTTCTGCTAGAAAACTACCCAAACCCCAGAACATTTCATGGTAAGTCATCTGCTTCCTCTTCAAAGCACTATGAAACAGGCAGGAAAGGGAAGAACTGTCTAAAATGTATATGAAAATCATAGAATCTTTTAGACTAAAAAAGACCTTTGAGATCATCAAGTACAGTCATTAACCTGGCACTGCCAAGTCCATCGCTAAACCCTGTCCCTGAGCAGCACTTCTGCACATCTTTGAAATATTTACAGGCATGGTGACTCCACAACTTCCCTGGGCAGACTGTTCCAGTCCTTGGAAACCCTTTCTGCAAAGGATTTTTTTCCTAATATCCAATCTAAATCTCCCCTGGTGCAACCTGTGGCTGTTTCCTCTTATGTTTTCACTTGTTACCTGGGAGAAAAGACAGACCCCCCACCTGACTACAACCTCCTTTCTAGTGGTTGTAGACAACAACAAGGTCTTCCCTGAGCCTCCTTTTCTCCAGGCTAAACAGCCACAGCTCCCTTAGCTGCTCCTCCTCAGCTCCTCCAGACCCTTCAGCGGCTCCATTGCTCCGTGGTATCAAAGGTTTGCTGGAGCTTGGGTACACAACATCCACAGCCTTTCCCTTATCCATCAGGTGGGTCACCCTGTCATAAAAGGAGATCAGATCAGTCAAGGAGCCTTTCATAAACTGTGCTGGCTGGGCCTGATTCCCTGGTTGTCCTGTACATGTATATGATGGCACTTAGGATGATCTGCTCTGTGATCTTCCCCAGCACCAAGGTCAGGTGGACAGCCCTGTCGTTCCCCAGATCTTCCTTCCAGCCCTTCTTGGAGATGAATACCACATTTACTTACTTCTAGTGGACTGGGACCTCCCCAGTTAGCCAGGACTGCTGGTAAATGGCAGAAAGTGGCTTTTCAACCAGCACCCTCAGTACTCTTGGATGGATACCACCTGGTCTCATAGACTGTGTGTGCCTAAGTGGCATATTAAGTAGCTGACTGTTTCCTCTTGGATTAAGGAGTCTTCATTCTGCCCTCTTTCCCTCTCTTCCAGCTCGAGGGGGGGCTGGGTACCTGAAGAACAAACAACTGGTCTTTAAGAGTAAGACTGAAGTAAAGAAGACGTGAAGCACCCCAGCCTTTTCCTCAGCTTTTGTCATTATGTTTTCCCTGCAGCCAATAAAGGATGGAGATTATCCTTAGTCCTCCTGTTGCTGTTAATGTATTTATAGAAACTTTTAAAATTGTCTTCTACAACACTAGCCAGATTAAGTTCTACTTGGGGTTTGATCCTTCTAATTTTCTCCTGGTATAATCTCATAACATCCTTGTAGTCCTCCCATGTTCCCTGCTCTTTCTTTTAAAGTGCATGAGTTCCTTCTTTTAAAGTGCATTTTTTTTTCTCGAGTTCCAAACAAATTCCTGTGTAGCCAGCCTTGTCACTTGGGACACTGGGACAGCCTGCTCCTGTGCCTTTAAGATTTCCTTCTTGAAGAGTGTCCCGCCTTCCTGGACTCCTTCCCCCTTCAGGACTGCTTCCCAAGGGACTCTGCATAGAGAGGCCAAAGGGTGCCCTTCAGAAATCCAAGGTAGTTGATAATTTCTCTCCTTAGTTCTCTGAGACTCAAAATTGTGATTACCATGCCCAAGAGAGGCCCCAGGCACCGGTCCTTCCCCATTCACAAACAGCAAGTCTAGTGGGATGCCTTCCCTAGTTGGCTCACTCACCAGCTGTGTCAGCTGTGTACAGAACATTGTGTCTGCCTCCTCATCCTGGTGGTCTGTAACAGACTCCCAACCTGATTTCTGCCTTCTTGGCCTTCCCTCTGATTCCTGCTTGTAAACATTCAGCCCTATGACCGCCATGACTCATCTCCAGCAATCAAAGCACAAGGCTACCCCACCACCCTTCTTTCCTTGCCTATCACAGAATCACAGAATGGTTATGGTTGGAGGGGATCACCGAATGTCATCTAGCCCAACCTCCCTGCTCAGGCAGGGTCCCCTAGAGCACACTACTCAGAAATGTGTCCAGATAACTTTTGAGTATCTCCAGTGAGGGAGACTCCACAGCCTTTCTGAGCAACCTGTTCCAGTGCACAGTCACCTGCACAGTGAAACAGCTCATCCTCATGTTCAGCTGGAACCTCCTGTGCATCAATTTCTGCCCGTTGCTCCTTGTCCCATTGCTTGGCACCACCGGGCAGAGCCTGGGTCCATCCTCCTGACACCCTGCCTTCAGATACTTACAGACGTTGGTGAGGTCCTGTCTCAGCCTTCTCCAGGCTAAACAACTGTCCCTCCTAAAGAATTTGCATTGCAGCACTCCAGGCATGGCCTCAAAGAAAACTTTGATTTGATGGAGAGAGCAGAGAGAGCATGCTGTAAGCACTCTTGATCCCTGTCGACTGTGATCTGCCAGATAGCAGAGGAGGAGGGCTCCTGCACATCTTCATGGTGAGCACTTGCACAGCAAAGGACAGAATGGGTCTCTCAGCTGAGTGACTGGCATAACTCTAAGTTTGGTAAAACAAATGTGTATTTTTCAAACACAGGACTTTTCCTATGCTGAAGCTGGTCTAGAAGAATTTCAGTAAACTCTGTGAGTGCCAGACACCTTTAGAGACCATTCAGCAGCCATTCACGTGTCTCTCCAAGCTATTTAAATTATTGCTGTCATCTAAATGCTTTAGCAGTCCTGGAAATATTTCTTTATGTTGATAAATTTTGGCAGTTGTAATAATTATTGCCTGCGGAATAAAAGGTGTGTCTATAAATTGCTGTATATTTTTGTGTAGGTGGCTGCACATAAATGCAACCACAGGCATTCGATAATCATAAAAAAAGTGTGAATGCTGAGTTCAGGTCCAATGTGCCTATTGATTAAAATGCCAATAACAGCTATGTATTGTAAAAATTAGGTAGAGATTGCAAGATTATACACAGAGCACACAAGGAAATTACTTGTTTAGATTATGTTATTATCCCTAGTGAAAGTAGTCCACATAATTTTTCTGTCAAGTTAGAAAAGTGTGGGGGAACCTGTTAATACCCACTTGTCTGACCTCTTTAGTTGGAGCTTCAGAATGAACAAACCACATAAAGCCTATACCCCCTTTCTAAGATTATTATCCCCCCCGCTGGTTTAATTTATGTGTTTAATTTTGGTTTGCTGGGTGCAATATGGCTAATTGCTCGAGAACTGTGCAACCTTACAAGTGAAATTTTGCTTTTATAATTTGTAGCACATCAAGTGTAATAATGTTCATTTAATTTCTGAAAAAGATAATTATGCTAATAGAATTATTTAAATAAAAAATTCACACTCTACACAGGATAATGTCCTCTACCTCTTAATTTATACTAATGTAGGTCTGTAAGGAATTTTTAATAATTTACTTCAACCCAGGGCCAGGAAGGGCTGGGTGTGATGGTTTTATCACGTTCTATATTTTATTTGACTGGAAGAATATAAAGCAAACCAGGCCTATCTTTAAATTACAAAGATAGTTTATTAATACACACAAAAACAACAAGAAAAGGGAAAAAAGACAACAACAACAACAAATGAAACTTCTAAAACATCTTTCTTTCTCTTTCTTTGTTTTTTACCTTTCTTCACTCAACATAAAAAGACATGACTTGCAACTTCAGCCAGTTTTACCATTTTAAAAATAACCTTTTATCAGTTCTTTTAGGAAAGGAGTCTCTCTGGGTTCTATATAGACATACCATACCCATTAGCAGTTCTCTCCACACTGCACATAGGCCATATTTGCTTACTGGGGTACTGTTTAAGGATGCCTCCTCTAGTATGACACAAAGATTCTCTTTTTCTATTTCCAAAATCATCTCAAGACCCAAAAACAAATCTCCTCTTTCTTTAGGAGCAGAAAAGCTTCATATCACTTTTAACTAGAACCTTACATCCCCCCAAAAGCATTTATATGTTACAGGAAACAAAACCAGTTCAGTCTTTATAGTTTACCAGAAATGTCCAGCCAAAATTAGGCCACTCCTTGTCCTTTTGCCTTAAAGTCCTTTTCACTTTTCCCTTACCGACTGTAGCTTCATGCCATGTCTTTCCATAGTTCTTTCGCTATAACTGTTCTTCTTCTGGAGAAAGATGATGTTTAGAAAAGTCTATCTGCTAACAACAAAGGGTTACACTTCTCGGGCTGCCGGGCTGCCCACGTGGCTCTGCGGCGGGAAACTGAGTCGTTTAGAAGCCGTGCGCTGGTTTCTTCGGCTTGAAAAAGAAGAACAAGGGCGAAGGGGCACTCCGTCCGAGCTCTCTCTCTCTCTCTCCATGCTGTCCGCCTCTCCGCGAGACAGCGGCTCCTGAAGCTCCGACCCGGCTTGCCCGGCCCGGCCCGGCCCGTCGCAGCCGCCCCGGGGTGGGGGGGGCACCGAGGCCGGCCGGCCGGCCCGGCCCGGCCCGTCGCAGCCGCCCCGGGGTGGGGGGGGCACCGAGGCTGGCCGGCCCGGCCCGGCCCGTCGCAGCCGCCCCGGAGTGGGGGGGCACCGAGGCCAGCCGGCCCCGGCGGCCCTCCGTCCTTAGTCTGCCACCCTAACGACGAAGAGACCACTCCTCCCCCCCACCCAGCCTTTTTAAGCATTTCGCCAAAAGTCGCAGCTTGTCTTCTACTGGATAAATTGCTTGTCAATCAAAAAAGCTGACCCCGATTGGAACAAAATCAGGCCCCTCCTAGCCCATGACACTGGGTTGACAGAAACAAAGGACTGACAGGTCTTAAACGGGACAAAAAAAGGCTTCAGAGGTCTTTGCAGCAAAGGCTGTCAGAAGTGATGCAGGTATTGAATTTGGATAGATGCTACAAGGTGCAGTAAGCAGCCCTGGTCACATGGGGGGATGTGGTCTTGCTATGTTTAGCTAACAAAGTTAAAGTAAGGGAGGAAAAAAAGACACTGCAGGTCAGTAATTGCATTACATGTAAGCAGCACTTGCGAGGTGTAACCCTTTGTGCAGATAACCCACTGCCTCCCCAAAACGTGTGGCACCTAAGGAGGGCCAGCACTGTGTGAGACTGACCATGCAGAAGCTGCCACCCAAAAGGATGTGGAAGCTTCTTCCACTACCCTGGAGAGGCAGCTAGATGGGAAGCACAGTGGCAGGAGAGGAACAGCACCTCCCTTAGTCCCAGGGAAATGCAATCTGTTTTTAGAGCCATCTACTAGGCAGCAGGTAGGCATGGTGGCTTGGAACTGGCTCATAAGGCACCACCCATACTGCTCTCTGATGTCCAGACATCCTCCATGCTGGACAAACTTTGTTTCAGCATTTGGGCGGTGTCCTCAGGAGCACCACGGCCAATAAAGAAGCTTTTAGGGCTGTGAAGGGTCGTTCTGAGGTGGGGTTAGCCAGGGGGTCTGCTAAGATGCAGCCCAGCATAAACTAACATCTCACCTGACCATCAGCATGAGAGATGCACATGCAGGCTGTTCCATGCCCCCAAGCCACAGCTGAAGCATCCTGAGAGATGCCTTAGGGCCTTTGCTGTTCAAGGATGGACATCAATTTAATTTTCCTGGAGTCATTGGGATTGCTGCTGCATCGGGTGACTGCTTGCAGTGGGGAATCGTGCCTTAAGCTAAGCTCTCTTTGCATTCAGCCTTTGGGAACCCGATGCAAATGAGATGTTAATGCAGCATAGTTTGCTGATTTTATTTTGGAGGAGATCAATTATCAGTGTGGCCAGATTGAAAAACATGTGATCCCCATCTCTTCCCAGAGTAAATTTCTGTCCCCTGGCTCTTGCAGGTGTTGCTCAGTGAGATGCTGGTGTCAGTCAGCATTTAACCACACTAAAATCTCCTGCAGCAGTATACGGTTCTTTTAAAATTGTGCTGTGGGGGGTTTCCAATGTTGATTATTGCATTTGTAGCAATTTCCTAGACTTGGAATGAGGAAACTGTTGCAAATCCTCTGTGAATGGCTTAAACAGGGAAGCATGATAAATGAAACTACCTAAAGGTGGTGACTTTCATACTAGAGTAATATAAAATACTGTGATTAATGCCGAGAGTGTCAGTTCATGTTTTCTCCCTGAAATGCTTCAGGAGGGGTTTTTTACATGCCATTACTATATTTGTAGGTGATAAAAGACCAGGATTGGCAGCCTAAGAGCTTGAAACAACTGTTTATCCATGGAAAGGGTGCTGTTATGAGTGGCAAGTTTTGCACAACTCTGTGTTTCTTCCTTTTACTAGCATTCTTTTCCTCCTCCTCCTTCTGCACTAAGTTAATCATTCACAGAATTGGTGATTTCAAGGTCACAAATAAGGAGACACTTTTTGCAGCTTCTCGTTTTTGCTGGAAAAGAGAGGGGACTGAGGTCAAGCCTATTCATTTCACAAATGCTGGCTGACATTAATATCTGAATGCTTTCTTGATTTCCTCTGTTGGGTATGGGAAATAGCTTTAATATCTTGTATACCACAGTGTGGTGGCTATTGCCTTTTAATGTTGATCCCTATAGACCATCAATCCCTAACTAGTGTGGCTACTTACTGAAACTGAGATGGTTTCACACTGATTTATAGGTAAAAGATTCCTTGTCTCATGACTAATTCCTCAAGTTGTATGGTCCCACTTAATTTTATAAATTCCTTTGGCCATCAACCACTGATTTTTAGGTAGAACTCCTTACTGATTTGATTGTGGAGTACTTAAGAACATTACTGGATTATATGGCCACATGCTTTTATGGAGCTGAGTTACTTAATGACGTCAGAACATTTGTTTTTGAGGGTTTTTTTTTGTTTTGTTTTCCTTTGATAGCTTTAAATACAAAGTGCCTTATAACTGGGGAAGAACAAGTATGTATGAAATAAAAATGACTGTGGATCTTCACTGAAAACACATAGTGAGGCTATTTTTACTTTCATTGCTGAATTTTGCAGAATAAACAGATTACAATAAACAGAATACAGAGAGATGATAGCATTATTATTATTATTTATACAGCACCATAAATGTGCATTCTGCTTAACATACAAATAAAAGATATCTCAGGAGATCACTTCAATTTCGACTCCAGCATAAAGCACAACTTTCTCCAGAACATTTCCTTTCTTTCACAGTTGTTAAGAACAAATGTTTCAGACTGGAGTGCATTAAACCGAGGAACTGAAATTCTTACCTAGGCTCAAAAAGAATGGGATTTGCTCATACTGCTTAAATGTATAGGCCCAACCCTGTGGTAAAAATCCTCCTGACTGTATGGAAGGCC
Organism: Phylloscopus whistleri; assembly: GCA_017589585.1. Taxonomy (NCBI): domain Eukaryota; kingdom Metazoa; phylum Chordata; class Aves; order Passeriformes; family Phylloscopidae; genus Phylloscopus; species Phylloscopus whistleri. Next base: position 631,797 of record JADMLD010000046.1, read on the forward strand.
AGAGATGACTCAACATTCCCACCAAAGCTGCTGGAACCTGGGAGTGCTCTGAACTTTTGAAAACTAAGAAGATTTTTAATGTTTCTAAAGGTGATGCCTCACTGTAGGGCATAACACCTCACAAAAACTTTTGTAATGTGTCAAACTCTGTATTTAGCACAGTGCTCACTTTCAACCAAAACCTTAATAATTAAAAAAAAAATCTCTTATTTTTTGAAGAGAATAAACACTGAAGTGATTCAGGCTTAGAGAAGCTCTGTGAGGAAGGAAATGTTGGAGACTGAATACATTTAGAAACCCCAGTTGGAGCACTGATCCAGGTGATAAAAGACAATTGTGTAAGCTCACCTCCCAAGGTGTTGAGAACATGTACATGCACTATTGTTACCCATAGATATGAGCTGGGAGCCACAGGGATGAAGGGAAAAGCTCACTCCAGAGGAAAAAATATTCCAAATGAACAGTTTTAAAGGAAAGTTCGCTGAAAATACTAACCAAGTAACACAACAAATTAATTGAAAATGGAGCGTTAAAAATACTAATTAAAATAAATGTCTATATAGTATAGTGTTTAGAGATTTCAAAGGGAGGAAAGAATGTTTGTCGGAAAACTTTGTAATTTGCAAGGCAATAGGAGACAGGCAGGTGCCTTCCAAGCCCCTTGGGGATAAATCATGGCCAAGCTTCACAAGTCAGGAAGGGATATGAGTTTCAGTGTATCTGTAACTAGGATCTTTGGCAGGATGTGATGTTTTGTGTGCCAAAGGGACACCTCTTCAGAACAAATTCTTTCTTTTAGAACTTAATTGCTAATGTAAAACCCCATTATTACAATTGTGGTGAGAAGATTTATCTAACTTTAATGTCTTGACAAACTGGGTAGTACTTCTAAGTAGCCTTTTTTTTTTTAACACCTGCGGAAATTCACCCAATCAAATAAACCAAATTCCGTCCTTTTGAGCAAATGAATTGTGCTGCTTTTGGGCCACTGAACATTTACTGCAGCAACAAGCAACTAGAAGTAGTGTCCCAGTAAGAATACCACCCTAATCATGCAGCTTTTCATCATGACACAAAGATAAACACAAGTGAAAACCTTTCCCCTGAATACAAATATTCACAGCAGGTTCCCAGAGCCATTTTCATCTGTTGTCCCTGTTTTCTCACACAGATGTCACAGGAATGCTGAGGCTGGAATTTTGTAGCTCCTCTAAACATGAGATAATGCTGTTCTTTCTAATCATCACTGTCAATTAGCTAAACTTTCCTGAAGTGCCAGCTAAGCAGTGATGGAGAATAGACTTCAATATATTCTAAATCTGTATCAATGAACAAGAATACTGCATTTTCCTCTGTGCAAGAGTTTGTTTTGAGCATATGCACTGTCCATGTCTTGAACTCTTCATAAACTGCAGGAGTAAAGAGAGTGCTACATTACAGTGTTGAAAAAGTCCTCCAGATACTTGTCTTTAAGTCATGAACAAAATTGATTTATGGTCTGTATTGAATAATGTATTTTCAGTAAGAACTTGTGGGAGCCTATTTTTTAGGAATTGGAAAGGGAAAAGGCGAAGTCCTTGCTTCCAACCAAGTAAGACCTGACACAATTTCAAGTACATATGAGTGGTAAAAAGATGTTCCAGCACTGCATTACATCCTCTGGTTGCAATATTTAGTAGGCTGGAAATGTGCATCGTTTGAAATCTGAATGGATGAAAGGACCTTTGGTTCTCAAGGGTTTGTCCATAACAATTTAGACCACGTTAGGGTTTGTGAATTTTTCCTTTTCTATTAATTTGACCCAGGGGTTAGGAAATAACTCTACTGGAAAAAATTCTAGACTCCTGTGAATTCAGTAGAACTTTTGTATTCAGCCATGTCTGGAGTGGGATTTACTTGATTGTCTAAAACAACTGGAAGCAAATAGCACAGTCTGAAAGAAAGTTTTGTAAAACCAAGGAGAAAATTTCTCTTCCAGGGATTAGAAAACACAGAAGCCAGTTCTGTTGAACTGAAGCCCATTTTTACAGTCCTTCCCAATGTGATAATTGATTTCAAATACCTTTTGAAAACAGGGGATGGCATCCAAAAATAAGGCTCCCTGGTATATACCTGGCTGGCATTTATTATTATAATCCAGTTTCTGAGAAAATGTTTTTGGACACAGTCCTTTTTCTGACCTGAAAAATAAGATCAGGAAGATTATAAAGTAATTCCAATGAGGGAAATAAAAATTTACCTGGATATTTTGTTTTAAAAGTCTCAATCAACAAATAACCTCTAAATCAACAAACAGCCCCTAAAGCCATTTGAAAGCCTAATACAAAATTTCTGTTGATGATCTAAAGAAAATTCTCTCTTGTCTATGAAAAGGGGTTCAGCTAGTGTCTCAAGGTCTGTTCCAAATGTTTTTAAATCTGCATGTTTTAAATCTGCTTTACCTTGATAATCCTTCCCAAGACTATCCCGGAAGAGGTCTGGGTGCTCTGAGAATTCAAAAATAAAAAGAACTCTCCAAAGTGATCTTAGTGCTAACTTCAGCTGCCTCTGGCCCTCCTCCAGCAAAGCACTTAAATCTGTTCTTCTCTTTGAAATTGGCTTGGCGATGTCAACAGGGCTTCTCACATATCTGCAGTTAAATACCAGCATAAATGATTATTTAGATCTAACCCCTCTCTATCAAGGCTTCAAGTACCCACAGTAGTCACTGTAAGGGAGAGCCTTGTTTGATATTTCTGTTGATCATGTTAACACGTTCCTTTTTCTATGGACTTGTTTGACTTGCCACACACCGCTCTGGTTCAGGCTCCAAAGCTTCTTTGTCTCAAGTTCATCCCTCTCAATATAAACATCCCCATTCAACCCCTTCAATCACCTCCTCGGTACCCACACTTACTTACTGCAGTGGCCTGTGTCCATTGCTGGGGAGTGCTCACCTACAGGGAAGCCAGCAGTGGCTTTTACTAATTAAAGAACAACTCACCTTCTCTAGCTTTGCCCTTTGTATCCTCCTAGAAATCCTTTTCTCCTTAACAGAAAAACGTCTAGATGATGGAACAAAGCACAGCCATCTGGTGACCCTTGATTGTGAAGAAATCTAATAGCTGTCTTGCAAGCTGGGGATCCACCTTTCCTTTCTTTTTTTCCTGAGAACTTTGTAAAGGCTAATTGGAAAACAATCACAGCCCAACACTTAATAGACTTTAATATTTCAATAACAAACAATTTTTTTTGTTTTCAAGAGGCACACTCTGGGCAATTTGCTCCCTTTTACAGAAGGTAGGTAGTTTGATTTTGGCTAGGGAAATAGGCTACAGTATATCACTTTTATTACCTTCTTTATATGAGAATAAATGTTTTATAAAAGTTCTGAAAATAATGTCTTATGTCAGGGAGGAAGAAACTTAGTTCTAGTAGCAAAAATGCTTTAATTAGTTTTCCCTGCGTCTGTTTTCTCTGTTATCCCACTACAGCTGAATCAGTTTTATTACTCTGAAAAAATAATTTGCTCTTATTAAGACCAAGTACTCTGTTCAATAATTTAATATGTTACATTCATCTTTAACATTAAAAGGCCCGAGACAAAGTTCACTGAAATCAATGGAAAGTCTGCTAGGGACACCAAACGACTTTGGATCCTTTTAAGAGAGTTTTAGTCTGAAGAAGCATCTATATTGTGGTAATTATGTGCAGCATGTCTAGCTTGGATATTATTAGAGGTGTAATTATGGTAGTCAAGGGCTCTGTGGGGCCAAATGGCAAGTATTTATGCAAGTCCTTGAGCAGGTGGAGCCTTTTTTAGTCTGAGTTCTTTGCTGCCATGGTTACACTACTACAAATACCTGCCCTTGTTAGCTGAAAGTTAGTTTACTTATGGTTATGCAAGTTGAAGTCACTCCAGTATAGCTGAATTTACTCTCCCTAGAGGTTTCTTATGTTCTGGTGATTTCATCTCTTAAATCAGAGCTGTATCTCTGTCTGGTTTTCCTTCATCACTGGCTTCATCACACTACTGCTTGTCAGCAGTCACCCATAACAGGCAGTCTTCTCTAGCAGTATTGTCATTTTCACTTACAACCTATTTTTCCTTTCATTACTCAAAAAGGTTTTAATACTCCTTTTCTGATAGGTAATTTTTGTTCTCAGCCACCTGTGTTTCCCTCACGGATCTGTTAATGGCAATAAATTAATCCCTAGATGCATTGTAGCACAGTTGAGCACCATTGTATTGACAATTGAGCCAGAAAAGCCCTTCTAGCTCAGTTCCCCAGAGACTGAATATAAAAAGCTATCCTAGAACATCCTACACTGATATTAGGCAATATAAAAATCGTGTTGTGTGCTGGAAATATTATTCTCCTCCGATTGATAATGAAGCCTAACAATTATCAAATGTGTTTTGGAAGTGTCCAGTACACTTGCTTATCAGTCTGAGAATCACGAGCATCTATTTTAATTTCAGGAGAAAAATTAAAATGCCACAATAAGCATCTTAAACAATTATTTAGCAAGAGAGAAATTCCCTTATCATGTTCATTGATATTCAAGAAGGCAAAATCTGATGTCTGTAAGTAATCTTATGTATCAACTATACTCTGTTTTTGTTATGGTCTTGTGTGTCCAGTTGAAATTCCTTCACTATAACTTACTGGGACATTATGGGCCAGATCCAAAGCTGGGTCAGATCAAGATTAATCGTTGAACTCAATCTTAGAAGCCTTTTCTATCCTAAGTGATCCTATAGTTCTAAGAAGGGGCAGCTTGATACTTAGAGTCTCTTTTGCCTTCTACACTATTTCAAAATATAATGAAAATTCCTTAAGACAGGCAATTTTGTGTCCTCATTTTCCATTGTTTTATTTTTTTTTTTTAAGCCTGTGAGAATTTAGGTTAGACATAAATAATTTCCTCTAAGTTTTTTCACAAGTGTGAAATCCTTAATTTTTTAAGGAATGCCCTGAGTCATGTGAGGGAGGCATAGAGTAATCTGGCTACAAGAACTGGTGTCTTGAACCCTGTAATTAATTTTTAAGTCATGTTACTGGAACCCTTCCAACATCTGTGTCCTCAATGCATGGACTTCATGAGAAGTATTGCTACAGCCTCTAAATAGAAGGAAAAATGAGGGAACAAATTGAGCAGTTATTAAGAATGGAGCTATTTTCCTGATGAAACATGACTCATGCTGACAATGGAGATTCAAAGTACTCTGCAGATTTAATAGTCATAAGTAATATTTCACTGGTGATAAGTGATGCTTGAGAAAGATAAATTTTGAAGGGAAAGAAATACTGCCTGAGCTTGTTTAGACACTTGTGTATCTTTTGCCTTGGATACCTTTACCACAACATCTATAAGGAAACAGTGCCTAGGCTTTGGGGATAGCTGAGCTTAATTTCTCAGCCTAATGCATGTAGGCCCAAATACACTGGAGTTTTCGCTCCAATCGCCTTGTACTTTTTTTTTTTTTTTTTTTTTTTTTTTTACTTCAGAACAAAAAGAATGTAAAAATATATTGATATGCCTGCACTGATTAAGGGAATGACACTGATACGAGCAATTAATAATGTATATTCTCACTTATCTTGAAGGGTTAAGGAAGACAACTCTTGGCAGGCAGATTTATAACACTCAAAATCCCTGATGTGAAAGCATGAGCTCAGAAGCCAAAGGAGGCATAGGCAGACTTCATGTCTCACTCTCTGTTCTTCTTTGGGAGGTTCTGAAATATGATTCAAAAAAGCTCTTAACATGAGTGTTTGTAGGTGAAGATAGGACTTATTATGCATTAATTATAATCTACCACAAACCCATCAGAAGGCTATTGCTGGACCAAAGAAAAACACCTCCCTAATGCAGCCTTGATGGTGTACGAATCTGTATCATAGTTCCTGCTATGTGTGTAAGAACAAGCTTATTACAATATAACTGTACTAAAGGTTTTGCAAAACTTCTCAGCTTTTCCAGAGGGTTTTAAAAGCTAATATCAGTGTTGATGTAATATAAAAGAAAGATTTTGTTCTTACACTTTTTAAATGTGAAGAGCACATTTGATATTCTTCATACAATACTGGTTTTTAATGAGGTAAAATCTGTACAAAGTGTCTGTTTCTTGACTGATATAAAAGCAGAAGAAGAAATTAGTATTGTGAGAGAATATTATTTGCTTCTCTTGGCACTATCTTTTTGTCTTCATACCTGAACCCTTTATTATTTTCATCCTTGCTCTATTGAAATCTTGGGGCAGGTAATACTTGTGGAGCAGAATATACCTCCAAGCACACGCAGGTGTACTGAAAAGCTCATGTGCGAGCTCCTGCAGTGATTCTTTAAATCCTTAAGCTAATCTATTGTCCATCTTCTCTGTACCCAATGCTCTGTTCTTCTTTTTCTCTGTTTTCAAGTTGGACAATTCTATTTTCCGCTTCACCGAAATGAGAGTCAAAAGCCTTTGATTTATACCCCCAGTTCTCTCATTTACAGATAGTACCATTACAGGGATTTTTCACTATCCATTCTGCTTTCAGGTAAGGTTAGAAGTGCTCTGGATCTTGACAGCTGTGCAGCAGCAATAGACTCAGGAGAGCTGCAAGAAGGAGTCATGTGTTCTCCAGTGGCAAGTGGGGAGGAATTTGTATTCTTGAGCTGTAAGAGGTGGTTTTCTCCTCTTTCATTTCAAAACAAGACTTATTCCTATGCATTCTAACCAACTAAATTGATCAGCAAAGCCACTACTTTTAGGTCAAGAAGGAAAGAAATATGTTTTCAAGGTGCAAACAAATGTATCACCTCCTTTCCAGTGTGAGGACGGCCTCACTTCTGTCAGTGTTTCTCATAGGTTGCTTCTCTTCCTTTCACTCCCACGACCTGCTGGAAGAACTTGATGTTACCTGAGGCTCCCAGAAGAAAGTGGGTGCACCCCTTCACTCACGTACTTCTTGTCCAGCCAACCTCTTTTGATACGTGGTCCCAGGAGGTGTAGAGTGCAAGATGTACTTATGCTGTAAATATAATTGCACGAGCTCATTATCCAAAGTCAAGAGCCCTTGGTAAGCCAGACTTTACTAGCAGTGGGCAGCAGAGCATTGCAGAAAGGGACAGTGTCAGGTCATGTATATGTGAGGAACATCCCAGAGAGATGCCCAAATCCTGCTGAAAGTTGATAGGAACAAAGCACTTTACAGAGCCTTTCTACTCCAGCGTGTCTTGTCCCAAGGTAGGGATGTGTTACACATGCAGCACTCAGTGCTTCTGAGGTGTGGGTTATTCCTGTTAAAAATGAAGGAAAGAAAGGAAAAAACTCAATGACATTGCTTTCCACTGAGTCTAATCAGTTTCCTAGTCTATATTTTTTCCTAGCTAGACTCTTAAATTTATTTAGAATATAAACCTACAACAGAGAAGATCAACGGGTTTTATTTCATTCTCTGACAACCCCTGATTTAAATTCATTGCACTGATACATTTAAAAAATTAATTTTCCTGTATTTAAAAGGGTTAAAAAAAAGCAGTAAAAGCGGTTCTGCTTTACAGATAATGATAGAATTTAACAGCTCCACATGAGTGCCAGTATTAATGCTATGCTGAGGTATATGGTGAGAGGGAAAGCAAAGTTTTTACTGCTTTTCTTAGATGTTTTTTACAACAACCACTCAGCCAAACTGGGAATAAGATGGCAATGACACATTCCTTTATGTCCTGCTAGCTGTATGACACCTCTGTTTAATGCAGGCTACCTCCAGCACACTGAATATATCAGCCTCTTTTAGACACAGCTGCCAGAACTAATGTCAGGAAGGCAAGTGGAAGACCAGGCATAGGTGTATCTTTAGGCTGGCAGTCAGAGAAAAAACTCTTTCTGGAAATTTTTTTCTGAGGACAATTTATTTTATAGCATCACTTTAGGGCAACAGGAAGGGTCAGAAGTTAAATGAGAGAGCAATTTGTTGACAGCATGGGGAAAATGCTGCTAGTGGACTTTGAAGTGGGAAATGTTTCTTAAAAGCAGACCAGATGGAAGTTGATCATTTTGGTGCTTGCAGGACACAGAATAGACATATTGTCAATTATCTAAAAGACTGCACAATTTGTCAAATATGAGTCAGACAAGAAATGAAAGAGAAGTTATCCATATAGGGGAGTTCAATGAACAAGTTAGCGCAGCTGAGTGAAAATCTCTAGTAAGAGATCTTACTTTAAAGCATAGATTTGATCCCAGATAAAAGATTACACTTTGGTGTAACACAGTGTGTTTTCTCTTGGTCTTGTTTTCAAGCTGCATTTCCCAATGTGATGTTGTTTAAACACTCAGATTGTCTACTTATTTTTTGGTATCATGCCTTGCCTTTTAAATGAACTGGTGATTTTTGACAAAGCAACAGAGGTCTCAGATATGCTCTCTTCCTACACAATTACTGCATACAGACAATTTGATAGAGAGCTCCCCTCTTGTTGCAGTGTGTGCACAAACCGTATCAGGCACCAGTGAGTCTGTACTGATGCAGTGTGCCCTGAGAAACAAAGCCAGAGGAAGGCAGGTTTCATTCTTTGTGCTGCTTATGAAGTTTTATTTTTTCCACAATCTGCTAATTCAGTAGCCAGTTTATGCAAAAAGACTATCATATTTATAAAAGGGCATACCTTAACAAACCAGTTCATTATTATTGTTATGATTATTATTAAAAATATTTGAAGTCTTATTATGGTACAGACTTCCATACACATCTAGGCATCCAAGGAAGAAATAGCCTGATTCATTTTCTATTTAAGTTAAACCCAGCAGTTCATTTGCCTAAAATACTGTCCTACATCAGGCCATTGTAAATGATACTATATGGGATGTACATGACAGGTGAGCTTGTAATGTTGGCTGTGAGCTATCAAAAAACTTGAGTCTATGTGGATTTGACCAAAAATAATCAAGGCAAGTACCTCAGAAAAGCCTAACAGATAAGAAACAGAGAGAGGACTCCTTAAACAGTCACATATTCACACATGAAAGTGGGAAGAAATATGCATGAGGGAAAAAAAGGGGATAATTTTGTTGTGTCTGAGAGCCACACAATTAGAGGTGCATAAACCAGCAAGCTGAGATATTAGTGAAAGATATCGAATGGGCCATCAATCTGACCCAGAGACAGTACAAACAAACTGGTTTAGATAGCAGTAATGCTCAACAAACACAGCTCTGTGTCTCTGTGTGTCTGTGTGTGAGTGTGATACACTCAAGAAGTGCCAGATTGGTGTTAAACTGCAGGTCAGTTCTTTATAGTTTAGGAAATACTTAGCATAAATCCGACAAGAAGCCTGTGGGATTATCCATGCAAGCACAATCCTTGGGGCATCACAAACATCTTTGCATAAAGCAAGACCAGCTGGCAGAAAGGAAGAATAATTTTCTCTAATATTTGAATTTATTAGCCACGAAGAAAGGCTGACAAGAAATGTGAGGCATGACCATGTACAACAGGAGGCAGAGGTCAAACAAATGCTGCATATTCTGAATTCCACAGGAAACACCCCTTCAGAGGACAGCAGTTACAATCAGGGACTGTACTGATTAAAATGAAAGAAGAAAATACAAAGACAGAAGCAGAAGCAGTAACAGAGAAAGCCAACATATTCTGAGCTGGCTGCTATCAATCAAGTTAGTACATTGCCCCTTATCATCTGGAAATTCAGTTTTCCCTCAGCAGAGCTGACTACATGCAATGGAGTCATTGCAGTCTACTGCAATGGAAAGTTCAATCACCTCCAGAGAGCAAGTTGCAATCCCAAACAAATTATACAATTAAGAAATAATTTTCAGAGCACTGTTCTAAGTTGTTTGAGACACAGCCCTATTGAAATCTTTGTCCCTAGGCATCCTTAGGCTCTCAATGAGATTTAAGGGATTATTTTAAAATATAGATATTAGAGACCTTGTGAATATGGCAAATATTCCACAATATCTGTCCTAAGGCTACAAACCACCAGGCTATTCTATCTAGGAGAAAATAATAAAAGAGCCATTAAACTCAGGCCTCGCTGAAGTCAAATGAAAGAGAGGAAAAACGCAAACCCTCCAAATGTTGATGTGTTCAATGATGTGTTTCAATGAGCGAAATGACTGAATTTTGTACCCTGTACATTTATATACTAAAAGCACACATCTAAAAAGAGAGGAAGCATAGGGAAGGAAGGAGAAAAGAGGAGACCTGAGGGACAAAAAAAAAAAAGGCTTAGTCTGGGGGTCTCAAAAGACACAGTGAGAAGATCCAGATATGCAGAGCTGAAGGAGCTCTTCAAAGTCAGTGTGAGAAAACCACTTTCTGCTCAAGACTATAGTGCCACACATCTACGATGCATTTTCTCTCAGGCACAGACCAGACCCTGAAAACTGAGTTGGATGTAGGGGCTGTGGGGTGGGGGCAGGTCTGGCAGACTGACAGCCTGAGCACACCAGCAATGAGCAGTTCACCCACCTGCCACTGGCAATATCCCCCGCCCAGGAGGCACTTCACATGAAAGCAAATGAGGTGTTAGCTGACTCAAGCAGTGCAGAGGTCACTGCTGATGAAAGACTAGTGAGCAGGAATTCAGAGGAGCAGCTTGACAGGAATGCAATGGCATGACAGGAGCCAAAGGAGTTGAGCATGCTGCCTGCATCTATTCCTGAAAAACAGAACAGAGCAAGGTGAAGAGGCTCAGCTGTTTTTGCATATAATCTAAGGAGAGAGGACTCAGTGAAGGAGGACTGAAGATATCAAAGGAAGGTTGTTCAAAAATGATGACAGTGGCAATGTGCTTTCTGCTGAGCTTTGTCCCACCCTTTGCTGAGGTCATGCAGTCCCAGGGCTGTGCCCTGCAGCTGTGGGCCCACATAGCACCTCGTGTGCTGGCACAGGGGGCTCCAAGTGCAACCACAGATCATCACATTATTGTGGGAAGGGAAACCGCTGCTCGAACACATGTGCTTTCTTGAAAGCAGGGGAAGCTGGTAGGTGAGAAAGAAGGCTAAGAACAAGCTTTCAGGTACACTTTAAAACAAGGCAAAGCTTAGGTCTGCTCAAAACTTTTTTGTCATTTTACTGACAGAAAACAGGATTTTCAGCTAGTTTATATATTCATGAAAAGAGCTGATTTTTTATAAAAAAGCCTCATCTTTTTAGGAAGGGGATTTGGAGAAGATGAAATTTTTCATGCAACTGAAAAGACTACAAACACTTCTTGATTGCGCTTAATGTTGTCTCAGAGTAAAGAGCTGCCAAAATTTTCCCTGTCACCTCCAAGACTGAGTACAGAAATGAACCACAAGCCAATGAAATCTATTTTAAACAAAGCCTTGTAGTCAGCAGTGCCAAAATACATCTTTATCTTTAAAATAATAAATAACATTGACAAAATTTGTAAAAATAGGAACAATTTTTATGTTATGGCCCAGTTCAGGGAAAATATGTGTCAAAATACCTGAATGACCTTTTGAAAATATTTTGTGCGAAAAAACCTCAAAGCTGAAACTGAAATCATATCCTGATCCTTAGTTAGTGTCACCGTGTACAGATAAGAAACAAACCACTTGTTCACAGGGGTCTGGAAAAGAATGCAGGCAATAAATATCAGATCCATTATTTCTCCTTTAACAAGCAGTGCAATATTTCAGCCAAGAAATCTCCAGCCACCCTCAATTGTTGCTAGCAGCCAAATCTAATCTAAAGGCTGGGGACATGGAAGAAAGTGGGATACAATTTCTGTCTTATCCTGAAGTCTATACCAAGAATAGCCTTCACTTGATCCAGAAGAACAGTTTATGGCTCCAGGACTTGAATACCTTCCCTGTTGCTCACTTACATGCTTTGCTTGCAGGAAATCAGGTTCCTGCTGCCAGTTATGTTCATCATCATCACTCATCCACAGAGACTTAATAATCTGAGAGACTTTTGTTACTCTGAGTGTTGCTACTCTGTGCTGGTGTTTAACCACTTCCCTGCCAGGTCATGGCATGTGGTCAAAGAGCACACACATCTCAAGGGATATGGAGGGGCAAAAAACTGATGGGTGAATGGATCAGCTGGAGATGCTTCTTCCCTGCCCCACCGGTGGTGCTTTATGTCATGCTTGCCACAGTCAGTTCTGTATGTCAAGGTCTTTTTTCTTGAATAGCATCTTTAATTTCCCACAGGGTATCTGAAAATACTTAAATACAGGATTGGTATAAACACTCCAGTTCTGAAATGAAGAGCTCTGTTCACTATTGTATTTCTCATTTAGAGACAAAGCAGTAGAGTGTAACTGCTGTTGCCATGCTAGGTAGCTCTTATGCTGCCCAGCACACACCTCTGTGCTAGAATGATGTTTACTGAGGGGTCAGAAGTAGCAGGCTGCTATAAACAGACACTGCATTATGTATGTTTGGAAGTCAGCTATTGAGTCTTGGAGTTTGGCTCCTTTGAACTCCACGGTTGGCATCTTTTTTACTTTTAGACTTCCTTTCTGATGGAAATGTCCAGCATCTTAAATCAAGGCTATATTTCTTCCCTTGCTGAAAAAAAGAAAATGGGATTAGGAGGGAAAGCATTGTCCTTCCTTGTTTTGAGTCACAGTGGAATAATGCCTCCAAGCAACCTTTGCTTACTGGGCCTCCCAAATAATGCTGTCAGCAGGACAAGGGGGCCCAAGGAAATAAGACACAAATATTCTCAGGTGCTTGAAATAATTCTTTCATCAAGCTCAGCAGGTCTCAGAGGTGCTCTTTGTAGAAGTCACGTATTGATTTCTATGTAGATGGATATCTGTGTAGATAGACATCTGTGTAGGCACCCAACCCTCACAGAAAACCTTCATGATGTATTTGCTGTCTGAAATGTGTAAACCCTTTCAGGTACTTCCCTTTTCCTATTCAGATTTTCCTAAAGATATTTAGTTGGTTGATAATTTTTTTTTTTAATTTGCCTGCCTTTGTGCTTAGATTTGCCAACCCCTCTCAGATCTGGCTAAGCTGGCTTTGGTTGTGTTACCATTGAGCATTAACATACATAAGATTATTCAGATACAAAAGTGTTTTCAGAGGAAGAGGCTGTTGCCATCTGATGGCTGTGACGATTTATAGGGAGGGATTTCTTTAATGGAAGACAATTCCTTGAAAGAATAGGAAAATATGAGAAACACAAAAAAGGGCATTGTGGTAACACAATGAGCCAAGCTGGTCCCTGTTGAGGAAAAATAGTTAAACCAAAACTCTGTTAAGAATGAAGTTTGGTAGCTTCATTTTGGTATCTCTTCAGTTTTTGTAGCATGCTGGCATTGCTTGCAAAGACTGAAATTTAAGTGAAAAGTCCTATTTTGTCCTTTTCTGTTCACAGATGTCCAGCCACTGCCCCGTCCCCATAAAAGGATATGAAAAGAACTCCAGCTCCGAGGCTTCCTAAGCACAATAAATCCATTTAGCTGCCAGAATACAATGTTCAGAGTCCAGTCCCCAATTTCTGTCTCTGAAATTTCCAGTTACTGAATTAAAGTGACAAGGTCTGTCTGGATGATGATGTTTAGCTCATTATCTTAGGATGTTGATGCATCACAGTCCCTCTTTTCCCCTGTAAGTGGCCCTCTGAAATTTTGAGATCCTCTTTTTTTCATGTGCTTTGGATTTATTATCCAGAAAGTTAGCTTGTTTGGGAAAAAAAAAAAAAAAGTTACACTTTTCTCCAGGGGTAGGTGTCTTTTCCTGTGCCTATTTGCAGCGTGAAAACTGACAGTGGTTAACTGTCAGACCTTGATGGGTCTTGTGTTTTGCCACCCTCACTTTTTACTGTTACTCTGCCTTCAGTATTTCATTTCCATTGCACCCATTGGCCACAAGTCTATGGTCCAGCCTGTGGAACCCAGGGAAAAATAGCCCCAAAAAATCTAGTTTTGGATTCTTCCCACAGACTGTCCAGCTGTTCCTATTTGGCTTTCTGTCCTCTATGTTGTTTTTGTGTACTTTTCCTTTAGGGATTAGTGTTTGCTTCTGTTTTGCTCTGATTTGCAGCACATACCTGGGTCTGTTCACTGGCTTTTGAATGAGAGGATCCTTTCTATCTAGAATTATTCCCATTGCTGAGTGCACTGGAATCTTCTCCCTGGGTATTTCCTTTGCTTTGGCCATATAACAGTTAGTCACTGTATTTTACTCTGGCTGCCTCATTTCTGGGACCTTGCTTCAGACTCATTGAGTTTATTGCCTACACTGTGTCAAACTACAGTTCATTATTGTTGTCATTTTATTAAAATAGTCTCTAAATGCACCAGATTCTGAACGCTTGACTGCAATATTCCATGGAGATCTACTTTATTTTTACATTGGGCAAAGCCAAGAGTAAAGCTGCCATTAACAGCCAGGCTAACACCTTTGTGAAGTGCTTCCATGCTTTTCCAGTGCCCTGGCATTTAATTGTTGGGTCTTAAATGCTGTATCTCGGCCCTGGGTGCATACTGCTTTTGCATACCAGAGGTAAAACACACTCCTGTTGCACAGGAAGCAGCATTAAACTTGCTGAAATCCAGTTCTATATTTAGAGCTTCATGCATTCTTTATAATTTTTGTGTTATCTCTTCTGATCTGAAAAGGAAAGCAATGCATTTGGCCTTTCTGCCATATATTAAACTCTAGAGTGTTAAATAGAAAAGGGAAATGTGTATGGGTTGATAAGTGATTTTTAATATGTAAAACATGCTGCTTACGTTCTTCAGATCTATGGGAGAGATACTGCCTGGTTTGTGTGTAGCACAACAATTCAAAAGTGTGTGTATTTTAATGACAAGCTCATAGGGATGCGATAATGAAATGCAGATTCCTGGGAACTTTACAGCAAAGTAGGAGAAAGTCAAGAGAAATAGCATTTGTGAAGTGGAGGCAAAATACAGAGCATTCTTTTCGCATTTTTGTTCTGTTGATATTTTATTGTTTCATACAGCCTGAGTAATAAAACTGTGGAGCCTTTGAGACCCTGTCATGCCTTTAACTTGAGCTTTTCCAGGGAAAGTGGGAAAACATGTGTACAGTAATATTTATCTTGTGTGTGAATAACTGTTCATGAAGTATAGTCATACTGAGAATCTCATTTTAGTGCAAGTGAAACTCTTTAGATAATCGTGTCTGGATATTTTTAATAGCTCTTGGTAATATCTTATCCCCTTCCACTCTAAGTGCCTTTGAAAACCCTCCAAGTGCTCCAGGAAAATGCTTTAGAGCAGAGCTATATGTGTAACAACTTCAGGTATTATCAAGAAAAGCTTTGATAAGAAAAGACGTTCAAACCTTGTGCTTTCCAGTCTTTTACAATAAAGACCCACTGGTTTAACTGCAAATCCTATATGGAGGATTAAAATATGCAAGATTTCCTTACCAAACCCACTATAAAGGAATTCATTCCATTAGGATTTTGAGACAAAGTACAACAGCTTAATCATTGGGTAGGGCTGGTGAGGAAACAAAACCATGACCTCAATCACACAATACCATCCAAGTGAATAAACTGGCAAAATCTAGTGTTTGAGGCCCTGGCTTAAGCAAACACAATCAAATTCCTAATGTAAAAAAAAAAAAAAAAAAGAAAAAAAAAAGAAAAAAAGTTAAATTTCTTTAATAGGTCAGCAATGAGTTTAATCAAAGAATAGAACCTTACAAGCATAATTTTGCTTCCATATCTTGTAAAAAGAATTACAGTCATAATAATAGATTCCTTTCCCTGAGACTGATTTTACAGCAACTCTGCCTACTTACATACATCTGGTGATACCTTTAGAAACTGCAGTTATAAAAGGAGCTAAACTAAAGACTACAGATTCCCTGAGCTATTATAGATCAGGTTTTGGAGCCATATCCATTGTGACACCCTTTAAAGGACAAATGCTACTGCAAATTTGGAAACACTCAATTTTAAGCTTATTTGTAACATTGTTATTATTAACATCCCTATTTCCAAAATGGTGGAAAAGCAGCATGAAAGTTTTTGCTGCACATCTTTAAGTTCAGCCCAAGTGCAACCAGTGCGGTATGGTAGAAATTTCACATCACAGTGGACTTGACTGGACAGATAGTTGACCATCACAGATGAATATTTACAGAAGTTTTCAACAGCCTCCTCCCCATATATATTTCCATGAAAAGCTAATCCAAAAAAATTTGTAAAGTATACATTTTTCATCATATACTTAGAAATCTGTCAAACAGTCTTAGCTTGCTCATCAAACCCTGACCAATAATCCATCTTCCTTGCTCAACTCAAACATCCCAGACATCTTGGTGGTGTCATATAGCTGTCATTTTTCAAGCTATCCATCAAAGAAGAGTTTCTTTTCTTTCCCAAAACAGACATCCCGTCTCCCTCCACACACTCCCCCCCCAAATTTCCAGACAGTGTTAGGTACTGGATTAGTGTTTGATAAAGAAATGGGGACCTTGGGAGCTGTGTGCTTCCACCATATCATGCGGGTTTGGCAGTGCTTATGTTGATTCCTAGCTATTTATCTTGCCATTGTGCTGTTATCTGAATGCCTCGCAATCTTTTGGGTACTTAGAACAACTCTGTGAGATAAAGGACAATTCCTCTGTCACTCCTTTGGCAACTAAATCCAAAATTTGGAAAGGCATTTCGTACATTTTATGCTGGGTCAGAGGCAACTGGGGAGAAATGGAAGGAGGAGGGATGTTACCAAATTGAGCACTCTAACAGTTCTAACGCAACACTAGGTCTGACCTCATTATATTATGAAGCCACAGGACTTGTAGAATCATGATAGATTCATTAAGGTTGTAAAAGACCTCTCAGATTATCAAGTTCAGCTATTAACCTAACACTGCCAGGTCCACTCCCAACAGTGGATGCTGCTTAATCTGTATACCTGGCAGGGAGAGGGAAAGAGTTATCCCAAGGGAGCCATCATGGGCTTCCCCAGGCACTCAGTGCTACAGGCTTGAACCATTCATTTCCTTCCTCTTGGAAAGGTGGGTCCCTGAGGAGACAACAATCTCAGTGTACTGCTGGACCTCCTCCTCTCTTGGTTCACCAAAGTGTGTTGTGCATGTCTTGTGCCTCTCAGCTGTAGGAAATGCATGTGGAGCTGTAAGAGCTGGCATCTCATGGATAATTAATCAGTTCCCTCATCCAAGAGAGCTGAAACCCAGGTGGTGAACCAGGGGCTCCCAGATGAACATTTCTGTCTGTGCTTCTGTTTCCTGTACAACACAGTCCTTTGCTGCCAATGCCCACAATACTAGACTTCCCCTGCCACACCTTGAATGTTTAGGAAAAGGAGAGGAGGACAGCAGGGAAAGACAGTGCCACAGAGCTTAATTTCAGCCCTTGGTACTACTGAGGTGTAGGCAGCTTCGTGCAAAGCTGCATTGGGGATGTCCAGCAGCAGGATTTTTACCACCAGAGCAACCTGTCCCTCAAAAGTGTCTTTGGCAGCTGTTGGGAAGCATGAAATTTCTGCAT
Organism: Phylloscopus whistleri; assembly: GCA_017589585.1. Taxonomy (NCBI): domain Eukaryota; kingdom Metazoa; phylum Chordata; class Aves; order Passeriformes; family Phylloscopidae; genus Phylloscopus; species Phylloscopus whistleri. The sequence goes on from JADMLD010000046.1 coordinate 649,256, forward strand.
AATGATTTTGGGGAAAAATGATTCTGCTTGATTTGTTTGTGGAAAATACCTCTGGTGGCTCATGGATGTAGGGTCACACAGAAACATAATATGTAGCAGAGTGCGTTGGAGTCTAGGCTAGACAGGCCTCCATTTTCTGGGCTTTTTTATATTTTTCTCTCTTGAGTATAGAGGTGAGTGGTTATTATATACAACTGTTTACAGGGTTTTTTGGGTTTTTTTTGTATTTTCAAAAGGTACCAGAAATGATTTGAGGAGGGGAACGGAAAGAAAATCTATATGCCTTTGGGTCTGTCCACTGAATTCAATAGGAGGCACTGCACTGGGTTTTGCATGTAGAGACAGATTAGCAGGGCAGAATATCTGCCTTAAGGTGCACGCACACATGCATATGGTATGTGCAGTACAGAAAATAAACTTGCTTATGTGTCTCTGTTCGTGTATGTTTGGTGATCTCTCATTCAAAAGATCTGTATAAAGATTCAGTCTTTGCCTTTTACCTGACAAGTAATAAACCTATTGTCAAGTCAGGACAAAATTCTGTTGCCATGCTCTCAGCCCCTGCTTCCTGGGGTCATGGTGGTGGGTAATAAAAGAGAATATGATTAAAAACACATTCTAAAATTATTGTTAGGATTTTTCTTCTAAAGTACTTTCCTGAAAAGCCAGACACCTTACTAGCATCAGTCCAATTACAGGACCCAGAGGGAAGGGAAATTATAAGCAATAATTTTAGAAATAGCCCCAGGATGCACTTTGTGTGCCTCTGAGTCAGGAAAACCCCAAAGGGCATAAGTCTGGAATATAGTAGCTGGCTCATCCCCAGGCAGAGCTGCAGTCTCACTGAAAGCCTGACAGACACACTGCAACGCATATATCACAAAAGCATCACCAGTAGCACTTAGCCATTCAGGTCTGGTTCTCAAAAATACTTGATTTAGGAGAGAAAAACTGGCAAATATATTTGGGGATAAATAGGAAGTGTCATTGAGGCTCTGGTTCTGTATCTCCTTGGGATGATTTCTTTGTGATTATTGTTCAGTATTATGACCTTAACCCTGTTCCTTCAATATCCCAAAGAGAAATTTAAGTTCACAGAATGAGTAGTCCTGGGCACAACCAGACTTGCAGAGGCCACAAGATCACAACTATACATACATTTTTGTAGCTCTGGCTCCTGGAACAGCACTCATTAGTGAGGACTGTAGTGACTTTCATTATGAAAGGGGATATTGTTTAGTGAATGTTTTCTTTGATGCTACCAGGCAGGGCAAAGCATGCTTGTCTGTTTATGCTTATGCTTTCTGCTCTGTTTGACAAATCAATACTGGAAGAGTTTTCTTCCTCCATTTTAATTCTTAACTTTCCTTGCTCCATTGTGAAGTAGGATGGAGAAGAGAGAAAGAGGGACTTAGCTTCTGAGTTTTGGAACCATCTCTTGTAAATCTCAGCAGCCAGCCGGCAGCTGACATCTCCTAATGAGAATGAACCTTTGCTGCAAACAGCCAAGCTCCTTCTTCTGGGTTCTGCCACTGCCAGCATTCTGCTACAGAAAGACTCTCAGGGGCAAAAAATATGCTAGAAAATAGCAGCAGAAAGGGGAACCGTATTGGCTGCAAAGCTGTCAACCCAAATCAGATGTTAAATTCCCTCCTTGCTTTCAATTTAGCGGAAATAAGCTAAGGATTCAAAAATGTGACTTTTCATCAAATATGGTCCTATTTTTCACTCCCTGTATTAAAACGTGCCATTGTGTTAGTTGCTGTCTTGCTTTTAAGTTTCTGAAGTGAAAGAAAAATATGTTATTTTTAATAGACTAGAAATGTAACAGCACAAGAGTCATTTGCACCTGAAACTTCCTTCTTCTCCCTACCCTCAACACACCCTGTTCAAATCCACAAAGGTCTTTTTAACATTTAACACGTGAGAATTTTTTGTGTGGTCAAATTGTTTTTATATGGCACTAATAATTCTGTCTGCTCTTAAGGTTTCTACATACAAAAGCAGGACATATTCTTTATATGCCTTTTTTTTTGGTTGGTTGTTTTTTTCTAATTTTAGATTAATGAACAAAAGTCAGAGCTCCACAGGGGGCAAGGAGAGAAGTTGTCTGTATAGTTACATGCCTCTTGCTTCTTCCATGTATTGGGCTTCAGCACTGCAGAACTGGAAGCATGCAGCACGACTACCCAGACTTTCCATGATGTTTGGAGTTCTCCTTTGGCTTCAGCTGTGGGAAGCAGGCAACTTTCCTGGGAAATTCAGCTCACCTCCCTTTTTTCTCAAAGCAAATTACAAGTACTGCAGGGATCAGAGAGCAGCCTCTGACATGGGAGCACATCTCTCAGCTGGAGACTGAAGGCCAATAAAGAGTATAATTAACAAGCCCTTGTGACCTTTAACCTAATATTTGGTTGTCTTTGTGGGGAGTGTGTCAACCAAAAAGAGTCCACAAATTTTATATAAGTGCTTGGCTTTGGCAGTTCTGAGCAGACAGGTAGGCAGACATCTGATGTTTAAAATACATGATATATAAGAGACAGCCTCGTCTCTGTACACTCAGCATAGAGGGAGAAGCTGGCTGGAGGCCCTGTGTTCTCTCTATAAATTGCCAAAGGGAATGAAATTCAGAGTAAATGTTCTGACTTTTTGATTAAATCAATCTATTGCCACTACCCAATGCCGCTTGCGTTCTCTTTTATTGTAACATGTTACACAGCAGTAGTGGATTCCATAAATGATCTCTATAATCTTCTGGGCCTCTAGGTGAAGTAAGGATAGGCTGTCCTCATTATCTTTAAAATTTCCTACTATTTTTTTTGCTTCAATCAAATCTTCAATATCTTCTTAAATATCTTTTTTTGTTTAATTATTATTTACTGTATGAGAAGGTACAGGAATTCATTCTGGAGATGCTTATGTATTTGTGAATGATGCAGGTATAGAGTCAAGCTGAAGCGGATGCCTTTTTAAAATAAAATCACTGTACAGGGGACCTACCTGTGACAGAAGAAAGAGCAAAGAGAAGAGAGCAAGATTCCTATGTACTTTTACTCTTCTGTGCCCTTTTCTCTATTAATCAATTTTCCTGCTGGGGAACAGGCCATTGTTTAATTTAGCGATGCAGTCTACTAGCCCTGTTGTCAGGACCTGTGGACAACATTATAAATTAAAATTTCTGTTTGGGGAAATGGTGCAACAGGCCATAGGGTTGCTTCAGGCTCTTCAGGCACGGAAGGAAAATTGAGAAACTAAGTTATACTCAATCTTTCCCCTATCAAAGGAACATACAAATGTTCTTAAAATTGCCCTCGTAAGTATGTCACACTGAAAAACCAGTAATCAATCCTATATATATGTGGCCTGCAAATAGCATACACAGGCACTCAGAGCTGCTCAAGTCATCACTTCTTTGGAGGTCTCTGGAGTTGCACAGCCTGTCCACTTTCCTCATTCCCAAAGCATCAGTGAAAAATGCTCGATAAAGTTATAAGCCCATTTAGGCTGGAGGCAGACAGTCATCCTGGCCTCGTGCCCATCACAAAAGTAAATGAAAAACACTGCAGAAAATTCCTGGCCATAAAATACATACACACATACAAACACACACACACACACACACACACACACACTCTTGGAAGAGACAGATAGACCTTTCAGCCTGTCTTTATCAGTTCAGTAGTTCTAAAAAAAAAGCAGGCAAGACTCAGCATGAATAGCTGAACTCCCAGCTCCGAGACCTTGTGAAGCATTTGCACTGTGTACCTTAAGTGGATGGATATGCTGGGAAAAAAATATCTGCACATGGATCAGATGCCCACAGCCTGGCCTTTCCTGGAGGCACATCCTGAATGTCCAGCCAGTCACGGTGGTAGACAAATTCCACTGCTAATTCTCAAGAGTTAAAACTCGCATCAAACCAACTGTGAATTTTCCTGTTAAGGTGGGCTTGGTTTTGCCAAGAGGAGCGCTGTGCCATGGCTGCCCAGCTGGGGCACAGCTCTTGGTTGAGCACACTTGGACGAGGCTGTGAGCACAGCTCCTTAAGAAGTTCAGGTCAGGGGCAATGGGACAGCTCGGGCCAGCGTCACCTGAAGTGACAGTGATAGCCAAATGGTGTTGTGGCGGCAGCGTAGACCAAATAATAAACAACATTTACAAAAAGCTTAATAAAGCAGTTGGGCCCACAGGCAATGTGTAAGATAGCATTTGGCTGTTGCTCTTTTTAAGGAGATATATTTTAATGGTATTTTTATGTCATGCAGATATTGCAAATATGAATTGCTCACCAGTGAACACTCACCTTGCAAAGATTCCAGCACTAACTGGATCTTACTTTTCCACATAAAAGGAAATATATCACAGAAAAAATAAGACTATCTCCCACATGGTCAGGTTTTAGCAGAAATTAAAATCTTAAATATCTCCCATTTATTACTCTGTTAACTGGTGAAAGAAAAAAAGTCTGGAAAGATGCCAGTTAGCAACTGGTGTTCAGGAGAGTCAATGTCTTTTCTAGCTGGTTTTAAAGACAGATCTCTTTAAATGGGTAAATGTGCTCATGCAGGATTATCTTGAACAGGAGAAAAAATACATTATATCTTTATCATATTATAACTTAACATTTGTGAATGTTTTGGGGTCTCAGCCAGACTGGGGCTTTATTGCATAAGGCCAGGTGCAGATAGGGAGTCTATGAGCAGTCACAGGCTTTGCACTTTTAGTCTGAACATTTTTTTTCTCAAAACTATAGCTGCCGCACAGAGATTACTGCCTGAAAATCTCACTTTATTTTTAAAGGAGTATGTTTCTCACCCACAGTGCCTGGAAATGAAAGTTCTAAATGCTTCAGCACCAGAACACACATAAAAAGACTGTAAAATGAAATTGTCTGCTTTCATGGTGTTAAGTCAGTCCTGTGATTGATTGAGAAAGGAGAGGGTGTCAGGAAGGGAAGATGTTATTCAAGGTTTCTGAACGCTGGAGTTGGGCAGAACGGGAGGTCGTCGTGCTTCCTCCCCATTACAAAATTTAGCAATTTTAAGCAGACACCATTTTAATCAGACCATCTGCAGCCAGAATATTGGCCAGTTCTCTGACACTAGCATCTGTGGGCTGCTCTGTCATGACATAACAGAACACTGGAACCCAGGGATTTTCAGGGATGTTTCATATGCTAAAAAATGCAATTCACATACCCACATAATTGTGTGTTTCTGCTTCTGGTCTTTGTGACAGCTCTTTCTCCAACGTCCATCCTATGTTACTTTGGCTTGTGATGCAGTTTTGAGTTGCCACCCACTCAGAACTCACAATAGATCTAGGCAAAACGATAGCAGTTCACCATGAGGAACACTAACCCCCGTTTCCATTATAATCAAGACACAAATTAGCTTTCATTCACTCATAGTCACCTTCATTTCATCAGCTTGGTCTTTTGAGTGGAGAAACCATCCTGATACCAATGAATCACACAGTTCCTGATGCTTATTCTCTGAATAATTGCTACCACAGCATTTCTCAGGCATGATGAGATACTATTTCTTTCATGCTTTGAAGATGAGCCATATTGCTCTTTGCTGGACCTCTTACTTCACTATTCAGGCCCCACAGTTCAGAGAAAAACAGCTTCCATATGTTTTGCTTTCTGACAGACTCCTTTGGCCACTGCTCAAAAACATTTGAGTTATAGCCAGGCACCAAGCCAGGATGGCCTTCAGGTCAGCTGGTATGGACTCTCCATGACTAAGTCAGAGCTGGAGGAGGCTCTTGAGGTTGAAAAGTTATTTTTCACATAAATCCCCTTGTGAGGCTTATCTTGGACTTAAACTTTGCTATCTGAGCAACAAGGTTAATCTAGTAAATTGGGCTTGAAAAGACAAGGTTTAGGTAAATGAAAGGACATAGAAAGCTACAGCTAACAAATGAAATAGAAAAGATAAAATGCATGATGTGTTCTTTTGGAACTTGTAGGTAATTTTTTTGAAAGGAGAGAAATTTTTGAAAGTTTTTAAGATTTTGCTTCGTTTCTCTTTCAAAGAAAACAGAATCATAGTTTATATTTCTAACAAGATCACTTTTGGAGCCTTTCAGATTTCTGACACCTTCTTCCGTGTTTTTGTTTGCTCCTTGTTTGTCTGCTGTGTGGGTGGGTTGTTTGGGTTTTTTTCCCCTCTTTGTCTTTATGCTGTATTTATCTGATTTTTCACACATCTTTCTACATTTTCTTCTGGGCCGGAAAGCTGCCTGTTGATATCACCAGCCAGTTTCTCAAATACTGACCTGAGACTCTGTTTTTCAGGGTTCTTTTAGGGTTCTTCATGAGACCAGGACACTGCACAGAGCACGAGGCAAGTGTGGAGCTGGAGGTGGGAACGCCTCTGTTTGCATGTCAGAGTGAAAACTGGGAACACCCAATACCTGCGGAGACAAAGACGGACTGGAAAATATTCTAGTCATGTCCATTTGTCCTGGGTTCCTGTTTGTTCTCCACCACTACATTAACCACATTTTTCCTTATTATCTTTTTGGATTAGCAAAGCAAGTTAAATATTGATCAGCGGACCTGCGTTTTCACTCTCCTTATGCTGGTAGAACCAGAGTTGCAGTGGCCAAGAGTACTATCTATCTATTCTATCACCTAATTCATGTAGTTTGGTTTAATGAACTTTAGGAATGGCATACTAGATCCTTCCCTGTGTCATGTCATTGGTGTTAGATCAGTTTAATGAAAACCCATGAGAAGAAGGGCACAACAGAGCATTCCTTCCTCTGGTATTCACTCTCTCTGCTTCCACTGAGCAGTTTAGGAACTTCCTGCACTGGAGACTGAGCTCAGTTTAATAGCCACTGACAAAAGGAAGCTAGATCACTGCTGGGCAAGCAGAAGCCCCCTGGGTTTCAGCACACTTAGGTGCATGCTTAGCTCACACCAAGGGTGGAACCTGCTCTGCTTGTTTGTGAAATGACCTAGGGATCTGCAGAGGTCCTCTCTCTCTAATCCATCACCTGGTGTCAAAGTGGGATTGCATCCCCTCTGCCACTGCACACCCAGGCCAGCTGGTGAGTCATTCCTGTTTGCTCTCACACCAACAGCATTTTCCCCTTTCATGGGGCAAGGAGTGGCTGTTTGGTTTCTTAGCAGCAGGGGCGAGTAAAAAGGGGAGCTGCATGTAAAGAAAGGCGCTTATTGTCACTTCTGTTTGCACTGAAAAATTTGAAAGCAATGCAAACAGGGACATCAAATATGAGCCACATCTCAAATATGGTCTCAAGTCTGACAAGTGTGAGAGAGAGATGACCTCTACCTTGCTGGATGTTAGCGTTGCTAATAGGCCTAACATAACATCTCCAGTTGTGCAGAGACATCATGATGGATGGTAAATTTTCTAGTCACAAAGTTCTTTTTTTTCTTTGCAATTTGAAACGCTGTGTCATTTAATCCCTGATTAACCCAGTGTTTGTCCAATGCGTGCCAAACTGTACATCATGGATGCTTTTACTTTTTCCTAAAGAAACCGTAAAAGACATATGAGACGCAAGCAAGAACATAAATAATCCAAAACTTAGAAGACAAAGTCCTTCACTCTGAAGACATGCCAGATAAATATTAGAAGGTGGCTATATCACTATATACCATGTAACTTCCACAGAAGCAGAACAACAGAAAGGCTGAATCCTGGTGAAGTTACAGTGGGACAGGAGAAATAATCAAGAAATGTCAGCAGGAAAATTAATCTCTGTAAAACTCCAGATGTACGCTAAGAATCAAAGAAAATATCAGGAGACAGACCATCTGTAAAAGATATAAGAAATGAAAAATGGAATAATCTCAAAAGGATGGTGGTCTAAGTTTACATGATTTGTACTTAGTTGCTTCAGTGACTGTAGCACTGGTCACAGGGCTCTTCAGTCATGTAGTGGGGGTGAGCAGGTGCTTTCAAAGCACAGCGAATATACATGAAGACCTGCTGTTTTGCTTGTCTTAAATAAGTAAAGACTTGAGAAAGCAGACTTTGGCTAGGTTTGCTCTGTCCCTCATACGTCTCTGCCAAGCAGAGCCTCTGGTTCTTTGTGTCAGGATGCTTGAAGGATGCTGCTCATTCTCTTAGCAGGATTAAGGTGCTGAGCATTGCCTGGCATTGTTTTCCTCAGAGGACTATGATCCTACAAAATGTCCATCTCATGATTTTGAAGAAGAAGCCTCTGAAATGATTAATTAATTGGGAATGGGTCTCAGACCTCTTCACTCACAAGACCATCTTCTATGTCAGCAAAGTAATTAAGTTTAAAAAAGGAGTGCACTAAATAGTAAGGCAGGGGTAAAAGCAATATAGAGAATCTGTTTAATTGAAGATAAACAGATCCAAGACAAGGGTCCTCTTTTGAACTAGAGAGACTTTTGAAAATTATATAGATACTCAATTCTTCAGATATTTCTGAAATTCTTGTTGTAGAACTGATGTGCTTTCAGACAACACTGAAATGCCACAACATCCCTTTTCGGTTTTGGTGGAAATCTTTATTTTGCAACTTCTGTGTTTAGGTGACCAGATGTAAAGAGGCACAAAGAACAGTTTCCTTTGAAAACTTCTCAGTTTTACTTAAGATAAGCAGATACAGCTGTGTCCAAGTTTTCAGTATAATTTTTACTTTTCTTTATTTACTACAGGAAATTCCTTGAATATTTTAAAACACTGAAGTTATCTAACTGCAAAGAGCAACTCTCATTGGCTACTGGCAGGATTTTAAGAGTCTGTGCTTCATGTTTCCATAGCTCAACCAGAACTCCACTCATATTCAAATCGTGGTCAATGAGCAAAGTCAGTTCTTTAAAGCAGACAAATGGAGGCTTCTCATCCTAGACTTCCTTTACCTCAGTCTTGGGGGGACACTTGGCCAGCTATTCCTGAGTTGCATGAAATGCCTCGGCAATTTGGACATGTCTGTCACAGAATGTTAGGAAATCCTGACATACGCAGGCTGCCACTTAAGTGTAGAAGAAAGCTGCACATTGCTGACATCACATGGGAAAAATGAGGGTGAATCTGCAAGCCACCATTCTCTTTTGGGGCATTCTAGGAGTGCTCCCACGTATCTCAAAATGAACAGATATGCACTGCAGCCATGGGGGCTGCTCACAATCTGCCAGCAATGCACCTCCTCCAGTCACATGCAGGGCTGCAGCGAATGCAGCAGATGTGCCTGGGCTTGTTTGTTGTTATGGCCGAGTGCTGTGGGGTCAGAGAGGGAGCTGGCAAACTGCAGAGACATTTAAATCTGTTTTGGGTCTTGTGTTTGTTCATGTTTTACTTGGGCATGCTCAGAGAGTTCTCCCCTCTTTCTGCAACAAGGGCCTCGATTTATAACAACATAGAAAGGCAATCATCTAGACTTGCCCCAGTTGGATTACACACTATGGAAAATGTGTTTAATTATGAAAAATTAAAGACAAGGAGGATGTGTTTAGACTAAGAATGTAGACAGTTTCTTGGCTAGAAGCAAAGCTGAACAAAAACGGGTAAGAGTTCTAGAACAATTGTGAAGGATTTATTTACATTTTTTAAAAATCTACACATGTTTTCACTTAAAGCTCTTGGGAGGGTCATTTCAAAGACTAGGACTCCTGGCTGTTTGCCTTCATCTTTGCCTCCATTCCCCCTGCTTGCAACTTGAACATTAATATAGAGACCATGGTGAAAGAAAATGCATGTCAGGTGTGACATATCAAGTGACACAAAAGTTCAGTCACAAGAAACAAATTCTAAATTGATCGAGTATTGTGAGGCCTTTTAGTAACCCTTTTTGGTGTATTTTGCAAAGTTCACGCCACAGGCATTTTCCAGAGAGTTTTTAGTCTTGCTGCCAATGAGATGTAAAATGCATAATCATAAGTTGTATTCTTTCTATCACAAAATAAAAAGAAATAATCCAACCTTTTTTTCCACAATAATTTTTCTTTAAGGCCTTTGGTTTTGGTTTTGTTTGTTTGGTGTGGGGTTTTTTTTGGTTGTTTGTTTTTTTTTTGTTTGTTTGGTGTTTTTTGGTTCTGCTTTCTTTACTATACCTTCAAAGTGGGTTACACTTAATCTCCTCTGTAAAGCCTCAGTAATCCTTACCCTACCTTCCTGGAACACGGAAATCCAGCAGTATAGTTGGTCTGCAGGGCCATTAGAGCTATTCATCACAAACGACTCAGCACAGTTTAAACAAGAAAAGAGAACAGATATACATGCCATCCTCACTCTGATTAAATGTCGGCTGCCCTAACTTTCTGTCTCAGTAATGTAGGCCCCATGACCAATTTTCACAATAACACAGGAAAAAAAAGTTAGCAGGAGAGAAAACTACAGCAAGGGAAGGGCATGCTCTGGATTTCTTCAGCCAAATCTTCCTCCTTTGGGAGGCATGATGCTCATGTCATAGAGCTCTCACTCAGGCTGCAGCTTACCCGTGGAGCAGAGGCAGGGATCACCCTACCTGTAGTTTACCTTCCCTAAAGAGCTGTTATTACTACAGAGACACCTTAGGCTCTGAATGTAAAGGTCAGAGCTCTTATCCATAGCTGGGAGTCTGGACTGCAGGGCAAGGTAGCTGGAAGCTGATTATTGTCTGAGAGCTCTGTGATAGCCAGAGGAAGAACAACCAGGAGGAAGGGGAAGGGGACATTGCCACATGTGTGATTTTGACACTGTGAACTTCAGAAAAAAAAAAAAAAAAGGCGGAAAAAACTCAAAAAGAGTTTTAAACTCCTTTTTGAACATTTTGAAAATTCTGTGCTAGGATAACATTGTGTATCAAAAACAAATTCGAACTTTCCTGAGCACCCCTTGCTGCTTGGCACATGGTATGTGCAGACTCAAGATGGCCAAAGAGAGTTTCACTTGAATTTCAAACACGACAGCAGGATTCTCAAAGACATGGTAAAAACAGACATTTTGAGCTTCTAGTCATTATGAGATCTCAGAAGATTTGGGGCATCTTTTTAAGTAGCAGACCTTCACCTCTGTACTTATGCACCTGTAGCAGCGGCAGGAGACAATAGTAAGCAGAACTAGGACAGTGGTTTTGGTGATGATCATAGTAAATACAGATATCTTTGATAACTAAATTCTACACTTCAAACCCCATGGAGTCACGTAGCTCAGCCACCCTCAGCTCAAGGATGACTTTTACCAACAGTGGATTTAGTACTGCATTGTACCACTCAGTGCCATTGGAGTTTCCCCTTTAAGAATAAGGGAGGGTCACACCTGTAATTGCTAAGGAGAAATAATGGCAATATGAAGTACCATCACAGTGCTGGTTTTGTCAGGCACCTAGATGATCCCAGCCTGTGAACTTCCTGTCCCACCTCCCGGAATGTATGGCTCTGAGACACAAAGCAGGAAGTGAATTTCGAAACAGGCAGGTAATCGCTTGGCAGGGACTTCTCTTGGCTTAAGCTTTGAGCCAGAAAATGGACATTTTCATGATAGTGGCATACAGACAGAGGATTCCTTGAGGGAAATAAATCTTGTTCTCAATCTCTTTACAGGTGACAACCCCATCTGCTTTTTGCTTCATGCACCACATGCTTATATCAATAGTATCTTCAGAAACTAAAAATTTAACCTAAAAATGGATTCCTAGATATGAGAGGAGGAAAAGCAAAAAGTCCACCATTAAATAACGAATTAACTGCTTATAAACTGCATCACAGCAAACATTAATGTTCATGATTTGATGCCATGCCAAAAATGGAAATATAAAGAACATTTTTAATTTTGGGAACTGAAGAAAAGAAACAGGAATGATTCCACTGGAAAAATGTAGTATTATTGTTTTCATCCTTGCTTGCTTTGTACTAGACAGGAATCCATTAACATCAAGTAAGGCCTATTTCTAATCCCCTTGCTAAGCCCCAACCCTCGACCCAGGAGGATTTGTATTGAAGCAGAAACATGTCAATCACTTCGGCCAATTAAGCACAATAATAAACATCAAGCAAGGAAAGAAAGGTGGGCGGTATTGCCAGGATAAGGAGAGCAGTGTCTACACATTTTGAAAGCTTGTCTAGATTATGAGGTTAGCTCAAAGAAAAATCATCTACAGCTTGTCTCCTAGGTCCAGGGGATATTCCTGATCTATAGCTTATTCATTTCCTGTGCTGATGACACATGCGTTCAGTATGTGGCAAATGGTAACAGGATTACATTTCACACATATTTCCCTGAGTTTTTGTTTCCTGAGTACTCCCCATGCTTCTGTAGTATGCTTCAGGCTAACAGCAATTCAAATGATCACTGGGTTTATCTGGGAGCTTGTGAAATAAATCAAGTGCTATTTGCATGTAGCAAGCTTACTAGATATGCTGGTAACAACGGTCTCAGTGATGGTCTCAGCTGACAAGGAGGTAGCTAAGAAATTTCTGTTTGATTTTTAGCTGTTCTCTAAGCTTATCTTGTAAATGGTAACACTTTTTTTTTTTTATTTTGGCATCTAAAGGAACAATGTCACTGATTTGCAGAGGGCATCAAAAGTTCTACTGAATTTTTATTGTTTTTACTGATGGCCTACTTTTCCTGCCTCTGCCTGCTCAGTGACCCTTCCACATTAATTGAGTGGACCTGCAGCAGGGATTTATACCAAGCTCTACAGGTAAAGCAAATGACAAGAAAAAGTGCAAATTACCTCTGAAGGCAATGTACATAACACCCTAAAATGTACAGGCTTATGTTACCATGCAGTTAGGAAAGCAAAGGTGAATTCTGAATAAATTTAGTGGCCATAAAATGTAAAACCATCCTGGGATTAGCTGAAGACCTAGGCTATCTCTCTCCTAGCAGTAGCACAGCTCTGAGATGATCAGAATTCCAGGCAGAAAAGCCCATGTACAGTGTGAACACACCCGTGATGTCTCTTGGGGGTCAGAAAGAAAGTGGGAGAAGATGGGGGAAGTCTGGCTTGCTGCCAGCTCACATTTTCATTTTGAACAAATATGTGTAAAGAGTTTAGATGGAGTCCCTGAAGACACTGTTTATCTGCTTAGCTTCAAAGAAAGCCGCCACAGGAGGGCTGTGATGAAATGTGGTGCAATTATCCCTTTCAAAGAAAAAAAAATATATATATATGTATCTATATATATAATGTTTTCCTGCTGGAAAAGACTGATGGATAGGTGAGTATGGGCCTGAAAAGTCGTTTTATTGAAGTACAATAAGGCATTTATAGTTTCCATGTAGAGGGACTCTGATCTCTCTGCTTTCTAACCATGATTGGTAGGTGGAGGAGCCATTTCATTTGAGAAGTTGGATCTGTAGTCTCCCAGCCATAGATCTTGACATATGTTTATTCAGACTGGTTGTAGGCTAGCTCCCATCCATGAATTATGCTTTTATTTTCCTTTTATCATTCCCTTTGATTGAAACGGTGTCTGTAAACACCATATCACCCAAACACTGAGATGGTGGAAAACAGGTTAGGAAAACTATGCAGGCAAATCCCTCTCGTTCTCTGCCTGTCTCCCCAGAAAAACAGCCCATTTCTGGTTATTCATCCTAAACATCCACATGTTTAAGTTAGTGGCTGGCAGGTACTAAATAATCAGAGGAACAAGAAAGACTTTTGGGGATACCAAGTCCATCCTGCAGGATGAAAAATACTGTTGTGCTTTGTGATGGTCACAAACGTCTGAGATTTTTTGAGCTCCACAAAAGGTGATCTTCATAGCTCACACAATACCAAATGAAGCGGATTATACTCAGAAAGGATTTATTTATTTTTAACCTTTCTAGCTGTACCACCAGTGATGCTGACATTATGACATTAACTTACTCTTCACATTTTCATACTGACTATATATGCACCCTTTGCATAGCTGTTCAATCTAATCTACATTTGCTTCCAGCCTTTTTCTCCCCCCTTCTATCTTGATCTAGCAGGCAAACCAGTGAGGCTGCTCTTTAGATACAGAGTCTTTGGAGATTAGCATGACTGAAGAAAAGATTGTATTAAAAGGGAGGGGAGAATCCTTGCACTTTTACAGTGAAGTACTGCCAAGGAGCGAGCAGAAATAGTCCAGGAAACCTTGGGATTTGCCTACACTGCACCGGGCAGTCACACTGACTTTTGAGTAGGTTTCACCTGAGCTGGCTAATAATGCTGAAGGTTTTGCACCCTGCACTTAACCTGGGCTGCACAAGCTAAGAAAGGATGCTAAGGATGTTCACAGCAGCTGAGGTAACCATCAGCAAGGCTGCTGCTGCTGGCAGCAAAAATAGCCAGTTTGAGTTACTTGGCATGCACCACCACAGAGTTCCCACAGGCAGACAGGGACACGGCCAGCACTTAACTCCTTAAGGAAAACAGCACAACCCCCCCACCAGCTTATTGTAGGTGGATGGGCTATGTACAGTTCAGCCTGGGAAGGGTTTTTGTTCTCTTCATCCAGACAATCCAGAGCCAGAGTTAAAATCCACCATTACTGTCTGAGGAAGCAAAGTCTTTCCTTTTGGTTCAGACAAAAGCAAGAGCCTCAGCTTTCCAAGTTATGAGCCCGCTAACCTTTGGCTGTACAAATATGTACTTAGCATGCACCTGTTAACATAAAATTCACTCAGGGCCTTAATCAAAGGCCACTGTAATCAGTGTAAAGAATAAGAGCAAAGTAAGCGGGTCTTCATCTTCTAGGGATTTTTCGGGGGAAGTTGGGGTCCTTTTTATTTAAGGTCAACGTGAAATATGTTTTACTTAAGTTGAACCAACTTCTCTAGCTAGGAAATAACAAAGTTGTCATCAAAACCAGCTACTTTTGACTCACCACCTAAAATGATCAGTCATCCACCTAGAGCCTTCTCAAGTGGCTGAAGCTGCATTTTGGCTGAGGCTACAGATGGCCTTAAAAAGATGTCTAATCTTGGAGTCAAAAGTCTTAACTAAATATCTACCTTCTAGTGGTACAGCCACAGAAGAGTCCTGATACACACTCAGCATCCATGTGGGAAAGGTTTCCTGATGTACCAGGAAAATGCCTAGCACGACAGCCATTGATGCAGACCGAGGCCTCACCCCTGAGTTCTCACTCAGTGCCAGTGGATGCATTTCCTGGTTTGGATCCAGAGAACAACAGTGAAAGGGAGCGGACATGTGGAAGTACAGCCCCTGCACCTTTAGGGGACAAGCTCCAGCTGACAGGGTTGATGAGCTTGGGAGCACTCTCTGGCTTCACTAGGCATCCAGATGTGGAAACATCGTGGCTTTCTGACTGCCTGCAGACCAAAGCTCCCCCCACAGGAAACCAGAAGTTATGAGGTATATGGCACACACTGATCTGACACCCAAACACCTGCAGGCAGGAAATGCCCAAGATGCACAATATGGATAGAAGGTGAGGAGATCTTTGTTTCTCAGCCTTGACATGCTGGCCCAAGCCCCAAAAGGCAGAGAAAATTAACTCTGTTTCTGATGCTTTATACTTTTTTTTGTTAATTCCAAACTTTCATCATGAGTAAAGGTCCGCTCTTCTCCCAGCTCATTCTATAACTCTTCTCTTATGCTGCACAATTGGATAGAGTTTGGTGGTTTGGTGGTTCAATTTCTAATTGAACAATTTTCTAATTGTTACCTCTGTGAGGCAATAGCTCAGAAGCCAGGATGTTTTCTTGTGTTGCACTGGCAAGAATTACTTATATAAAATTATCCATGATTTTTCCTTCCAGAGATGTGCCCTGAACATGTATGGACTAAAAAGCAAGTAAAAATGCCTCTGAAATTAGATAATTAGAGATTTGGGAGAAAGGTGTAGAGAATATATAACTGAGGATGTATTCTTAACATTATCTTTCATAATTTGAACAAGATAAAGATGTCTGTGTTGCTTCATACACTGGATACCCTCCACTATCACCCAGTACTGTTATCCAAGTACCCAACATACTCTCACCCAGTATCCATATCCTCTCAAGGGGATGTATGTATGAAAGCATGGTAAAATGGTTCTTATCTGAGAGCAGGATACTAGTTATGCTCCTACTGATATACAGCATTATTCTGGAGTCTGTACTAATTAGATTGGCAAATTCAAGTTTTTCAGTCTTAGCTGCCTGATACTTTGCAGTATCAAAGTTCTGGTGTTCACAGCTCAGCATTTACTGCAGCTGTTGATGACTCTGGACTACCCATATTCCCCTAAACACATCTACACCCATAAACACAGATTAGATTCCCAAAGAGGTAATACTTTTCTGACCAGAACATCATGAACTAGTACTTGTTAACACAAGCTCTGCTAGCTTCCCAGACCAATACCAGTAAGTCAGGCCCATTTCCCACTGCACAGGGCCCACCCCTTTCCCCTCCTCTGGTACTCTCACCTCCCTCCTGTGCAGTAAAATTGAGATGTCCCAATCCTCAGAACATACCCATGTTTTCATTGATGCACCACCTCTCTCTGTTACTACTCCATCACGAACAAGAAGTGCAGCCACTTAGGAATCTAGTGTAACCTTTCAGCATTACTGAGCTCAAGAATAGGCAGCTGCCTTCTTCCACCCCATTATAGGAGTCTCAAATACAAGCAAGAATTATCCTCTGGAAATGCCCACATTTTTTGCCTTGATAAGTGTGGGCTATGTGCCATGTTTCTGGGTTTCTGAAGCTCAAGGAAGTAGACTGCATCCTTTGATATTATGATTTAAAGATTAAATGTAAGGGCACTGACTATTGTTAGTCTGTAAAACTGTCCAAGAAACCTTCAGTGTGTTCTTAAGATACATTTTCACATCTGAATGCTCTATGTTATTTTGCTCTTTTATACCCAATTATGCATAAACCAATGTCATTGGTGCCTTAGCACATGACTTTTCCCTAGTAGATTAATATGGGTTTCTTTTAATAATTGAAAAATATTTAATTTAATGAGTACTTCATTTGCAGTGATAACTTCCTTTATCTATTCTGTAAGTCATCCAAACAAGCTCTTTTGTCATAGAGCTTCTTTTTTTTTTCCAAAAAGATTCATATGAATTTTGATTTCTGCCCCATCTGCCTCTGGAAGCAATCCACAGACAGATATTTATATTTGGAAACTGGCTTGAGCTGTCTAGTGAATATTTCATGGCACCCACAAGACAACAGCTTCTGAAAGTCATTGGCATTGCTAGACACTGAGTGTATGATTTTTTTTTGGTGAGAGACAGATGAGTAAATGGTGATCAAGAAAGCTCAGAGAAATTTAAAAACAAAACTTGGAAGAAAAATAGTTAATTGCTAGAGGGAACAGTCTGGTATCAATCAGTATTAATGGGTATATTATCTTTGCAGAACCTTTTTTATCATATATTCCAGCTGGTGGTTCTCCAATATTTTTGAATTTTTTTTTTTTTCTAAGATGTAATTCTTCAGAGGAATGGGCAAACACTACAGCTGAGGGTATGTCTTTCAAAAACTACTTGCAGAACAGGACATGCTGACAATGCATGAAAACCACACCCGGACATCAACCAGGGACCACTCTTTCCTACACCTCTGGAAATGAAGCACGAGATAAATAGACCTTGTTCAGACACATGATACTGATCATACACTTCTAGCAACATTCAAATAAATTAATACAGAGCAAGAAACTCATTGAGCTCCTTCCAGCTGATGCCCATGTTCCACCAGAATCACTTTGCCACGTAGTATCCACATTAAGTGTGACTGATGTTTGCCTTTACAGCAATGAAAAATAAATATTTTTAAATAGGCTTTTGTTAGCTCTTGCAGCCATGCAGATAGGAGCATACAAAATACTGGATGGTTCTACAAAGGTCAGAAGCTCCCTTTTTTGGCTTTATCTTGTAATTGAAGAACTAGGAGGAAATAAAAAAGGTAATAACTGTCAGACTGATAAAAGGGAAAATTCTTATATTTGCTGACCTCTGCAAAACTGAGGAAAAGAAAAAAGGTACAGAAAGGACTTAGTCATATCTAAAAATAATAAAAAATACCCATTTATAATAAAAATATTTATTATAGAAAGAATAAAAAATAATGTCATATTACAGAATGATTTTCTAAAGAAAATCCTTTTTCCTGCGTTAGGCCCTAAGCAAATTCCAGCTGGCCTGGGTTACAGACAAATTTCCGTCAAAGCCCATAGATTGTGGATTTATTTATAAGTGTTGTAACTTTCAGCGAATGCTCTGATGCTAGCTGCTATTGAGCACCCCAAAAATATACTCATTGTTTTGGAACAAATATGAAAATATTTGGAGTGGAATCTTTGCCATGCTTTCGCTATAGACCTTTATGTCTGAGGCAGTTCTGTAAACAGCCCTGACAAAATGTTCACTAGAAAACAAAAAGTGCCTGATTTGCTGCATGTTTATTGAACACATTTACACACAACCAGGCTCTAATTCTAGATTCTGCAGTAGATGGGATATTGTAAGTGTTAATGGTGGAGGTTAATAAGCTAACATGCAAGAAACATTTTCTTCAGCTCTTTGGGTTCAGAATCACAATTCCCAGAAATGGTGGGAAAGGGCCTTAATGGGCTAACAGGATTTTCAGCTCCATATCCTTTTAGTTTTTTACAGCTGGTGAAGACAGCCTAAAAGAACAATCTGTGGGAGGTTTGTGTTGTGTCTGTTTCTTCCAAAATTTGGAAAACTTCAGTTTGCAGCATCTTTCACCAGAGGGAACAATGCCAGAGTTTAAACAACGTGGAAACATTTTACTGGGATCCTTACTCATATTCTTACCTATGACTCCCATCTTGCAGTTCCTAGCTACATGGATACTTGCATTTTTCATGTATTACTCAGACTTCATACCTTATGAATATGAACAAGATATTGGCAAAACCTCACATCTCCTAAGATAAAATTCAAGTGTTTCCTTAAAGAAAAAAAACCCCTGCATTCCAACTTTTAAGTCTTGAATTTCTTTGTGTGCTTCCAACGGACTATTTATTTTACTGTCATACGGATAACAAGTCAAGCAGAAAAGATCCCCCAGCTAGGAAATGATGGCAAAATTTTGAAGGTATTAAAGTATGCTGAAACCCACATTATTGTGCTAAGACTGAAAAACTAGTCTATGCCTTCAATCCCAGAGCAGTACGGACGTGCACAGGCTCATACTACACACAAGGATAGGTTGTATTAATGCCACAATGAATGCTTTGTGTTCAGAAACTTGCAAAAGCAGCACCTGTGTTGTTAATCATATCCAGACACCTCCAGTCCCTTCCAGCTATACCTATGGGCTCTGTGATGTCCAAACTAGGGACCTTGTATGTGCACAGGGGGAGTTCTACACCACAGAACAGAGTCTGAGATATGCAGAAGATTGAGCAGGAAACCTTTTCAGACAACAAGGGAAAGCTAAGGTGCATCTTAAATCTCAGTGCTTCCTGAGACTTATGTGTGATTTCATTCATGATTTACAGCTCTTAACTCTTGGTCGTGAAGATCATAATTTTTCTCTCTTGTAGTCAAGGAGGACAGACAGGATGGCCTGTAGTGAAGGACTTGTCATGCTGGGAGTTTAAAGAGCAGTTCCCACATTACAGACTGGCAGGAGGGTTAAACAGAGGAATGTCGCACACGTATATCTACCAGGGCACAGCTGTAGGGTAGGTGACAAACTCTGCAGCACTGTCAAAAGAGGTGTACTTGTGCCTGTGGCCAGAAGTAAAACGCTGTGTCACGTTAATGTCAGGTAATTCTGGGGCTTTGTTGTAGAGAAAGCCTCTCAGTTGATCCCACCCTTCACACAAGTGGTTCTGGCAGAAAGACCTTTGACATGCAAGAAGCCTTTAAAGCTGTCAGCTGAGAGAAATACCCTACTGCCTTACCGAAAATTCAAGGGTCTGGCTGTTGCTAATGGTTATTCAGAGGTTAGGTAGCAGAGAGCTACAAGGGCAAGGGCGGGGAAAAGGTCCTTTAGAAACAGAGACTGACAGTGCTGAGCATGGACTCTGCTCCACAGTGTGCTGACCCCCATGCACAGACCCGTGCAGGAATGCAATCACAGCTGTGCACTCTCCATTTCTGGGCTTCTCAGGTAGGCTAGGCAAAGTGTACAAATCAAGCTGTAGGCAGAGGATGTCTATTAAAATCTTCCACATGGAAGAATCATAATTACCTTTTACACACATGAGCAGGGGCTTGGAGAGACGGGTGCTTTCTCTCAAGGCTTTTAGTTTAACAAAGGATGTGTCTGGAGGATAGTGAGTGAATGATAAAAACTGAGAAGGGAGAAACATGCACTCCTTGGCTGGGAAGTTATCAAACCTGTAGAGCCTAGGGGCTCTCTTCAGATGCATGAGCAGCTCCTGCTGAAAACAAGGGAAATGGTGTGTCAGTGTCTGTGAACAGAAGTTGATCCTGGCCCCAGGTACTTTGGAAAGAAGTGTTTTCTTGCCTCTCTCTAAAGAGAAGGTACTTCATTCCTCTTTCAAAAGCAAAAAGTAAACATCATCAAACATGTTATTACAGATAGCCTTGGTGCAGTCTCCCCACCCTGTAGCTTTCCTCTCCCTATGTCCTGGCTATTTAAAGAGAAAGTTAGATGTAATACACAACTTCAAAGTAACCTTATATGGCAATTTTGCAGCAACAGTAAAAAGTGATCACTTTCCCTGTCAGGAAGCCAAACAACACTTCTGCAGTACTTTTTGCGCTGACTTCCAATCTTACAAACATTTGGTCAAAAAGCATGTTTCTGTTAGTCTTCTTTCCAGCTATGATGTCTGCAGTTTACAACACCTTTTTTTGAGTGAAAAACAGACAAAAGCCATCCCTGATTAAAAAAGGAACAATGAGAAAATCCCAGTGAAGGGATCCAAGCCAATTTTTGCAGCATGTCAAGGCTAATTCAGGTCCTGCAGATTCGAAGCAGGCAACGTGTGCTCTACATGCTTAGTACAGGGCAAGGTGAGTGAGAATAAACTGACTGGGCCCAAAACGCTCTCAAAGGTTCCACTGACATCTTCATTGTACTCAGGCATGGAAATGTGGCCTTCCTTCATTGCCTTGGCTCTGGCATGATGCCATGGTGGGAGAAGGAGAGCAGTGACACCACTGTGTGTTAGGAAAGGAGCCCAGTGCAAACCAAAGCACTAAGCAGGATGCCAATCCATTGAAGGGACACTTACATAAGGACAAAAGTATTTTTTTTAACTCAGATGCTTCTTGCCTTATGAAAAGAACATCTTAGTCACAAAACCTTCCTGCCAAGCAGTTGCAGGCATTCTCTCTTTGCAGGGTACCAGAGAAATGAGAGATAGCAGAACTACGCCCCAGAAGTTGGTGTGCAGCCCTAAACAGCCAGCTTTTATTCATGGACTTCATTTTCGTCCTGAAGAAAGGTTACACATCAATTACTGTATACAGTGCACTTCATTGAGAGATTACTGAACACTATCAATGAGGCTATAATAGAAGTCTGTACCACAACAGGAAAATCCAGCAGTTTGACTAAACTGATGGATGCATCATCCGTTCCCAATATCCTGACTGCTATTAGAAATGAAAATGTCCCTTCCTTTAACTTCTTTGGACATCTCATCTGTTCTTCTGGGTGAATGAACCATTAAATGTCAGTCTGTAGACGTATCATTTTGGGGAGGGTGAGTAATAAGCTAAATTGTTCCTATCTGAGTGAGACACACAAATCCGAACACGGGCACATCAATAAATGGCTCAGCAGTCATAAGGACCGAGCAGCTGTAATGCTTCTTGACATTGCAGGGTGCAGCTCTTCCAAAATCTCCGAGGGGGTTAACTGTTCAAGGATGGAACATACCTTGGTATGGGATTGTTGGCAGAAGGATTGAAAGTGACCTTGATTTTCTGAACTAAGTGTTGGTAAAGGGAGGGTGCTTTACTGAGTTTCACAATAGGCCCTCCTGGACTCTTATACCTTCAAATCCCTGCAAACTGCAGATGGGGAGTTTTTTCTGGCAGGGGGTCCTGTCAGGACAGGATGAATTAAGGGAACAAAGACCTCCTGTCTGACTGCTCTGCACAAAGTGGCTGGAGTGGAAAGAACTACAATATTTTTATCCTTCAACAAGTGATGCAAATGTGAGGAGGGTGCATTAGGATTCCTGGGGCATTTTGAATTATATCAGAAGAAACTGTTTAACCTCAAGAGGTTGACATTTAATAACTAGGTTAGAACCTGCTGTTATCAGACTTGTCAGTCTTCTACCACCAAAGAAATATTAAATATCTGTAGAGGCCACAAACTGGGGGAAAAAAAGTCATGCCTCAAACATTGGGTAAAGAAATGTATAAGGAAAATATTTCCGGAAGTATCCTTGGATACTTTAAAACTGAAGGTTTTATAAATAAAGGTTGATACCTAAAAATGAATGCCTAGTGGGATTAAAAATATCTACTGGAGCTTTTGTAGGTGATGCAAGGTATGGGTTTTGAAAGCTCTTTTTCAGACTAGTCCAAAGTTATTTACACATCTTGAAGATTTTTGGCCTTAAGCAGCTAACTCCTTTTTCTCATCTAAATTCACTCAAGTCCCTGGGCATCTAAGGGAAGCTCAGTCTTCTATATAAGTAAGGTGCCTTAAAAAAATTGCAGCAATTGCTTTTGCTCTGACATGGTTTGAAAGCAAATGTAAATCACTGTACACTAACATTGAACTAATAGAAAGGAAAGCAGCAGCATGCAGGAAAATGTTGTGGTTAGAGTGTTTACAGGAGTCTTCAGTATACATGCAGAACAGTCAGAGGTAGATTAAGGGTTAAAACAGAAACTGGTGTACAAAAATCACAGAGCTGGATGAGGAAGCACTTGAAAAATAGACACAAAAATAACGCTTGCACCACAGCTCAGACCAAATTAAAGCCGACCGGCAGAACATTTGGTCTGGAGATGGTGTGCTAGCAGCTGAGTGGCAGCATGTCTCCCAGCCTGACAGGCAGTCAGGAGCAGATACGTCTCAGGCTGGCTTGGAGGCTCTCCTGCTCAGCCTGGCTGGCTGGGGGATTCCTGCTCTGCTTGCAGCCTGCAGTGGGGCTGTGCTGTGTGCTCCTGATCTCAGACAAGGCTGCCCACAAACAGGAGGCAGGAGAGGCTGCGACAAAGGCTGAAGGGAGGCACAGAGACAGGTCTGCAGCAGCAGAGCACACAAAGGGGTGAGGTGGGAACATGGTGGCAGCAGAGAGGGAGGTGGGTAACACAGGAAACACAGGGGACAGTTCAGGTGTGTGAAGGGGCAGAAAAGTGAAGTCCAAAGCTGGTATGTAAAGTCTTGCCTGCCACTGAGCTGGGCAGCCGTGAATTATGGTAAATTGCTTCCACACCTCCAGGCCAAGGTCCACCCTTCACACAATGCTCAGGCCAAGCTGCACCATGTCCTGAGAGAGCAGCAGCTGTTTGGACAAAATGGTCAAGAGAACGGATCAATGAACAAGACCACAGCCAGGGGACGTGGCAAGGTTAACAGGGTGATGAGCTGCTCAGTGCTTTTGCCAGGAAGGATTAGATCCCCCCAAACGATGGAGTCACAGTCAGCCATGCAGACCTGATTCTTCAGTGCTGGAGGCACCACTGAAACCTCTGGGACAGGGACAGTCCAGGCACCCAGCTCCACTCTCCTCAGGCCCATGGAGCTGAGACAAACAACTACCCCTTCTCAAACTCATCCCAGATCAACAGGAAGCAAATTGCCACCATTTACTTATTTTCCTTCTTTTCAACTACCAAAATTCCTGAAAGGACTTCCATTTTGAAATGTCACAAATGTATAAGAAAGAAAAATGCATTTATTTATTCTTTTTCTCTGTTTCAGAGATCTGACTGTCCTGAATGTCAGTTCCAAAATCCTCAGTGGCTTGTGAGAAATGGAGCTTGCCTCTGAGTGCCTCATGATGCTGAAAGAGGGCAGGCTTACTTTAGACCATTGGGAAAAAAGGGAAAATAAACAGCAACATAAGTACAGACTGCATAAACTAATTTGTGAAGTCGCTTTATCCGGTGTCCCAGCTTTATGCTGGACTTCTTCCATGTGGTCTTGCATTATCTCCCTTTCTTCTCACCTTGTAAATGTTCCAGTCCTGCACAGATCTCCACATGTGTCTGTGAAACATGCAGCAGTTGCTTTGGTCTGTCAGTGTGATTTAAGTGGTAGTCTTATGTTGGGGCTCTGCTGTTGCTAGCACTCCCATGCTTAACTACCTCACATAGCTGAGTTTAGCACACATGCAGGAGTTGGCAAGACTGGCTATTTGCTTGAGACACATTATATGAGAGCTATAAATATTTGAAATGTAGCCAAGAACAAGTTTTGAAACTATAAAAGTAACATTGGGGGTGAAATGACAACTTTCACTGTGAAAAGGGCAGTGCTTTATTACAATTTACTGGATTTTTTATTTCCACCCTAGAAATTAGTGAACTTTTGGAAGCAAAATATCGCAGAAAGTTTCTTTAATATAGAGTCTACATTTTCCTGGAAACAATCATTGTCTTTATTTCAGACACTAAACCAAGATAGACCAGAACATTCAGAGAGTCTTAGCTATGCTTCAGAATAATCTGGAAGTATTATGCTTGTGGCTTAAAATATCATTATTTTTAAATGCTTCTGTTTCAGCCAGTGTATAAAAATATCAGGAAAATCAGAATGATTCTGGAAAATCAGCTTTGTGATGCCTTCTCCATTAAGGTTACTTATTCAAAATCATGCAGGATTGATTCAACACCGAACATGCTCCAAGTCCTACAACATCTCTGCTTGTCTATATGCAACAAATCACAGCTTCTGACAAAAATAAAAGACATAAAGGAACTCACAAAAGAGATTATAGGAAGGAATGATTCACAGAAAACAATGTATGCAAATGATGGGAGAAGGGCAAACAAAGCATCTAACACTATAGAAAGGGAAGGAAAGAAAATTGTTGAAAGAAAGAAACCCCCAACTTGGCTGTAAATGTATGAAAAAAAACAAGATGAGCCAACAGCCAGTGCGTATTTGTTAGAAAGAAACCATACCAAAACAACTCATTCATTTCAGAAAGATAATAGCATGTTTTTCCTTTGTGGTTAGGGAAAAATACACATCATATAATTTAATTTTAACACATATTTGGTGGGGTAACTCAGGAAGACCACATGAGCAAGCTAAGGGAGTACAGAATGGATGAACATGTCACAGGGGAGTAATAAAGCTGGTAGGAAGGCTGTATTTGGAGAGGAAACATGAGTGTTTTTTGGACAAACTACATTGCAATTCTGGCATTTTAAAAGTGTTTGTCTGTGATGGAGTGATACTTAATATTTTCATCAATGACTACTAGGAAAAAAGATGATGATTATTAAAATCTGTAGATCATGACCAAACTACGTGGACCTGCAAGTGTGTAAGAAGACAGGACAAATCTGGAATGCCCTAGAAGGGGGATAGAACCGAAGTTATAAAAAGAGACTGTAATTCAGAAGGGACAGGTAGAAAGTACATGGACAGGAATCATCATCATGAATAAACTTAGGCACAAAAATAACCCTATAGGTAGCACTTCTACAGAACAGGTATGGGGATCTAAATGCTCAACAAAAGTCAGTATTTTCATGCTATCTTATAAAATGCTGTATCAGAGAGTATAAATAGGAATAAGTGAAATAGACTTTGACCTCTATTCAGAATTCCATAAAGCTTCAGCTGAATACTAGAGCAACTGTCCGGTTTTGGGCAGAACATCTCAAGAAATGTAGGGATCAGTAAAGGGGAATGCAGTGGAGCTCATGAAAAAGAATATAGAAAAGTAAAATCTCTGGCAGCAGATTGAATGAGTTCTGATTGTAGCAGAGAGCAAAGGCATGGCTGACTCTTCAAAGCCCCCAGCAAGGCAGACAGGCAACGACAGGCTTATATTATCACCAGAAATATTCGGGTTAGCTGTAATTTAGAAAAGTTTTAAAAGTGAGAGTACTAAAATGACAGAATAGAGATGAGTTTTGTCGGAGGTCTTAAGGGACATGTTAAAAAATATGTGTGATGAAGGAAAAAAAAATACCACTGGTCTTTCATTCAGGATAAGAAGTGGAATTCTGAAGGGGATATAGAGGCAATGATATTAATTTATCCTCTAAAGTGTTTTTATAAAGCTTATATAAAGAATTGAGTTTGAAATTGTTACTGATATTTTACTCCTGGAAGAATGTTCAAAATATCCATTCAGGAACTGTATTCTCATTTTAACCTGGACTGTGAAGTGAAATATTCCCTTGTGTATCAAAAACTCCAGACAAAATCATAGAGTCTGGATGAGTTTGCAAGATCAGGTCACAACTGGCTCTGCTAATACTTACCAGAAACTGCTGCCTTTGTAAGAGCTTTTGTTGGAATTGCATATAAACAGATCTGTTACCTTGCTCAGTCCAAAATTATGACCTTGGCTGAAGTGATGTTTGCTTGAATCCATTACTGGAAAAGTACATTACAAGAAAAATTGCATGCAGCAATGGCTTGAAAGCAGAGAAGGAGCCAATATGAGGATCACTTCCCTGTTCTGGAAGTTCTGCCCCAAAAATGAAAGCTTTCAATCATGCAGCTAAAGTATTGAAACCCAAAAAAGACTGAGATAGGATCAGCAGATCTGTATCAGGAAGAGCTTATTACAGAACAAATTCGGTACCAGACTTGATAGATTATGATTTAGTGACATGCCCTCTATACTTTACTATGGCCAGAAGTGCCAGTCCTGAAGGATGAACACAAACCAAGCACACTCAGCATTTCAATGGTGTGGGCCCAGAAGCTGAGCTAACCTCAAATAATCAAACTTGGAGAGGAGAGCTTGGATGGGAAGAGGTGGATCTGACTGCAGGCACTTTCCCCAGAGACTTGGTATAACTCCTCCTGGTCAAGGGACTGCTATGACAGATAACTGGCATGCAGATAAGACATTTATGTGTAGGAGATGTGAAGCCATTTGCTGAATAATGTATGAAATCATTGTAACAACTGGCTGAGTGGCACATGTGAGTAAAAAAAAAATAAATCTGAAAAAGCAAAAAAAAAGAAAGGATAATTGCAACAGCAAAAATTATGAAGTGAGGTGCTGAGTCACTGAGATTAGAAAGAGAAAACATTATTAAATCTCTCTCCATGATTTTGTAGGGCTTTTCCCTTATGGTACAGCCCCCAGTGTATTACCAAAGCTTGTTTAAAATAATTCAGTGGTTTCTCATGGGATGCAAGTCTGCTAACTAATCACTTGTATGTCTTTTTTTTCCTGCTACTTTTATCCATGATTTTACAGCCTACTATCTTAGCCCTTGGATGACCTGCATACAAATTCCTTTCCATAAATGAACCTTGCACCTTTCAAAAACCCCATACGTTGTTGTCACATTGGCCTCCCATTTAATTCTGGGTTCGTCAAAACTTCAATATAATGTTCATTTTTATTTCTGGCAATTTCCTTCCATAAATCAGTCCCTCCAGTGCGTTAAACACATCTGTTACTTTTCTCTGAACATATTCCAACCTATCAATGTTTCTGGAATAGAAGAACCTAGTATTATATCCAGTGTTTTAGGAGAATCGTTATTTCAGAAGGACTTTGCATTATTAAGTCCTGTGAGTAACTTCAAAAAATTAAAAAGGCTACATTCCCGTAACCCTGAGCCATAAGATGTTGGTGGTCTGTTCTGTATGGTGTGCATAACAACACTGTGTGCCTCACATGGGAAATAGCTAGGGGAAAAAACCCTGATGCTCAAAGCAAACTGGACCTGCTTCAGGTCCTCTGCAGCCTTTTTGACCTGTGGAAATTACAAACAATTCATTGATATTTTCTAGTCTAATTTTTAAATCAGGTACTGAATAGATATGGTAGTAAGATTCACTTCCATGCAGATAATCTGCCTGATACCTAAATTTCATTTTGAAACCTGTTTTGAGGTGGGAGATGTTCTGAGAATGGATTGCATGCTTTATACTGACAGTAGGTTTACCCCTAATAGTTACAAAGTTAGTCACTTCTGTGCAAGCAGACCACAACATACAATAAAGCTGATTTTTTAAATTCAGTTTTATGGTTCTTTTCTTAGGGAAAAGCATGCATGCTGTAGGGTATGGTTTACATCAGGCACCAGAAAGAAGTAAGACAGGATGTTGTAATGGGAAGAATACAACACGAGCATCGTTCCAGGCCCCTCCTTTTCTGTATCACCTTGAAATTATCCTGACCTGGCTCTGGGACCTGTGTTTGGCAGAGCACTTCTGTTTATACACTTCTTTTGGTTAGTCAGTCTCATCTGCTAGTGATTCTGCCTGAGGTTGTTATTAAACATAGGCAGATACAGAGCACCAGCATGCAGCACTTCTACCTTTGGGGGCACAGGCCATGCCAAGACTTCAGCTAACATTATTCCCCTCTTTCTCAGCCTGACCAAGGATGAAGCAGTGCCCTATATTGCAGCCAACTCTGAAAGCAAGTGGCTGATTCTCCAGGAATATTGCCAGGGTGGTTAACTCCTTGTAGGATTTTACTTTCAAGGAAGCTGTGATCAAGCTACTTCTGTACAGCTCCTTAGTATGTTTCAGTTCCTTGCTGACAGTCAAATTTTGAATTCCTGGAAAGAGGGAACTCCACATGCCACCACATGAACATATACCATCAAATGGTAATTTAGAATGTGCCTACTCCTTTCTCTTTGTGTTCCTAGCATGCTGCTTGTGATATTTCCCTTTCTTCCTAGGAACAAGAATAAGGGTAAGACACAAGCCCGATAACTCTTACGTGATAAATAGCCCAGTCAAAGCCAATGACAATGCCTGAGTATCTGGAAAACTCTTGTGTGGAACTGTAAGCACAGACCTGCTGCCTAAGAATCTGTAAAGCAGATTTAGTTGCTTTAAAAAGACAGCTGGACACTTATCACCTGCTGTGCTTGCGTTCTTCCCATCACTGTTGATATAACTTAGATTGGAATCTGAGTCTCTAATAAAACATTTGAGTGTTTTATTTAGCATTTTATTTTGTTGTGTTTTTTTAATGCACATCAAAGTCATTCATAATTCCCAGAATTTTCTACACTGAACTGTTTGGTTAAGCAAAGACTTTAGTGATGGTGTGAATTATTTATTTATACTGTCTACTTTTAAGTTAGGGCCAACATTAATTTAGCTGGGTCACTGGCATTGTGGATTTAATTGCCATGTAAATATCTATGGAGTCTATGTCTTTAATTAGTGTGCTAAATTCTACACAATTTATGAATAAAATATACTCATTTTGACATTTTAAAACAGTTATTTTATTAATGAAGAATTTATCAATGTTATGCCAATTCCCTTGCCTTTTGTTAATTATATGCCTCTCTTACATTTTCTGATATGTAAATTTTGTTTGGTATAAATATTTGTCCTCATTAAGATGAATACATTGTCAATGTTGACTCACTCTTTTCCTCCCAACAGATAACTTAAATGGGACTTCATTTTTTTTCCTCTTGTTACTCTTACTGATTTGTAAGAATCATCTAGCTCTGTTCCGTAAAATCCTGTTCACCCAAGGAATGGCCTAGCTTTCTCTACGTGGTATGCATGCCATGTTGAAAAGGATATTGGATAGGATTTAGCTAGCTATGTTTTTTCCAAGAGGGAATAGAGAGAGAAGTTTTGCTAAGATACATTGTCCCTTCTGTGAACTTCTGCTGCTAGATTGGTACTTCACACATGATGTGTGCTGAAAGCCTTAAAGTATGCAGATATGGAACAAGGGGCATGAACGGGAGAAGGCTGTGGTGCCACAGTGCTTCTAGAGCAATGGCAAAGCCATAAACTATACAGGAATAGCTATGAAAATAGCTCTGAAAAGCAAGTGCTTTTTTAACCTCACATTCCTGGCTAGGTAATTCTGACTCCCTTTCCCTCCTAAAGAATACGAAAGCAAACAGCAAAATAAAATTGACATACAGCCATGAGTCTCTTCTGTCACACAGCTTGCTTATTTTTACTTGCACATGAACTGATATCGTGCCAAGACCACCAGGGAGGTACAAGGGATGTACTGATGGGGGAAGGAAAGAACGGGGGCGACAGGTGTGAAACGTTCAGAGAAGGCAACAGCAAGTCTGCCTCTGCAAAATTGGAGGGGTAGGATTGGCAGCTACAAATAGTTGTTTTAAGAACCAGCTTCATTTTAAAAACATGAAGTCCCCTGTTTTTATCAGGCATCTGCACAGCTGTTTGACATGAAAGCTGAAAAGGGAGGCCGGGGTGAAGATAAAGCTTGCTGATGACAAGGAGGCAAAATATTGACCCCTGTCATGATTTGGGATAAGAGTTCAAGAAAAGACAGGGGATGATAGAACAAAATCATAGAATCATTAAGGTTTGAAAAGACCTTGAAGATCATAGAGTTCAGCCTTTGACTGAACGCCATGTTGTCAACAAAACTGTGTCAGTTTTTGCTCTTTTCCAGTCATTTCTTGAATGCTTCCATGAATGGTGACTCCATCACTTCTCTAGGCAGTCTGTTTCAATGATGGACAACCTTTTCAGTGAAGGAATTCTTCCTGAAGGAAAGAAGAAGAAAAGTACTTTTGAAAGCAAATTTAAAAGAAATAATAACTTTGTAATGATTGACTCAATGTAGCAAAAAGATGAAAAAGAGCCATGCACTTGCATAATTTTTACAGCCAACAGAAAACAATGAAATTGTGTAACTTTTAAGATGCTAGGAAACACTGACAGTTGGGTGAGCACTTATAAACAAATATTGCTTAAGTTCCAAATACTACATTGCAAAGGAGTCAGGCTCTTGTTGCATCGGGGGCAGAAAAGCTGGCACGTGCGTCAGCTCAGTGCGGAACAAACAAACAAGCAGAATCTTTTTTTTTATGAGCCAGTTACACACAAATGCCACATTAAGAGTGACAATGAAAAGCAGATGTTCTGAGTTTATTACACCGCTTTGAATGGACTCTATCAAATATTAAGCCAGATTCAGCTGAGGTTACCCGATCTTGTACCTCTTGGCCTCGTATAGCTGTTATGAAGGATTCGGTACTCCTACCACTCCTTGTCAGCACATGTAAGGTTTCTGTTTAATTATGCCTTTCCTGTTACAGCTTCTAACCCATGGTAGGTCACAGAAAAATGTCAGGAGAAGACAAATCAAAAGAAGCAGTCACAGCTGAGGGTCAAAATACAACCACACTAGTAAGGACACAAACAAGTCTGTGGATGCAAAACTTGACATGATTCCAAGGACACATATGAGAAAAGCCACTGGAGATTAGATCTACTGGGAGTTACAGGCAAACAACATCAGGGTCAGGAAATCCCCTGAGGTATATTTGGAGGCCTGTACAATGCTCAGGGAGTGTTATGCTTACTTGTCTAGAAACAGGGAAGGGAGGAAGGAGTGGCCTGAGTCTGGCTCAGGGAGGCTCTTCTCAGGTCAGAAGTGGTGTGCAGGGCACGTAGTGCAGGAGTCACCGAGCCACCAGCCCACCAGCTGTGCTGTGTGCTTTGTGGCTGATGCACCACAGCACTCGCAGCAGCTCTGTCACTTGTGTCAGTCAAGATCGTGCACGATGGTAGCATCTCCCTGGAGAGGACACGTCTCATCCTTGTGAAATGGTGTGGTGCAATGGAAATATGCTTGGCTGAAAGAGATGTATCACTGCTTGGGGTGAGCTGTAAGCCCTAAGATGCCTCTGCCTGTGAGCAGTGTGGATGCCAGTGCAATTCCAGTGGGAATGGCCCCAGGGCTGGAGTGAGATGTATCCCACAACATGGACTGGGTGCCTCGTGTGATCATTGCCTATTCACAGCAGCAGCTCAGCTTGGCAAGGCTGGGTGTGCATCCATTTCAGAGATGAGGAGTTCTTAATCCACAGTTGTTCTGAAAGTCTGGAGACTGTGCATCCATGGATATGTGTGTCTATGCATTCTCTTCATGCTTCACTGACACAGAAGCCATTTTGACCTGAGGAACAGCATGTAAATATCACACCTTGGATCACCCTTTAAATCTGAAATTTAACATCCTCACAGGCTCTGTATTGTTGTCCAGGTTATGTGAAAATATTTTTCAGTTCCTACATTTTTTTTTCTCCCGCAGATACGCTGTAAGTAAAAATTGTCAGGTTTGCTTATCTACTGAGGTGACATTGTATGTCAAAAGACAGATGGACAATCTGTGCCTGCACATGGATGTAGATCCTAACTGCTATAAGTCACCTAGAAACATGAAGATCCTCTTCTAACTCCTGAAATCTTTAGCACGTGGATTACTTTCCATTGCAGACAAATTTCATGTCATCAGTGCTTATTTCAGTTGCAGTAAAAATGAGGATTTGAACATAGATTTAAAAGTAATCCAAAAATAATCCACTGAGCTCCTTGCTGAGCCCTCTCCACCTGTTTATGCTATTTGAATTTTGCCATTTTTGGACTCTGACTACGTTCACATTTTCCTTTCTACTTTCATTGTATATTTTTTCTATTATGCTGCTAATTTAGCACGTTTTGAGGTGCTTGCAGGCTTCCTCTGAAATTACTTGATCACATACATTTGTGGAGTGCTTTAATGTCATCTGCTACTTACTTTTGTAACGTGCATTTTTAGACAACACCGTGATTTGTTTGAACATTAATTTCTTTTGTGGATGGAAGCCAGCATACTGTTTTCACATCACAGATCTGCACTCAATTGTGTAACATTTGGACCAGGAACATTTAGATTTAAATATGTTTTCTAAATGTCTTGAGAAAGCTTAACATAAGCTCTGCTGTAGCATTCACACTTTTCAGGTAACTGATCTCAATGCTCTGAACAGCAGGACTTTGAAGACTTCAGCCAGGAGGTGACATGACTAGTTAATCTTGCTTCTTCTCTGTGTTTCTTTTCATCTACTCTATTTTGTTACATTTGAAAATTAAAACAAATTCTGCCAAGAGCAAATCTGTTTGCATATTGCCCTTTGTTTGCACTGACATTTATATATTTGCATATGATTGCCATCCCTTCTCATGCTGAAATCAACTCTGCTTTATTGTGACACTAGAGTTTAAGTAAGGGATATCCTACCGCGACTTCAGCACAATAAAGACTGATTCAAGTGTCAGTGATTTCAGCTGTGTTTTGCATTGCAGTTACACATGCTCTACTCCATTCAAGCAAAACAACCCAAAGAAACAGAGATGACAGGATAAAGGTCAAAGATGTGAACTCTTTAGTGAAGTTTACTGCAATAGAAAAAAATTACTGATTATAGTCTTGTGCTTCTCTTTCATTTACTTATTTTTTTTAAATGAAGTGAATGATATCCTGGCACAAAGAAATTTCTTTAAAACATTGCATTCTGTTTCCCAAATATTCCTGCAATTTGTCATGAGGCTTGATTTACAAGGACAGGGATGAACCACACACAGGTATACAGAGAAGGAGGCTCTAGGAAATTATAAGAACCCACATTATAGGAAGTCCATTAGCTTTCACTTCCTAAATAATTAAGCAGTACACTCATTCACCTTACCTCAAGAAGTGAAAATGGATCTTTTGCAAAGGGCACCCTCTTTTACTGGAGAAAATACGTTGTTCTCCACACAAAAAGCAGAATACAGTTTGAAATGTGCAGCAGAAATTCTAAAGAACCCATAGAAATCAATCAAATATCATTTAAAATGCACATTAAAAACTAGATTTTTTCATTACACTGACAGTCAATATTTATGCAAGTCAACATAAAGTTGTTATCTTATCATTATTTATGGATTGACATCACTCATCAGAGTTTGTCAGATATTTTTCAATACAATTTCAATGTTTTCTTTAAAGAAAAAAAAGTCACTTGAAGGTAAAATATTTGCAGAAATAGCTCAATTTCACTGTGCCAATGAGGGGTTAGAAAGCCAGTTATCTCAGGGCTCTGCAAATCACATCAAGCAACATTGCAAAGAAATTTTTTTTGTTCCAGGACATTTTACTTCATTTAAAAAACAAAGAAATGAAAGAGAAGCACCGAGATATAATCAGTAATTTTTCCTTTTGCAGTAAATTTCACTAAACAGCTCACATCTTTGACCATTGACCTTTATCCTGTCATCCCTGTTTCTTGGGATTGTTTTGCTTAAATGGAGTAAAGCATGTGTAGCTTTGTAATACAAAACACAGCTGAAATCAGTGACACTTCAATCAGTCTTTTCTCAGCCAAAGCTTTCAGAAACCCTGATTTTTTGACTTTGTGGAAGGAATTTTGGAAGCCTAGAAAACTGCAGCCTTGTCTCAGATTTCCCGATCACTCCGCCGTTTCACTTTTCTTTGCAGGCTTTCCAGGCTGTTCTTTAATCTTTCAGTATGGCCAAGGTTACAACAATTGTAAAGAAGTGCTGATTATTCATTTTCATAATTAATAATTCTCAGATGAGATATTTTGTGTTATCTTTTCATTCAGCAGTTGTAAATATTTTGATTTTCATTCCAGAATAAAAGCAAACCTTTCACTCTTTCAGAACTTCCTACAATATTAATTCACAATTTTGAGCTGCTATAATCAGAGTAATTTAGAGTTTCTAAGTTTGTAACTTTTTTCCGGAAATGTTTGTAAAACATTTGAAATGTCCATGTTATGGACATTTATGCTGATTAGCCTGAAAATTCAGACCAAACACGAAAAGTTTTATATATTTTTAGGTGTCCAATAAGGAAGCAAAAAGAGTAAGATGTGATTTTGATGCCTGTACTTTGTAAAAAATATTAACAAGCGGTGAGTAATCAAAATCAGATTGCACGCAATGACATTTCTTTGCATAAATTATTTTCAAATTATTAATATTTTCAAAGTATCATACTAGTGGAATATGAGATATAAATTAAAAAAAATGTTAGGTAATTTCCTGCCTGGATAACTGATAGACGCTACTAATTTGACCAGCTCTAGGAAAACTGATCAGCTACAAATTCTGATCTTTATGCACAGGGCTACACATTCTGAGCACTTAAAGACACAAGGCAACTCCGATTCAGACAGGTAAACCCCAAGCCCTGAATGTGCAGCACTTAATTGGCCAGATACTTTATGGGTTTGTGTCTCTTTCTTAAGCACAAATGACTGCTAGAGCATGTGTATAAAACTACAGGGGCAATATTTTCCTCTGTTACTGCTAGAAAAAAAGCTTGATGGAAAGGGTGTACAGCAAACAACATTGGTAACGATTAGTTGTAATCAATTTTACAAACATTGGCCCTGCTGGGTGTTCCTGACCACCTCTTGCCGACAGCTGAGACCAGCAGAGTCCTCCTGTAGCACCATCTTGGCTGCTCAACACAATGAACTGCATGGCTCAGAACCAAACAATTCAATGTATCAAACAGTTCTCTCCCAGCGACCAACGTCTCCCTATCCTGCCTGATAACCTGTTCACCACCATATTACTATTTTTTGTTGTTCTGCTTTCTTTTTCACTGCTTTCCTTTTAACAGCTGTGAACTAAACCTGAGTACTCAATCCCTACTAAATTTAAGATTGGAAAAATGTGATGCATCAAAGCATGGTGTCTCTTTTTGATCATTCCTGGAACATTTACAATAATTTCTTTATTCAAGTGGATTAATCAAGGCAAAAAACTGCCTTAAAGGTGCTAGGACCAGGAAAATTTTAAGATGGCAATATCTAGGAAATCTCTGAAGATAAATACAGCTGAATAAATTGTTCTGTCTATAGCTGTCTCTCATCTGTTTCAATTTGTAGCTCTAGCAATAGTGGGGAAAACCCTGATGCTCCACACTGTCCATTTCAAGACTTCTTAAAATCCCTACTGATGGAGCTCCAGTTTTGGAAAGTGTTAATAAGCTACCAGCCATCTGAAAATCAGTCTGCTTAAAGATATTGTTAGACTGACAAAACCTGTGACCTCCAAAGCCATTTATCAGCTATGCACACTAATGATGGCCTACAAACAGTCTTCAGACTGAACTAATTGCAAATCATTGTGTTGCAAAGACTGAACAAATAAAGAAACTAAGTTATACTAAGTTACAGCTTTGTTTCTGCACTGAGATGTAGAGGGTGAAGAACTTATCTATGCATTTACAAATCTATGACCATGAAACATTATCAATCCTCTTTAAAAATACATCTCAATACTAGAGTAATTTCGTTTTTATTGTTGTTTTTTTCTTAAACATGTGGTTTTGTTTTTTAGTTTTTGGGGGGTTTTAACAGGGAAAGAAATGATTGATAATTAGCTGTCAAACTTTCACAGGTCAGATTTCACAGGTTTCTGGGCCAGGTTCTGTAATGCAACTCATCTCAATGCTTCATTTAAAGAATTCTGTACTTCCATTGAACACAGTAAGACTGCTCATATGCATAAAGGACAAGTTTCCAATATCTTACCATATTTTGCTCAAAATAGACACCCAGCGAGATTTGCAAATGTGCACAAGCAGGGTTCATATAATTCTTATATAATTTTATAATTTATAATTCTTATAAACCTGTCCCTTCTTATTGAATTCTGGAGGGAAAAAAAAAAACAAACAAACACAAAAAAACCACAACAACAACAAAAAAAAACAAACCAAGTAATGTACTCCAGATGAACTAATATGCCTAGGTGTCATTAATACACCTTGTTTCCCCTGGAGCACAGATGGAGAAGCACAGGACCTCTGGCATGGGTAGGCAGCCCTTACCACTTCTGGAAGTGGGGTGTTCCATTCTGCCACTTCTTGTAGGGCTGAACAAAACACAGACCCCTCTCTGATGACAGCTGAAGGTGTCATTTCCTAAGCTGCTGTGTCTGCAGCTGCCTGTTGCATCTCAGAATACACAGGCACTTTCCTTAATTACATTTTTATTGCACTTTGGCAATCAGAGAAATACAAACCTGTCTGATAGGCTGAGAAAGTTGAGGTGAACCTCAACTCAGCCTGGTGAGGAGAAGGTTGCCTGGAGACCTTGTAGCAACCTTCCAGTTTGAAGGGGAGCTGTGAGGAAGATGGAGAGGGACCCTTCATCAAGAACTGTAGTGATAGGACAAGGAGTAATGGGTTCAAGCTAAAAGAGGGGAAATTTAGGTTATACAGAAGAAGTTCTTTACTATGAGAGTGGTGAGGCACTGAAAGTGGTTGCCCAAAAGAGTTGTGGATGCCACACCCCTGGATGTTCAAGGCCACGATGGATGGGGCTCTGAGCAACCTGTGACAGTGAAAAGTGTCCCAGCCCATGGCAGAGGGCTGGAACAGGATGATCTTTAAGCTCCTTTCCAATTCAAACCATTCTATTATCTCATGACTCTATGAAACTAAAAGTGCAGCCTGTTTTACCTGGATCCCAGATCAGGACACTTCCAAGAGAAAGTCAGCTAAATATCTTCAAACATCAACTGCTGCTGCTCTTTTGTGGACTCTGAGGGAAACTGGTACGTAGAAAAGCTTTAGAGGGCAGTTGCAGGAGGCCTAGGAAGAGACACACATAATATGTGTAACTTTTTTCTTGTGAATGGGTGGGACAGAGCCTTTTCAAGGACCATACCTTTCAATTTCATCATCACTGCTAAAGAAAATGATGGAGAACAAATTCTGAGCAAGACTTGCAGACTCTCCTTTTTTAATACAAAGATTTCCTATAAAAGGTTTCTCTAGATAATACATCCAAAGGAAGTCCTGAACGTCCTCTGCTACAGAAGTATATCAATAGGAAGGAAAAACATGCCGACTTAAAACCAGCCTCACAATGGCAAAGAAGTTCAAATATCTATGCTTTTAGGTAATAATTACAAGACTCTATTTCTAGCAATAGGGTTATGTAGGCGAGGCAAGTACTGACTGATGGTGCCAGAAGATCACTTTCATAACAATGTACAGACTACAAATGCTGTGTGGAAAACAGTAATTGTTCCAGTACCAGATGGTTATGTGCATATTGATACCTAGGTTGCCTGAGTAACCTTAAGGCTAAGTACAATGCAGAAGGTAATTCATTATCACAACTTCTTCAAATATATTACCTCATTCACATATGTATTTTGAGACTCAGCACTGAACTGTACTATCCAAAATGTCTATCAGATCTTGAAACAAGCAACAGACACTCCTGGAGGCTCTTGGAAAGTCTGAGAAGCTTAGCAGAGTGGTTATGTGTGTAGCATGCCTGCCTCCACTGCCCTCCCCTCTGTTTCCATTCTCTTGGGAGCTGGTGGCACCAGGGAGCTCCAGCATTATCTGAGGGGAGGCATCAGTTCTGACAGATGCAAGGACACACTGCATGGGGGGAAGCAATTTGTATGCAGTTGTATTTATTGACTACAGCTCTCAGGTTTGAGGTGGTGGCTGCTTTTTTTTGCTGGATTGCTTTCATAAGAAAGCTGTGTATTGGTTGAGAGCAAAACAGTCATGCCCCCTTGGAGATCAGTGAGGAAGGTGAGCCTAAGCCCCTGAAGCTGTGAGCTTCTGGAGAAAAGGCCTCACGCCTGCTTGGCAGGCAGTTGTTTGCCTGAATTCTGTCCCCATCCTATTAAATTCCAAAAGAACCACACCAAAATCCTGAAGTGATTTTGCAAGGCAAGTTCAGCTTGAGTTATATGATATACAATCTTGGTAGCTCAAGATTATCCCTGATTTTTAGCACACTTGTGCTGAAGAGAAAATGCAATTCCCAAGGCCTTCATTGTACAAAGTAGAAAGATGCTTACTCCAGTTTTAGGGAATAAACTGATTAGGAATCTCCTAAAATCAAGTGTTTGACCTGAAACAGCCAGACCCTCTTTATCCTCTGCTCTCAAAAGCATTCTTCCATCTAATGCCTTCCACTGTAGCTTTGCTGTTCACAGTAATCAGTATTCTGGGGCAGATTCTTTCCTTTCTTAATGCAAAGCCTTACTTACACTTCATTTAGTAGGCTGCATGCTAATGAAAACTGTTTGCAACCTTCACTGTCAGTGAAAAGTCCCAGGGTAGCTCTCCCTAATTCCTGGCTGGTTGGGTGCACTGCACATGGCTCCCTTTAATTGGGGAAAAACCCCAAATGATGCCTTCCCAATGTGCAGTTAAACTGAACTAAATTAACACAATGGATGTTTCATTTTTCACATGAAGCTGGCATTCCTCAGGGATCTTTTCTGCTGGTCTTTAACAGAGATTGAATGTAGTCATCAACTTTGCTGTACTTCAGAATCTGGAGGTTGAAAAGCTGACGCAGCACATAGATGGGTACCCAGCATCCAGAGTTATACACAGCAGCAGTTTGATGTGTAGCAGTGCCATATGGCTCAACATGGTCTTTTAATTAAGAGATGTGGCTGCTGTTACTTAGATTACAGCATCACTGTGGTGTGACAGGGGAGATCAGAATGCCCCTGAATTAGTCACAGTATCTCCAAGGATTTAACCTCTGAGGAGATAAAAATGTCCAGTACCCTCTGCAAGATGACACAAAATGGCAAGTAAGAGCCAGGAAAGAGAAACTGATTATTTTCAGGAACCTGTCTGACATAGCCAAAGGAGTATACTTTGGTTTGTACATGATTCTCTGGGTGTTTATACACAGCTGAGTACACATTCTTTGACAAAACTTGGTCAGGAAGTAGTTAATATTTTCAACGAAAATTATTGAAATAAGTTAGTGTGCTTTCAGAACTTCACCTGTACATACATTTCCTCCTGAGAAATGCTGAAGCTTCAGGCTATGTGGACGTGAAACATAACTTAGTATGCACTAGGGAAAGAAATCCTGCATTAGGATCAGCTCTTGTCTCAACTACGTCTGATTATGTTCCCCAGTTTAAGGCTTGTTACATGATTTGAAAGCCTGTTACGTCTCAGGAAACTTATACATGTAACTTGTAGCTGCTTTCTTAGTTTAAAAGCTGTCATTTCACTTTTTGCACAAAGAAATGCTTTTCCTGTCTATGTCAAAGTGATCCACACAGCTCTCCCACGGAGTTTTGAAAGCGTCTTCTGGTACAGCAACACAGCTTTTATTCTGTGAGAGCAATTTGCTCTGCCATTATATTGTCTGCAGGTATGCAGCTGTATTGTTTTACCGTGTTGATCTTGGAAGGAGCTGGAAAGCTCATAAACTGGAAAGCAATTGGTTTCCAGCTGAGGCTTTACTTCTTCCTAGCCCACTGTGCTCTCCAGGTGAGTCCTTGTGGGATTTTGTTAGAGAGGAAAAGGAAAATGCAGTTGTGTCCATACTGGGGCAAGTGCAGTATCTGTCCAAATCAAGGGTTACATCCTTCTCCGTTTCTTACTTGCTCCTTCTTCCTGGCTCACACCGTTTATAAGCACACCTCCTCCTGTGTCCACATCAGCTGCCTGCAACTCCCACCAGCAGTACCACATTTCTCTTGATTTTCTGTGTTCTCAGAGATACTTCAAAGGCAAACATGGGCTACTCTTGAAACATGCATGATGAACATGTGCTGGACAGAAAAAACATCACCTGCAGAGGGCACAGAATCACACAAGTGCTGCTAACTCACAGCTCTGAAATCCAAAACACTTTTTCTTTTAGATGTACTGCCAGTGGCAATGTCACCTCAGCTTGTACTCAAGGCTTCCCAGTAACACTCAGAAATGGAAAGGAGACCAAGGCCACAGGCTGCAAGAGAAAGAGAGGGAAAACTCCTTGCCCAAGAGAGGAAGCAGAGCTGCCCTGCAAACAGAGTTGGTACATCTGCGAGCTGCTCATAGCTTGCAAGTACTGAATGAAATGTGCGGAGTTCACGGGGAATTTCTGTGGAGTTCCATGCAGTTACAGAGGCATTCCTCCTTAAATCTAAGGGAGTTAATTAGAATAATATATGTCACTTCAGCATGATGTCTGATGATCATGCTGTGGAGAAAGAAAAGCATGCTTGAGAGAAAATGCCATTATCTACCCAAAGCAAATACAAATGTGGAACTTGGTGTATACTTTTTCAGAGATGCAACAATCATCAGTCACAAAAGAGTGTAGATTTGGTCCACAGTACAGTGCACACAGTCAGCTGTTCAGCATGTTGCCCTGTTGCTAAGTATGAAGCCAGAAAATAAGTAGGCAGGTCAGTGCCCGTCTCATTAACACAGTGGGAGGGGGAAGGTCTGAAAAATAAGATTGTAAAATCAGCTATGAATGCTTGTTGGGAGCTAAACCATACCCAAGACCCAGCTACGATTCCCTTTCTTTATTTTTTTTTTTTTTTGTCTCTTTCAATAGCTCTATTTTCAGTTGTTCCTAACTGCCGATGATTTCTGCTTCTCCTAACCTGTAAGAATCCCAAAGCACAGAAACAATTTTCTCATTTACTTGAGCTACAGGAGCTTTTTATTTCATCCTGTTCCGGAAAAGTAGGTATTATCTCAGTTTGGCTACCTTTTGTATCACTGTACAACTTACCTGTGTGAAAGAGGGTGTGCTGAGGGTTCAGGTGGGGCTGGAGAATGCACTGCCAGCACTCAACTTAAGCTATTTTGCTTTTATCACACTGCAGTATTACCCTTGCAGCCACCACGTTTCTTGGGAATGATGTCTTATGAGACATTGTTCAAAGATTTTCATAAAACCACCATCCTTCAGTCCCAATAAAGTGTGACTACATGTGGTTATGTTAAGGTGGGTGTGGGTTTTTTTTGTTTGTTTGTTTTTTTGATTTGGTTTTATTTTGTTTGTTTTCTTTGCCTTTCTCTAATGCGTTAATGTTTTTAAAACTTTCAATAAAAATGCTTTAAACAGAAGGCTAAGTATGTGGAAGGAAAGGTAGTTAAAATTTTTGGTAAAAGAGAGAAAAAAGAAAATGCAATGAGAAATGAAAAAGTCTCATTTTCATTCAGAAATTGAGCAGAATTATTCTCCCTTAGAGATTCATCTATAACTGCTTTTTATGATTCGGTTGGGGACAGAATTTAATGTGTGTTGCTTAGATTTTTTTAGTTTTCTAATCTAAAATGGAAGAAAAGGATTCTGCTCCTCCCTTGCATTCACACCATGACTTCTAAATGAAAAGTACTGTTGGAAGTCAAAGGCTTTTCAGGACGACACCCCCTTCACACTGCAAACCTTGCATAACCTGCTGTGCCATGGTTAACAATTACACCATGACAAATGAGACAGCAGGAATATGGTTGCTTGCCTGGGAATGCATCAAAAAACACACACTACAAGGTCTTGCAAAAAATCTACTTCAAAATCCATGTTCAACCACAGAAGGCAGGCCTGGGTTAAAAGACAGAGGCAGCCTGGTCTCACTCAAATAGTCCCTTAAAAATCTATGGAAATCCTCCTGAAGGGATGCTGACTGGTCTGATAGGCCTGCTTGATATGGCTTGAGGAAGTTTCCTCCCAGGTGTTTCCAAATGAACTTTCTGAAGGGCCATGTTGCAATTTCCCAATAGTATTTTGAATTGAAGTTTTGCTTGGACCAAACTCAATTCATGTTTTTTGAGGGCACCACCTATAAATTCACCCTTGTGCCACACAATGTTGGCAGGGGGCTGGGGGCCACTAAGGAACTGCAAGGGCGAAAGAGGTCTGTATGTATCTATGTATGTCAGAGCATGAAAAAAGACAGACATGATTAGGTTTCACTCCACTGATCTTAAGGGCAGACTTTAAATTTTTTTAACAGAGTTTTGTTGATAGCTGAAAGAACTTAAGAGTTTGGTCTTGGAAGTTGTGGTGCATAGAGTCCATAGAATTAAACACTAATAAAGACACCTAAGCATCTCTAGAGGCAGAGTACTGTAAACAGTTCTGCAAAGTTTCCCCACAAAGGCCTAGAGGGTGTCTTACAAACCACCCTGAAGATAAAAGAGCAGCTGTATCTTCCTTGTACATGCCTGGGAGGCTCAGCTGCACCACCA
Source organism: Phylloscopus whistleri (assembly GCA_017589585.1). NCBI lineage: Eukaryota > Metazoa > Chordata > Aves > Passeriformes > Phylloscopidae > Phylloscopus > Phylloscopus whistleri. The sequence continues at coordinate 692,058 of JADMLD010000046.1, forward strand.
CTCATCAAGGAGCCGGTTGTGCTGGTACTGCTTTTTGTGTGCACAGGGTGGGGGCCTTTACACCCATCCAAAGACAAACTGCTCTACCCAGCCCCAGGGGCCTGCCCACTTGTGCCCAGCCTGGCCATTCCCTCCCTCTGGGGCAATGCTGGCAGCTGGATTTGCTGCCCTCCTCGCTGACATGCCTGTGTGGGACCTTCACTTCCCCCAGCACAATGGCAGCCCACCACAAGGCTTACAGCATGCGGCAAGGTAAAAATAGCATTCCAGGAGGTGAGCACAGCAAAGCCTCAGCCTTCCTGTGCTGTAGCCTCTTTTGATTATTCACTTTCCTCTCCTATATACTTATAATGACAGCCTGTCACATGCTTTTTTTTTTGTTTGTTTGTTTCATTTTGGTAGAGAGAGGTTTAAAGGAAGGTATTTAAAAAAATGCCATTTTTTCTCAACACTTTAATCACAACAAGCAGAATGATTCTGTAACAATTTCAAATCCCACTGTGATTAAAACTGATGAAAAGGTACAGATGATGTTTTTGGTTTTTTAAAACGTGATCATTCTTTACCAAGGCAGATGGAAACAGCTCCAAAAATTTCCTAAGAAAGGGTGCTCCCCTCCTTTAAATAGCCTTCATTTGCACCTGGGAGTGTAAAACTAATTTCAGACAAGCACTGCCCTTCAACACATGACCCTCTGAGGGACTGGTACAGGACTGAGTGTAGCAAGGTGCTGCTTTTCAGTTAGGGAACTTCAGATGCTTGTTGAAACTGTTAATAAACCCACTAACAGCAATTTTGGCAATTTCCAGACACTGCCCAATTTCACACATGGTATACTAAATGGTATGGCAAACCATGTGATCTTATAAAACCTTTATCTCCAGTAATCACTAATCCCATGTTTCTGTCAGTGGAACCTGTCCAAGGGGTCTGAAAGGCTTTCTGCTCTCACCAAGGGAAAGAATTACAGCTGTTTGTGTAAATCAGTGGTGTTTGGTTGAATGAAAACCCCACGTGTAACTCACCTGTATGCTGAATATGAGATACTGTTAAGGTCTGTAAATTAACAGGGGTAAATTGCTTTTACCTAGATTAATTCTCAGCTACACTAATAGGTTAAATAATTTAACAAGGTCCTAAGTCTGCATGACAGCTTTAATTTAGTGCGTAACTTTCCCTCTGTGCTGAAGTAGTTTCGAGGTCAGTTGTATTAAACAAATGCTAGCCTAAAGACAGAGTTAAGCTGTGCAAATAGTTCCCTGAACTGGGAAGCACGTAACCAGCAGATAACTCAGTTATACTTAAACTTTTTATAGATGTTATTTCTTTCATCTTCTGGGCTTTGGAAATTAAACTCCTCACTGTAGCAATCACAATGACATATGTGCAGCCCCCATTAGGAGAAAATATTTTCTGAGCTGGGATCTGAGATTGAACTTGCATAAATCAAGGCTTAGACATTTTTTATCGCCTGCTAATACATGTGCAGGAACACTGTATTTTAGATTTTTTCCCCTCCCTTTCTTCAGAACATATTATTTCTAAGGGAAAGTTGAATTAAGTTTCTTGTCTTTGGCTTTTCTGTTTTCCCTTCAGCTCTATATTGTCATACCTTGCCAGCTAATCTCACTTTCCTTGTGAATAGCATACCCTACCATTTAGGTAAAAATGGTTTTCAGAAAAAATATGTCCTATGAGATGTTATGACATTTTGTGAAACAACATAATGCAATGTGACTGATGCAGATGGATATGCCCCATAAAGCTGAGAGATTTAGATATGCAGTTTCCCCCTCAAAAAATCACTTCATAAAGCAGTTTTGTTTAAAATATCAGTTTGAAATCCTATTTAAACTCCTTCAAATAGACAGAAAATTTATTTAAACTTTTACATAAAAGGGTTTTTTCCTGAATGCTTAGAGATGTTCTACATTCAATGCTTTTTACACCTCAGTATGAAGGAAAAAATATATAGACAATATATAAGAAAGGACTTAGCTAATGTTTCCTACTTTACTCCCATCCCTGAAGGAAGAGAAATGCTTTAGTGGGATCAATAGTCATAAATCATTACAAGTTATTTGATGTTTTATTTCATCTACTTTTATTATAATGTCCATGCCATCTGCTGTACATATTGAGCTTATTACACTAATTCATTTTGCAAGCGCCAACCTCTGAGTGAGAGGTGTCAGAGGGCAATTGATTAAGGGATATTTGTTCTGTTACAGCTTTTTCTTTAATTTCTCTCCGTAAGGATTACAGGTTGAGCAAGTGAGCTGACATGATAATGGGGCCTCAGGTCTGAAGATAAATGAGACATGTGACTGTGTGCATTCATAAATATCAGAACATCTTTTAACCTGGTGGGGCTGGGAGGAGCAGTGTCTGTCAGCCGTGGGTTAGTACAAGGCTAAACACATGAAGTTGTTTCTCTTCTTAAAAGCTGAAAGAGAATGGATGTTTGACATAAAAATGATGGCTCAATCTAGGAATCTACCTCCCATGCACCCTTATTATCTCTAGTTCAATGGATTTTGTGTGATAGAATAAGACAAGGAGGAAAAGGGGAACCAAGAAAATCTCTAAAGGTCCTGTATTACAGCATGAGATATCACAGCAAATATTCACACTGTGTGGAGTATGTGTATCTCTACCATTGACTAAGAGTTGTTTGGTTCTAAATCTTGTAGCCCTAAAGTAGATGTCCTCAAATTCTTGCTTTCCATGTTTGCAATATACCAACATTAAGACACAAGGGTTATCGGTGCTTGAAAGAAATCTATCATGTTGTCTCCATCAGTTCATCTCCACAGTGTCAAGAAGAAGTGAACAGACATGTCATCAATATTAGACTTGCTTTGTTACCTTAGAGCAATTAGTCCAAGTATGAGAGTAGTCTGAATATTTAAAAACTAATGCAAAATTCACAACTGCAACTTGAGCTTCATCAATATTTTGATCTATTTATAATGAAATTGTCCATCACGTCTGAGGTCCTGACACTATACATACAGCTGAGTAACATTTACACAGCTGAGCAGTTCCACTGAATTCAATGGAAAATTATGAAAAATCTCATTTAGTGGGTACTGGTGCTGTATCCTTTAAATGCAGACAGCCATGCCTGAATATGTCAGTCTGAGATCCTCTCTAAAGGTCAGAACAGCATTTTAGCACAAGCTTCCTCATCCTTACCAAACTGGACAACACAATACAGGTCAGTTCCATCACTTTGAGCTGTGGCCCTGCATTTTCTGCATGTGTTTTTGAAGGTTTGGATCTCTGCCACACTATTAGTATCACTCATGTACAACTTGCATCTAGCTTGTGGCCCCTTTAAGTTCCAACTATTGCAGGCTTCAGATGCAAGCCTTGCCTGCACTTTGTGTGTTCTCTCACATTGTTTCCATTGTGTCAGCAAAGTGCCCAGACTGCCATATTCACTGGCAGAAAGACTGAACATTTCCATTTATTTAGGTAAAAAAGTCCTTGGAGAGTCTTGGCTTTATGTAAAGTTTTGTTTTAGTCAATGATCACTTTGAGCACCAATTCTCCTGATTCTCAAGCACATCGCACTGAAGTAAAAAGGCACACCCTGAAAAGTCTATCTTAAGTTTACTATCAGTGGTACCTCCCAGCTACTTACAGAATCATCTGGGTGAGACTTTTACTGTTATAATACTTCCAAATACCTTGAGGATGCAATGAGTATATTTTGCTTTTGCTCGTGAAGAAAATGCAACCTGACACCACCCAGCCTGGTTGTGTATCTAGTTTCCTCAGTTCACAGGCTCCTGTTTTCCCTGTTATTAGGCACTTTACAGCTCCAGTGCTAATTGCACAAATCGATTCATTTACAGCAGCATAAGAGAAAACAGGGCGACAATGGAGACGGGAAGATTGCAGTAAGGCATTGCAACTGCTGTATTGGATGGATGCTGAATAGAAGTGCCAGCTGTGTCTTGTAAAAAGAGGCGACAGAAAAAGAAAATCCCAACAAGGACTTTGTGAGTTCAGCTACATTTTGGGGTCTGCAGGGAAGAAAACAGCAGGAAGGATTAGTGAGAGCTTCCCACCTATTAGGTCATGCCACTGCCCTGTGTAGAGATATGGGGTGCTGTTATTGCTGCTGCAGTTCGTACAATGCTGGGATTTACTGCCTCATTAAGAACAAAAAACTTTCTTCCCTGTTTTCGACAGAGGCTCAGTTTGTCTTTCTTTACCCATATCTTCCCAGTGAGACTTCTCTGCAGCTTACTAAACTTTCAGCACCGAGTCAGCAGCACTAAGAGCACAACTGAGTCAGGAATCTTGACTGCTGGGTAGCTCTTCTGCTGGAGAGTAAACAAACTCCTTTATAAAAAGCAGTCTCGGGAGAGTTCTTCTCCAATTGGCACAAACTGTGAAGCATATCCTTTTTTTTGCAACACAGGGAGAAAAAGTATTACCCTTTTACTCTAATCTCCCCTTCAGCAATCTAATATGTTCTTACTGGCACTGTCTACCAGCTGGATCTATCTTGAAGGTTCTCAGGACCTGCACAGAGATGATGAATGCAGGGCACATGAGAGACAAACCATTTCCATTCTGGCAGACTCCACAAATGAGGTCCCACAAAGAGTTTAAAGCCATCTTCCTCTGGTTGGAACTAGAGATGTAATTTTGTCACCATCAGGTTCCCTGCCACTTGTGCAGCTGCCCGCTGCGGAGCCCTTGTTTGTTGTGTAGCCTCCTGGACAGATGTATGGTACTTACCTTGACTGACACAAATAAATCTTTCTCAGTATCTAAAACTCTGATCTAAAGCTCCATCCCATGGGTCAGTTCCCAGAGCTAAAGAGGATTGTGTAGGACAGAGGCAAATATTCAAAAGTCTCAGCCCAGGGGTTTCAATAATTTAATAAGGACAAATAAAGCATAGAAAAAATGATTATCAGGAGCATTTTAGCAGATTAGCACCTCACATATTGAAAGAATTACAGAGTCTAAATGTTGCAGCATGAACATCTTGCTTGTCTATGAGCATGGGCGATACTGCAAACCACGTAGGAGTTAGATTTTAGATGGATGGGATGCACAGTTAGCTTAAAGAGCCACAGTCATTATTTTTAGACACGGCTGATTAATTTGCTTTACCAAGACTGAAATGTAACATAATGTATATAATGCAATTAGAAAGCTGTGTCTCTATTAATGCTGTAGGCAAAATGCAGAGATAAGCTTCTGAGAAGCAGTAGGAGTCTAATAATTATTTACACCTTTGTCCTGTGCTGAGAGTTTGTATACTATGACCTGGAAGTTTAAGCGTTTGAGAGGCTGGTGCTCTAATCATTGCATTATTGATATTCCCTCAAATTCCACACTTGAAAGTGTCTTGCTTGGTTTACATGACAGCCTAAAGTGGAACAGGACATGACTATGTGCTGAGGAGCTCAAAAAAGAGGACAAAAACATGACAATTCCAGCTGGTGCCACAGCTGGAAAGAAAATAAAAATTACATTTTCTTTCACATGAGTTTATCTTCTCCCAGAGGAATGGCATGCAAAGCATTCAAGAAGTGCTATGCAAAGGAAGCTGTTTCTGCTCTGGGTTCATCCAAAATGTGATAATTATATCGTATATAGCTCAGAGAAATCATTATTTTCTATTCAGCACCCCTCTCTCAAGACCACAAGGTTAACTTCTCACCTTGGCTATGGGCTCTAGCAACAAACACAACAAATATTTATTTTTCTGCAGACTAGTAGCTAGATGTTGTCAGTTCCACATTAGGGTTAAAATTTTGGCCCATTTCCTAGTCCTGTACATTGTGTAGAAAAAGTAATGTTAAAAAATACAACAACAAAAAAATCCAACCCTCCCAAAAAGCCACCTCAACAAAAAACTCCCTCCAGATGGAGCTTGTTCATAGTTCTCTTTAATAAATTGCATGAGTCTTGTTTTCTTCCGTCAACAGTTTAATTCTCCTTGCTTGTTTCTCATTCACCAAGGGGCAAGCAAGAAGAAACCATATTGGGAGGTGGGGTGTCGAAGCATGTCAGCTTGCCAATGGATATGCTAAGCAGGAGCTAAGAGTATAAGGATTAAAAAACATCAGATTTGGAAAACACCCTACAGACAAACGAAGTAAATCAGCTGAAGAGACTTAACTATTGTCTAATTGTAGTAACTATTTATAGAATTGAATATAAGGTTTTCTTCCCATGCTTAGCAAATTACAACCAATGGGTCTCTAAAACTTAAGCTCTATTTTATTTTTTTGGAACAGTCCTGGAGAACTGATTAGTGTGTGCTTACACAGAAATGCATAAAATAATCTCATTATAGTAATGCAATGTGCTGTGACTGAGGGGTGATTTCTGCCCAGACTGTGTCCTGTGTTTCATTGTAAGTGATCATTTAATAAACAAACAGGAAATGGTGCAAACAAGCAGCAGTGGAGCAGGCATTCATTCATCTACTAAAAACTTATAAATGGGTATGTGAACACCCTTATTCTAGAGAGATTTTCTAAAAGAGAAATAGGGCCCCTCAATCTCCATGATCCATTCTATGCTTGACTCCTTTTTGAATTAAAACCCAGAAATATCTGGACTCATGATAAAGTTTTCAATAATTGACACAGATGTGTTTGCGTCCTGCACCATTTCAGTTAATGGAGAGCTCCAGGGAGCCAAGATTTTGCTTGTTGTGTATTCATTTATTATTCATTTAAAGAACATGGCCATTTGCCAGTCGGAACTGAAATGAAATCACCACCTTCACGCAGGCAATCCAACAACCCTCCAGTTGCAGTGACATTCAGTTACTAATGGGTTAGTTCAGTTTTAATCCGCTGCCTAGAGATGAATAACATTAATTATTGTAATTGGTAGTGACAGTAATGGGTGCAACATTTCCAGGGCTAATTTACTCTACTTTTGTATCATGCTAATGTGGCTATTCTGCTTCAGTACCCGAGATAACTAAAACCAGTTCGAATGTCTGTCTACTGTACAAAGTGGTGTACTGCCTGCACATCCTGAGACTTGCAAGGTATGGAGTGGCTTAGAGCTGCTGTGCTCAGGCAGTCAATGGGACAAAATGGTACTGCAGCATCAGGAAACATTCCATGTGAACCTATCACATGTCAGCAGGAAATGTTCAGTTTGGCAGCTGTGCTGGGAAAAAAATATTGGTTTGATTAAATAATAATAAAGAACCCATTTACAACAGGTGAAAGTAGGGACTAGAATTAAGTAGGTAATTTTATTATTATTTTGCACCTTACAGATTCAGAGCAATGATTTGACCCAAGGTTTCTTACCTCTCAAGTAAGTCTCTCTCTCAGCTGCTAAGTTATTAGTGCACACTGAAGCTGGCCTCCCTCAGGCTGGTTTGCTCAAACTGCTCCACTTTGAATAGCATGCTTAAATATTTGGTGAGGGAACGCAAGCGATTCTGCAGCTGCTGGTCAGAATGCTAAAACATCAGGGACCCAGTTGTTTATCCAAAATGGAATAACATCAACAGGAAGGACTGAGAACAGCTCTCCATCCGCAGCCTTTTGAGCAGGGTGCAAATCTAAACCTCTGGACATCCTACCCAGAAAAGAGGTGCTGGGGCATTAAGGTGCCTCTGGACAGAGAGGGATGTCATCTGTGCCTAAATCTTACAAGGTAAATGTCCTAAACTGAGAGTTACTGGATAAAGGTATGATTTGATGGCTTTAAGAAAGTGCTGAAATCTGAACTGGTTTTCGGTATCTTTTGCTGATAGTTGAAAATTTGAAACACAGTTGAGAACAGATTTGTGTCTCCTTGAAAGCATTTAGAAAAAAAAAAAAAAAACACATAAAATCTAACTAAATGCATGGATGGACACACATATAAGTACACATAAATTATTATAAACTTGTAGATATGAACAGCAAAGATTATCAAAGAAGCAAAACAAGGTAAGAAAATCCCAGCTATTTTGCCCAAGTGGTACATGCCATCTCAAATATTAGAAGATGCTTCCATACACAAAAATTGGATTTAAGGCTGTTCTCATGAGGTACACTAAATTAGATTATGTTTTTATATACTGACTGGAAAGAAAAAATGCAAGGTCATGAAACAAACAATCAAAAATAATCCAAAAATATTTTTATAGTTAGTCTGACTGCTTCCAAAAAGGCTTTTATGAAAACAAATCAACATCAGAATTATATCAAAGTCTTCATCAGTTTTTCAAACTTCTAACTTTTTGTACTGCTTTTCTACTTCAATTTGAAGAAAGTTGATACCATTTAAAAAGGCATCTTATTTGAAAATATATATATTCATTCATGGGGTAAGTTGAATTTCTGACTTACAGAGAATACATACATAAAAGACAGCACAGTTTCTACCCAAACCAAGCATGAAGACTACTGACATTCCCAGTGAAAGACAGCAGTGCATGGGACAGGACTCTGAGGAGACAAGGTGGTTAAGCTGAGGGGCAGATTCCTTCACCTGCTGATGACTCAGAAGAGGCAGGCAGAATGTGGAAAGTGACAATTTGGGTTAGCAGGTCCAGCTCACAGCAAGAGCATGTCTCTGTGCCATGTCAGTACGCTGTCTCAAAAGGATTTAAGATCCAACTTGCCCCCTCTGGCTGCTCCAGAGTCTCCATCTTCCAATGCTCAGAAACTTTGCTCTATTACACAGCCAAAAATTATCCATTGCCTGTTTAGACCCATTTGTTCCTGTGCCAACATTGTCCTTTGGGTTAAATTGCTCTCCTCCCTGCCTGGTGTTTACCCTCGTAATGTATTTATAGATAGCAATCAGATCCCATCTCAGCTTTCATTTTGTTAGGCTAAACTGTCCAAGCTTTTCCCAGTTTGCTCTCATAAGACAGGCACTCTATTCCCCCTGTTCTCTCCACAGTCCTCCTCCCCACCTGTTCCTGTATCAGTTGTTTTATGCCCCACTTGGTGACTGAGTTCCCCCCTCCTTTAGGTGCCACTCTTACAAGAGGTAGGGATGAAGGTCCTCATCCCAGGGATGGTGGGGTCCTTTTAGGCCAGGAGAAGGGTGCAGTCCAGGGAGCTGTGCCCAGCAGGTTCAGGTGCTGTTACCTGTCTCAGCCCTGCTGCCCAATGAACCACACACGTGTGTCTCTGGGCTGGCCTGCAGCTGCCCCTCACGGCACACACGTAGTGGGATGAGCCTGGGACATCCATCATGGGATAAAATGACCCCACTACTTCAGGCCCTGAGCAATGAGATGTATGCTCCTTGGGAATAACTAAATTAAAAGGATGCATTAATAGGGCTACTGTTCACATTTTCTGACAACATATTTCCTCTGCTCTATTTATAAATCTTACATGAGGAATTATTTTTCAGATTCTCATCTGGCATACATTGATGAAGCTTCATTAGCTACAATGAAACCCATCACTGCACCAGCCAATCAGTGGACTATTTATTAATTAAGTTGTAGAACATGCCTTTGAAGGGGATTTTTTTTCCCCCCTACATAATCTGTCCAACCATATTTCTTCCTTCACTTTCCCATGAAAAAATATACTCTTCAGGTTGTTGCCAAAACCTTCATGATTCACTATATTGAAATAAATCTAACTTTCTGGAATTTATAGGCAGGGACGCTAAACTGAGTCTGATGAATCTAAGATTTGAAGGGCTGCAGCCCAGCTATAACTTTCAGTAAGGACCTGTAATTACAGGTTAAGCATGGCAAATCCAGACGGCTCAACATTGCTGTATTGATTCCTTTAAACCATTAAATACGGAAGTTCAAATTCATGCACAAAGGCAACATTTTTGAAATCCCAGCAATTTAAGAGGATTATGTTTCCGAATGTGGTGTGGATGGGGAACGCTTGTCTAACTAATGGTTCCTTTCTGCTGGAGAAACCCAAGGCTAGGACGCACAAACAGGACTTTTATTTTATTTTAAGAAGGATAATGGTTACTTTAACTTCCTCCAGTGTTTTTTAGTCATATTCTGACAAAGGCAGAGTATTATGAGGGGAAGATAGGGTAAAAAAAAAACTTCTCACCGCAGCCATGAACCCAATGATGTTCCCAATTGCCATTCTTCTCAAATTATGATTGCACTATCAAAAAATCAAGGACTCAAGGACTCAAAAAATCACTTCAATAATTCTCCTTTCTGTGCTTCTCCGGGAGTAGGGAACCTCTCCCTCCTACCATAGAAGCTAAGTAACAGATAGTAGAGGGACTATGATGGCCTGCTGATTAACTGGAGTCCAAATCACATTGAAGTATGTAATATGAAAATATGTTATTGGTGAGACCTAGAAGTGTTGCTCCTCAAGTGAAGTTAGAGCACCCTCAGGATGCTTTCATCTGCTTTGGCTACTCCCTTCTGTCCTGTCTCGTGCTGGCAGGACCCTGGCCTGCATCAGCTGTATGTGACCTCCCATCCTGAGGAGGGGGATGGCACAGTTTCGAGTTTTCTACCTTAAGGTATAAGGAGAGGCATGTTGAAGAAAGTGAGGTTGTTTTTTTGTGCCCACCTGAGCAAAAATATGACAAAAAATGCAGCAGGGAACTGAGTCAAAGGAGCTGATTTCAGCTTTTTATTTCTCCTTTAATTCAGTTACAGTTTTGATATTTGTTTAAAAAAGATTGTCTAAGATCAGAGTTGTTGTGTCTTTGTGCCTGTAATTGTATTAAAAGTGCCATGCAGCCTTTTCTATAAGCTAGAATACTGGTATTATGTGTCATCTGTGCAAAACACTTATGAGATCTGGTCCATAATTACAGCTTTCTAACATCACAGGAGAACATTTCTCAGACCTACTAATTGTGCTGCCCTTTATGGTCCATCTTATTGATTAAACATCTGTTAGTGTTTTGGTGAAATGAGAATTCACTTGCAATGCAATGTGTCTGGTATATTAAATTCTGTTTAAGTCAGCCCTAACTACAAGTTTGAGATACATGTATTGTATCTCCATAATTGTATCTTAGTACTTTTTGCCTCTGTTTGTTGTTTGTACTGTTTGCTGGAGAGCAGGAGAGTGTTCTAATGTTTTCTTTACAGCAAAGTCAAATTATATTCCCTTGATTCTTTTGCCACTCTTGAACCATTTCAGATGGACAAATGCTTGGGAACATTGTGAAATATTAGGTTAATACACATTGCTACCTTTTTTTCCTATGCCACAATCCAATTACACAGTGAATTTTATCTTTTGTAGCAATGTCAGAGAAATGGATGTATGAAGTGAATAAGGGAAAGGAAAAAAAAACCAAACAAAAAACAACAGACACACAAACAGAGACTTTTTAATTAGACATTCTTAATTGTGAAGAATTTCCTTTCCAAGGAGCAAAATAAAAGGATTTTTGAACAAGATCCCTTTGCTCCTACTCTTCATAATTCAAATTAAAATAAAAAAATACAAAAAAAAAAAAAGTTGTTAGTATGCTAGTAACCTCTGGGAAATTAAAAGAGCAGCTCTTGCAAAGGGATTGCAGAAAAGCAATGCAGAGTCCTTCTCTCCTTCCATTCCATGTGCTTACTAAAATACTACAACTTTTTTACAAAAGAAATCCAAAAGCTGACACAAATTCAGAGGAGGAGAGTCTGCTTCACTGCTGTCCAACGTAATTTCAAATTGACTTATCCTTTCTTTATCTCATTTTCTGACTGATACAATCTTGACAGTATTAAAAAATAATCTGAGTCCTATTGCATGAGTTGTTTTCCTTCTGCATGTTTTACGTATATTGATTGGAGAAATGAAAAAATGCTAATACCCATATATTGTCGTATCAAGAAAATGTGGACCATTTATTTTCCCAAATCACATTATGTCTGGAAGATTTTGAAAAGATCTGTAAGCTGAGCTTGTATTCAGTTTCAAGATGAAATGAACTGACCCAACAAAGGAAAATTAAATTACTTCTACCCATATTTTATCCCTTTGACATTTACTTTCAGTACCCCTCCTTCCATCATCTCCTTCAGTCTGACAGTTACAGTATCAACACTGAAATGCTGCCTAGCAAGAAATATACCCCCTTCATTTGTCCTTGATCCAGATCTGGGTGAAGTCAAAGAGAGTCTTTCCACTGAATTAAGGAGGTTTGGCCATGTCCTTTGCAGTTTATGTATGAGAATGGAAACCCTACTGCAGTGTTTTAGAGTCTGACTTGGAGGGTTAGAACAGCCTCTTCAGCTTCAGACAGAAACCCCACTTGGATAAAAGAACAAAAATGATCAGGCTCTTGAAGCTTTATCTAAACCCAGGCTCAAGAAAACTGCTGGGAAGATGTGCACTACTGTTACTGACTGCCAAAAAGCAAAATGAACAAACCAAGGGAAGACAATGAGAATAACAACAGCAACGAAAAGTCACTATTGGATTCCCATAACCAACAAAATGAAAAAATAAATGATAGAAAAATTAAGCTACTGGAGCCTTAGACTGTCTGAAAACAAAGCCTTAGACATGATACTGTTCACAGCATTTTCTATTCCCAAAAAGTAGAAAAAACTAATTCTTCTAACAGCACCTATGCCTTTATACCTATGCAAGGATCTGAACATACTTGTTTGTGTCATAACTTTACCACACAACAAAGTATAGGAGTAGCAAACCTCCTCTACAAATGTTATTTTGACTCAATGGAGAGTAGATAGCACATTAATGTCAATGCTGGAAGCTTCATCTTTCTTCTGCTGCAAAGCTTTAATCTCACAGTCACTAAGTCAATGATTAAACATCAGTGATTTCAAAACTGCAGGGTCAGACATGTAGAGCCATTTTTATATCTAAAAATTAAATCAGCACCTAAAGATCTTTAAAATAGTGTTCTGCAAATGCCTCAAGCCCACTTGAGGAAGATCATCATCTCAAGACAAGAGAGAAGTTCTGTCTCAACTGAACTGATGACAGTACTTCCATCAATGAGGATTTCACCCTAGGCCATCAATCACCACCTTTATTGCTTGAGAGTGCCACTTTGGTGTTTCTCAGGGGTTTCTCTTGCCATTCAGGTTTGTGAAGATTCCCACTTTGGCCTTGTTTTGCTTTCAAACAGTCCAACCCCCTGAGGCAAAAAAATATATGGTCTTTTAATTATCTGTTTCACTGGGTGTCTTATATTGCATCCAGTGAAGACTGAGTGTAGAGGGACTCCTCTAGGGGCAGATACTGGCTGCATGCTCAGGCAACAGTCAGGGGCTTCTACCTGTTATTGATCTACCTGTAGATCAATACTACCTGAAGCTACCTGTAGCTTCTACCATGTTATTGATCCCTGCTTTATGCAATAATGCATCTAGGCACTGATCTGGGCAATTATACTCTGTAGAAATCTAAGGGAATGTTTCCAAATAGCTGGGACCAAAGGTTTAAAAAACCCAACCACATATATATGCATATATATATACACACAGATGTATAGACACACCATCATATGATCAGCAGCAGGCAGAAAAACATGGAAATATATGTGTAAATGCTATTGAATCAACAGGATTTTTTAATAAAGTTACTAACTTATCATTCTAGTAAACAGATTTTTTCTCTATTTGAATCTGTGTTCTTAATTACAGACAGTGTAAGAATTACGAAGAACCTGATTTTAATATTGAATCAGTTCTGACTCCAAAAATGTGGACTAGCAAGAAGGATGTGTGAGCATTTTGTATGCTTTGTGAAGTGCTGCAGCATAGAGGTATACTCAGAAACTATATGTACTTCTAGTAGCCAGCTGATTTACTGCTGCTTTGATTTGCCCTGCTGAAAAGTTTGTCAAAGTTTTCCCTGTGACTCATCTGGTGTACAAAGTGTCCAGGGGATGGCTTATGGCTTAAATGCGACACCACTGAAAAACTTACAACTGCTGTTATAATTAAGTGAACAACTTTAGCTTTAAATATGAATGTCCCCAGGTTCAGAAGGCATTTAAAATTTGCTTCAGTGTAAGGAACTGAGGGATATCCTCACTCCAGCTTTAGGACAAAAAAACCAAAAAAAACCACCAAACCTTGCAATTTTGCACTAGCTAATGGAAGGGTCCTGGGTCAAGCCTTTTGGAAAACTACCTCTACCTCCTTCAGGAAATATCCTATCAAGATATGATACAAGAGACAGGAAAAAAGGACAGAAACCAAGGGTTTCCTTAAATGTTTCTGCTGGTCTTGAGTGTAGGAAGGAGAAGAAATTACGTAAGTGACCATGATAGTGCTGTGCCTCACTGTATTAGCTTCCCGTGGGCTGTAAGAACACAGGTGCGATTTTTTCCACTGTTAGAAGAAATATCCTCCACACTGTGAGTTATGTACATCCTGCATTGCTCTCTGTTGGCCCCAGAGTACAAGAAAGTGTCAGCATGGGACACTTCCTGGTGGCTTGAGTGGCAGCTTCCATGCCCCTTCCTGTGTCCCAGCTGCCCAGAGGAAAGGCTGGACATCTGCTGGGCTTTGATTTCCTTCCCCCACAGTTCTGCAGAGCTCCTCCCAGAGCTGCACCAATGTGTGCTGCTGAGAGTGTCAGCTAAGTATTGCCTGTGGGTCCCTGGCCAGTTTTGGCTGGGCAAAGCCAGCTACCTCTTGCAACTCTGGGACAACCTCTGAGCAAGGAAGAGTTGAATCTCTTTTCACGGTGAAAGATCTGACACGCCAGAAAAATCTTAGAATTTTGCTACATAAAGTTGCATGCTTGTTTCATGGTTGTAGAGACAGATTTAACAGACTGAAGACTACAGCTCTAGAGTGAAAATGTAACTCAGGCAGCAAAAATGCATTTTGTAATCCTTTTGTTTGAGAAATCTTTGCCTCTGCTTGTTTTGGATTGCATGTGCTGGGTACACAATGCACAATACTTAGGTTAAGTCATGCACAAATTTGTAGAAATTGGATATATTACCTGAAAGAGCAGTCACAAAAGAGAATTATCACAGCACAAGTGAGCATTTGCTTTAACACAGAACTCCTGCAGAAGCTGTACTCAGGACACTTCCCTCCACTTCTGAAACAAATTTCAGTGTATTTGGTAGTGCTCAGCCCTCACCTTTGTACCAGTACAGGTCTCAGAGTAAAACCCTGACTTTGCTGTCTTAGGCTGGAGCCATGTATCGTTGCCTCAGCAAGCAGTTGAGTCTAATTTCACTTTACATCAAGCAGACCAAAAATTCCATTTGAAAGGTGACAGGCCAGTGCATTAAGCAATTGCACCAGTGCTGGGGTCAAAGTGGCTAAATTATATAAGACTAGAGCCTGACACTAAAAACCACCAGCTGGATCAAGGACATTTTCATCCATTCTGGCTCATTAGAGTTAGGACAACAAGGTCAGCTATGTTAAATTTAATCACAGGCCTTCCTACAGGGTATGGTAAATGTGTTGGCTAATTTTTCATACCATATCCCAGATAATCTATCACCCACAGCTTGAGAGGTAGCTTGCTTGTGTTTAAAGTATCCACTCTACTTATGGCCAGTTAAGACAAATCTTTATTGTTTTTCAACCAGGATGAGCCAAATTAATCACAAGCATTTACCTCCTTCCTCCCCTATTAAAAACAAAGGGGTTGTAGTTCATGTATGTTAGCACTTAGCTTGGCATCATCTTTTTAATGGAAAAATAAACTGAGCTGTCTATTCTAAATTGAATCAAGCAAAATAAATAAGCAAACAAGATTTTTCTTCGCTGTAGGTACAGAGATTGTGTCCGGAACGAAGAAGGATAATTAATTTGAAACTCTTTCAGGAAAACAATGTCTTTTTATACTCTGTTTTTAAGGTCCCTAACAGTGGGGTTCTGTTCTATTACTGTAACTGGCATGCACTACAGTAATAAAAATAATAATACTGTGAAAGACACAAAGTCTTCTTGGGTGAACTGCATCTCTCTCCTCTGGAAGGTCCACTGTCCCTAACAGAACAGTGTTATATATGAAGAGGAGAATGGCACGAGCAAATTCTGCCACTGATGCAGCTTTTGGGATGGATTTTGTAATAATTAGGTATAAAAGTTAATGTGATAAAGTGAAGGTGGTAACTTCCCTCCCTTCTCCTGCCAAACATTGTCCTGGAGAAACCAGTGTGATGCCCCCTTAGAGTACCATTCTGATTTGCTACTGCCAGAACATCATAACAGTCCAGGATTGCATTTGCAGATTTTCCATTTTTTTGGAACCACCATTTTCCCATTTCTGCTTGTTTGAAAGCAGCCCTTGTGAGACAGTGTGCTGGTCCTAATCACCAAAGGCCATATAGAAAGAGGCCCTACCATGGGAAGCATCCACTGCAGCTGTTGCTGCACATGCTGCCTTGATAACAGGATTGGTGATTTAAAGTGAGCCAACTCATTATCCTGAGGAGTGCTGAGATGATATTACTGATATTACTTATGATAAATTTAACTGTAAATTGCTATCTAGAATCTAGAGGTAAATATCGGTCCTGGCTGTGTCTGAATCTGCTTCCTTAGAAGAAGGGTCCCCAGGGTTCCAACAAACCCAAGAGAAAAGGGATAGAATAGGCATACACAAACCTATAACTTGTATGTGCTTGTTAAAGGGTCAGCTCCCTTGGTGCTGTGAAGCAGGTCTAAGCTAGGCTGTAGGTAATGCCTCTAAGTTGCTTATTCCCTTTGGAAGTGCTGGAAAATCTCTCTAGGAACTTCTGCACTGGCAGACAATTCCAGATGACACCACATTGCTGAAACCTCAGATGGCTACACTTTTAATGCTAAGTTATGGTTTAGCACCAAATTGCATGCAGGTGGCTTTATCTTCAGGTGGTTCTCAGTGGTGTTGTTGGGCATCACCTCATCAGAGATGTACCAGCTACTGAAAAGATAAGCTCAGCTATCAGGAATTGTATCTGTGATACTGTCTATAATTATTACCCTGAAATTAACCATACATCCTAAATACTCCAGCATAATATCCAGCACTTAGGTGTGGATCCACCTTGCTATGAGTGATGATTTTTCAGTAGCAGTAACTGAGACTTGAAGCCTGGCTATGCATTGCTCTGCAATTTGCTGAATTATATACACCTGTATGACTATTACAATGCCCGACATTGTGATTTCGTAGAATTTGACATTCACTTCAGGCCTCTATTTCCCTGCTGGTGCATAAAGAAAAACAACTTGGTTTAAGCTTGGGTGATTATGCCTTTGTATTTGTCTTACTTTTTTCCTGTACAAGTTCCTATACCATAAAGAAAATGGGAGATGACCACAAGGAATAAGGACACATTTAAAAGATACACTCCTTGATTCCCATAATCCATAAGTGCAGACACTGGAAGCTGCTTTCTGTTTTTGGTAGAAGAAGGGAGAAGAAATAACATATCCAATTAAAAGAACAGGGGACTATTTAGGCAGCCAGGGCCAGGAAGCCTTTTGATGCAAATCTCTACTGTATTACCAAAGCCACAGCAACAATGCTGATTTATACCAACAGATGAGTATCAGACATGAGTTAGAATTTTTTACCTAGACCATCTGTTACAAGGTCTTTATGCTTAAAGTTTCCTGGGGTTCTTTAATGTTCACAGATTTTATGCCTATTCCAAAGGACAACACACTGCGGGTTTTGTAGAATATGGATACTCCTAATCTCATGCTGAGGTGTTGATTCATTATAGATTTGGCAGAGTATTGATGCATTTCACTGAATAACCAACAAGTATTCTTTAAGCACTTTAACATTCCCTGGGACATCTACTGTCCAAGTGCTTGTTTTATTATAAAACCTCTGACCCATTTATGAATGTGTTCTGCAGAGGAAGACACGCCAATTTTAATTAATGAACAAAAAGCCATGCATAAATAACTCAGTTCTGAACACTAAAAAGTGGATTAAAAC
This sequence comes from Phylloscopus whistleri, assembly GCA_017589585.1. NCBI lineage: Eukaryota > Metazoa > Chordata > Aves > Passeriformes > Phylloscopidae > Phylloscopus > Phylloscopus whistleri. Next base: position 709,901 of record JADMLD010000046.1, read on the forward strand.
CTTTTTCTTTAGACCTATTGAAAGGTTGTTGAATGGGTACCATAATTTTATACTACTGAAGGCATTTTGCTATTCAGGTTATTTTCCAAGTCAAGTTCTATGACAGATTTGAGCTGATGCACAAGAAGAGTTTGAAGTACACTTAATTTCATATAAAGTGTCGTTATGGCTCAGGGGTATCGTGTCTTCCACACAGCACAACCATAAATATCCTGGTTAAGGCTCTTAAAAGTAGCTATGATGAAGTGGACAGATTATCTGTCTTTCTCTCTGGAATTTCTCTCTGTGTTAATTTGCAGATCTGAGGAACTAATAAATTACTATAGCATTACTTGCAGGTAATTAGCACATATACCCCTTGTTTCTTTTGGACTGAGGGTACTAAATTCATAACTATCCAAGTATTTCTTACTTTACAAATCCTAGTGGTCCAGATTAGTCATCAGCTGGTTGGAAATGGAGAGTAGGCCCTGTAAATGCTCTGTCAATTGATTCAATTTGGTCCATAACAAAACGTCCCTGCAATCTGAAGACTTGTTCATGACTCACACAAAATGGATCGATAGTGTCAGTTCACTGCTGGTAGGAATGTGTCCAGATCCACTGTCATGATCATTATGGTTCATCTGGTGAGCAAATTTCACTCCAGCCTGAAGAGAATCTCTGTGTCTGCAGATGTGACACCCCTTTTGTACTCAGTCACTGGCAGCCACTGCACAGTTATCTTCTGGACCTTTCCATTTTCTCTCAAAATCAAACATGTACAATAAATACTTTTAATGGAACAGAGCCAAATCTAGACTAACAAGACTTTAAAAAAAGGCATGGATGGGAGCCACCAGGTAATATAATGGGAAGAATGCACTTTCTCCCCTTTACCTCCCAGTTGTGGGACCTGACATGGAGGGTGAGACAAGTAGTTTATGTGCCTTCCATACTTCTGTGCAGCCCTCTGGAAATGCATGAATGCTTTTCATGGAGGCTTGAGAGAAAATAATTAAGAAGAGAACTGTATCCAGAAGAAAAACCCAGTACAAGGTTGTGTTCAAAGACTTCAGGGCACTAGGACAAGCTTCATTACATGAGGATTGTCGTGGCCAATCCAATTGTCTGACACAACATCTGAATTGGCAACATTGGGTAAACTCATTGACTGTCTCAAAAGGGAAGGTTGTGACCCAGCAAACACAAAGGTGGTCCATTCTCTCACACACAGCAGGACATTTGAGGCATATTAGCAAAGTGATAAGTCAGTACAATTCCCATTAATGCTCTGTCTATTTTTAGAATAAGAATAACTTTGCAGATTATCGTTCCACAACTTTGTGTTTAGGACATGCTGATCCTCTGGCCTGTAAAGGAAAGACCCATGTCCTTTGTATATTACTCATGAATTCTCACTGAGTTTAATGGGGCAGAGCCTTGCTGGTGTTAAATCAACACAGCAAGATTATTCTTTACTAAAGAAAGTGCTCTGACATGTAGAACAATGAGGATCAGCTGGGAGGAAGGAGATGAAGACAGATAGGGTGACTCAAGAGCATAGGAAAAATACCCCAAAAAACTAATATATATAATTTTTCAGAATATTGACTGGTGCATGTTTCTCTCCCTAATGTTTTGTTAACTTTCTCAGTGCCTTTCAGGGAGACAGAATGGGAAATAGAAAGCACTCCCACATCCTTTTCTGTATGCGAAGAGCAGTTTTCTGGAAGGCCATTAGGATGGCCCATGGCAGTGTGAGCATCCTGTGTTAATTTAAAAGCTCAGTTGGTGATCTCAAGGCAAACTTAAGGCCACTCCAAATAAAGTGTGAGCATGTGTATTTGTACAGTGAAAATAATCAGGGGTTTGTGTCAACAGCATTTTGCTTGATAGATCCTGCACAAGCTACGTACTGTGACCAGTCCTTATTATGCCTTAAATTTCCTTGCTTTCTGTTTTCTTAGGAGAATTTTTCCTTTATGGAATATTATTTTTGAGTTCTAATTTTCAAAGGCCCTCACTGTTAGGAACTTTTCTCTGCTAACACACTTGTGGGGGGCCTTTGGCTTTTATTTCACATTCCAGCTGGATTTCTGGGGCATCACTTTAAGGATAGAATCCCCCCCAGGAATAACAAATAATCCATTTTGTTTCCTTTAACATTTGTTATATGCTTCTTTACTTTCAACCAAGCAGACACATTTAGTAACCATCACTGGCTACTTCTGTCAGCAACTCCTCCACTCCCCCACTTGCAAACACAGAAAGTACAAAAAACAGACTTAACTTCAGAGGTGGCAGTGGTGGGGGAGAACAACACAAGGAACGAGGAACGGTCAAGACTGTTATTGCCAAAACACAAGAATTCAAACCAGTGCTCAATGAAAATAAACACACTGTTGAAAAAGAAGGTGAAAAGTGAATCAAAGTTCTGCTGCCGCAGGGAAAACAATCTCACCACTTCCTTCATCATCTAAGCCTGTCCTCAGGACAGCACTGAGGCAGGTATGTTCGTCCTTACTGAGAACTTCTAAACATGTGCTTAGAGATCAGCAGGCCTGCAACTTAACTAAAGGCATTTCTTTGAACTGCGGCCCATACGTTGCATGTTAAGATAAACGTCTTTAAAATTCTTTTACTGTTTAGTCATTTTTTTCACCAGCCATCTTAGAAGCCAATGTCCTCTTTGACACTTAATCCCTCCTATTTGTTCCTTACCCTGATTACCTGTGGAAAACTCACCTGTGTGCCTGTCTTCCCCTGACCACACAAACATGCCTCAGATGCCTAACCTGCCAATGCAATTCCACTGTCTGACTGCAACTTTCCCTTCCTGTGCACCAGGAGTCACCCAGCTGCATTTGCTGAAGGGTGAGGACCTATAAAAACAATAGAAAGCCACATAAACCAAGTGCAAACACAAGCTCCAGCCTCTCTTTACCACTTGCACCCTGCATAATCACTCGCACCCCACCTCATTAAATGCACAGACTTAACACTGTTTCTGCAAGCTTTGCTCTGAATCACTTTGCAGAGATGCAAGTGGCAAAGTAAGCTATGAGGCTGTGAAAAAACAATAATCATGAAGCCTTGGTCTATTCCTGTTACCTGGTACACATTACTCTTCTTTGGCAGAACCACTCTAATTTGCAGCTGGGTGAGCAAGATGTTGGTTGGAAAAGCAGCAGGTATGACTGGCAGGCAGGTGGGCACCCCTCTGGAGCTGGTGGTGCTGCCCTTTCTCCAAACTGCTGCAGGAGCAGAAATCTGGGCTCCAAGGGTGGGAAGATGCTCGTCATTACCTGGAGCTGAAGTAAGAATTAAAGGTGAGTGGGTTAGTGGGCAGCTTGACCCCCAAGAGACGCTTCAAGGGCATTGCATTTATTTGCAGAGTGGTAACAGGGTTTGGGCAGGATCAGCAGTGTTTTGCTGCTCTGGTGTCTTTGGACACACAGTTACACCCTGGTTACAAGTGACACAACTCTGGCAGGTCTGATCTGAGGTAAAGCAGATGGGACCCATTTTTCTGTGGTTTCTGGACACTCAGAAATGTTTGATAAACCTCTGGAAACATGGACCTCTCTTAACTTGTGCATGTAGGCAGTTCAGCTCAGCTCTAAAGGCATGTGCAGTCAGAACACACCCATGTTCAGTGAGCTGTATCCAGCGGGCCCAGAAGTTCACCAGTGGTGTGGGAAGGGAGGAGAGTCTGGTAGTCCTCTTCAGGAAAGTCCAGACAAAACCAGAATATTTAGGCTGTGGCATTGGAGGGGCTGCTGTGCTTGCAAAGCCTGTGCCAAAGTGGTGCAGCAGGGCAGCCACAGGAAGCCGGGAATACTGTGAGAATACTGCTCCTCCTGCTTTGGAGAGCCAGGTTCTGGATGCTTTGCTTTCTGCAGCATCCATTAAGAAGAGCTTTCTGCTACTTTGCTATCAGACTATACACAGAAATGTGGTTTATTTGAGATCAGTTGAATTAAAGTTTATGTTGGCTGTATCAAAATCAGATATGCACTTAAAGCATGCTTGTGTGGCTGCTTGACCTGAAAACAATGAAAAAATAGAACAATTCAAACCAAACACACCTACCTGCATCATCAAGTTGGTGTACAAAAATGAAGCCAGCAGGTTAAAAAAAAAAACATTACTCATGGGGGATAATCACAACACATGCCAGCATTGAGCACTGCATTGTGCTGACACCCCTGCATCAAACTTGCTCTCAGTGGGCAAAGCCAAAGAATGGCAATTGCTCAGTTGTCCTTAAACTTTGGCTTGTACTACCAAGAAAAAGTAAAATCTTCACTGAATGTAGGGTATATTTGGGTCTGAAAATCCTGCCTTGTAGAACAGCCTCCAGCTGAAAGAAAACTGTAAATACTCTAACTCCATTTCACCTCATGGAGCTTAAGCGCCTTCAAGAATCTATTCAATATTTGTGGCATTTAGCAGAGAAGTGGTGTAAACAAATACTCAAATGAAGATGAGGCAATTTTAAATTAAATGTGCCACTAATCGCCACCCCCTGACAAAGTCATTGGATGTGCAGCCTATTTTATGCCAAAATTATTTGAAAATTTCAGATACCCATCCACAGACAGAAACTGTGGTCAGGGCTTTCACATCCTCTCCTCAGGGCCAAGCATACAGAATTTGAAAAACTAGGATACAGGCAATGGTCTTACTTGGCATAAAATATCAGCGGAGTTGGTCTTTGGAGGCTTTCTTAATTTTTTAATCAGGTTGGTTTTATTTCCCTGTTTTTTTTTTTCCTCAAAGCCTTGCTTTGCTGCTGTCTGAGCTGGAAATCCATAAAGTTTTCTCATCAACGCTACATTTTAGAAAGTAACTCTTTGTTCTTTCATGACATAAAGCCTTTAAGTTTTTCCCTGGGAACCATATTTGTAGCAATACCTTGGCAACAGACACTGTCTTGGTCTGATCCTTATAAGGCTTTAATCAGAGTGATTTTTGAAAACATGGATTAAGCTCCATCTATGCTATAAAGAAACCATTTTTCATTTAGCCATTTTCAACCAAACTGCATTCACGCAGGACACTAAATCATGCAAACAGAATATAAATCACTTAGCAGTTCTATAAATCATATTAGTCACTGATAAAAGAAAAAATAAAAAAGAAAAAGATTAAAGTATTCATTTAAAAATGAACTGAAGAAAAAATTATACTTACCCACATTTCCACTGCCTAGTGCAGCCACATTTAACTGGGCTGAAATCTATGTAAGGCAGAAGATTTTCAAAACTGAGGTAAGAATTGCTAGCAGTGGTCAGGAATTTTTGGACTAAAATGTTCTTTTCCCTTCACTTACAATGAAAAAACCCAGCCATCTGTCAAAACTGAAGCTGATTGATAGCAACAGTTTGATCTCAAGAAGTCTCTCAGCTTAAAAAAACTGCAAAAGGACCATTGAATGATGAAGGACGGCTGTTATGACATTTTTAAAAGTGAAAAGTTTTATTTTCTAATTGAAGGAAACAAGCAAAGACCCCACGTTCCTTTCGTACTAAAAAGAGGCAACTGCTTTGAAAGGTCACTGTCTAAATAAACTCTTTGAACATTATTAAAGTAAAATATTTAGCTTGGCCCCATCCTGATTTTATTTTGGAAATTTTCATCCAAGTTTTAAAAGGACCTTTCATATCTGGTTGGACATAGGAAAAATACTGGAATTCTTGAAAACCCTGACAGAGTGAGGAAGCTCATCCCCATCCAGGTTCAGTACTTCTCTCTTGTGCCAGTTTCACAGGAAGGGTGCTCAAGGCCATCTGTTTCTTGACTCTAAGATGGCTGAAAAATAGAAAGGAAGTTATTGAAGGCTTTAATTCTCAAGAGACCAGAGATACACAGGTGAGATCCCAATCAGAGAAGGTCATATCTTCAGCTTGGGTCAGCCAGAGTAGCACACGGCTGGTGTAGGTCAGGCCTTATCTAGACTCTTGGAGTAGTGGCACAAGCATCTCTCTGCTAACAAATCAGGCCCTGATAAATGCAAATCTGAATTCTATTGACTGCTGTGCTACCTTTGTTGACCACTGCTTTGCTAAGCTGTTTTTAGTTTTGTTTTGTTTTGCCTTTTTTTTTTTGGGGGGGGGGGGGGTGTTTGTTTTTTTTGTTGTTTTGTTTTGTTTTTTTTTTTTTTACATTAATATACCTCCTGAGTCCATTTTAAAGAAAAACTAACAAGTCAGCCATGGATTTACCATGGGAGCCATTAGCAGCAGGCATTTAAAACTGCAGACCATTTACTTTACCTGTATCAACCAGCTCTGCTGGTATCAATCACCAGAACACCACAGACATCAGCAGGATTGCACCGATTTATAGGATCTAAGGATCTGCCTTCTTACCTTTACTGAGGAATTTGCAGTAATTCAGTCTTGATTCTGAGAGTGGTTATTTGCACCTGGACCCCCTTGTAGTGCCCCAGCAAAATAAAATTAGGTGAAGCAATTTCTGAGGCGATTTGAGGCCATTAACATGACGAAAAGTGATTAACATTGTTTGTGTGATTTACTGCCCTCGATGAGCACTGTTTAGTTGAAAACGACTTAGTAAAAAATGCTTTTACATACAGCTGGGAGAGGACTTAATCCATGCTTTCAAAAACACTGATTTTAGCCAAATATGGAGACACTGTGCTGATTACCAAAGTCACGGCCCAAGGTATTCTGAGGAGGAAACATGTCTCGTTTCAGGTCTAGCCCTGAAACCACCCACAGGCTATGATGGAGTGTCAGAGCATTCCTAAGAAACATGCTCCATTTCTGCAATGAAGCTTCATTCTTATGGGAGGCTGTTTGCAATATAGAAACAGACCACATCCAACAATTTGTGGAATCACTGCAACTTATCACAATGTTCTCCCTCCTCTGCCCCAGCTGTCTGTCCTCCTTAGCTTTTCCAACATCTTTGGAAAGAGAGAGAAAATGCCTCAAGTGGCAGAGGCAATATTTGCAATGCTCCCTAATCCAAATACTGTTTTCTGACAGTATCCCTCTGCTACTGTTTCTTAAATAGGTTCAGGAGGGGTGTGCAGAAGAACCCTTTGAAAGCTGCTTCTAATTGCTTAGGTTGTGTACCTAGATTAAAAACCATCTCATTCAACAACTCTCTGGCTGAGATTTGTTTGCTCCCACTGCCAGATGCAACTTAGTGGCACCTGCTCACCTTCTGATTTGGAACTGAGCTGGCAACACCTGTTCTGATTTAATTTGATGGAGGTAAATCACTGCAAGTCCCCCAGCATCAAGGATCCATTATCGGTAACTACATTATCTACAACGTACTAAACATTTGCTCTGAACACACTTACAGGAAGAGAAGCAAAATAATAGGAAGTGTTTCAGGAAGCAGTTGCCAATCTAAATTTTTCCCTCTCTTGGAACACCTAGCTGTGTGAGTAGGAGGGAGGAAAAGTGAGTTTACCATCAGGCTTTTGAAAGTTGTAGATGAATGCAGATAATAAAACTGAATTAATGGAGGAGGACGTACACATCTACTCAAAAGGACTTCTGCAGGAGGTGGAGGACTTACTTTGGACTGCAAGAATAGAAATATCCTTAACAGTTGCAGTTGTAAGAGAGAGCTGGTGTGGTTTACAAAAGGGGATATACAGCCAGAGCTGCATAAGTGGGAACAGGAAGTGGTTTCTTTGAGCTGTGGACAATGTGTGGGGCACACGACCATGCAGCTCACTGCTTTTGCATCAGTGGGTTGCAGGACCATTGTTATCCACTGGCTACTGCTGGGATTCTTGCTGGGATTTGAGGAATTCATAAAATATAATGAAGGAAATTAACCCCCTTTTGGCAGAGTGAAAAAATAGATCCAAAAGATCTGCTGAAAGGAAATGCAGATTGCATGTGAGGAGCACAGGCACAACTTTAGAACAGATTTCCTTTCTGAGTTTTCCAAAGTCTGTAACAATGCTCTGACAACATATTAGCAAGAAGAGTGGGGATTGCTTTCTCCTAACAAAGCATTTTCCGAGCAGTAATGACTCAGTGCACTGCTGCTTTTCCCTCTTCTGCACCTCTCCCAGCCCCAGGAATGTTCAAGTCCCTTTCAGAGCTAAGTACATCGCAGTTCCCACCTTAACCTGTTCGCTGGCAAACCCTGCCTCCTGTTCTGCTTCAAACCCCATCCCAAGACCAAACAACTGACCTTGACAGTATGAAGCAGAGGTGGCTATCAGAGATATGTCTCTCTGGGAGGCTCAGAACAGCATCCACAGGCATGCTACACTGTTGGCCCTTAGCATAATCCCTAGGCATTAATTTCACTCCTGTTTCTGCAGCAGCCTCAAAGCCTTCATCTGCATCTGGACATAATAGGAGACAGGGATGTTTTCCTTGCTACTTCCCATTTGACTCTTCTACTACCCTCTTTTTTTTTCTTTTTCTTCTCTTCATCTCAATTTTGCAAAGCTCAACAGTGAAATTGCAGCTAAACATAGCTGGCATAAGGGGAGAACTACCCAGGAGGTATTAAGAGAGAGCCTGCATCAGCTTTTGCACAGGCACAGCAGCTGACATATGGCACAATGCAACAAGCAACCAGACCCAGAGCTATCTAGCAGTGACCTACACATCTGCTGGCATAGGAACTGAGGCCTTGGGGCACAGTTCAAACCGAGCTAGTGTGATTGAGAAAAAGCAACTTCCCCATTCTTTCTTATGCTACATCCATCTGTTACACAGCCTATCATTCGGAATGGGGTTATAACTATTACAACACCCTGTGTTATAAAAAAGACCTACAAAATTGCATTGTGGATTTTTTCCTAATGCTGGATTAAATTTAATTTGTGTTCAAATGAAATATATTTCTGGTTTTTATTTTATTTTATTTTTTTAATTAAAATTTCTTCCTAATTAGTAGTCTGAAGGTTCATTCTGGGGTTCCACAAAAGTCACACCCAAACACTTTGTTCTATGTTTCTAGAAAAAAATATCTCTTGAACAAAACATTACCCTGAGAAACACCAGACTGAAAGAGTGGGTTTTGGAAGTAGAGTGGGGAGTGGGGAGTAGAAAGGCAAATTTTAGTTGCAAAAGAATGGGGATTAGGTTTAGCAGTGTCCTGAAGGTGGAGAGTTAAAGAGAGAGGCAAAATCAAGGTAATGCATCTGAAGAGCATGGGTGAGGATTATAAATATAAATCACAATGAAGTGACTGGCAACAGTATCTGGAAAGGCAGTCATTAGGAAGGAAGGCAGAGGTGGGAAAGTAATTTGAAATGCATTGCCATAGAGGTCTGAGATGTTCCAATACTAGGATAACACAAAGGGGACATAGGTGAAGGGCTGTTGAGATTCCAGTGAAGAGCAAGAGGTAAGGCCTGCCACAGAAGAGGAGGAATGGGGAGGTGGATAGGCATATTGTGGGAAAAGGCTGCAGGAAGACAAGGATTTGAGCAGAAAAATATATCTGTCAGTACTGAAAGTGGTAAAGAAGTTCAAGGATGAAATAACCCAAACATGTTGACCTCAGAGCACAAATACATAAAGGGACCTTCTTGGTGCCTGGTTCGCATCACCAGGAGATATTATTCAGTCACGAGTTTTTAATCACAAATGGGTTGATACTGCAACACATATTTTCCAGTTATCACTTACAATTGAATGACAAGTAACACTTCCCTCCCATGCTGAAAGAATCTGCAACCAGTAGTCAGGGTGTTACTCCACCCTGCTCTGAAATTGTAGTTCTCTTTCTCACACAGTTCAGAGCTGACTGGCTTGTGGTTTCTCCACAGTGGCTTTGGGCCCATTTTTTTTTTCCTTTTCTTATTTATTTGGAAATAAAGTCCGCTGACTTTGGCAGCATGCCTTGAGTAGGTTCCTTTTTTCTCTGAAGGTCTTGCACTATTTCCCTGAGACACAAACCCAGTTCATACTGGGAAGCACATACTAACTCAAAGCTGGATAGCACAGCAGCTGGGAACTCCCTTGTGACAGGACAGCAATGACGCAAGTGGAGGGAGCCACCAGTAATTCCACTGGGTAAGTCCTAGAAGCAGAGTGAAGCAAGGGGAGTTGCTAGTTTCAAAAGCATGAAGTCACTCGAAAGATGCAGAGATTTCCAACTTTGGAAACAACGGGTTCCCGGAGGTGAACGATTCATAGCAGAAAGAAAGAATTCAGAAGAAGAGAATAATTTCCTTCGGGAGGTATTTTCAGTGAAATTGGCCCAACTTCATAAAATCCAGGAAGCTAGGGGTTTTTTCTGCAGCAAATATCTGTCACACCAAATTGGTCAGAGCTAAGATCAAGTAAGAAGTTAAGTGATAGGAGAAATATCCTGTGCTGAGAAGTTGGCTTACTTTTAGACCCCAAAGAATGGTAAAAAAAAAAAAAAAAAGAAAAAATCTCAGCCAATACATTGGTTTTTTGGCTAGTTCTGGACAACACAAGTCAATTTTCTGGCAATTGCTGGCTGTTAGCCCTGCTCTTTATAAGTGAATAGAAAGAAAAGCGAAAAAAGAGTCTGCCATCTAATGAAAAGAGAAAAGAAAATCCAGAGGACTAACAGTAAAAGCCACAGACTACCATGTAAATCCCAACTCTGAAACTTGAAAGTTCACAGTCACTTCAGAAGACCATGCAGAAAATCCTTGGAGTCATCCAAGGAAGAAGGATGTGCTAATCATCATTTCTCTGTCTTACACACACACATATGCATGGATTTGCATACTAATACAGGTTTTATTATTACACACTTGGGCTTCTTTGGATCAAAACATGTATAAATGGTAGTAAACACTTTATCCTTCAATGCAGTAGGGTTCCCATGTGCAGTGTGGAGCTACAGCACCCTTCAGTGCAGTGCTGGTCAGACAGAGATATCATGAGCATCATCTACTGCTCAGAGCCTTAGTGAAGAACCCCTCACTCAGGAGTGCAGAGGCTTTGCCGTTATCAATACCAAACACTTGGAGAGGTCAAAGTATTTCCCTGTCCTTCTCAGAGATGTATGAAGGTGAGAAACCATAGTATCAATTTAGAGAGGTGTAATTACAAACAGATGTTGCCACACAGGAAATCATTGGTGTATCTGGATAAGAGGCAAGTTCAGTTCACTAGGTCATGTGTCTTACATGTCCATCAGGCTTTCCTTCATCAGTTTGTAAAGACAAGCTGGTGGAGAATCCCTAACACCACCCCAGTGTCCTCAGTGACGACAAGAAGGGGTACACATTTCCATTTAATTGCAGTCTGTTTCCTTCAGTGGTTCTGGGACCCTGGGTATTATATAATAACTATTGTGCTCACTACCTTCTCCAAAATAAACAGTTGAGAGAGTCTGGAAAAGTTGTAATGGAAGTGTCTCATGGAAGGCCATGATTTCCCATATTATAAATACGTAATTTCATAGTAATCACATACATTACATAGTATAAATCTCTTCTACATCAGGTAAAGAAAGTTATTCCCATTATCAAGTGCTGAAGTCTGATATGATTCTTTACAACAAAATCCTCTCCAAGGTGAGCAAAATCAGTTTGGCTTTCTAGAGAATACAATTATAAGCTTCAAGCAAAAGAGCTTAGAGAAGGATTCAACAGTGTGTCTTTGTAAATTATACTCTAAGGCTTGCATTTTTCTCCCTACTTGATGGGGTGAGGGGAATGAGGCAATTGCACATAATAGGCCTCAAAGAAAAGACTTCAGTAAAAAAAAAGCAAAACCAAACCAAACTAGACCAAACCAAACCAAACCAAAAACAAAAAACAAAAAAAAAAAAAAAAAAAAAAAAAAAAAAAAAAAAAAAAAAAAAACCAAACCAAAACAAAAAAAAAACCGAAAAAAAAAACAAACCAATCCAAGGAAAAGTTGCATTTGATTTGGAGAGCAGGTATGTGCAGACTTGAAAAGTGGCCAGCAAAAAAATGGAGGAGATTTAGGGAATTGTGAGACAATGAGGGAATGATCCAGGTATTTTGATGGGCTCCAGCCAGTAGTGTACAATGCACTCTGGAAATGACAGTGCATGTGTCTGTTTCCTGATGACTGTATTTGATTCTGCAGCTGATAGAAAAGAAACAGATGCAGCTAGCAAGAGGCTGGGCCACTGCACAGGCTGACACAATTTACAATATTAATATATCTATATAGAGGACTCTGCTCATTCAGCATAATCATCCTTGTCTTGATTACTTCTGTCTCTATCCAGGTTTTTCTAATAATTTTTGCTTCTTTTAATTGTGCTCACTCTTCTCTGACCCAGCCTGACCTGCTATATTTGAACAAGGACCACCCCTAAATATTTTTTTGCATTTATACCATAAAGCCTAACAGACATCTTTATTAAAAATCTAAGACATCATTAAAGTATTGTTTCTCATATTTTCAGTTGTAAGAGGGAACACAAAATGTGTATTGCATTACTTAGTTTTGAGCTGATTTCTCTGCAGCAAGCAGGAGGGGATAGGGAAGCAAGCAAAGCAAGGAAAGAAATAAACAGGAGCTCTTTTACTTTTTTCCATAGCTGGATGGTCTGCAGACACCTGCTGCACGTTTCTAGTGATGTGTTCCTTCCAGCCCTCTAATACCTGATAGTCTAGAAACAATATCCACATCAACCAAATGATTTATTTATTCTCTAACCATAAATTATCAGACGCGGCCCTCAGTTAGATGTGTCTCAACCTTTACACTTCACATCCTCAGCCTTTATCAATGCTGTTCTAAAGGGCAGGCATATTCGATTTAATAGTCTTTTTACTTTTCCCTTCATTTTTCTGTCTTTTGTGACTTAAACAATCAATCTTCTCTCTTTTCTCACATCTTTTTACTTGAGAACTTCTATTTTTATTCTTGCTCTTGACTGTGCCTCCTTTGTCTCTAACAGCCTGTCAGCAAATAGCATTTTCTGTGTTGACACAGCTCTTTCCCTTCTGACGGCAGACCAAAGGCATTAGTGTAACTTAGCTCTTCCCTGGAGTCAGAGAAAGGGGATTTTGCCTCCAGGGTAGTGACTGGGAGACAGATAAACTGCTCAGAGGAACTGTGACTGCTGCTTTTTCACTGGTTCCTCAGGATGCCTCCCTGAATCCCAGCAACTCATCCTCAGAATGATCCCGCATTTGGGAGTTCAGCAGCTGGTTAGGATGATGCTGCAGGATGGCAGGTTAAGATGGAAGTTAAGATGACTTCTCCAGCATGGCAGTAACACCTCCCTCTCTGGTACTTGCTTGAGCAAACACAAATTCAATTTCTATCACAAATGCCCCTGTGAGTAGGGACTATCTATCACTGCTGATCATGAGACGTGAGATCCCAGAGCTACTCCACAATTTAAATCCCATCAAGATACAACTGGTAGAGGCCATCCTTGCAGCTTGTTGGAAATGAGACTATGCTTGCCTCTGACCCCACCTCCCCTTCCTCTCTGACCTTACACAGAAAATGGCACATAGAGAAACTCCCTGGGGCTCTGAAATGCTGAATGGCTCTTCCTGCACTGGTCACCCTCATTCTGTGACATGGTGAGCCAGTGCAGCACTGAGTGATGGAGAGTTTTTTCTTTCATAGAATTGAAGACATTGTATTGAGGACATTTCTCAGATGAAAAGTTGAGAAATATGAATTCACCCCCTCCCTCTTTTGTTTGTGCTTTCTTCCCCCCAAGAAAAAGGGTCATTTCTGCAGCCTCTGCAGTCAGTAGGGATTTTATTGTGGAGCTCATCAGTCACAGTATGGCTTATAAACACAAAATGCCAGCACAGATCTGTCAAGTCTCTTCCTTGCTGCATGACACTTACCTCTCTGTTCCCTCCTTGCCAGTCCTCTGCCTTTTCCACTCTCCCCTGTCTCCAGGCCAGCAAGTCACTCACTGCCAGTGCTCTGCCAAAGCAATTCTCCAAGTGCAGCTTCCCTCTGTGGCAGCTTTACCCGGTGTCATCGTGCCTCCCCTGCTGTCCCCTGGGGAGGGTCATTAGCAGGGGGTCACACACACCAGCACAGGCTACTGGAGGCAGTGAGGGGGAGAAAATCATCCCAGAGAACTCCCCAGGCTGCACCCCAACCTCTGGGTAGCAAAAGATGTGTCAGGCTTCCTGTGGCTTAAATCTCCATAGAGTATTTCCATACTCACAAGGATGCCCCACAGCAAGGACTGGTGTTTTAATAAAGCTGCCTCCTGCTTCCAGGCATCAGTCTATAGGGCAAGAAAAGGGGGCCGTGTTACCCCACGTGGGCAAGGCTGCCCTACACATTAATCAGGGAGTCATCAGACATCATAGCAAAGCCTCTTGAGTACCAGGTCTTCAAGAACACTCACATTTTGTGCTTCAGAACTCTCCAGAGGAGGGTGAGGTGTTTCAACACAATCTCCAACACAGCTTCATAATACGTTGCAGAACTTTACTTTTATTTGGACACTGGTTGTTTCATGAGTGAATTCAATCAGGTGAGAACGTGGAAATCCTTTTCCTCCAGCAGCCTCTGCTCTGCTGGGACACGTCCCAAATCATGGAGTGGGATGCAGTGCTGTGAAGAGGGAGAATGCCCACCACTTTCTTGTCTTGCTGTGGGCACATCTTTACCTGCCTGCTCACACCATGAGTCAAGCAGCAGTGGGAAGCCTCTCCACATATTGCCCAGGTGCTGTTGTAGGAGGCAGTGGGAAAACAGCCTGAAGCTCCCACAGTTAAGCCCTTTCTAGCATTTTCTCCTCTTCCCCAGATAAACTGACACCTGATTTATGTGGAACTAGGAAAGCAAAGAAATCAAAATGCAAAAGCACAGGCAGGTTTTTCTCAGAGGATACTCATGATTCTTTGGAAACCTCTATTTATGTCAAAACCCCCACTTGCTCTCACTGTCCACAGATAAAATTTCACACAGCTTCATCTCTAAACTTTTTTTTTTGTGTGTATACGTAGTCTGTCTTTCTGAGGTGCTGTTGTACAGCAAGCACTTTTTTTAAATACCTCATCACAGCTGCTCCAAGAAAATGTGGGATCCTCTGTCACATCTGGAAATGTGAAAAGGGTCAGTTACTACATGTGATTCCTGTGACCCACTCCTGTGCTCTGCCGTTTTACACAGGAAAGGTTTGTGCCAAGGAGAGGGAATGTCAGGTGCCTTAGAAATGGTTGCACAGCAGGTTAAACAGGCGATCATGCTCCTGCTGATGAGGATATTTACAACATGGAGAAGTCACTAATTTCTGAAGGAAACAAATAAAGCTGGCTGAACAATCACAGCATATCATGGGAAACTTCCCAGAAGTTTCACTGATGTTCCACTCATCTCAGACTCTTAGCAAATCTAATTTAAAGGTGTTAAATACCTTAAAAACTAGGACTAAGCTACATCCCCAAAAATATTTCTACCACAGTCTCCTTAAGACATCTCTAACAATAGATTTCACATGGAAAAAAATAAGTTCTACTTTTCTGTTCCACTCCCATTCAGTTCAGACTCCTCCGCTTCCCAGGGGAAGCAAACAGCTTCTCCTCCTCCAAGAATATCTGAACTGAAAAAGCTCTCCTGTCTCACCACAGACTTCAGGAAAGAATCCCACCTTCACCAGCTTCAGAAGCTTCTGATCATGACTTCAAGAACGAGAAGCTGCTCTTCATGTTAGGTCTAACAAACCTATATTCTTCTGTAAAATTAAAGAAATGGAGCTACCATTTGGTAATAGCATGACTCCACAAATAAATTCATGTAACTTAATCTGTCTGGGTTCCCAAACCATGCATAAAAATGATGCAAAAATGGAATGCAAAAGTTGCAAAGATCAGAGAAATCACGTCTCTTATTCTATTTGGACCTCATGTATACATCAGTAGATTAGCTTATACATCAATACATCATGTTTCAGTTCATTTATAATAAAAATAAAAAGCCGTTTAAATATTTTCTCAACTGTTAAGGGTGATTTCTTTCTTTAGTGCAAATAATTAAGCATTGAAGATTTAGTGATCTATTTGATACAGAGGGAATAAAAGATTTGAAGAATTTTAAACAAGAAAAATAAGCCCTCTCTGAACTGACTACTGTACACTTTTGAAATGTTTGAAATTTAAGGCTGATATTTTAGCCCTATCCCCAAAAAGTCTTCTAGTTAATGTCTATGCATATTTATGTAATTTAAATTAGTTACTTTCATTCTCTCATATTGTTCTATGAATATAAGATAAACTTATGACCTAGGGAGATTAAAAATTGAAATGAAAACAAGATTCAGAAACACAGAATTGTTAAGATTGGATCTGGCAATCATCCAGTCCACCCCTCCTAGAACAGGTGACACAGGAAGCTGTCCAAGTGGGTTTGGAATGTCTCCAGAGAGGAGGACTCCACAACCTGCTTGAGCAGCCTGTTCCAGTGTTCAGCCAGCCTCAGCATAAAGTTCTTCCTCATGTTGAGGTGAAACTTTATATGTTTTAGTTTATAGCCATTGCTCCTTGTCCTGTCACTGGGCACCACTGAAAATAGTCTGGCACCACCCTCTTAACAAGTGCCTTTGAGATGTTTATATGCATTTATGAGATCCTCTCTCAGCCTTCCTTTCTCTGGACCAAACAGGCCCAGCTCCCACAGTCTCTCCTCATCAGAGAGATGCTCCAGACCCCAAATCATCTTTGTAGCCTCCACTGAACCCTCTCCAGTAGCTCCTTGTCTTTCTTGTATTTAGACTTGAAGTTTGTTCCCTGGACCATATAAAGAACTAAGGCATGTAATGTTTTGTCAGATTATAGTGCACTGCATTTCTTCCCATTTCAGTAACAATAAAATGAATGGATCAAAAAAGAGAATTTTCTGTACAGCTTCTCTGTAACTTACTGTATAGCCTAATCACATTTTTTTGGTATGTAATATAAAGGGGATTTGAACTCTAAAGAAACATAGTGAGAGACAAAAAAGCAGAATTTGGTATCTGCAGCTACCATCAATTCAACCCACACTATTTTAGCACAGGCTGAAGCCCTAGAGGGCTTAACCACATGCTTAACTTATGCATTTTGCTTCATTAAAACTTGGACTAAGTAGTAATGACTGTATTTTACTTTGGTTTGTTGCTGTTAATATTGATAAATGTTCTTGTCATTGCTTCTAGTCACAGTGTGCTGGACTGTGGCCTTAAATATTACTCTAAAACCAGAAATACCACTGAAGTGCTGTAGTATGCTCTTAAATGGAGATACATAAATATCCTAATTCTTCCTAACTTCTTCAATGAGATTGCCCATTTGAATTTTTAGCTGCAGTTTTGCCAACTTCTCCTAGCAACCCTCCACAGTAAATGCATCCTCGGGATGCTGTGGAGGTACAAAGCAGTCTAGGATATTACAACAAAGCTGGATGGAGCACAACAATGGCCACCAAAGGTGGGAACACAGCATCAAAGCCAAATGGTAGAGAAAGCAGCTGGGAGGAGAGAAATGGTCTGGGAAATGGTTGTGTAAAGTATTCACAGAACCAGGAGAATAAGCTGAGCTTCCCAAGCCACCAAGTTCAAGAGGCTTTGGCAAGTAAAATGCATCAAACCAGTCCCAAAGGCAGGTCATCATGTGTAACAAGATGAAAGCCCTTCAGAGCTGTTGTATTTCCTAAGATCCTTCTCTCATCCATATATCCATACATAGATTTTTGTGAGGAATATGTTTTCACAATAGGGTAGTTTCTGGCTTTTCTCTGTCCTAGCATTGTGCAAGGTGCCAGGTCAAGTGTGTGCACCCTCTGCTTCCCCCTCCTTTTCTCCCCGCTCCCTGTTTAAGCTTGGGCTGCATCTGCTTCCGAAGGAAGGAGGCATATTTCAAATCTCCAGGAAACAGGAGACTATCACAGCTCTGGTTTTCTCCAAAATTCAGGTAATTGATTAATGAACTTTTCCTCTCTGCTCATTTGCAGCAGCAGGAGGAGATGGAGGTAATTATGACACTTGCAACTGAAGGTTCAGTACAGTGTGGTTACAAGAAGCCAAAGGCTAGGAAAAGGCATGCACATTACATGACATTTTTAAGAGTTTGCCAAGCCACAGGAATGAAAGGGGTATCAGCAACAAGTCCCTACAGGCTGTGCTGTTTGCAGTTTTCTACTTTCACACCCTGCAGTGCAGAAACCACAGTAACAGACTCCCCAGATAATTCCTGCCTCTGCACTCGAGCCTACCTGTGAGCTCAGGTTCAGAGACAGCTGCACATCACTGTGTATCTGATCAAGTCCTCTGCAGCACACGCACAGTGTTTTTGTCCCCCACCTCACAACAAAGGTTGGAAGCACACTGAGTGCTTTCAAATGCACTGTTTGCAATGTCAGGGTCAAAGTGTCTGCCTTTGCACAAAAGCAAGCAGAGCTATCTTTGAGGAAGGGACTTCAGAGGACAGCTCAGCTACAATAGGAGCCACATGATTTTCCTGCTGAACCTAAGTCACTGTTCTATATACATGTTCCTTCCTTCCTTCCTTCCTTCCTTCCTTCCTTCCTTCCTTCCTTCCTTCCTTCCTTCCTTCCTTCCTTCCTTCCTTCCTTCCTTCCTTCCTTCCTTCCTTCCTTCCTTCCTTCCTTCCTTCCTTCCTTCCTTCCTTCCTTCCTTCCTCTTTACAAAAACCCCAAAGTGATGCACACATACAGATTTGCAGACAAGCACCTCACTCTCCTCTGACAGCCACAGAAATCCACTGACATGACAGAAACTGTAGTTTAGCTCTGTTCCGTCAAAGGGTACTTGAGCCCAAGTGGGGAACCCAGAGTCACAACCCTCTGACATCCAGGAAAAACATCCACTGGCCTTTACTTCCAGAGGGTGCTATAATTTCAGCTTGTGTGCTCTGAAATCCCTGGCACTAAGGGGATTAAATCAAGCCTCAAGCTTGCAGGTGCATTTGATTCATTCAGTAATCAATCACCCTAAAACATTCCAAGCAAAAAGGATGGTGTAATTTTGTAACTAAGACCAGAAGAAAGGGAAACAAAATCAATATTAGAATATAATCTAGTATGGACAAAGGTTTCTGTCACAGGATTGAGACTGGGATAAATACAAACATTTAGGAAATAATTATACAGAATGTTAAACGATCCTGGGATGATCAATGTCAAAAGAACTGCTGTACATGAAGGCGAAAGCCAAACATGAGCCACAGGAAATAAACAGGAGAAAATGGGAATGCTTGTGTTTTGCTTTAAAACTATGTTTCCAAAAGTTTAAAACACCTATAAAACATCTACAATGTCTATAAACCCACTGAAATGTACATAAAACCAGTACATATTTGCTCAATGTATTTCAATGGTTTTAAAATTCTTCCTTGCAGCTTTAGAGGTGTGAGGCTTTCCAAAGGAAGTGATTGCCAAACTGATGCTTGAGACAAAGAAATCTTTTGTTCAGTGGGATACTTCCTTTCCTATCAGGTGAGTTAATCTTTGCAACTTTGTCTATGAAGAACAGCTGAAAATCTGTGATTTTTTTTTTTTCGGTATACTTTGTTTTTCCTCATTTCAATTAATTATCTAGATGCACAGTCAGCTTAGCAGGGTGCCTTCAAAAATTCCTACACTTCAGTGCCATAGCACTGAGCAGAGTTTAACTAGATGATTTTATTAGGGAGCCAATTAACACTCAGATCCACACCCCACCCCCCCCTCAAAAAAAAAAAAAAAAATCCATCTTTTTATTTCAGCCCTCTGAGAAAACTCTACATTGCAAGTCTGCAGTCAATGCCTTGTTGCACATCAAGGATCCCTGGCCAGAACAGATTTTTGAAGACATGCAGTCCTGATTTTGAAGAACTGTTATTTGCCTGTTCTTGGGAAAGAAGCCATCCCGTGTTCTACTCCTTATCAATAGGTAGGGAACAAACAAGTGAAGATGAATTAGAGTGCAGCTTCAAATAAGTGACTGTGAACAATGACACTTCAAGTGAGTATCTTGAAGTGAGACTGGGGATGGGTCTGTGGCCTATTAGGGGAGATACAGTCTGAGCTACTCTGGACAAAAAAGCAGGATAGAAGAGATGAAGAAAAGGGAAGGTGTTTCAAAGGAAAATTCTGCCTTTTGTTAAAACAAAACAAAAAAAACCCCAACCAACACATTGTACAAAATCAGGAAATTTTGTATTGTGCAATTTTTAGTAATAACACTCCATTTACTGCCATGAGTTGGTGCTGGACTTCTTTTCTGTTTCCTTAAATCAACATATTTCATCTACAACCAGCTAGAATGGAATTTTTTTGATGCAGGTTTTATGTCTGGCATCTGTGTAATTCTGCTCTGACCTAATGTGTCCGTACAGGGATTGCACTAAAATGGCATTAGATGGCAGAAAATTAAGTTTCCAAGAAGCAGAAATAGAAAAAAAATTCAATTTGGTGGAAAGTGAAATGGAGAAATAGACGTAAGAAGTGGTGTGAAGGCATAAATTTACCAAGAAGGCACAACTTTTATTAGCTTGACTTGGGTAGTGTACGACCTTGGAATTTAGCCTTCCACCAGTTTGCAGAGGGGCTGGCTCTGTCTTTCCCTGCTTCTGTCTTCTCTTAGTCTGAACCTTTGTAACATCTACTATATTCCAAGCCAGAGGTTGTCCATATGCTAGTATTTCAATCCCATCTCTCCAAAAATGCTGTCTCTTCTCCACAATGACCTTCAACTTTTTTCCTGCAAGGACTTCTGTGTGGTACAGATATTTGCCAGGTGGCAAATTGCTGCTGTTGGGCTACAAAACTCAAAGGTCCAAAAGGAATTAACCAGGGCAGGAAAAAAGCAAGAAATGGAAGGAGTGTATTTAAACAGCAAGGTGAATAGAAGAGTTGAGGAAAATAAAATGGGTTTTTTACCAGACATCATATAGGAAAGCAAGTATGTCAATAAATTAAAAGGCAGGACAGATTCAATAATAGCACAGAAAGGACAGATTTTCAATTTCTGCTTCAGGACACATACTGCAGAAAACAGTCACGAAAATAGCTGAAAGATCTGAAAAACTCTTTCCAAACTCTATGGCAATGTGATGAATTGCTGATAAGTGGTCTCCAGCTCTAAAATGGTCCACTGCAAATCTGGAGTCCCTAAATGCTAAGGAAGGGGATATGAAAATCTAAGCCCAGATTTCTTTCTTCACCTTTAGAACAAAAAAATCCCGTGAAACCATGATTTGACTTCAAAGAATAACCCCTTTTTCAGCAACCACGAGATATATGCAACTAACCCAACTGTTTAGCTGGCACTTTGTGAAGCCAGTCATCCAGAATGAATTGTAAATAGAAAGAAATGGGCACTGCCAGAAGACACATTGTCCCACCTCAATAAAAAGGCTCCTGCAGGAAGAAACTCATCCCATGCTGCCTAATGCCCGAGGCCCAGGTGGTGAGCTTAGATAAGACACATTCAGACATTTCATTTCTTCACCCTCCAAAAGCTGTCCCATCTTTTCTTGGGATTTGGCCTTGGTTCTCCACAGGTTTAAATTTTGTCTTTTCGATGAATGAAAAAGCAGTGAAGCTAAGTTTACTGTGGTTTTGCTTGGAAAGATTCACAGAGCTTGAAGCAGACACAAAGCAGGCACCAATATCGATGCCTGGGCTGCGAGATCAGAGCAATGCTTGCACCCCAGCTCTTGGTACAGAGCTGGAGGAGAGCAGAGAAAAACAAACAAACAAAAAAAAACCAACACAAACCCCAGATGTCTTACTGAGAGAAGCTGAGATAAAGCAGTGGAGAACTAGGAAAACTAGGGCACAGTAGATTTAGACACTGACCTTACCTGGGTCAAGGAGAAAATAGGAGACAGGCACAGCCCACTGCTTTAGTTGCTGGATGTCTCAGCATCATGAGAAGTCAGCTTTTGGCACCCCCCTCTTCTCTTTCCCCTTCTCTCACCTCATTATTTACTTTCTGACAGTATCATGAGAATTGCTGCTATCCCTTTACCTAGCTTAGGTTAGCTGTACTTGAATTTTGCATATTTACTGATGACCTTTGCTTCAGAAGATATCTGCTTTTTGTAGCCTTGCTGTGTAAAGAGTGACAGCAACCTTCATCAGAGGATAATTTCCAAATGAGGAAAGTATCCACGTGGGACTGTCAGAAGCACTGAATTGATTTGTGCCTGCACCACAGGTCAGATTTAAACCCATTTTTCTTGAAGACAAACTAGACTGATTTATCCTCAGGGGCCTTACCCTCCACTCTTTACAAGCCTCAAAACCCAGAAAGAAATGATGTATGTGCAGTTAGTACAACCATATCATGTGAGGGCAATTGATTCAATTACATTATAGCTACTGGAAACAAAACAGCCATATGGTGAGCTTTCTACCCCAAAGTAATGGATGCTTCACAGCCACAGCTCTGAACCCAGCGTTAGTTCCCTGTATGGATGCTGCCCCCTAAGCAGGCTTCCCTAGGGAAAGCTTTCCCTGAGCCATGGAAAATATCCAAGTTCAGGCTGGTTAAAATAAATATCTAAATCTCAGTACACTTCTCTGAAGTTTTATCTGAACTATCCAGAACTCGTGAGTCTACAAAAAAAAAAAAAAAAAAAGCATTGATAACTTTATAAGAAAAGGATTTGGGTGTATATGTGTGTGCAGGCACATATGTGCATGCTTTTCATTATCTCTTAATTCTGGAAGGGCAAGAAATAGATTGAGATGAAAAGCAGTAACTGTACTCTGTTTTGCTTCATGTGCTATGCACAGTGTTGGCTCTAAAGACATAAAAAATTCAATCATGAGCCAAATCTGGCTCTAAATCGATCAAGCTCTGCTGGCTTCAATGGAGCAATTGCAGAGATGTACTCCAGCCGCTGCTCTGAGCCCACCCATTTTCACACCCTCCCTGCTTTCTAGCAGGCTGTCTAGGCTGCCAGCCCGAGATGGGAAATGCAAAGGTTCAGAGATATCTACAAATTTTGCATATGAAGTAGCATGGGGAAATTCAGCATAGCTTTTGAAACAAAGGGAAAAAAGGAGAACAGAACAAACGAACTCCCCCTTTTCCTTTTAAAGGGAAGACTTAGTTGGAGAAATTTTCTTCTGAGCATTTCAGCATTAAGCCAGGACTGTCTTACCAGGCTCAGATTTTCCACATATGAGCAAAACTCCCTGTGGTTCAGAAAAGCCCCACTATTAAAGGTAGCTCTGGGAATAGGTATGAATTGTTCCTAATGAATTAAAAATGTGACAGCAGCTTTGGGATTTTTGTGGTTTTCCTGCTCTTCAGTTCTGACCATGAAAAGCCTCCTAAGCAGAGCAGTTAACCTCAGAACAGGCAATATTTACTTGTACTTCCCAACAGTTAAGACAGGAAATGCCTTAAATGTTGCAAATACTGAGGTTATAAAACTGTAAATGTTTGCCTGTCAGAGGCACCTGACAAATTTTTACAACCCTCAGCTGCATGCAGAGTCACCTCAGCACTCAGATTTTCCCTATCCTCTCCTTTTCCCCCATTTCACAGAGGGATTCATGAAAACCAGATGCTTTTGTGCATTTTGGTTTCAAGGTTGCTGTCCTACTAGCACTTGTAGAACTGTGATTTGGATTTCACCGAATCCTTTATTTATATCTTTGTATTTTTTTTGTTATTATTGATGGAAAGGGAAATATCTCAATTTATGTTTTGTTTGCTAGATAAAGGCTCAAGACTGTTCTTCAAATATTTAAAAAGAGAAATTAATCAAGTAACGTTTGGGAAGATTGATTTAAATAATTCATTTTTACAGAATCCATAAATCCACGGAGTGGATTTTTTACATAAATCCACGGAGTAGGGAAAACATCAGGACACAGTGAATGCCACAGAAGCCTCTAAACACCATTTTTCCTGGGACAATGTAAAAAACTTGGCAGAGGAGTCTTCCTACCTGGTTTCATTGTAAGCTTACTGGTTTGGGTATTTCCGTGCCCGTTCTTGCACAGGCATCTCAGAAGGGAAATTCAAACCTGCAGTCTGGTTTCTCTGCTTGGCTGGCCCAGCCTGAGCACCCCTGCCCCGCTGCTGCAGCCACCACCCACTGGAAAGGCACCTTGCCCACCCCACACCAGCCAACAGATCCAAGGAGAGAGGCAGACCCCTGTCAGCAATCACAACTGGGGACAAAAAGCCTCCACGTAGGAAACATAAGATAAAAAGTAATGCCTCACCACATGTACACTTTGGATGGAAAGGAGGCCTTCCTCCACCTTCTCAAGGCTGTAGTGGCATTGAGGAGATGTTTGGCTGGCCTTACATGGCAATACATTGTCCATATGCCCTAAATACGACCATGTGCAGGGTGAGGGACGGCACAGGCTGCCCAGAGAAGCTGTGGATGCCCCCTTCCTGGAAGTGTTCAAGGCCAGGCTGGAGGGGGCTCTGAGCAACCTGGTCTAGAGGGTGGCATCCCTGCCAGATCTCTTCCAACCCAAAACATTCTGTGATCCTATGATAGTGCTCATAGACACCTTATTTTCATGTAGTTTACCCAGCAATGCATAAGAGGAGAGAACCCCAGGTCCTGTGTTCAAGGAATGGAAAGACATCGTTAGATCTCCTGATTTACCACCATACAAAGGAGAGGAGAATCATATGTTAGGAGTTTGTTTGTATGTTGTTTTTTTCCTGTAGCTCCTCTGTAACACATCCTTGTGCCAGGGGAAAAATTCCCCTCAGGGATTTAAATCAGCACAATCATCCCTAACTCAAACACATCTGACAACCTAGGACATAGTTCCTGGCCAAGGGCCAGTGAAAAAGTGAACAAGGAAGTTTCTAGACTTCTCTTTTAACTGTGAGGTGTTAGGAGTGTAGTCACACACCATCTCTGTCTAGTGTTGCACTGGGAAGAGGGGCTGGGGTGTCAAGACAGAGTCTGCTACCCTCTCCCTCTGAATTTCATGTGATTATTCCAGCAGCTGCCTGCTGCTGGAATGCCTCCTGATGCCCCACTGCTGCAGTGGGATCATGTACTGGCTGGACATCCCTTATCTTGTTGTCTTTCAACTCTGATCCATCCAAGTGGACAAACAATTAATTTTGTACAGTTCCCTTGAATCCAAAATAGTCCTACTCTCACAGTTACTTCTGTGATAGGGGTAGATTTTTAATGTTCCACCTGAAGCATAAACTTACATATTTTTTTAAATACATGTATCCACCAAAATATCCCTCAAAATTTTAGAAGATTTCTGTCTTTTCCCAAAATCTAGAAGGGTATCAAACCTAAAATTTTTAGTATTACTAAATTATATGTCAGTTGATAACATTTTTGGAGTTTGGGGAAAAAAAAAAAAAGAAAAATAAACACAACCCTCCAAAGAAGTAAAAATAATCTGGTTAGAGGGAAAAGGGAGAATACTCTGTTCTGACCCATTATCAGTTGCATTACTCCACTGCTCAAAACCATGTTACTTATGATTTATATATACATCACCTTTTGCTATAGCTCAGGATTCTTAAAAAATGAGCATCCTCTTTAGGTTCTCAAATATCTAAAATCCCTATATAGCAGTCTTGCAACCTTTTCAAGACTTCACAAAATGTATAAAATATTGTAAATAACTGCATACATATAAGACATTTCTTAAGCTTAAAAAAAAAAAAGAAAAATCAAAGTGGTTCCAAAACCTGCTGTCATTAGAAACCAGACTGTAAACATTTTTAATGAGTCGAGTTGAGATTAATTTAAATATTCATTTTGCATTTGTGAGTTTTGTCTCTTTTTCACAGCCTCTTGTGACTTAACATAGCAGGAGCTGCCAGCCTTGTCTTACATGTGACCTTCCTCATGCCTCCAGAAAGTTAAAAAGGAAGCAGCTTCAGGAAATGCCACGTGTACCACTACTGTGCTGGAAAGGTAGCAGTCTCTAACAACTAACCTGTGTGCTCAGCTCACCACAGTCCAGCTGGTGAACTTTCATTAAACACTATGATCCCTAAGTCTGCAAGGCAGCAGGACAGTTTCCTTAGCAGCCAAGGAATTTTCTACCCAAACAAACCAAGGATCCATATATCGTAGTATCTGTCTTTTTATACCAGTTAATGTTAAATACTTCAGAGGAAAGCGTAAACAATGACCTTGATTTAGCAAAATAACATCTGCTTTGCTTTAAATGTTTAAGATCTCTGGCTTCTGCTTTCATTAAAAGAATATCACTACTTGAGTAGCACTTTAAATATATATTACATGTGTAAAATATATATATGCATTAAAACATGCATATCTTGACTCCAGGTTACTTGAATGCATTTTCACCTTGCATGCAAAAAGTTCAGGAGGACTGAAGCTAGGTGGTAAATCTGAGTGCTTCCTTGGCAAGGGTTAAATAAGAGCACAAAATTGAATGCACTGGTCAACCAGGTTATGTTGATAGGACCAAATAAAAGCCAGCCAAGAACTGAGCTTGGGCCCCAGAGGCAGAAAGCTGCCCTTTCTGTGGTAGATTTGTCTTGGAAACAAATATTTGGAATAGTTCAAAGGAGAGCCAGGGGATGAGCTGGCTCACAAAGCAGTGGGGACAACAAGAGTGCAGGCACTGCCTCCCTGTGCACTTCTCCTTGATGGTACAGACATACCCTCAGGATCCTCTGCTCCAGTTCTCATACTAATTTTCTGTTCAGGTAGCTCCCCAGATTTCACTGCTGTTATTTCGGCCTACACCAGTGCACGCCCCTCAAAAGCCTTAGTGATTTTCTTACTTATGTAATGCTAAATCCCAGGGAATATTTTTTCAGGTCAGGATTCTAATGCCATGAGGCAAATAAGTTTGTATATCCTGGGAATGTAAGGCTTTGCATTACTGATGGTGTAATGCAGGTTAATCCAGGTCTTTCATCGGTACCTGGGACTGGTCTGTTCCACCTTACTTATGTTCTGAAAATATCTGTTGTTGTATGCTTTGATTTGTTGTCAGATGACAAAAACAGACTTTAACAAAATTTTGTTTGGGAACAAGAGTGAATCAGAGCTGTAACTGACCTTCATAAAAATATCATCTTTAGACTTTTATGGTTCCCTCACCGATTTGATCAACTCAGTTTACCTCAAAGGGCAATTACCAGCTGAAATGTCACAGACTTTGTGCACCATTTTGAATGTCTGAAAATAAAGATTTTTCTTACGGCACAGTGGGGGTGCTGGTGTAAAAAAGCCTATAAATTGCTGGAATTTTAAACAAACATCAGTATTTTTGGAACCAAATTCCAGAACTCCAACTGTTGAGCTTGACAAGTCTGTCTTTAAAATTTCTGTATTTGCTTTAAAATGTTTGGCTTCTGTAATGAGTGGATAGAACAACGAGAAGACTAATGTACTCAACAAAGCAATGGTGGAAGTTAATATCTAAGTAGATATCTAAGTACCATGCTTATTTTCTCCCCACACAGTTCTATTTTATAAGTTAAAGTATCTTTAGTCAGTCATAATTTGATTCTTTTATTCTCATGATATGAGAGCTTTATATGATGCAGGAACACCAAGTTCCTTTTACTTGATCTTTCATAAAGAGTTCAGATCTCAAAGGCAAGAGAAAAAATGGAACTATAATGACAGATAATTCAAGCTACAATTTGAAACAGAGGTTTTCATTTTTGATTGTAGATATAAATCAGGAAGTGGTCCCCTTCCCCACCTTAAGATCCTTATCATAGCAGTAGGCTAATCAGCATTTTCAGTCAATATTTTTAGTGCTTTTGCTGAATGAGAAGAAAATAAGCTGAGTTACATAAGGCTGAAGCATACTTTATGATTTATCATTTAAGCATGCAAGTGTCTATGGGAAAAGGACTGGAACATGTCAGAGAAAGAAGACTTAATTATATATTACATTTCAGAGGTCCTTTCAGCCCATAGCTCAACAATTCCTAGCTACTCAGTCAGTCACTTATTTTTAGATCTAAATTTCTCTCCATCACGCATGAAACTGTTATCTAATTTATAAGGTACTCCATCAAAACTTCCAGTTCTTAACTATGAGGTAACAGAAAGCATCAAATGTTTTAACTAAAGTACCTCCCAGACAGTTTTGAGGTCCATATTTTCTAGTATTCTGACTCCTTTATTCTACTCCCTGTCTTTTCTTTGCAGCTTTACTGTAATTTTATATATAGGACAGAGCCTGAGCAATAACTTGTGTTTAATAGAATCATGGAATGTCTTGGGTTGAAAAGGATCTTAGAGATCACCTACTTCCAAGCCCCTGACATGGGCAGGTACATCTCCCACCCGACCAGGCTGATCCTGAACATGCTGGCCCTGAACACTTCCAGGGTTGGGGCATTCACAGCTTCTCTGTGCTGTGGCCTCTTCCAGAGCCTCACCACATTCACAGTAAAGAATTTCCTCCTAACACCTTACATAAACCTCGCCTTTTAGTTTAAAACCATTCCCCTTTGTTCCATCATTTTATGACCTTGTAAAAAGTCCTTCTCCAGCTGTCCTGTAGGTCCCTTCAGGTACTGGAAGGCTTCTAAAGGTCTCCCCAGAGTCTTCTCTTCTCCAGGCAGAGCAAATCCAACTCTCTCAGCCTGTCCTGGCAGGAGAGGTGCTCCACCCTTCTAGAGTATTTAAGGTTATAGAGGGAAAGGAAAAAAAACCCAACTCACAACCCTGGGAGAGTACAGGAGCACCTCACACTGTGCAGCAGTGGCCCCCTTGACCAGAGCTGCTCAGGAGCACAGTGAGCCCTTCAAGAAAGGCAGCAGCTGCCTTGGATACTCATGCACATGGGGAGAGTGCCAAAACCACTGTGCAGTGGCCCTGCATATGCAGAGTTTGGCCAGGGGCGAATTGGAAAGCAGAACTTGTGTTCTGCAGCACGGCCATCCCGGGAAGCTGCCAAACCCCTGCCCCAGGCACAGCTCCCACTTGCTGCTGCTCTCTTGGGGCACCAGCTGGCTCCAGGGAGGGCTCTCACAGAGGGCCTTTGTTCCCTTCAGGCCACCACAGCCACTTATCAGTTAGAGCAGAAGACTGTAAATATGGGTCCATGGTGCAGTCTTTTCTCTGGATGAAAAATTAGCTGGAGACTTTACTTTCCTGTGTATTGCAGTCCCATCGCCATGTTCCCAGATGGAAAACTACTGTATAAACTGTGCCTCCCTTTTCCCTTGCTGATGCAGCCCCATGGAGAAATATAAAGCCTTGGGCTTGTGCCGTTTCTCTGATGATCTCACCTTTGCTTTACATGGACTGGGAACTATACACTAGATGGTGTGATCAAGACCTGAAAATTACTGCCTTAAATCTAATGCTGTGGCCAGCATACACATAGAATATTTAATGCCTTTAACAAAAATACAAAGGCAAATTCTTCTCTGCAAAGCTAAGACATGTGTGTCCTCTTTGGCAATTGCAATACCTTTTTCTAGCAGATCAGCTTTCATCCTTTAAAGCTCTTTAAAATAAGACAGGAATACCAATTATAATATTGTAAATAGTATTCCTCAGCTCTCTTTTCAGCAGAGGAAATAAAAGAGCCCATCCTGTAAAAATGGCTTCTTATCACTCCATTTCCTTTGTGACTTTCCACACATTACACTTATCTTTACACAGGAAAAAAGGTATTCAGTCTTGTAAAATCAATTAGGCTTTTAAGCAATGGAGTAATCTTCTACTTCCTTTACATGTCCTTTAAAAAATATCCAAGCTTTCCTAACTTGCTTCAGCTAGCAAACTCCAATCTGAATCTTCATGCCACATGAGAGTAACTTAGCTGGCTGCTAACTGGATTTATGAAACAGCATTTTGTGAAGAAATTCTCCGCTTCATACAACAAAATGACTTTCAGACTAGTCAGTAGTATTCATAGATCCAATGCAGGCAATATCTTATGTATTCATTCCCTTGGCAAAAAGAAAAGTCCCTGCAAACATCAGCTTTTTCAGCTGAATTTTAAAAGAAAATCATCATCAAGAAGAGAAAATATGACTTATATTTGGTAGAAACAAACAAATAAAAAATTATTACTTTTCCCAGGTTATTTATTCTACTCCTTTCTTCCTGTAAAATCTTCTCAGTTAATTTAAAGGGTGAGCATACTCCTAGTATGCTGTCAGTTCCTCTTAGTCAGCCTTGTTAAGAGGAAACGGTGTCAGGAGGTGTGCTTCATATCAGCTGACATACTTTCTATCTGAGTATACATCCTTCACTAAACAGTAGAAATGAGCTCAGTGATCTTCTATGCCTTTCCTAGCTTTTATTGTAAGGAAGGGTGGAATAAATTTGTAGCATCCTGCTCCCACCCTACTTCTAAGGTAGTAAGATTGAACACCTAACTGAGGAATGTGTGCTGACCCTGGCTGCAGAGCCAGGGAGGGAGGATGGGAGTCCTGGGCTGCACCTGGTGGAAAAAAGGTGGCAGAGCAGGGTGCAGTCAGTGCCAGCCCTTCAGTCCTTCTGGCAGACTGCTTTGAAAAGGAGGAAGATGTCATCTAACAGCAGCAGGCAATCACACCTTGTAACAAGAAGAGGCATCACCACGCCACAGCTCTGCCATGAGCTGCTTCTTCAGGGCTGTTTGCCAAAGGGCAGCCCAGCATCGAGTAACTACACAGCCCAAAGTTGCCCAAAAACACTGGCACACACTCCTGCCTTCCAAAGGACTTGGTGAGGGTGGAGGTACACACAGTAAGTTACTCTTTCCCCCCACATCAGAAGGGCTCTAATTCTCTAGGTAACTGAACAGGATTCCCGCAAATATTAGTGATCTTGCTGTGTTTTACTTATGCACCACTTAAATTCCATTTAAATCTGCTGCTTGTTACTTTAGGCACAGAATCAGGCAGATAAGTCCATCAAGCAGATGCTACTGACATTTTCCATTTTGAGGGCTGGATGATAATAGCAAGCAGAGGCGCCTGTACTGCTGTGAGTAAACATTTTAAAAGCAGCTTCACAAATGCCACCATCTTTCAGCACCTAATAAACAGTTTAGGAGGATGTTGTTGAAACTGCCAAGAGAGGTTTTAAAACTGGAGTGTCTCACAGGAGTCAAGCACACAGCTTGTACTTGAAATGCTTGTCACCTTGCAGATGGTAGGAGAGGCAGACCACCACTGACAGACACACAGGGCTTGGCACAAGGGTACTGGGAATGCAGGGACAAAAAGAGACAATTAACTCAAGGTTAGAAGAGCTGCCATTTCCAGGTGTTGCAAAATGGGCTATTTAGCAGGCTTGTCTGACCAAGCCAGGCAAGGCAGAGGCTCTCCAGTCTGAGGCCTGCTTTCCCTCTCTCCTCCCCTTACATTAGCAACCCTCTGCTCTGCTGACTGGCCTATGGAAATCCTTTTCAGGTACCACTTCAGTAGGCAAACAGCAGTCTCCTGGAGCTCTCTTGGAAGCACAGGCAACATGAGGCTGTCTAATCAAGGGCAGAAACTTCCACCAGCATCCAGCTCTGAGATCCCCAGCAAAGGAAGGACATTGACCTCAGTGGAGGGCCATGGTGTTGTTTAGAGGGATGGAGTGCCTCTCCTATGAAGGAAAGCTGAGAAAACTACGATTGTTCAGCCTGGAGAAGAGAAAGTTTCAGGGTGACCTTTAGGCCTCCTAGCGCGTGAAGGGAGTTTCTACAAGAAAGTAGGTTTAGATTAGAAATAAGGAAGAAATTTACTGTGAGGGTAGTGAGACACTGGCACAGGTTGCCCAGAGAATCTGTGGATACCCATCCCTGGAAGTGTTCAAGGCCAGTTCGGATGGGTCTCTGAGCAACTTAGTCTAGTGAAAGATGTCCCTGACCACAGCAGATGAGTGGGAACTCAATGATTTTTAAGGTCACTTTCATCCCAAGCCTTCTATGCATCTATGAGTACTCCCTTGGTTTAGCACCTGTGCATCAATAGAGACTTGTTATCAAGAAAAGAACTGTGTCCTTGAAAGACGAGGTTATGATTAATTTTATTGATGTGTGAGCTAGAAGGAACAAATTAGTTCCAAGCGCTTTGAGACAAAAAACTACCATGCGTTTCCAAAGGAAACTTGTGAAAATAAACTTTACAAAACAACAGGTGAAGTTAATATGAGTTTGGAGTTTGAAGATGAATATAACATTTGATACTCTGGTATTTGAACTGAGGCCAAACTTTGATTACCCCATCGATCAGTTGATTAAAACTAGTCACTTGAAACCTGGTGTTATGTGCTGTGCAGGACACCAGAAGACACTGTCTAAGCCAAGAAGCATAAAAGGTTATTGCATCTTGAATCCTCATTCCAGGTTTGTGCTGTGGGGGTGCCATTTATAAAGGCAGCAGGAATGTCACATTTCAGCAGAGCCGGTATTACGTGTGAGTGTGAGTGTTGTTGACTCATTCCGGGTCATTGGAGATTAACATTTTGGAAACTACAGGCATGTAGAAGATATAGTATATGTTATATGGAACAAGGCCGTGCTTGCAAGATTTCAAACTCAATTATGCAGACACAAGAGGTTTAGATAAACCTTTCAGATTGTATCAAATGAACTTTTGGTTGCTTATCTGAACTGACCCTCTGAAGGCACTTGGGAGTATTTTTAATGTTGTTGTTATTGCTGGAAATAACAGCAAGTTAAGAATTTAGTTTTAACTTTTGCATTTTTTGAGGATGGTTTGCCTGATTTTACAAGGGGAGGGACAGATTCCAAACTCTGCCCATTTTCACTGATATTTCATTATATCTAAACAACCGCAGTGAACAGTGTCTCTCCAATGCAAAGAAATCACAATTTGAGACATAGAGCTACTTTAGAACCTTTATGATTTGAACTATGAAAGATTTTTTTTTTTTTTTTTTTGCTTTTTCAAAAGAATGTTTTAAGAAAAAGCATCTTCAAACAAGACTTCAGCTTCGGGGGCACAACAACCTTGGTTCATGGTTTTGCTGAGTTTTATTCCACACAGATCAGAAACTTCAGATAACTCTGCTGTACAGGAGGAGCATCTGGTCAGTGTTGGAAAGCATTAGGTTCAGATATTTTTTGTTTGCATACTCTGCCTCCTAACCTGGATCCACTTCTGTAAGGCCATTCTTCATTTTGAGCTGTGCCCAGAGGTGGGGCTTTTTGTGAATGGAGAGAAAGTAATGGTCTCTGGATTTTGTCTCTCCCAGTCACTTCCACTTCACTCTAAGCCCTGCAGGAGTGGGAGGTCACAGCAGGGCTGGGACAGAGGTGACACCGGTCCCCTCTCAGTGGGAAGGGCCTCTGACATGAGCTGCAAGCTCAGGGCATCAGGAAATGGGAGTGCCAAAGAGGAAGACATAGGCAATGGGAAATGGGCAGAGGCAGAGAGATCTGATTTAGAAACGGCAAAGCTACTGAGAAAGAAAGGCATGAAGGGGAGTCTTCCTAGAAAGTAAAGGCTTTGTGACTTTGTGACTTGTAAGGTTGGGGGATGCATCAACACAGGGCCACCTTCCTGTTCAGCAGATGCTTTCTGGTCAGACTGCCAGGGGAAGGACCAGGTGTACATAGCCATCAGGCACACATTCTCTTTTTTTGTTGTTTTTAGAAATGCATGATTTCAGGACCACCACTGTGCTGCGCTCAGGCACAGGACCTCAACATGGGCACTGCCCTGCAGTTTGCATAGAGCTTTGTATTCTTGATAGAAACTTTCTTTCTGGAGAGTTCAGGCCACCCTTTACAGCTACTTCTTAGTTGGTAAATAAAAAAACCCCAATATCAGAAATTTGATCCTGAAATTGTTCCTATTGACAGAAACAGAGACTTACAGCCTTGGACTGGGATCTTCCTCAGGATCACCCTTTGGCAAGATTCACTACAGCCCTTTCTGTGGTGGCTGGGCTCTTTGGTCTCCTGCCAAATGGTAAAAACCCAACTCCTCAGTTGTTCTGGTTTTCCAAAAGAGAGGAGGAAATTCTGTCTGCCACTGAGATTGCAAAATTTTTAAAAAAATCATCTCATTACCAAAGTAAGTTATCGAAAAAGTTATAAGACATGAAAAAGTAAATGACTGAATTCTACAGGTACTGTAAACTGCTGTAAACTACAGACGGAGCATATGGACAGAGCATATGGCTGAATTTACCACATCAGTGCTAATACCCATTTTACACCAATACAAGAGCTCTCCAATACTGGAGTTCAACTAAGTAACCAAATTTCCCAAGGGTAACAATGTGCAGTACACATACTGATATCCATATATGTGGTGATCCTCCACAGGATGTTATCTGATCATCAGCATGATGGCCATTTATTTGGCTGTCTCGGCAATAACACACTACTCTGGGTTAGTTACTGTACTTGAAATAAAAAGTGGAAATGCAAATAAGCTCAGCCTTGGAAAGCTCTTGATTACCAAAACTCTCCTATTCAACCATAAAAGCAATTTTTGGGCCTCCAGAAGCCAAAGCACAGAGAAATCTACTTTAAATTACGTGGAGAAAATACTTACACTTCAGCACATAAAAATTCAGAAATGCTTGTACTCTTAGCACTCTGCCATGTGCTAATGCCACCATGCTCATAGTGTTCACAGTTCACAGATCTTAAGTGTCAGCAACTAAACATAAGGCTTACACGTGATGCTGCATCATTTTTATAGTAACCAGTACTGCACAGAAAAATCATGGCCCACAGCTGCAATTACACCTGTCACTCTCGTTTGAATAAAAATGACTTGTTGCTACTACCTGTCAGACTTAAAAAAAAAAAAAAAAAGTAAAACTTGTTTTTCTTAAGAGGAAGGGGAAAAAGAAATTAACCTCAAAGCATTTTAACAAGTTCTCACATGTTGGCTGCTGGTTTGCATGTGCCTGCACAGCTCCTGCCAGGTGCTCCTCATTCACAAGAGACAGTTTCCCAGGCAGGGTTGGGCTTGCAGTGTTCCAGACAGCACTGGAGACTGTGGGCAGGAGGCTGCTAGGGAAGGGGATCTCTGCAGGCAGCTGTCAGCCCTGTTGTTCTAATACCAATACAGGCAAGGTTTGGGCTTGGTTAATACCACTATGTTTAAGAATGTAAATTCCCTGACTTGTGGCTGAAATGAGAAATTCCCATCAGTAGCTCAAGCTGAGAATCGTTCATTTGTCATCAGCCAGTAAATCATTGCTCAGACAGCTAAAATAAATCAAAATATCTATTTCCCAGAAATCTGAAGTAACTCTATTTGTTTTGATGGCTAAATACATACAATAGAATTAATTTCAATTAATATTTTTGACCTTTCTAGAAATCCTGATATTGGCAAAGACTCAGAAA
The DNA here is from genome assembly GCA_017589585.1 of Phylloscopus whistleri. Classification (NCBI taxonomy): domain Eukaryota; kingdom Metazoa; phylum Chordata; class Aves; order Passeriformes; family Phylloscopidae; genus Phylloscopus; species Phylloscopus whistleri. The sequence continues at coordinate 745,054 of JADMLD010000046.1, forward strand.
TGGAAAGATATCAAGATTATAATTTCCTTTTAGAGAGAGAAGAAGTTAGTGTTGACACAAGCTGAAAGGGAGTGGCCCTTTATAAAGAGGACAGTGCCAAACTCTTTTCAGTGGTGCCCAGTGACAGGACAAGGAGCAATGGCCATAAACTGAAACACAGAAAGTTTCACTGCAGTGTGAGGAGGAACTTTTTACATTGAGAGTGGCAGAACATTCATGGAGTCTCCCTCTCTGGAGACATTCAAAACTCACCTGAATTCATTCCTGTGTCACCTTGCCTTGGTAGGTGACTTGGACTCAATGAGCTGCAGAGGTCCCTTGCAAAACGATAAGTTCTGTGATTCTGATGAATGGTGCTCAACCCCACAACTCAGACAGATGCTTAGGATATCCTGAGAGCCATGAGAAACATTTTTTCTCATTTGGTCAGACTCTGGCACGTGAAAGGCCCGTGTCATCAGAACGCAGTGGGAAATCCAGAATAATCATATAAACCATCCCCCTTCCACTTTCTCCTTTCTTTGAAATGGAGAGACAAGGTATCTTGAAGAGACTGCTCCTTTCTCTCTTTCACTGTTCCTAGGTCATGCACAGAACATATCTCACTAAAACTGAGGGCCTGGCCATTGCCAGGGAAGCAAATGGCTGGAGATCACCAGATGAACACAGTCCTGCTGCTCCTTAAATCTCTCTTGCCCCATCAACACTTTATCTTCTCCCATGTTTGAGAAATGGCATGTCCTCCCTGGGGTCTTAATTTGACTTTGCTGGTGCTAACGAGAAGCAGCCTTGGACTAGGTCAGCTGGCCATTTACAGTTACTGGCTGCAGCACCACATGCAGTTTTCACATGTGACAGAGACTGTGGATCCTTCCTTCCAGAAAGGAACTTCAGGCAGATGGTGAAACCCATTGTTTTCAAGCTCTGTAGAGCTGCAATGAAAACTTTTTTTCCATCTCTTTGGGAAATCTTATAACCAAAGGCTTTTTATTTTTTCTGAAAGAAACCTCTTTTACTGACTTTTCCAAATCCTCAGTGAGGGCACATCTCTCTCCTTTATTTTTGGGGAAACCCATCCAAAGCCCAGAAGAACCAGCTGGAGCTCTGCATGAGGGCTCCCACTGTGTGGGATGCAGGCAACAGCTATTTGACACCACAGCTGAGATTTCAGGAAAGAAACTACATGAAGATGCAAAGCACTTATCCTGTTCTCAGACAGAAACCAGGAGCTGCCAATAGCTTAGCAGGCTCCAGAACCTTCTCCTTGTGGGCTAGCTCACTCTGGGGTGGTGCCCCAGCTTGCCAGCCATCTGAACTGCCTCAGCCATGGGCTCCTCAGGTTTGTGTGCCATACACTGCAGCTGCTGCTCCAAGCAATTTCAAACAGTGCATAGCCTTTAAAAGCTTGTCCAGAGCTGAAACAACATGGAAATCTGCAAGTACCTGCTGACTTAAGAGACCTGCTAAAGGGAGGACTGCCAGGAGGTACCTTGATTTATGACAATAGCAGGTCCTGGAGAAGTTACTTTTGACAGTTTCCAATTGAGGCAGGTGTAACTGACAGTGAAACCTTAATGCAAGAATTTGAAGCACTTTGCCTGAAAGTGAACAAGGTGTGGTTGAAAACAAGCAGGTGCCAGAAGAGAGATAAGAAGAAGAGCTCAAAACTGTCTTGAGGTGGAACACAGGGTTGCCAGCATGACCTGCACCCTCACTGGGCACTGCTCACTGTGTGTGAGGCTCAGGTGCCCCAACCCATCCTGTTGTGTCACGCTGTGGGACTTTGAGAGAGCCGAGGTGCTGCTGAAGGGGGGCTGCCTTGGGAAGAAATCCTGCCCAAAGCTTCTCCTAGCACACATCTGACAGATGCTGATGCTGACCAGCAGGCAAGGTCAAGCTCAGGTCACAGGGCTATTTTGATGGCATCTTCTCCAAGCAGCACTCTGGGCTGCTGTCCTGGGACTGCCCACACTGTGCTGCAGACCTCAGATCAAGACCTGTGTCAGGAGACGACAGATTTCCTTCTCCTCAAATCTGGTCACTGGCTATTTTTGTAGCTGACATGGCCTGAATGACCAGATGATTCAAAACACAAAAAGTGGTGGTTTAGAATTTGGAACAACTTTTCAGGCTTTTCCTCTTCAGAAGGGCAGTGTAATCCAGCTTGAGGCCAGTGAATGACGTTACAGAGGTTTTCATACTACAGGCAAGAAGCAAGCAGGGAAAAATGTGCAAAATTGAAGGCAGAAAGGCAGACTCCACAATAAGCAGAAGATGAATTCACAGATGACAGTAGAGAAAATCAATAGAGAAACCTTTGTCCAGTATTCAGGAAGGGAAGTAAGATTAGGCCGGATATAAACCAAAATAAGTGAAAAGGTTCTGGGTGGTGGCAAAGCAAAACTCTTTTGGGCCAAACTAGGCAGAGATGTACTTTTTTTGGTGGTAACATTTACCTCTTGTTGTTAAGAGAAAGCATTAGAAGAAGAATCTGACACAAAAATAGAGATTTAGCATATCTATTTTATCTAGATATCATATTCCTGACATAGCAACAGTTGCAAATGGCTAAATTTATTTGATATTAATTTTTAGCAGTAAAAACAAAGATTAAACAAGGAAACACTCATTATCAGCCACCCAAGTGTTTGGTAGAAAACAAATATCAAACAATGCAGAACACTGAGTCAGACTCATGTCTGCATTTAATACTGCTGTGGAACAATTATGATGAAGGCAGTTTTTCACCTCTTTTTCTTCCAGGAGAAGCAGATACAAAACCTGCCTACACTGTTGAAACCAATATCAGAATTACTGAGGGCATGCAGATGAATAGAGACAGGCAGAACAAAACCAATTAATGTGCGATTCAGCACTCTGACCACACCAAATGAGGCAGTGCTTCTTGATAGTTGAAAACAAATAGATATGAACAGCAAAAATATTACCAGATATTAGAGGAGGTTGGCCCGCTCTATCAAACATGAACATATTTTACCCCCCAAAGTTAGTTTTGGTTTTGTTTTTGTTTTTTGGGTTTTTTTTGTTTTTTTTTTTGTTCACCTAAAATATCTTGGACCATATCTTAAACCATAGCAAATTTAGATAGCTGAGCCCTACAACATGATCATAGACTCAAATTCAGCAGGTATAAATTTGAGCAGTGAAATATAAGTTCAGATGCTCATATCCAGAACTAATCCACTTATCTCTACCTGGCCACAGGGATGGTGATACTCAAGAGAACTCAATAAACTACAGGCACTTCAGGGATTATTGGAGCATTGCTATTTATATGTATTTGAAGCAGTTTTAAGATATACTCAGGCTGATGAACTGTTCTTATTTTCAACTGTATCTTTAAAAAGCCCTCACTTTGAACAGACTGAGCCTGTTTATTGTGTTACACAAAATTTGGTATTGCACTGACACAACTGGTTATAAACCAGGCACTGAAAGAAACCAGCCTCTTTCAGGCTCCTTATGCCTGAACCACAGCTGAGCTGGACACTGACCTTAAAACCTGCATGCTAGTCCAGCAGGGAATTGGTGATGCAACCCTTGACCCTGCTCCCTATCTCAGCACCCTCCTTCTAGGCTGCAGGGGAGCCTGTTGCACCCTCCTCACAGCAGCCCCAAGCCTTAAGCTGTGCCTGCCCCTGCCAACACAGCTGGTGTTTCTGCAGCTGCAGTTGAGTTCTGGGTGGAGAGTACAAAGAAAAGATAGCAAGGAATAATCTCAGTGATTATGTGAAATGGAGAAGGCATTCCCTTAAATAACCTCCTCTGCCTGCTGAAGTTATCAGAGCATGCCTTTCTAATGCTGGCTAATGCCAGGTTAAGTTCAGGAGGTTGCAGCTACATAGTTTGTTCGAGATTTGTCCTTAATTGAAATGCAAGCCTGGGGAATGCAGCTACATGTAGTATCTACTAGGGAAACACATCCATCTCAAAAGACACTTTTCTAAGAGGCACATACAATCTTGTTAAAAGCAGGAACCTGAATGGCTATTTGCTTCATCATACACCAGCAGCAGGTATGGCAGGAGAGGGAACAGCTGCTTAGCTGCTCCTGTGATATCTATTTTGTCTGGGTGTTTGCATGCTTGGGAGGGTCGACTGGCCCTTTTGCAGGTCTCAGATGAATCACTCTGCTAATGGAGTAGCAAATGCATGGATAACATTATCAGTGATGCAGACCATGGTTCCTATATTGCTTTAGTAGGCCTCCAAACCAATCTGGTAAATTACCTCCATTATTGGTTTTAGATAGTATTCCATTACAGATCAAGTTTTGGTTTAAGTGTCATTTCTTTGAAAGACCTATTTGCTGTCAAAGTCTGCTTGGAGGTTTCAGAAGAAACTGAACAGAGCCCCAGACTTCCTAACCCATCCCATAAAATGTTCTCACTAGCTTGCAATCCAAGGGCTGAACCACAAAAGCCAAGAGATTGACAAGAACAAAGCCTCACTAACAGAAGAGTGCCAGATAGACAGTTTTTCACCAAAGTCTACCCATGGAGTCCTGTAAACATGCAAGTTTCTTGGTCATCTATTGCAAATTGTTTCTAAGCTAACTCTAAAATTAAAGGCACTGTCTACCATTAGACTCAGTCTAGAAAAATAATTCCATTTATAGCCTTCTATTAAAGAAACTGGCTTTTCAGTACCTTTCCAGCAGTTTTACTCCTTCAGATGCTTCAATGAAACTACAGAGCCCATCCTAGCTGTGAAAGTACAGCCAGTCTATGCTTCATATTTCTCTTTCTTGCTCTGAAAACAGATCTAAATAACATAATTTTCCACTTGTACTTAAAAAAAAAAAAAATCCTGCTGCAAATCCAAGCCATGAAAATGATTCTATTTGTATTAGAAAGTATGAAAGTTCTTCCTCTTTTTTTAAACAAAATTAAGACATTTGTGTCTAGTCTCTGTTTTTTTTTCCCCGTGAGTTTCTATTAAACAGTTTTACTTCGTAGTAAATAAAAAGAGGCATTTCATTTTAGCAAAGTCCTGGCATATTAAAACTAAAGTGACATGGCATGTTAGAGGGGCTTGCCAATATTAATGATCTTTACATGATAATTTATTCCATATTTAGTGTTCAATGTTTGCAGAAATTAATACAGCTAGAGCATATGGTGCTGTTTTATTCAAATGATAAACTATGTGATCATTAAAAATATATGGAAATGTAAACATCGTGTCAGGGTTCAGTGTTTCAGAAAGGAGCTGTTAATCCTCACAAACAGTTTCACTATAATAAGAAGCCCAATCAATTAATGCTTTTGTTTCCTTATGTATTTACTTGGTATTATGCTTCCATTTAGAGTAATTAATTTGGTTATACTTCAAATTTATATATATTTACATTTCTACATTATTATAAAGGAATATGTCATTCTTATTTTGATTTGATAAGGGAAAAAAAAGATTGGTAAAATCTGTTTAACTGGGAGGTAAGCTGGGAGCTCAGATCAATCTCCATTCCACTTGAGGATTGAAAGCACAAAGCTTCTGGCTCCGCAGCAGCTTTGTCAGCCTTGGCAATTTGCATTATGTTACTCATGATAGTAAGTACAAGGATCCATTGCCACGAATGCAATTTAAGAAAACACTTTAAGTTCTTTTTACTCCTTTTCAGGCTTTTCAGGCAACTGGAATGCCTTTTTCCCCTTTGCTATAGAGATTACTTATTATTTGTATTTAGCCGAAAAAATAGACTCTTGAAAAGTCATAAACGAGTTGAGTTGCCAAGAGAAACTTCTCAGGGTTTTTTATGCAAAGAGGGAAAGCAAGAGGGATTCTGCTGGAACATGAAAGGTGAACAGCTTTGAAGACATGAGTCTCTACTGAGTAGAGGAACAGGGAAAGCCTGGGTGGGTGCTCTGGGAGTGCTTTCCACAGCCACATGCTTGTTCCTATCAGTGTGGGACTAACTTGGACCGCTCGTAAGTGTGAGCTGGCCACTGAGGATCCGTGCTCTATGCACTTAATGAGAGCACTCCCATAATGCTGTAATGTTTCAGCTATGAGTCTTGCAGGAGGATGGAGACATTTGAGGGTGATCTCTGCATTGATTAATATGCAGGGCTGGACACTATTTGCCATTAGGCAAACAAGGCTCCATCTTTACTGAGGTCAAGATTTTATCCACAGAGCATGAACATTTAGAGGGAGCCAGATACAAGGATTAACTAATACCCATTCATCTCCCCACTCATCAAACACTGATGTGGATGCAACACCATTTAATTATTTCATCAGGCTACCTGAGGGTTTGATGTTGTGGAGTTTGCTTCTACAAATCTGATTTCTGTTTCTTTACTGACTGGGTTCTGGCAACTCAGCCTGACCAGCAGCAGAAGCAAAATGTTCCAAATACCTCTGCTGGCAGTCCAGACAGTGAGTAATCCCAGAAAACAGACAATCCTTATCTATTGCCTTTGGGCAGAACAATACTGATAATGGTACACTCAGGAGTTTGCTCCAAGGCACAAGGAGAACAAGGTATTAACTTGCAACTTAGCCAGGGCCTGAAAAGCCAGCGAAGATCACTGTGGAAGCTCTCTGTTTTCAACTGAGTCACCTTCCTTAAAAGAACAGATTTTATCACCAGGAAGATGGGGAAATCTGTATGTCTTCTAAGAAATCACACAGATTCTGCTTTGATCCAAATGGAAAACTCAAATTTGGGATGGCTAGGTGAAAGCTTAAAACTGAAAACTGAAAATTAATCAAAACTAGCTTTAAACTCCATCCTGGGTTACCTACATGAAAAGGTAGAAGTCTGTCTTCTGCAAGTCAGGCTCCATGATCTAACTTTCTCTTCTAACTTTAAAGTGTCTGAGACTGGGGTTGTGATGCCCCATTTTATTGTCCATTGTTTGTCCTCAACGCTATGCAAATTCAGCACAAAAATTTATTTCTGACAGTCATTTAATTTATCCCAGCCATTACCCCTGCCTGCGTGACTGACATTTATTGCCTGGTGTCTGGTGAGTGGTGCTGGGGCTGGGAGCCAGGAGACCTGGTGTCTGTAACTGATGTTACTATCTTGGGTAAGTCGCTTCATCTCTTCTGTTGCATTCACTTAATCACGGTCATCATCTTCAATTGAGCTGATTGAAGGGACTCTATTATTGCAGCTGTTACACCCAATACAACAAGGCTTGAATTATTTTCAGAGAACACAGCAATACAAGACTCTGAATTATTAGGTAGAATATCTAACCTAAAGTATTTGGCAGCTTCAGCCACAGAGCTGAATGTCACACCACCCAGGTCTTTTTTCCACCCAGTCAGCAATGTAGGTAAGCAAAGCTTTCGCTGTCTGTACAGAAAAAAATGTGCCTCACCCACCATGCTGCAGAAATTGAGTGGAATGGCAGGTCCATTCTGCAACTTCTTGAATCATTATAATTTTTTTCATGAGTCTTATCCAAAGTCTGGTGCCGATGCCTGGTGGCTTGTAACTTCTCTTGATTCCCTTTCTAAGTAGTTCTCCTAGTTCTCTTAACTCAGTTACATTCCCCTGTTGAAACTGTTGAAAAGCAAGTAGCAAAGCTGACAAAGGAAGACTCAAATCCTGTTATTTACACAAATTTACATCATGTAAATACCCTAGACCATCCCTTTTCCTCTTGATACCTCCAAATAGTGCCCAGTTTTACCTCTGATATTACTGAGAAAAATCAGGATGAATATTTTATAAGGACAAAGAAACTAATTTGGAAAATGTGTGGAGTGTCCAATGCAATTCCTTTCATGCAAAATCAAACTTTAGCCAGAGGTCTATTACAAGTGTGACATGGTTAAATAGGTGTTTTATGTCATTCAGACATTAACACTAAAAGTGTTAGAAGGAACTACAGGACATCTTGTGAGAATGCCTGTAGCAGAGGCATCAGATAGTTTCCTAGCTCCTTTTTTACAGATCAAAAGTAGGAGCATCCTAACATTTGAAAATGAAATTATATGGGAATTCATGCATCTCTTGGGACTATTGCATTTATTTCACAGGGGCTACAGAGAAATAAAATACTCCAAGTCCTCTAAATCCTTGTGCTAATCCATTTCCATCCCTGGTGTAAGAAAATGTTCGGACTTCCCCAAATTTCTAAATATTACAAGGACCATTTATTACTTACTGAGCTCTAACTGTGTCCTTGACATTTGGTCATTCATGAAGACCTCTCTACTTAGAGGAGTCTCTGAGGCAGGAGCTGAGACTTACTGGAAAATCATGGGCAGGATGGGGTCAGATAATTCCCCTCTGCTGCTGTTCCTGTGCCTCCCTTAGCCTGGGTGTTGAATCCATCACCGAGCAAGTTGTCTCTATAGTCTGTCCCACTGGTGGGAAGTTCCCTGCCTGTAGTAGGTACTGTGTGGGGAGATACCAGGGTCTCTCCCTTCCCTGGCACCATGAGACTGTCGCCTCCCCTAGGCTTTCATGAGTCCCAAAGCAAACACAGGATACAGTCCCTAATTTCTCCCTCAATCCTCAAAAGTACCATGAATTTTTGGAGGACTTTTTGGAGTGTTGCAGAGGTAGGTAGGTGTCCCTCTGAAGAAGGAACCTTGAGTGTCAGCTCCTTTGCTGCATCCTAATGCTAAATTTTAAGGTGATTTTTGCCCTGTTGTAATTCCGTAGCAAGCATAACTTAATTATTTTGCCAATTATAATATCAGGAAATATAACAACCATTACGTGAATGGGCGTTGAATCAGCGCATTTTCCACTCCACAGTAAGCAACAGGAAGGAGAGAGGAAAATGTATTAACTGAGAAAAATCTAATAAACATAATGCTACCTACAGATATGTGCTATTTAATCTCATGAAAGGATTTTATGCTTCTGTTCACATGGCAATATCAGATATCATCTCACTGAAGGAAGCAAAGACTCCAACGTGCAAGTCCAACAACAGGAAAATAATGTTTTCATTTTAATCTCTGCGTGTAAACAAAATGTCTTACTTGATAATTCTGAAATGCTTGGAGGAAATAATACTAAGGTTTTAACACGTTTTAGGCTAGACACAAGTGGAAAATGTTGCCATTGACTTCAGTCTGAGCTATCCAGACAGGTCTATGAGCTTCTCTAGGATACAGCAAATCTTCTATTTGTCTGTGTAGAACTTCCCCCATTGGCACTAGAGTTCAGATGGGGAGTTACTAGCTATTGCTATATAGAGAGTGAGGATTTCTCTTCATGATTTCAATTAAAACACACCTGTTGTGGAAAGCCCAAGGGTTGACAAATTCCCTCCCAAAATCTAATGTTTCAGTCCCAGGAAGTATGAATAATGAGTTGTTCAGAAGCTGTGCTGGAAAATGAGAAGGGGTTTAAAAAAAAAAAAAACAACAAAAAACCCAAAAAACATACTAGCTTTAATTTTCCTCTCTACCCTTCAGTCTTGGGGGGGACAGGAGGCAGAAATGTGGAGGACTATGACCTTTAGAAAATAAGCTAATTAAAAAACCCCAACAAAATTCAAAAGAACTAGTGCTTTAGTTCAAGAGGCAAACGTTTGTACCAAATCTGCAGTCACACGTTGCTCGACAAGTGCTAAATGTTCTTTCATTATAATCAGTTGTTTCAGCTACCTGTGATATTGATTATGTTAATAATCGGGATAACATTTTGAAGAGGAAGTGTTAGATTTTCTAACAGTGATTAGTACATTGATTGTGATTGGCTATACAATTAAAGAGACACTAAGGTGGTATTTGATTGTTTAAGGCAGCATTTTAAATGTTGGCAACTATATAGGATATCAGTGAGCCCGAGTTGAAAGTGCACAACATTTTCTAAATATAAAACTATCAACATTATTTTGCTATTCAAGTAGAAGATCCTCTATTCTTTTTAATGGAACTGAAGCCCACAGCAGACATCCATGTCTAAATATTTTTATGAATAACATCCACATTTATGGTGACATCCTCTAACATCTGAATATGTATTGAAGCTTACTGTTCATTATTATTATTTTTTCGCACCGAAAAAGATAGCTTAAAAGCCATATATTATGGTTCTTATCTAGACACTACTGAGGTAAATGGGAAGGGTTCTTTTATTCAGGGATTTAATGCAAATGCCAAATTGGGAACTTTGAAATGTTGTATTTTTCATTATTTTAGGTTATGTTCTTATTTTCACTTCAGAGATCCAAAATAAGAGGTGACTAGAGTGTTCTTCAGAAATTTTTACTGCAGCTGGAAATATCCACTTGTACAAGGTAACATTAGATACATAAGGCTATAAAATCTGATTTTTTTAGGAATTACACCTGAACTGTACATGTGTTTTTCTCACGAAAAATGCCTGACATAAGAAAGATTTTGAGATATATCAGAATCAGGAATTTACTTATATTTAGCACTGATAAACCAGTAGAACCTTATTTTTAGTGTTTACAAAAGGCAAGAGAAAGATCTGCTGTCACATTGCAAACACCACCTATTTCACATGCTTGCAGTTAGCTCTGTTGGGGCAGGTAAAACCAGTTTTATCTTTTTTTATACACAGACACATCAGGCATCCCTAAAAAAATGAGGAAATCTTGATAAAAGAACCATCTCTGACTCTATTTTCAAAAGAATAAGTTCATAGTTCTGTAACCCAGGGTGTCTCCTCATTATGGAATAAAAAATGACTATGCTAAATGAGTCTCACCTTTTTTCAGAATACACTATTATGCTTCTCTTGCAGTTGCTCCTTCTTGGCCACATTTAACACAGTGACAACTGTTTCATATCCCAGATTCACAATGCAAAGTTTTAACAATTGCTGTATGGGTCTCAACAGGCAAATTTCAGGAAACTGGAAAATCTCTTTGTCTTTTAAGCCTGATTACATCTCGTGCCCTGAATAGCACAAGGTCTCAGAAAACACATGCTGTTCTAAGGGACACACACACCAGCAGCAATGATGGAGAGAAAGTTGGCCAGACTCAGCCAGGAAAAACCTGTTCTGGCAAAGCAGAACCACAGTCCACACAATTTCTGGAAATCCTCAAATAACTGTCCTGATTGGGAGAAGTTCTTCCTTTTGGATGGTGTCTCTCTCTTCAGCCTCAGTAGCACTTTGAATGGTGAATGGGATGGAAGACTCTCTGGGGCAGAGGAAAGGACAGAGAGGTGACACTAACATGGGTCTCTGGCCTTTTGAAAATCACCAGGCTGACACCTGGTACCAAATGAGGACAAGGGATGATGCTTAGATAAAATTTTACACTTTTAACAACTTGTCCCCATGCACAGCATGTAAACCTGTCCTCTCTCACATCCTCCCTAAAAATGGCAGTTCTTTGTAGAGTTGGAAAGGAAAGAACATGCAGAGTAGACAGTTTATTTCAAAAACCTGTCCTAGCTATGCAGCAACAGACAGAGTGAGCCATCTGGTAGGGTTTCAACTGTTGCAAAACAAAAATACACCAGGAATACATTTCATAAATTAGTAAAATAGTGATCCTGCTCCCCAAACATAATAAAACAAGTGACATAAAGACATAAAAGTGTATTTGCTGAAAAACTCAACAGTGAATTCAGCCTGAGGTCTTGGGTGTATTTTAATGTTCCCAGTACTCACGCACTGAAAAACACACAACTGTAAGTTCAAGACAAACTTTCCCACTCCAAACAGCCCAAGCTGTTGCAGAAGATGGCAAAGGGAATACTGTTTAAAACTTGTTTCAGGAAGAATTACTTTTGTTGTTGTGCATTGCTATGAAGCAACAAGAGTCCTCTCTGCTTGTGCAGAGAGCATTTTGTGATGACTCAAACATCATTGCTTTTTAAGCTGGTCTCAGCAGCCTTTGGTGGGAGATACCAATCAGTCTTTAGCTGTTCCACTGCATGCTGGTAGAAAACATAACCAACCAGAAAAAACAAACCTGTTCCACTGGCAACTTGCACTCCTGTATGCTGCAAGGACAGGTAACAGGTATCCCTTGCATCTGCAGATTTTCTTTGCTCTGAATGAGATTAGTTTCTTTTTAGAATTTTTGCATACACTAAAAATTTGTGATGAAGCTCAGAGTTAATACATGAGAACCAGTGGATGTTTTCTACTACTTATTCTCTTCCTTTTGACAGGATCAACACCACTATAAATATTTGAGCTTTTTACATAAGAAAAGTACCCCCAAAAAGCAACAATTAAGTCCGTGTTAGACACAGTGGTAAACTGAGACTTTCCTAAGCTTCAGCAATCCTCCATGATTCTGCTTGGTGCTTTACTGTTGAAAAACCATCAGGCGATTCCTTTTGTTTTCTTCTCCCAGTCACCACATCATCTTTGTTATGCCAAATACTCCTCAATACACAGCAAGAGGCAATAACATGGAAACTGCTTGCCTCAGAGAGATGCAGGCAAGCTGCTCTGCTAAGAGCTAAAATCTATGTACCTCCAGGGTGGAGCAAGTCAACTCAGCCCCTCTCAGAGGAGCCCTAGGCCCCCTCAGGTTGGCTGGCTCCAGAATCTGCTATGGATGGTAAGGCCAGACATGGCCCATGCAAAGCCTGGCTGTCTGCACTCCAGCCTGGCCACAGGGAGCCTTGAGCTCCATCTCAGCACTGTGTGATCATGGAGGAGCTGCAGGTGGCACCCCCAAAACGGCCACCAGGCTGAAACACCTCTGCCCACTCCGTACAAAGGGCACCACACTGGTTTTGGAAGAGCAATAAAGAAATGATGCCTCAAGACTATGTAAGTATCACAGCCCAGTGGCGTGCGCTGGAGGGCTGGACAAACCTCTCCCCACTACTGATCCTCTTGGATGCTGCAAGGTCTTCCCTGCTGCATCACCCCTACTGCTTACGAGCTGCTCACATGCATCGGCTGCTTTCTGGTCTTGCAAAATCCCATCAGCTTGGCCACAGCGGTAACATTTGTTTAAATTACACCAGAGCCAGGTGTAATTGTCTAGTTTAGTTACACACAGACATCAGCAGGATGAATGTACATGAGAGAGGTAATTGCTGGGTGCTGAGGATTTAAAGCATAGAAGAAAAGAAAATGTGGAAAGCCACCATCACCCACCTATGATTTCCTTATCTGTCCTCTCTGCTTTTTTGTAAACCACAAAAAATCACATCCTGCAGGAAAAAATGACAGAGGGAAGTTTGGAGAACATTTGTACTGTGTAACCACAGTGTACCAACCATCCAGGAGACTGCACAAACTATGTGCTCAAATAGCACATTTGTATATTTCTGAGCACATGTCAAAGTCAGCTGTGGCACACTGACAAAATTTCTAGCAGTAAGCTTTCTGCTGTAAACACAACCTCACTCACACTAAAGTCACTGGTGGTACAACCCTCTTCTGCTGGGTGTTAAAGCCATACTTCAAAGTGGGAAAACATAACAGAGTCAGACAAAGTGCATGATGATTTACTAATAAAATGATAGAGGCATGAGAAATTCATAAGCATGGTAACCAATTTACTCCATATGACTCAAAAAGTCTTAATGTTTGGGACTATATCTCATAAAAATGTATGCAAATCATACCAAGAGTTTTCCACCCTGAACAATTCTTAGTAAACAAATATTTTCAAAAACATTTTCTGATGGGCTAAGCTCCACTTGCATCCAAACAGTAGCTGTGATGTGAGCCAAATCCCACCCACCAATAAATCAAAGCTTTATTTACTAAATGCAGGGGGCTAACACTTATATCCTTGACGCCACATGAAATCATAGCTGCTGGGGCCTGTGATTGAATGAACTCAGAAATTTCCAAGCTATACAGAGCCTCAAATAAGAGACAGTTCAACAAAAATTGTTTCTTCATATGAATGACTTCTCATCAAATCCTGGTTACAAATGCTTAGGTAAGGGTATCAGTTTGACACTAGTGCATTGGGGAACCAAAAATAAAGAAATCAGAGAAATCAAACACCAGAGAGGGAAGGAAAAAAAAAAAAAAAGAAAGAGAAAAATAAACTCTGGGCATGCTTTGCATTCTTTTCCAAATCAGAAACATTTGCTGTTCCTGCAGCAGCAGGCTCATCAGTTTGGCCTGCAAGCCTTCTTTGCCATGGTGAGACAGGAATATCAGAGTTAAGGAGGAGAGATAACAGATAAAAATGAAATTCATCAAGGAAACAAACAAAGTCATAAGAGGACTAAACTTATTTCAGTCCAGAGGACCCTACTAATAAGGTTCATCTTATCTCTGTAGTCCTAATAAAAGCACAAAAAGACAACTTATCCTTTTTCAGTAGACACTGAAATCACTCAAAATAAATGGTGGTTTGGTTGGAGATAGAACTATTGTGGATCATAATCACATCCAAAGAAAAGGGATACGTCTACCGGTAAAGCTTTCTACACTGAGCTAAACGCAATAGTGAAGATAATTACTTTGTTCAAGTCTTTTCCACAAAGACAAAAATCTTGCCAAGCTGGAATTTTATTCTGCAATTTTTAATGTCTTTTAAGAGAAGTCATTTACTCCTACTACCTGCCACCAATGAGTAAGTCTCAGAATTTTTAAACAAATTACTTAGGGGGACATAGCCACTAAGAAATAACCCTTTTTTTTTCTTTCTTTTCTTTTCCCATCTCTCCTTTTCACTACTAATATCACAAGTGACACTAAAGATAGAATCATAGAACAGTTTAGGTTGAAAGGAACTTTAAAATCCATCTAGTGCACCACCCTTGCAATGAACAAGGACTTTTTCAGTTTGATCAGGATACTCAGAGCCCCCTCCAACCTGACCTTGAATGTTTTCAGGGATGGGGCATCTGCCACCTCTCTGGGCAACCTGTTCCAGTGTTTCTCCACCCTCATAAAAAAATAATAAAATATATATATATATTTATATGTATATATATGTATATATTCTTCATATCTAGTTGTAATCTTTTAGTTTAAAAACATGACTTCTTGCCCTATAGCAACAGGCCGTGCTAAAAACTTTAAGTGTTGAAAGACTGCAATGAGGTCTCCTTGGATCTTTCCCTTCTCCAGGCTGAGCTACCCAATTCTTTCACACATTTGTCATAGGAGAGGTGTTCCACCCCTCTGATAGTTTTTGTATACCTCCTCTGGACCTGTACCAACAGGTCTCTCTTGTACTGAGCCCTAACTGGAAAAAAAATAGTGAGGAGACATGAAAAATCATATTTGGTGAGAAAGTGAGGAGGCTGGTGTGTACTTCCTTGTTGGAATTCTGGAAACTTAGATCTTTAGATTTTGGTATATAACGATATATGTGAAGCAATATGGAGGATTTGGGGCATTGTCTAAGTCCTTCTTCTTCACCTTCTTCTTCCTTCTTCTTCTTGTTTTTGGGTGTTTTTTTCCTTGTTGGGTAAGAGGGTTGGCATTGCGGACCTTGGGTGGTGAATTATTGGGTTAAAAGTATAAATAATACAGGTGTCATCTCGTTATTGGGTAATTATCGCTTAAATAACCTTGGAAAGAGTTAGAGGGATCCATTTTGCAATTTCCTACCTTGTTAGCTAGAACTCACAACTCGTGAGACTGTATTTTAGATAAAAATTAATAAACATCTGAGTCCGAACACGAAAACTGTGTGCCACGTATTAATCCCGGCTCTAACAAGAAGAAAAGAAGATAAGAATCCTCACACTTCCCCGCATGCTTACTTTTGACAAAATCCTGTACAATTAATTTTCAGAGGTTTTTTTTTTTTTTTCTAGTGAACATTTTAATGTGGCTGAAGTTGAATACAATAATAACAACAGTAGGAGTCCTTTCCATTGTTCCCTATCCTGAATTAATTTAGTTACTTCCTCTGTTCATCATAGGAAGCTCTGGTGCATCATCAAGGAAAAGAAAATTTTCTATAATCTTTTGGCTAACCAGGGTTGACATTGAATGGTACACATGGGAGCAGCTGAGGTCAGGGACCCCAGGCATCTTCAGAGAGGCATCTGGCACAGACACTGTCCACCAGTTCTTCCCTCACAGTAAATTACGTAGCACACAATTAAAGGCATTTCCCAACACCCATTGCTTGGACACTACAGACCAGTCTTGGAAAATGCTACCTCCAAGACAAAACACATACAGGAACTTTCTGCTGATTTGTTGATGTGCTTTATTTCCCGTTTGGAAAATTAAAATATGACTTGGTACACAGTCCTGCAAAGGACCTTTCCAGGCATAAACTATAGGACAACAAAGACAAAAGAGTTTTGCAGCTGGATCTCACTATTTTAGCCAGGTATCCCAAGGAAACAAGACCCACACAATCACAAGAAGATATGTATGTATATACATATGCATGCCTGTGGACTCACAAAACTATGTGCATGTATTCCTTTTTTTCCTTCCCTTTTCATCCTCCCTGCAATCTTTGAGAATCAATTTCTAACACATTTTTGGGGGGACTAAAGCCCATAGAGATACTGATCCTGAAAATATTAAAGATACTGATCCCCTAAAATGAAGTGAAAAAATACTTTGGGTAATGAAAAAAGATCTTATGGAACCTCTTTGAGGGAAAGGTGGCAGTGTGATGTCAGTGAGTATAGAATACAGAACCATAGAATCATCAGGGTTTGAAGAGACCTTCAAGACCATCTAGTCCAACTGTCAACTTGGTCATTATCCCCCCTAAATCATATTCCAAGTACCACATCCAGACATCTCTTGAACACTTCCAGACACAGTGACTCCAATGACCTCCCTGGGAAATTTATTTCAACACCTAACCACAACTCCAGTGAAAAAAATATTTTCTCATATCTAATCTAACCTCTCCTGGTGCAATTTACAGCCATTTCCTCTTGTCCTTTTACTTAATACATGGCAGAAGAATCTGACTCCCACCTTGCTACACCCTCCTTTCAGCCAGTTGTAGAGAGTCATATGGTCCCCCTAAGCCTCCTATTCTCAAGCCTAAACAACCCCAGCACCCTCAGATGCTCCTCATGGGACTTGTGCTCCAGACCCTTCACCAGCTCTGTTTCCCCCCTCTGGACATCAGAATCTCAATGTCATTTTTGGAGTGGCCCAAAATTGAACACAATACTTGAGGTACAGCCTTAGCAGTGCTGAGTACAGCAGGATAATCACTTCTGTAGTTCTGCTGGCCACAGTACTCTTGACACTGGCCAAGATGCCACTAGCCACCTAGGCACATGTTGACATATATCCACCCGGCTGTCAACCAGCACCCCCAAGGCCCTGTCTGCTGAGCAGCTCCTAAGCCACTTTTCCCCCAGCCTGTAGTGCTCATGGGGTTGCTGCAGCCCAGGTGCAGGACCTGGTGCTTCAGCACCTTGAATCTCACTCAGATGCCCAGAGCCCACTGATCCAGTGCATCAAGATTGCTCTGTAATATCTTCCTATCCTCAAGCAGATCAATATTCATCTAACCTGGTGTCATCTGTGAACTTAGGGAGGATGCACTCTCCCCTCATCCAAATCTCAGTAAAGATGTTAAACAGTCCTGGTCCCAATACTAGCCCTGGGGGATGCCACTAGTGTCCTGTTGCTATCTGGATTTAGTTCTGTTCAATGCCAGAGGCCCAGCTACACAACAAGTTTTGCACGCAGCAGACTGAACCTGTCCAAGCCGTGACTAGCCAGTTGTTCCACCCAAATCTACACAGGATATCCTTCTTGAAGAAAAAAATTGAAGAAAAACAAACCCTCACCATTCTTGCAGCTGCCTTTTTTTTTTTTCTTCTAACTACTTCTAGTCCTGATGAATGGTTTCTCTTTAATTTAGGTGAGTGTGCATCCACTGATGTATAAAATTGACCTCAAGAGCATTAAGTACTTGAGCAGTGTGAATAGCACAACCTAGGATCCAGGTGAGTAGACAGAGCAGTTCCCATGAACATGTTACCTGTTCAACAACTGGCTAAAACCTCTCAGTTTATATGTTACTGATGCAGGAAGAGTTTGGTCCACTGCTGCAGTGGATTTTGAACCAACAGTTTTGTTATGAGCCATAAATGGCAGCAGAACAGGGATTGTTTTTTTAAAAGTGTTTTTGAAAGAGCAGCCCAAGTTTTGTTTGGATACAGAACTAACATACCTACCCCACCACGCTGCTGGAACGCCCCTGGAGCACATTCCCACAGAGGGATGGTAATTGCACACCTCTGGCATGCCTGGCTATGCTGTCCAGATGTATTCACCTCTTTATCCCCGTGCACAGCACGTGGAGCAGAAAAGGTGGCTGGTATGCTTGGTACTGATTCTCCTCTTCCCTCTGTAGGCTGTACTCTACAGCTAAACAAGCAGAGGAATTAAGTCAGCAACTAATGACTGTCAGCCTGGGAGAAAAGGGGAATTGGAAAGCAATTCACGCTTGAGGACACAGACATAAATTACTCAAATTACTCTAGGTAAGCCACACACAGCATGTCATCAGCTCCACAGGATCTGCCTTCATGCATCTTCTACCCTGCCTGTGGCAAAGGTTCATTTATCCCTTTGTCCCTGCAACTTCCTGAAGCACAAATACCTTCAAGGACTGTCTCCCTGGAACGATGCCACTTAAGCAACATCTGTAGCCCTGGAAGAGACCTTACCATGTCATCTATATTTCCTTTTCTCCTTAAAGCTGGATCTGTTATGGGCTTTCATACAGCACCTACTTTCCTTGTACTCACATAATACAGGCTTTTACTGTCAGGAACTAATGCATTAGCGGGGAATAAGAGTAATTTCAGCTCTATATGTTTCTCTATTTACATCCATTTCTTTAGAGAGAATACAATATTCCCATTTGAGAGCAAAAAGATAAAGGATTTTCAGGGAGTGAGTGTTTCAAGTATTTCTTTTCACCATTACTACAGAAGCCTCCTGCGATTCTAAGGACATGTGCAATACCCTGACTAACCTGTTTCAAATGTTTCCTTATTGAGCTGATACAGCATGATCATGAATAAAAGGGCTTCAGGCCCATTTTACAGAGAGATAAGTAAAGACAAAGAAAACAAAAGGTAGAACTTCGAGTTCGGGTTTAGACTTCAATGCTTGCAAACAACAGTGAAATATGCTTTTCTGAAATAACACTCAGTACAAAAAGTGGCTCTTAATTACAGGTGTGTTATCCAAGGTCCACATATTTGTGACCGTGGTATATTATGTTAAAATTAAACAATACAGCTTCAAGGGTATCACCTGTTGAATATGTTTTTCTCCTTAAAGAATACTTATAGAGAAAGAAGCCTTGAAAGTTTTGTTCTTTTCATATCAGAGCCATCAGAAACTCAGTGTTTAA
Source organism: Phylloscopus whistleri (assembly GCA_017589585.1). Lineage (NCBI taxonomy): Eukaryota > Metazoa > Chordata > Aves > Passeriformes > Phylloscopidae > Phylloscopus > Phylloscopus whistleri. The sequence goes on from JADMLD010000046.1 coordinate 764,283, forward strand.
TACATATTTTATAGTTTTAAACCACTGCTTTACATTTGTCATGAAAAAAATATTCCACTTTACACTGTTGCAGTTGATCTAAGAGTCTGTTCTAGAAAACACATTTAAGCAGCTAATATGAAGTTACACTGGGAGTCATTGGGAGCTGGCCAAATTTCCTCCAGATTTTCCTTCCTTTTTTTGGTTGTTTTTTTGTTGCTTGTGTGTTTGTGTTTTGGGGTTTTGTTCATTTTTGTGCTGTGTTTTTGTTTGTTTGTTTGTTTGTTTTCTGTTATGTTTTATTTTGTTTGGGGTTTTTTGTTGTTGTTGCTGTTGTTTGTTTTGTTTTGTTTGTTTTTTTTTTAATGCAAGAGGGTTTTGGGGGTTTTTTAGGAGCTTGGACAAGGTATTTTTTTTACACAGAGAATCTGTTTTCATCAAACTTTATTCTCTGTCCTGTTAGAAAACTGCCTTTATTTGCAAGCCTTGAAAACAGTTCTCCAGCTCAGGGACTATACACAGTGAGGCAGCCTCTGGCAAGATGAAGTCCTGATGTCAGCTGCATGACACTTTAATAGAAACAGTAACAAACAGCACAGTGAAATCTCAGCCCAATTCTAGCTCTCTCTCGCCTTTTTCTTCTCATTCCATTCTTTTTATCCAGACTATGTAACTGACTTTGGTCTTAAATGATGAAGGCCTTCCAGAGGATTTTCACTAAGCTTTCCCTTGCTACTGGATTAAGGGCACACTCAGATACACATTTTTTCTTGTAACACTAAGCATCCTGTCACTTTTAATTCAAGCTGACCTACTGCAAGAGCAAAAACAAAAACAATTTGGTGTGAGTGAACACTTTACATTGTCTTTGACAGACATTTCAATGTAAGTACAATGCAACATTCACCACTACAGAAACAAACAAATCACAATCCTTAGGTATCACTGCTACTTCGTGTAACGGAGGGAACTTTCAGAAGGGCAGAAAGGTTTCATGAACTGGAAGTGACACTGTAGAAAGGGCATTAGCAGAGTGAAGAAAGTTTAATGGAAAATATGGCAGCTCAGGATTAAAGGGCAGGCAAAGGTGAAACTATTTCAATGCAAGCTACTGCTTTCTGTTCATCAGATTTTGACTAGGCAAGCCTGAAGTCTTTGCAAATACCTGTTGTTCCTTGGGCAGAAAAAATATATTAACTTCATTTTCCAATAATATTTCCACCCCACACAGGGGAAAATACATGGCTTTTTTCTTTTTTCCTGGAGTAAAAAATATAACTCCTCAGCAATTGCCTCTGGACTGCTGGGTTTTTTTCAGCTGCATCTGGGGTTATTGCCTATGCTCTTTTTACCACTGAGAAAATTGCAATGATTCCAAAGTGTGTGATGCCCCCACGGAAGACACTAAGTAACTAATTAGTAATCAATATTAAAGGAATATAAGCAAACCAGGAAAGGAAATTTATGGGTAGGTTTCTCACTAAATGTAAAGTCTTAAAGCAGAAATTCTCCCCTGCTTCATTGCACATTTTGTGTAGTCGTTGGTGAATCCTCACTTCCACTCCTGTGTTGGCAAATTCCTCTCTACTGAACATCAATGCCTTTCTTCCTGTGCTGCTACTGAAATGTGCCTTCCTACCTCCAGCTCTAGCCCTCTCTGCATGTCTCTCAAGTTTCCTTCCCAAAAGAAACCCTTCTCTTCATAATGTGAAGTTAGATAGGAGTGTTGGATGTGTTTCATCCTCCACAGACTATTCTTATCCTATCTGCTTGCCAGAAAAAAAAAAAAAAAAAAAAAAAAAAAAAAAGTTTCACGGGGGAATATTTGACACTGCACTACTTAACTGCCAGCTGTTCCTGCAGCTCTTTGGTGGGCCCAGCGATGGAACCCGTTTTTCACTCCCAGCACCATTTCCCAGGCCGAGCCACCCGAGGAGAGGTGTGAGGCTGTGCCTGTGACTGCCTGCTGTTCCCTTCTCCCACGGGGAGGGAGAAGCCTCCAGTCGCCAGGGATGTCAATCAAGTGTTAAACTCGCAATAGCAAAGCATTCTTTTAAGCCAGACATCTATTTAATAACGCTCACTCCTTGCTCAAAACTGTAGACAAACCTGTCCATAATCAGATAACATGAAAAAGACGGTGACAGATGGCTGGTGACGTGTGTACCTGCCCCCTTCCCCCACCCGTGGCCGGCTCCCTGTGGTCTGCAAGTGTCTGTGCGAGGCAGCCTCCGCACACCCCACCCTCCCAGGCAGGCTGTGTCTGTGTCAGCACTGAGTGCAGCCTGCTGGATGAAGCGCAAAAGCCATTAGCAGGAGTTTGGGTGCTATTCTTGGCCACACGGAGCACTCATAGGTGTTGAACAACTTGACAGGTGGCAGTTGCATAACTTTGGAGACAATTTTTTGGTAATGCCACTGAAAATCTATATTTTAACTTCTTTTCTGGGTTGCTGAATAACGAAGGTTCCGCCACAGAATTACCTTTGACAGCATTGTCATAACTATACTAAAAGTACTGAAATAAATAAAGATCTGCAGATCCTTCCTCACTTTCAAAAAGCAGAAAACATACTGATGTTTACAGGTGTTCTCAAGGAACCATAACTCTTGATGGTACACCACACAAGAATAAAGCCTGATGCTTGCAAACTGTGTCTGTCAGGCAGTCCATCTGATTTGTTCAAGTAGCCATGTCAGACAAGCACTGCATATGAGATGGTCAGGTTGTTAATTGGCAATAGAAACACACTATTTAAAACACTTTTGATTAATGCAAGCCCAGATAAATCTGATTTGGCAGATTTATTAGCACCCAATATTATACTTTGACCAAAGAATGATTACCCAGGACCCTCAACAGGCTGAAGATACATGATCTGATATGGCAGCCTTTTTCTGCAACTATAAATAGGTGATTTTAGGCATATGTGTGTTTTTTAAGTGGTTGTGTAAATGTTTTGACTGATATCCCTGAAATATGAAACTTTGTCTTTAAAATTGGGTACAGACTGAGTCTTATTTTATAATGCTGTACTGTACTTTAAACAAGGCTCATGGGCTTATTGCTAAGAACAGGACAGGAGAGTGACTTGATGCTTATTCACCAAGGAGACAGCTCCAAAATCTGCTGGGATATTTCTTTGCAATATAAAAGGTATGACAATATTTGTGATGCGCTTCACATATTGGGTGTGTTTATGCTGAGAACAGAAGTTGTCTTTTTTAAAATATCAAATACAAACTTTTCATGCTGCGCACCTCTATTTGCTTTACATTCTAATTCACCCAGAATAATTAGGTATTCTTATCAGAATATTTTAGCGAAAACACTAGGGGAAAAAAGCACAGAGCTAGTTCTCCAAAGGTAAAGAAGAGAGAACTTGAGAAATTTCCTCCCCCTACACCCCTGACTTGTTTCCTTACATAGGGAATCGATGTAGAACTTGCTTCAAATTGAGATAAGCTTTGCAAATTCACATTTGGCCAATGGCCTGACCCAGGAAAGTGTAAATTAGCTGATAAACTATTCAGAGTATACCGAGGAAAGGAGGAAACGGAAATTTGACTGTCTGCAGAAATGGAGAGCAAAGGAGAGGCAAGACTAAAAAGTAGCTGACAAAAGAGCCTTGGAACTTTCAACGAGAATCTAAATTTTGCGAGTCATCCTCAAACCTAAGAAATGTGTTACACAGCCGTAAGTAACACGACTGCTGCTGAGTTCTTGACAGAGCTGTAATAGAAAGTGAAACGTGGCAGGGACAGAGGGCATAACAGTTATTTTCTTTCATTATTTCCTGCTTTCTTAAATTCTTATTAGGATATTATTAAACACATATGGTTTGCAGAACAAATTCAGGCATTAGGAACTTCCTAGAGTACTTTTTTGTTATTACTAATGGTAATTATGCCTACAGGTGAAGTAACAGCTGAGTGACTTAAGGTACCCTGCTGTTTAATTTAATCAAAAGGGTTGTTAATCCTTAACAAGACTTATAGACAAAGGACAAAGATCATTTCCCCTATGACTGGGTGATGAAGAATACAAATACTTTATTTCCCAACACTAAATATACACTAAAAGTTTATGAGGAGAGAAAGAATGAGAGAATCAATAAGGACGTTTGAAGGCATGTTGATTTTTCTTCCCCGAAATTTTGTGGCATGTTCTTAAATTACTGTTTGACTCATAGATGCTACAAATTAGTCAAGACACTTGCACACAGTAGAACAGACAATACACATCAGGATGAGGCAAAGCTTCATCTACCAAAAATAAATCCTAGGAAGATTGGCTGAAATTTTTTTATTTCTGCTGTTCCAAAGTCTGAAGCTTGCAGAATAAACTTTTGCAGAACTTGAGAAACAGAAGCAGAAGGAGAGATTTCCTCATTTTTGGTGTATTCTGTCTTCATTGATGTCCAAAGTATGGGAAATTTGAGACTAGACAATAATTTAAGAAGTTAGGCCAAATGTGGAATTTAATACAAGTCTGGTAGATTTCAAGCACCGCTTAAGCACTGGTGTTCCTGAAAACAAGAATGTAGGAACCCTGGCTTATTGATAAGGCAACTCAGTGTTACGACTGGTTTCCTCAATTCATGAAAATATTGGGAGTTAATGTACCAGCCCCACTGTCAGAATAAGAGTAGCAATCTCTCCTGCCCATAACGTTATCTTCACTATATGATTTCCATAGCTCTCGACTTAAGGTTAACAAAGAAAATAAAAGGAATGAGACAAACAAAACCAGCCCTCAGCTTGTCTTTTGCAGTTAGCAGCAAATCTCAGTATCCTCACACGCCCCAGAAATCTCCTGAGATGACTCACACCTCTCTTGGCTATAAGGGAGCCTGGGGAACTCTTCACTTTCTGGCAGCATGGGCCATCTCCCAATTGTCATAACTCCTGACACTGGATGTTTTAGCCATGGGGGAGAGGTTACATTTGCTATGTGTGGCCTGCAAAGTAAGCCCTCTACCTCAGTGCTTGATTGCCTAACAGCTCGAGTGCTGCATGGCTCTGTTTCCCTCACTCACGAGGGCTCTTTCCCCAGCTCCATCCATGTCCATGGGCAGAGGCATGAGTCAAAGGGAAAGACTATGATGTGCCTACAGTCACACAGCAGATGAGTGGCAAACAAGAGTAATTTTCTACCCAAGGTATCCTTCTTTCAGAATCCAGTCCAACCCAGAAAGTCAAAGAATCAACACATGTGGCAAACTTTCACTTAGAGAGCCTACCTGTAGAAGTTTCTGTTATACGAAAAGCTAATTAAGGTCAAACATACCACATTCTATGTAGGAAGACTTGTTAAGTCATTCAGTCTTTGCAGGAGCAGGGTTGGTTTTCAAAGGTGTCTTGAGTTATTTTGCTCAAACTACTTTCACAAGTCACAAGTTTTCAGTAGTTCCTTTGCAAGATACAACCTGCCTTTTGGCTTAAATGCATCTCCACTTGAGTTTTACGTCCCCATGTTTCTTAATCATGCTTGGGTACACTTTCATTCCTGGATGTTTCTACACTTCAAATATTTTTGGTCTATTATAACATAATTTCTCCTTAGTTATTACCTAGCAATACATTGGATAATTAAATCATGACAATATTTGTCTGAGTTCTTTCATTCCACTCCCAGGATCTGCTGCTTCCTACTGAACTCCCTCCAATTTGTTCCTCTCAAAAGACCCAAATGGATTCAGCAGGCAAACACACTCAGTGTACAGTATGCTACTGATTTATCACATTTTCCTTTCTATACCCCTCCTATTTTAACATGCTTCTGGAAATAAGATCCTTTTTTGGCATTTCAGTAAAATAACCAGTTGTGTTTAGCATCCAGTACAATCCTTTCCACACAACACATTGTTGGGCTTCCAAGAGACATAAAGGAAACTCCCCTGCATGCCCAGTGATAAAACTGAGCTCTTTTGAAAAGTCAGTGCCACCACAGCAGTATTTGACACAGAGACCTGCCACCTGCACTTTGAGAACAAAGACGGGAGATGATCTTTAAGTACCATGGGAAAGCCACTAGTGAAGCCTGGAGCACAAGGGAAGCTTGGATATACCGCTCTTTCAGTGCTGGGTGAGAATAAACTGAACGTGACGGCCAGGATGGGCCAGGAGCTTTGGGAGCATCGTCCCTCCTGCCTTCCCAAGCAGTGAGAGCTCCCCCATCTGGGCCTCCTCCTGCCCGCTGCCCTGGAGTGGAGAGCTGCTCCCAATTCATCTCCAAGAGAGAAACGAGGGGATTTCAGATGGGGCACGTCATTCCCTCCTGGCACAAAGTAAAACTTTGATGCCACAGAGGCTAAATGCACTGGGAAAATGGTGTGTGCTGCACTTCTGCAGAGAGAAAATGTGTACTTTGGGAGAAGTGTTCAGCCACCATTTATAAGCAAGCTGTTTAACATAAGGTGGGGGTTCCCTACTTTGCCTTCTAAGTTCTGCTAGATGAGTGACACTTGGAAAAGGCTAAATGAGGAGAAAATCACTTTCATGGTATGCTCCCCACTTATGCCTTGTGTGTGGGGACAGACCAAGGTTCCAAGCAAGACCTCGACCACGGCAGCAAGCACCAGAAGTCACAGGATCTCTGTCTGGAGACGTGACAGGGGACAAGTGATGGGGACCCACATAGTGCCACCAGCCTCGTGCCCCAGGGACAGCCTGAGAGGAATCCTTCCTCAGCCCTGACCTGAGACAGGACAACAGACCCATGAAACTCTCAAGAGCATCACCACACAAATGAAGGGGACAGGTTTTACTCTCTCGAGCACCTTCAGGACAAGAGTGCCTGGGTTAGGTGCCTGCTGCTGCAAGCAGCTGCATTTCAGCAGTTTCCAAAACAAAGCTTTCCCTAAGTGCTTGCTGTGGCTTGAGTCTGCCTGTCCTTTATCGTGGTCCTTTTGAAACACCGGTATTTTCCAAAGGAAAAGAAAACATCCTGTGCTATCTGGAATTTTCCATGGTACGCTTTGCCCAGAGGTGACTTGTCCCTCCAAGGAAACTTTCAGCATTATGTAATTTTTTCTTTTTTTTATTCTGTTGTTTGTATCCACAGAGGCAGGCAGATAAATGAAGAGACAAACAAATGAAAGAATAGCCTGAGATTTTTTTCAGTGCAAGGATGACTCAATGATCAGGACAATCAGTCTGGAAAGTTTTAGACTTTTGTTAAATGAAGATTGCTGAAATTCCAGAATAACCAGGGGGTCATCCTTCAATCTTTCTCACAGACAAAAATGTAACTTAAGAGAGGGGTGTGACTGGAAATACCTAAAGGAATGGCATGTTTAATTTTGAGATCCTGTTAAACTGTGCTTTCATAAAGAACTAAACTATCAAGTAACCATTTGAGGATGTTTTTTTGTCAACATTTAGAAAAGTGCACAAATATTATTAGTTTAAAAAAGTTGAATCCCACTGTTAATGTTTAAATATACTACTTAGCGGTAACCACTATTATGTGGATTGCCACTTTTCTGAACTTTTGAATCCCTAAAGAGCATGCAACTTTTTTGAAAGTGTGTTGATTCCTTCTAGAAGCAGTTCTAAACCCACTTTCCTTCCTATTCTGTAATATAATATTCGGTATCAAGTATATTTCATTGTAAAATTCTTGCACACACAAGCTGTGATAGTATAACTTCCAAACAGTATGATTACTCACAGTGAACCTACATGCACACACAGTCTGAAGAAGAGCTGGGGGCCTGGTTCATCAAGATGAACAAGACCATCCTGTCGTAAATGTATTTTTACTGTGAGGTGATTTCTGTGTGAACAATTTAATTACTTGCTTGAGCAATAAAATTCCCACAACAGTAAAACCTGTCCAACTTACCCATTTCTCATTTGATTAACCTGATGAAACTCAAGACACCTGTTTCAAACTAACCTATTTTTATAGAGTGATTATCAGAGAACTTGACTCTTTGCCACCATTTTGGCATCATATTGCCAAGATATAAGAAAACTCCCTCCCAAAATGCCTTTCATTCTATGTGACTGATACATTTGCCTGGAGCTATTATCAGGAATAATACATAACATCTTGTCAAAAGGCAGAATATATATAAATTTTTTAAGAGAGATGATCTCATGGGGGGAAAAGAGAAGGAAAGTACACTGATCATCTATATGCGGTGTCTAAGAGGCTAAATGCTTTTGTTATGGATCTGCTTGGGTTAGGGGATAAGGAGATACATATAAGCATTTGCATGTCTGTGCTTTGCTAATCTGTACTGTGTTTCTTCTGGGATACAGATGAAAAGAAAAGTTCAAGGGTCTATCCTAAATTAATCTTTTATTTTTAATATTGCATATGCCCATGAGTTGTAATACCCAAGGTGCCAAAGGTCTGTAAGCATCTTCCAAAGCATTGCATTGCACCCTAATGAGGAAAAGGTTGCTCAAAACCAGGAAAGAGCTGTTGTTTCATCTTTGTTTCTTGAAAAACAGTACAAGCCTTGTAGCACAGGATTTAGAGCATCAACCCATCTGCTCTGGTGGTTCAACTCACTCACCTATTGAGACCAAATTCTTAGTTAAGGGAATTTCAAATAAAATTAACCTCCTGCTTCTCTGGTATGCCATCTGGGGATCACTTTTCTTCTCTGCAGTTGGGGAGAACTCATTATGTGAGTTATCCTTCAGGGCTTGCTCTGTGCTGCCTGTGAAGTAGCACTGGAGTGACAGGGAGACATTTGCACAAGCTCTTTAGTGGTGCTGTCCCAGCAGCAGATTTGCTGCAAGTAGGAGGCTTTCTGAATTACAATGGAGTAGCAGTTTATGCCACTATATTAAGAATTCAAAGTAAACTCTTAAAAAAAAAAAAAAAAGAAGAAAAAAAATCCTTATTTATACTTCAGCTGTTGATTATCTACGAGCCTGGTAGCAGCAGGTACTATTTACCAGAAATCCTGAAGAATTCATGCCAAAAGAGAACATAACAAGACAACTAGGCCCAAAATGAGACACTGTGCACTTCACTCCTCCACAGGCGGGTTTCCTAACACAACCTGTTGATTCCCTACTTCTGGTATGCAGAGGTTGCATCTGACTTTTCTCAAAGCAGATTCGGCTTTCATGACAGGTTAGTGACAGGTGGGGAGATTAAATTCCTGTTTATCCACGCAGAGGTGTTCTACCACGGGCAACCCCACACACAGTTATGTGCATCATCCCTGACTGAAGGAAGAGCCTATTGGGCAGCAAAGATAACTGTGCCTTCAGCACTCACCCACCTCTGAGTGCTGGGTAAAATTCACTGAAGGCAGTTCTGCAGTGTGAAAGGGAGAGCCTGGTAACACCATTAGTGTTGATAGAGCTTAACCTCTAAACTGTTTCAACCAAAATGAGGTTTACCACCAAAGTCATATTTTCACAGTGCCTATCCTTGGGCTTTTTCAGGTGTGGAAATACTATCACAAATCATAAACATTTTCAAGGACAGGTTTGGCCCTCAGTCACAAACCCTCTTTAAGCAATGCTGACACTCTGAAGCAATCACCAACCTGTATCAGAGGAAACTAAACTAACACTCTATCCAAGATGGAAAAATGTTCTGTTGTCCACCACAAGTATGCTGGAGCACCAGTACTTCATGTCAAACACAATTAACACTGTGTGAGAGTGAGTCATTGAATGATTTCAGCTCTCTGGAGGAAACACTATTGGTGACTTTTTCCTTCAGATGTTCCACCTTCCCAAAAGACACCTCAGACTGTACTATGTACTGTCTCATTCCTAAGGGTCAGTATAGCACATCAACAGAAGAAATACAGCTTATTGCCAACCTTCTGCATACATCATTTTGTTCCATGGGCACTTGTCGACTGAAGCAATCTCAATAATAGAGGCGAAAATATACATTCCTAGAGGACTATTATATGGAATGACATAGAATGCAATACCTTATAGCCAGAGAGAAATGATGACTTTAAATGAATGAAAACAGTGCTGCTTATGTGGTGACAGGAGGATACTGCCTTTTGGAAAATATATATATCTGTAATGAAAGCTAAGCTGTTATTATGTATAAAGCAGCTGAGAGAAAGTGATAGCATTAAAGGCATTAGAACAAAGATTATCTGTTCTCTGTAATTAAATCCTTTTCCCTACTTTATACCAGATGACTCCTAAGGTCACATGAACACAATTCAAGCATCATCCTTGAAACTAGCCTGAAGAGGTTGTAGACACTCACTGGAAAGCCCTCAACCTACAGGGATTTAATTATTCAGTAGTTTCTATCCTGCCTTTTCTCTGTGTGAGTGGAGAGCTGTAACATCGATCCAAAACATATCTGGGAAGAGTTTGGTCTTTGATCAGCTTCTGCTTCCTTCACACCTTTTGCCATTCAGCTGTCATACATTTGAGATGCCAACACATAAATACCACTTCCTTGCCAGGATGGGCAGATATTCCTATCCTAGTTCAAATAACTGCATCATGTAAAAATACAAAATGTTGGGGTTTGGTTTCTGAAGTGGGAATATCCACTGCCCGGAGAGTGAGTGCAGGGCATGGCTGTTTTCTTCCTGCGTCGAGGGGACAAAGGACTGTGTCTGCAGATCCATGGCAAACACAGATATTCTCCAATGGCCTTTTATCAGTCTGGCATCAGTCTCTTCATGCTCACCCAGTCAGCTTTACTGCTTATGTAACACCACCTCACATGCTGCTTACCTAATACCCTCCTGTTAGAAGCAGCCATGCAAGTTTAAAAACAAATAAAGGTTTTGCATGATCCAGGGGGAGGGTAGGAGGGACTCCAGCTAGTTCAATCCATGAACTACATCAATGGTAATTAAAGAAATAAAAATTAAAAAAAAAAAGGAACATAAAAATATCACTGGTGTTCCTTTGTTCATGAGAGCTGGTGGTCTCAGCCTACTAACAAGGGAAAAAGCCATTTACATGGTTGCCCTCAGCCTGCTAAGAGGGTCTCAATGCTTGCAAGACAAGGAGGCTAAACTTGCCTTTCCTCTATCTAAGGTCTCTTTGGGTTAGAGATGGAGGTGAAAAGAAGCTAATCATGGGGTCAGACCTGAACTGTGTCACATCCCTTTACAATCAGAAAAATCAAAGTCTGACCCAGGCCACAGTCCTTCAGCTCCAACCATTCTCCTCCTAGATAAAGTAACCTCCTTCTAGTACCGTTTTAAAGAAAGCAAGCTCTGACATTTATAAGCTATTTTACTTTATAATCACACACATTCTTCAGCTTGCAAGGCAAGCTTGTCCCTTCTCAGTACCTAGCACTGAAAGAACAAAGGAAAAAATTGACTTAGACCAAGCAACAGTTTGAAGAAAGTGAGATATGAAATGCCTCTCTGTCTCTTATTCAGACAAAACAGGAGTGTAAATTAATATGGTTTGCTGAAGTCAAGACTGAGGGAAATATTGGAGCCTCTGTAATTCATCAGGGACCCATAGTAGTGCTAGCGGTGAGAGGGCACGGAAAATGGAAGAACCCCTGTTATTGACTGAAACCCACTCTCATCCGTGGCCAGAAGCCAGACTAGACTGGAAGCAGGCAAGAATGCAGCAGCCTTTGTATTTCATCTGAAGTTCAATTTCTGCCTTTTGGCCTCATTTTACTTTATTTGGCCTCCTGGCTTGCTCCTTCCACTATCACTCTCCCTGCATTCTGAGGGATGCAGCAAACTCCCCAAGTGATCACCACCTCCATGAACTTTCAGGATTGTCCAGACCTTTGTTCTGCTTTCCAATGAGGAAATTTACAGCATGTCCCAACAGCACTACACTTCAGTAGGAGATGAACACATGGAAGGGAAGCCAACAGCAACACATAAGTCTGTGAGGTTACTGAAACCAGCTCACTGGAGGTAACTTTGATGAACTGGAGAGAATCAGAGCCAGAGTAAATAGTGAAGCTCTGGAAAGCTCAGGCCCCTTACTTCACTCAGTCACCCACACAACAAACATGAGAAATACTTTTTTCTTAATCTGAAATTTTCTACCCAAGCTAACAAACACTCTGGCTTTTTACAAAACTCGATGGTATCTACTTTCAGAGCTTTATGGGGCTCCTTTTTGCTGAGCAGTTAAAGAATATTCTGAGAAACATCCAAATATGTAAATCAACAAGAGGAAAAAGAAAGCACTGCAAGGGCACATAGTGATAATACCAGGCTTCAAACTGAAAGAGGAAGCCTCTCCCTCTCCTCTCCTCTCTTCTTTTATTTTTTTGGGGGGAGGATACATTCAAGACCACACATTTTGCAAGGGCATGCTAAAATCAGGCATCCAAACTATTTAATCCACTAGCCAGTGTCTGATACTTCAGCACAGTGTATGAGTAAATGATATACTGACAAAATATGGATTTAACAAGGGTTTATTCCTTAACCAATTGAATTAAAGGTCGATTTATGCCCCAGAGAATGAAGGTAAACTTGTACATTTTTATCCTACCTAAAGCAATAGACTATTTTTTGTCTAAATAAGTTGCTTGTGAGATTTTATCTTTTCACTCTCCTTAATACTATCTGTCAGGATATACTGCATGTTTTAAACATGTCATATTAAAAAAAAAACAAAACACCAAAAAAAAACCCCAAAAAACCCAAGCAAACAAACAAAACCCCCCACAAACTAAACTTATCAGTTAATTTTAATATAATTATTTGCATTTTAGTGTTAATAGATTTTATTAGTACTAGCATCCTTTAGGAGGAGTGAGGAGTACCTGATGCACAAAGGCTGAGAAAAGTAGGTTTCCTTAATTTTAAGAAGAAATGGCAAAATCATATACTATGTATTTCAACTCCTTTATAGATGCAAATAGAGAAGGCAGAGCAAGAATCTTCTCAAAACATTTCTAGGAAGTAACAATTCCAAGTTGCAAGGAAGGCAATTTCAATTAGATGGGGGCAGTCACACTCAGGGTCTTTTAAGACTGGAGGAGGTACCTGTGAGCTTGTGGAAATTCCAGTCTCAGACGTATTTCACCCCAGCTGGAGAAGGCCATGATCTAATTTGCCCCTTCTTTGGGCAGGATGACCTCCAGCAGTCCCTTCCCACCCAAATTATCCTATGACCCTGCTGCCCTGCCTTACTTTACTTCACATTAGAGTAGATTCTTGTGTGGATTATTGTAGTGGGCTTGGATCAGTATTAAATCTCTCAACAGAATAGAAACTGTATGTGGAGTAAACACCAACAGCACAAGCATTCTCCTAGATTGTACTCCATGACATGCATCTCAAAGAGTTGCAAGTTCATTCAAAAGTGTACATGTTAACTTTCTGCAACCAAAAAACTTCCCACCAACCAAACAAAAAAATCTATCTAGATGTCATATTTAGAAGAACATTTCTGGGAAAGCCTGAATCCTCCTATCTTCAGAGCACAACTTCCAAGGTGTCTTGGGTTGCAATATGTAACCAAAAATATTGTCATGGCTTAACAAAGTTTAAATTTTGTTGAGAAGAACAGTCCAATCAGAAACCAGTTTTTTGATTGACAATTAGTTTAACCATTAGAAAGTAAGTTACGACTTTTGCGTAATGACTCAAAAGGCCGGGTGTTGGAGAGGAAGAAGCAGGAAGCCCCTGCAGAGATGATTTATTAGTAAAAGATTCTAAGAGTATAAAACCTGCGAGAGATATAGAATTGAAAGCAAGATTTGAACTATAGAATGTTAAGCAGGAAGACGGTGATTGAATCAGCTGTGCATTCCACTCCCCGAACAAAAGGGGGTTGGACCTTCTCAGGTATCAAAGAAAAGGTGGTTTTTCAGGTTCTTAATATGTAAATTAGTATGGTAATATAGTAGTCCCCATAGGCTGTATGTAAATTCTGTAGGTTTTGTATCCTGAGGTGATTGGTTGGTGCTAATTAGAATATTCATGATAGAAAGGGTTAAAATGGGATGTAACAGGTAATTCCCCCTCTTGCTTGCCTGAACCCCTGCCCCTTTAGACCTTTAAACTTCTCCTGTTGCTGTTCCCCTTCCCTGGTTAGGCTGCCCTCCCACGACTAATAAACCACGTGTCTTGAGAGCACCCCGGTCTCAGGACATCTCTCATTGGACTCAAACAGCCACGCTTTCTACAGCCGGGTGCGGGGAGGGGCTCCATCTTGGTTCTCCGGACGACGACCGGGGCCGGGCCTCACTGTGGCCGGGCCGGGCAGGGCCGGGCCGGGGCTTCGGGGGCTGCTGCCCCACGGAGGGGCAGCCCAGCCCGAGTTCTCAAGAAATGCTGCTTGGGAGAGAGGCGGCTCAGCTATGTCCAGGCTCGGGGACAGCGGCAGCATGGAGAGGAGAGAGGAGCTCAGATAGAGTGCTTCCCCGCCCTTCCTCCTTTCGGGACGAGGAGACCAGCGCATGGCATTTAGATTATCTCGGTTCCCGCTGCCACAAGACCACATGAGCAGCTCGGCAGCCTGAGAAGTTTAACTCTTTCCTGCCAGCAAATGGAGCCTTCTGAACACCACCTTTTCTCCGAAAAAAAGAACGAATATAGTAACTGAACCATGAAAAGACACAGCATGGAGCTAACGTCAGTAGAAAAAGAGTGAAAAAGACTTTAAAGCAGAGGAAGAGGAGTGGCAATTCAAGCTGGACTTTTCCTGGTAATATAGAGACTGAATTGAACTATTCTTTTAAACTATGAAAAACATGCATTTTGGGGGGGTGATTGTTTCATGTGTAGATTTCCTTTAAGCAAAGGTATTGTGTGATGGACTGAGCAAAATTGATTTAATGAGGAAAAATCCTTTGCCTTGGAGACTTGGAGTGAGATACCTTTAAAAAGACACCCCAATTTTGCAGTGTATTGAGTACAGGGCCCATGTTTTTCAGTATAGAGAAAACTGTGAACTGGGTAGGATTATGTTCTTTTAAAGTCCTTGTAGACAAGGTCTCTATTAGAGCTAGGAAAGACTCCTTTCCTGAAGAATTGATGAAAGATTATCTTAAAACGGTAAAACTGGCTAAGGTTGCAGGTCATGTCTTTTTATGTTGAGTGAAAAAAGTGAAAACTTAGAAAAGAAAAAGGAGATGTTTTGGAAGTTTCATTTGTTGTTCCTTTTTTTCTTCTTCCTATCTTATCCTTTTAGTGTGTGTAAATAAACTATCTTTATAATTTAAAGATAAGCCTGTTTTGCTCTTTGTATTCTCTCAGTCACATAAATATAGTAAGTGATGGAACCATCACATTAATTGGTGCGTTGGCCGGGAAATTCGAACCAAAACCCATCACAAATGTGTATTCTATTTTCTATAGAAACCAGTTAAAACCTATTAGGGAGGAGGTGTTTTGGGGTTTTTTTTTGTTTGTTTGTTTGTTTTTCCTTTATCTCTTGTATAACCTGTTCCTCATAACTTCAGGTGGAAGGGGGTGGGTGTCTTCTGCTAATGGGCCAGCTGTTAAAACCAGCAATGGTCCTTATCTCTTCCATAACCCATCCTCCCTCCAGGGGGATATCTCCTGTTAATGGGTCATTAAGGCTCACCACATGACTGAAAACATTACATCATCCCATTGTGAGATGCTCCACCCAGTGGGGGGAGCCAACCATTCCTATCTAGATGAAAACTGAGACTCAAAACCACCAGAGCAGCCTGTTTGTCCACTAGATTTCCCAGAGGAGGACTGGACCCATCTTGCCACCATTAGACCCTTCTACAGGATCATCTCTACTCCAACAGAACCACATCTGTTACTCCAGGAGGACTTACTTTGGACTGCTTCCTAACTCTGTCAGGGTTTCTAGGATTTTTTGTTTGTTTGTTTGCTTGCTTCTTTTTGTACTACTACATTCGTATTCTTAATATTCCTAGTAAAGAACTATTATTCCTCTTCCCATATCTTTGCCTAGAAGACCCTAATTGCAAAATTATAATAATTTGGAGGGAAGGGGTGTACATTCTCCATTCTAAGGGGAGGTCCAGCTTTCCCTGGCAGACACCTGTCTTCCCAAACCAAGACACAAGGTTATACACAAATCCGAAGCCTTGCCTGCAGTAGGGAAGTGGGGTAGGTTGGTGCTCAGTGTCAGGTTGATGAGAATGCTTTGGTGTATAGGAGGGCTTTTAGATGGTTTCTTAGGAGGCATTAAATGGTTGAAGGTCAAAAAGGTTTAAATATAGGCAAGTTTGAAAGCACCAGAGAAGTATTTTTATCAATATAAGTAAATATATTTCTTTACACATACTTGTTCATTAACTTCATGTTAAAATAGACATTTAAATGTTATCTAGGTCAGAGATGCAGTAGAAGTAATTTTATATTTTCCACAGCCAAACCACCTCCCATAGTCATGAAGTGTTTAGTTTCCTACCCTTCTAAGTTTCTAGTGACATACATTTTCCTCTGCCCCCCTAGCCAGCTCATCCACTACCCTACAACCCCTGATCTGTGCCTTCTGATTTTCCATGGGATAGATGTTTATAGCACATGAGTACAGTTTCTCTCTGTCCACTCACACCACTGTACTGTCTTTATTAGTATCCTACCCCATCTCTCTGTTTTTCCACTTCATTTGTCATTGATGTTTTCATTTTCATTGTTGTGATTTAGGGTACTTTATTCTTTCACCCTCCGCACGTGTTTTCATTTTCCTTCTATTGTGATTAAGATTTCATTTTAATGCAAATTTCAAAGCAAAATAATGTTATTCCCAAATGCTACATGCACACTTACGTTTGAACAAGACAAAACCACTTCTCATCCCTTACCTTTTGTTCCAGGTTTTCCCACCTTGATATGATGGTTTCTTTCTTCCTGTGGATTAATCTCTCATTTATTTCTTTGATGCTCTTTCCTTTAACAACCCAACTGTTTTCTTTGATGGTACATTAAACTTCTTTATCAGCATTCAAAGCTTGATTGATTTTTGACTTCTTTTGTCACTATTTTCTTTGAGTACCTTATTTATTCCTTTCCACTCTCAGTCTACTATTTTATTCCATCACCATTTTTAGGAATACACGGCAAAGATAATACTAAAGGAAGCAACTTTTTCTTAGAGGGCCAAACACAATTATGTCCTTCTTATGTGCTTAACATTAAAATAAGAGTCTGGGTTGCCAGACTTAATCTGAACTTTGAATATGCAAACAAAGGGAAAGTGGTAAAGACTGCAATTTAGAGCCACTTAGCAATAGGAAGGCAGAAACCCTACTTTCTTTTTCCCTTAGCCAGGCCATAATTGAAATTCAGTAGAACAGTACAGGTCTTCTGTCTAATAGAGTCTATAGGTCTGTAGTCAATTCATTGAAAAATTATGTTTGTGACCTTTCATTCTGGCATGAACAGCCACCAAACTCCTTTTTCCATGAAGTACTGTCAAACATAGATGTTTTATCAACTTAACTCTGAAAATGGGAAACCAGAAGCTCTGGAATTTAAATACCACCTGATAAATATTAAGACTGGTAAAAATATAGATTTGCTTATTTGACCACAGCATCTGACCTGATTTTGCACGTCCTGAAGTATATGATTACATCTAGGAAGCAAATGAAGTTACAAGATATACAAAAAGTGGTTTCTAAAGAAGGAAGAAGGTATGGAAGATTTAAAGTAATAGCTCTGCTCTTGATAGTAATTGCTCCAGGCCTAGCAATTCTTCACAGACAATTCAATTAAATGCTGACAGAAACACAAATAGAGCTCACACGGTCTTCTAGTTCTTGCAGCATTGCACTGATGTCATCTTGTCTGGAAGTTACTGTGAAAGGGTGTTCTTACTGAACACATCACTACTAAATAACGCAGGGGTGTCCAAAGCAATTAGAAAAACAGTGACCCTGTGTTTCAACACTTGAGTTTCCCAGTCCTCAGAGGTGACCTTGTTGTACCTGATAATCTCATACTGGATAAAATATATCTTTGCATTCCAAACATCTGATGGGTTATGCATTTCTCCCTTTTGGGTTTATGCTGGCATTCTTGAAGAGTTTCTGATGGCAACCAAAATAGAATACACTTCTTCTTGTGCTTAAATTAGCAGCAATAAATCACGTGAATTGATTTTTTTCAGTGCATAATCAGTTTATTTCTTCTAATCTCCTGTTATTGCACAGATATTTGCCTTTCTGAATCTAATCTTGTCAACAAATTTCATTCAGTTACCACTTGTCTTTCCTGACTTAATGACAGGGTAGAGTGTTACACATATACATGTAAAAAATATCAAGCACTGTTTTGAGATGCCAGGGTTTTTGATCGTAACAATAGTTTGCAAAGCAAGGCAAAACAACATTGTAGAGACACACAAAAAATCAGGTAAAAAGATTAAGTATTATAATTTACAATAAATTGAGACAGCAGGAAATTTGGGCCAGTTTGAAGTTTGTGGTAAAAAATTCCAAAGCAACAATACCTATAATTATTTTTATAATAAGACAGACTGAAAATTTACAAACTGCACTAGGATAGGCGAAAATTTGAAAATATTTCTTCAAACATTAACAGCAAACAACAAAAAACTTCAATCATCTCAAAACAGAACCTTATAAAATGAGGTTAAGCTCAAAAAATAAAAAAAAAATTAAAAGCTGTTACCATATGGAAGTGCCCACTTAAGCCTCTGGAACAGCTTTAACTCCGGCTGTCAGTGATATTGTTGCAGAACAATTTCCAATAACCTGCTGACGCAATTAATGCCTGTTTGTGTTCATAATCTCAGACTAGGAAAATGTGCCTTTCAGATGCTCATTAGAAGTATTGGCAGGTGCACAGCAGCCCCACACAGCAAAACTTGTGTGTAGGCACAGGATGTGTTCATGGCCCCGCTGCACTGGGTGAGTGCCGTGTAAAACAACGAGCAGCAGTTTCTGAGGCGGCTTAAGCACTTGTACTCAGAGTACTTAAAATGTTTTAAAACTCCAGAAATCCATGTCTATATCTTATTAAGTTCTGGTGCCAAAGTGGTTATTGTCCATGGTCTGTTTGTGACTGATTTCAAATGTATAGAAATAAAGAATCTTTTACCTATCAAAACCATTCTGTGGTTTTCTGCTGGTGTCATAAATTTTCATATGGATACTCCTGTCAAAGCATTACAGCAAGATTCTGCAGTACCACAAGAATATTTAATGAAACAAATCCCAGCAAATGCTGGCCATAAAAACAACTTGGACAATAACCTACAATTCAAGCAGGCAAAAAATAGTGATATCATAATGGTTTAATTTGAGTCCAAGCTTCACTAAAATTTCTTGATGTGCTTTGCAGTCCAGCCATTTCTTGGATGACTTTAATGAGAAATCTGTCCCTGCATCTACCCTTTCTCATTATCTGAAGCTTTTTTTACACTCTTTCATAACTAAGACTGTATCTAGCTATGTTTACCCTCCCTAAATTTTCATTTGCTCTAAAAAAAAAAAAAAATACTAGCAATCCAAGCTGGTTTTATTTTTGTATCTCTCAGCAAGTTCTAATAAAGTAAATTGAGCAATATTCTCAGTTTATTGTATTGATAAACAGACTGTAAAGTGTTTTATGATACGGTACTTCTCGTATGAAAGACACTAGACTAACATAAATTGCAATTGTAACTGTAAAGTACTAAAATATATTTTCCCTCCAGGGCTCTCTAGTATATTTGGCTGAAAAAAATAAAATAAAATAAAATAGACTTGTTTATTGTGTATATTTTTTGTAGTGTAATTAAATGTCTCTATGGTTCCCACTCTGAAACAAAGTCCTATTTCCCTGCTCAAAGCAGTCTAAAGACCTACAAATAACTTTACAGAGCTGCCTTCTTTGAAATTGCAGCACTTTCTTTTATACACTCTCCAAACTCTCTCCGGCGCAGTGGATATCTCAGCACTTTCAGCCTGGCCATTTCCAGGCCATGCTAGTAGCCATTATTTAGAAAGAACCCCATCAGATTCCTGAGACAATCTTTCCTACTCTCTCAGTGATAAACTCACTGTAATCTGATTAAGTGTCTATAATCTGGACTGATGCAAAAATTTCCATTCTCCACCTAAGCTACCAAGTAGATTTTTTTTGTGGTGATTACTATGGATCTCGTCCAAAGTGAGTATCAAGCAAGAAGGTATCTTCCCCACCCAGGATTAGGACTTTCCAATCTGGCAACTCCTGTACCCTAAGGGATGAAAAGCAACTCCCAGACTCCAGCCCCCATTAGTGGTGGCCAAAGGTGGCTGTCCAGACTGGTAAAGCACAGGGGTTCTGTGACCCCAGAGCACTGCAGCTCTGCAACTTCCACAATGAAACTGAGGACAAATTGTCCTCGGTGGCTTTATTGGAGAAACACAGAAATCTGCAGGGATGTGATAATGTAGCTACACACTCCAGACAGGTCTCACTTTGCACAGAGCATTTTGAAGCCCAGCTCTTCAAAGACACCAGGACCTACTCTGATCCTTCTTACAGTGTTCACCAGCAGTGAAATTACTGAAGTGCTTGGAACTGCTGCAGGGTGGTGAGAACAAACAATGTGGATCAGAGCAGTATCCTGAACCATGGGTAGTAGTCTTTGTTCAGTAAATACAACCCCTCCAGTATGTCCTTGCTTTAACACCACTTCTTACCCAGACCTCCCATTAAGAAGCAAGTGCTAATGGAGCTATTGTAATCCTTCTTCAGACAAAAGGCAGCAGTCGAAATAATGGATAACTGAGGAAAGAACACTCACAGAAAAGTCAGAGGACAGGTAATGGATTTTTGAAATAAAGGTGGAGGTGAGATACTTAAAAAAAAATAACCTCCTCCTCTCATTTTGTCTTCCTTTAATAAAATGCTGATAAATCCATTACCTGTTTTTAAGGTTTAGAGCAGCTTCATAATGAATCTGTCTTACATACATAAATACACAAGAAAGTGCAAATTCGACATTACACTTCAACAGCTTGTGCTCCACTCTAAATGAGATGGAGAATTATACAAGCACAAAACCACTCCCTAGAGTAGCTGAACGGAGCTGGTGGAATAAAGGCTGAAACAGTCATAGTTAACTCCTGATACACATTTAAGCACACAATGTTAAGCCCTTCTCCTGACATAGGCTTCATAAGCTTTGTTTGTCCTTAGAAAAAGAATTCAGATGGGATTTCTCTCAGTTTCAACTTAACAACTTGCCAAAAAAAGGGGAAAAGTACCTTCCCAGTCACAAATGACAGAGTAGCTTGCTTCACTGTGGCTCTTTCTAGATCATAAAACTCTCTATTATAATTTAGGACTAATTTAGATGTTTGGAACAGTAGTATTCTTAAATGAGCAGTGGATCTTGTGACCATGTCTTTCTGATTTGAAAACACTATTGTATCATGTGCATTGTCCAGTTCTGACTTCTGCCTAAGCCTTTCTTAATGTTCTTCAAAGAAGCATTTTCCTTTTCCCATGGGTATTCTAACATGTGAAAACCTCATTGGTGAATATAGGACAAGGTAAATATTTGGCATTGTCTCATTAAGTCAGTTTTCAAACAGAGAATTGTCTTTCACGGCTTGTATGCCCATGAGGTAGAATTTGTCCCACATGTATCTCTTTGTACTCATCATTATGGTTGTCCTGGGTTATGGAATCAAAAATGTGTATTCTATTTTCATCTGCTGAAAGCAGTTGGGGAATTGTCCTTTATTTCTTGTAACTTTGGAAGGAGGGGGACGGGGGAGAGGGGCGGGTGCCTTTTGGGTAATGGGCCATCAACAGACTATACCCCCGGACTATACCCGCTCCCTCCAGAGCCCCAGAGCCCCATCTGCATGCATGGTCCTATTGTGGGATGCCCCGCCCAGTGGGGGGAGTCTACAGTTGCTGCCGGGAAAACTGAGCTGGGGCGGGGGACAGACTTCACTTGCTTCACCCCGATTCCTGGGAGGAAGACAGGCACCCCATCTCATCTTCGCCAGACCCCATCTCATCATCGCCGGACCCCATCTCACCATCACCTCACCCCTGGACCCCTCCTCATCACCCCTGGACCCCTCCTCATCACCCCTGGACTCCTCCTCATCACTCCTAGACCCTTTTTGGCTACAGGATCGTCCCTGCTCCAACAGAGCCACGTCTGTCACCCCCGGAGGACTCACTTCTGGACTGCTTCCAACACCCTGACTAACAGGGTGCCAGGTGGCAGCTCTGATTCTGTCAGGGCTTTCCAAAATTGTTGTTGTTTGTTTGCTGGTTTGGTGGGGTAGTTTTGTTTCCTACCACATTTGTATTATTGATATTCCTAGTAAAGAACTGTTATTCCTATTCCCAAATATTTGCCTGAGAGCCCTTAATCGAAAATTTATAATTTGACAGGGGTGGGGGGGTTTGCATTCTCTTTTCTAAGGGAAACCCCGGTTTCCCTGGCAGATACCTGTCTTGTCAAACCAAGACAATGGTATATTTGCTCAGAACACCCAACATCTATCCTGGACTTTCTGAAAGACCATGCATTACGATAAAGCAAAACTGATAAGAACACAGAATTTAAGGCTCACACAGCTGATCCTTCACCTCTGTGATGAAGCTGGAACAGCAGTAGCAATATCAGCAGTACAGAATGCTTTTCTCACCCGAACCCTGGGGAATGTTTGAAGAGGAGGAAAAGAAACAAGTACACAACACAAGCAAGCACATGTCACAAAGTGTACCAAATCTCAGGCAAGGATAGAGTTCAGTCTTAACTCATATGCAACTGGTCCAAGCTGTAAGTTGGGCCAGGGTGAGTGTGCCAGCTGTTGTAATGCCTTTGAGTAGCAATCCAGCATTTAACAAGCAGGACCTCTCCCCACTAGCCTGAAGGGAGGAGAAACAGGGACCTGAGTTGACACACTTCTTCAGCATTCTAGCGGTGTGTGCACCTGGTTTTGCACTCTGCAGAACCTCACTGAGGAAGAAGAGAAGGCAGATCCCCAGAGAAGCCCTTCTCTTTTCCTCCCCATAGTCACACCTGTAGGGAAGATTCAGAGGAGAGATACCCTGTCACAGTATGTTTTGTGATAATGCTGGTGCGATCAGAATTCATCCACGTTCTTAATAAATTAAGATGGTACTATATTGTATTGATGTTCCCAAAGAATTTATTTTTTTAGAATTTTTCCCTTTAAGATTTCTTGATAAGTCTGTTGGTTAGTGTATACAAAATCAATCTGATCCCTGAATTCTCCAGACTGCAGATCACTGCCTTTAATAATGCACATCCTTTCTGTTGTGTGTGTTCCTTTTCCTCTGGGATTTGTACTGAGTGGTTTTGATATTTCTTCTCTGTAGTCATGACAGAGGATGCATCAAACTTTAACTTAAGCATCTTGCACTTGGGAAACACACACCCACCCTCAATGAAGACCTTTATGTACACTTTCAGAGATGTGAAGACCTGTCTCCTATCACCATCTCATCAGCTGAGAGATGAGATGCAAAAGCAAGCAGGTGCATAGCCTATGCCAAGTTGAAGGGACACGTGGTTCCTCTGTACACAGCAGAAATAAGGAAACCTGGTCTACCCTCTGTGTAGATTCCCAGGTGTCAAACAAAGGATGCATCTCTTTTAGTTGGCTCCTCAGAGGGAGACTCTCTTCTCTTCTTGGACCCTATTTGCATGGAATTTAGAAAATGCTCCAAGGTCTTTTCTCATCTGTGAAACTGAATTGAATTTTGCCACTGGTTTTGCAGGTTGCTTGATGGGGAAAAGAAGACAAAAGTATCACTAAGAGTGCTCATTCTCTTTCAAGTTCAGGCTAAAAATCCTGATAGGTGGGGAGAGGTGGAGTGAAAGTGATGCACATGGAGGGTGAGAAACATCAGAAAACAGAAAGAAAACAGCATCAGGACAAAGCAAAGAGGATCCAAGAGGCCAGTAAACTACCCAAGCACCAAAAAATTCTTGAGAAGATTTTTATTTCTTTACCTCCAAATTCCACTTGGCAGTACAAGTGTGAGTAAACAATGTTTCTCCAGGTTGGCACAAAAATAGCAATGCAGCCTGCGTGGCATAAGTAAAAATTCCCACAGAAAAATTCTCCAGTAAAAATTTAGGTCCTACCACAGGACTCTGTATCTTTAGTATCTGGACTCCAGATTGACAAATCCTTTGTACGTGCTGCTATTCTGGTACCTTCAGTGGGAAACTACTGGAAGATGAAGTTAGAACTTTGTTTCAGTGTTTACATCTATAGAGACCTACATAGCTGTTTTGGGGATGGATTAAGTCAATATAAAGAGCTCTACTGAGTAAGTTTTCCCTTTGTTTTACAAATGAAGGTATCTGTTAGAGCTGATCGGAGTGCAAACACCACAAACTCAATGGGACTCTTAACTTGAGATTTCAGACCCAAAGATGACTTAAGGCAGGCAGAAAGATGGGGTTTTCTTCAATGTAACTTGTTGACAGAGAGTTAAGCTTTTGACCTGGTGCTCTAAGCTCACGTTGGAGGCATTGTGTATCAAGACATTTTAAGAGCATGGCTAAGTAGAAGATTTGTTTATTTTCCTTGGGTGATTTGTTTGTTTGTTTGTTTGTTGTGTTTTTTCCTCTTTTTTTCCCCTCTGGGTCAAATAGTCTCCCTGGCAAAAGAAGGAGAGAGGTTGTCTGGTTCTTGAAGACCAACCACAGCTCCAGCTGTAAAGTGAAGAAGCATGACTGTAGGAAGACTCAAGCCTGCTGCACAATTTCAAAACTATTTACAGCTGAACAGATATTTTGTTTTTACAATTAAGTTTTATGAACAGAATGGGCCTTGCAAGTAGACTGAAAAAATAAAACTCTTTATCCAGGTTCAGGGCAACCCTGGAAGAGGTTGTGAATCAGAGCCAAAGCCTTTACAGGAATGTTGCCTATCCCTGGAAACAGAAAGAAACTTGTGTTGTACATTTGAGGGGGAGAAGAGAGAGGGAATCTAAATCCTGTTTGAAATATCATGCTTTTTTGCTGTTTGCAATGAAAATACCTTTAATGGCTCTATTTTTCCATTTCGTGCCAAGTTTCTGGTTATCTAAAGACCAATTTTAGTCTCTGCAAGAGACAAACTGGAGAAAGCCCTTAAGTTTGCTGTCCCACCTGTTCGTTCCAGTGAAATGCAGTTGCCCAGTATGAAATGAGATTACTACTATTTTTAAAGAACACATTCAACATGATTCAGAGGGGCAATTTCCATGTTAGCTACAGGGAAAGACAAGACCAAATGCAACTGAACAGCTTCTGAAATAGATACCTCTATGTATATATTTTCAGTTATTGGTTTTAACACTTTTTAATCACAAATATGATTAGAACTGAAGTCCTGAAGGTGCCCCATATTTACTCCCTGCCTGCCTCTTGGTGCTGTAAGGATAAAATGCGCTGCCTGGGACAGACCTAAATGGGGGAAGCCCAACAGAAATTAAAAGTGAAAAAGTTGTAGGGCAGAAAAAGTTGTAGCAGACACATCTATGTATCCAGTCATTTCTTCTCTTGCTCCGTTTCTCAAGTGTCTCTGGGTTGGCTTCCTGCTGAGCAGTGGAAAGGATAACCTGGACTAAGGTAAATGTTCTCTCATAAAGACACTGGTAGTTCTCTTCATTTAGACCAAACTGAACCTTCACCCCTCTTGTCAGTCCTCTGCCTCTGAGTCAGTACCTGACTCTTAAAATCTCCCTGCAGTTAACCAAAGACATCTTCACTTTCTAAAAGAGTTGGCGTAAAAATGAGGAGACAAATTTTCCCTTCAGCAATTCCAAGTCATTAGACTTTTCACATTACTTACCTGTCTAATCATCCAACCCTTCATCTCTGGGGAGTTCAAAATAATGCCCAAATCACAAGTAATGAAAATTGAGTTCCTAATCTCACATCTTGCCAGCAATCCCTCAAAAGAGATGATGCTGCCCTTATGATCCTGATAAAAAATAAAAGCAGGTTCTCCCAAACTTATCTTCCTTCCTTTGATCATCTCCACATCAAGCTGAGAAGACAGAATTAAGGATTGCACAAAGGTAGAATTAATGGGGATAAAACTACGCACATCTGAAGCGTGTTCTCATTCTCTATACCTTTAAGCATACCAGTTATCATGTAATGTAAAAATAAATAATGCATGTTAAGGGTATTGACCTGAATGCTAATCACATTTCAGAACAGTATTAAGACCAGTGATGAAGCATAAAGCTCACGATTACAAACCAGACCTCAATCTTCTTTCTATGAGTCACATTTTTATAAGCAGTGAAATAATACCTTTGATTATACAAACTGAGAAGAGGCACCCGGTAACAAAGAAAGTCCTCACAAAGTCCATTCTTACTTTGACAACAAAATGAAGGCTGTACATCTACAAAATCCATCTTGAATTTTCAAAATTCAAAACTTAACAAAACAGGCAAGTATCACTTTATGCAATATCATTGGAAAAAACTATTCCTAATTTTTTAAATAACAGACTGACCCATATATTGTAATCTTTTTCTTTCAATATTATGGAAGTTCCCCAGATGATAAATATTTTTGCCTGATCAGAAAACTATATATATAGTATGATTAGTTTATCAGTGCTAGAAAATATTCTGGAGCTTAGAAGTCTGGACTTTTAATTTACTGTTCTAAACATGACAAAGTCAGTCACTTTAATTTTGTTGTCAAAATTTCATACTTGGAAATTTCAGTTCTTCTAGCTCACATCTGCAAATTTCTCACTCTTGTTCTCCACCTGCCTATTTACAAAGGGTTCTGTTCACATAAAACTTTTTGCATGAAAGGACAGGAGGAATCAAGAGAAGGAAAAATGCCAGCAGTGTATTATCTCCTTCTACATATACTTGTGCTTTCTGACTGCCAATAAGAGGCCCTATTATATCTTGCTTTTGTCTACTGTGTTATGCCTACCATTCCAAGGCAATAAGAGGGGAGAAGGATAGCTTTGCTCTTGCCTTTTCATAATTACAAAGTCTTTAAAGTCACTCTTTTTTGGAAAAATACAGGTAGACAATGGCTAGCATTCAGTGAAACTGATGAATACTACACTGAATGCAAAATGTATATAGAGCAACAAAGAGAAAAACGTGGTGCTTCACACTGAAGTCTTCACATGCCTTCAGGGCTTTTGTGTTACTTTCTGTCTTCCTTGCTGAATATACATAACTTCACAAAGATCTTTTTAAAGAGCTGCCAAAGAGGTAATTCACATTTTTTACGGTGGGAGAGAACAAAATGTTTAATTCTAGTGTTAAATGTATTCATCCCTTCCCCTGGCACCCACCCTTTTCTTTAAATACATGATTTTTTTGAGGATATATGTTTTGATTCAAACTGCCACATTTTGCTTTATTTGAGTCAAAACTGATTATTGAGATTGCTAGCCACACACGAAAACAGAGAGGGGGAAAACATCCCATCCTAGACCTCTTAAGGTGTCTCACTGGATTTGATAGGAAGGCTCTTTGTAGTTAATACCATTATTTTTCTTTTCCAAGACCAGACCTTTAATTGCACCCATAATTTCTCTTACTAACACATCTGTATCCAACTGTGCTAACACTTTACTCACCTTCAACATTTTTTTGTTTGTTTTGTGAACATTTCTTTGTGGTTCTAAACAACATAAATTTGATTTCCTCATCAAGAAGCTCATTTAGCTGCAGCTTGATTGCAAGTAATTTGCTGTAAATGTCTCCGTCTTTTAATTGTTTGTGCCTTTTTCTAATCTATAAACTGTAACTTCAGGCAGGTCATTTCTGTCTCACAATTTCCTCTTTGGAAAGGCATATCTAATAACTCACCTCCTATCCTGTGGCTTTAGGCATCTGAAATCACATGAACAGAAGGGATAGACCATTGATTCAACTCCAAGTTCATTTGGAAAAAAAAGGCCATAAAATCTCCTTTTTAAGAAATAGGAAAATAAAACTTGGTCCATGCATTTTGGCTTGGTGGAAAATAAATGTTCATCAGAATTGGTACAGAACGGACTCCCTATTCTGTTTCCACAGCGTTTCCTTGTGACCTCCAAGAGACATGAAATTATAAGTGCCAATTTGAGTACTGCAACAATCCTTGAGTTAATCAGAGTCCAATGAATTTTATTATCACAGTTCTGCATTGGCACCATGTCCCCTACTGGAGACAGAATTCATGATCTCATTACAGTCTCTGGTCTAAGTCAAGCCAATGCGTAAGGCAGATTTTTTTTTTTTTTAGTAATGTCATTAGAAGTTCTACCAAATATGGTATCCATATCAAATCTCTTTAATTCCTCCCACCTAATCTCCTTTACCCCCAAAGTGTAACATAAATGCATTAGTCAGATTAGCAGCACATTCAGGAATAATCCCTTCCAAAACAAGAGACCTATATGTATTTTTCCTGATCCCCAAACTTTGTTTGTATTAATTATTCTAAAGCTGACGGACAGAGTGAATAATACTCTTCTCTCCTCTAGTCTGAATAGCAATTAAGGAATTTGCATTTTCTGAATATTTTTCTTACAAAATAAGATATTTTCTATGCATTTTCTGTTTTGAGCAAGTGCCTGCTCTGATTCTTGCTGAAGTCTGTGGCTAGGCTCATGAATGAATGTCTTCACCTCCATCATAATTTTACAGCACTTGCGAGAAGCACAAAACACACTCAGGAGTATGGCAGCCTTGGGATAGGGAAGGAATGCCAAGCACACTAGCTTTCTTTCTCTAAAAGTTCCTTAGATATATTCTCCCTCATGATCTCAAGACCATAGTTAGCTACTGCCTGGTGGGGACCATGGATTCCACCCAGAGGAGTGCTGTTAGCAAAAAGAATGAGAAGCATTTTCTTACTGTGGTGTTAAAAATTTAGAACGCTTTTTTGGTGCCTTGAAAAAATTTCCTTTCCATTGTTTAAACCACTGAAGATATTGAGACTGTATTACGAAGACCACATTCACACAGCCAAACTCACACAAATACCAACAAAAAGCTTTTAACCAGTCTGTGACAGCTTTCTTTGAGAGACTTTGAATGCACATATACTCAGAGGAAAGTGCACTAGACACATGTGTATGCATTGTCCTTTCTGAGCTCTCTTGTCCATTTAGCATATTTTCTTGATAAATAAATAAAGGGAAGCAACGTGACTAGACAGGCTGCACATTTTATTGACATTGCCAATACTGAGCTATTTAAAGATATAATGGCTGAGAAATTCTATTTCATGAACTAAGTGGCTGATGGCTTCTTGTATGACTCCGCAAATTATTGAAGTGCTCCTGAAACTCTTCCATTTTTCTTCAAAACCTTTTCTTTGCATACTGGAAGCCTCACAACTTCATTGTACTTCAGTCCCTCACGTTAACTATGGGGATACTTCCCTCTGGCAATGTCAAACTGGCATGAAGGAATGCCAAGGTCCCTCAAATTGAACATATTCAAGTACTTTATTATGCCATTAAAACAAAAAAAAAAAGTTAAAAGAAAGTTTAAATCTGAGAAAGATTTTTAATTTTAATTTTATATTAAAATTCTTACTTTCCCACACATACTTGCATGCACACACACCTGGAATAAGGAAGCAATTTCCCATTTCCTGATTCCAGTTAAAAAAGGAAATAGACAGCTTCTGCCTAAAATACTCAGAATACCAAGTCCCATTTTCACATGTGATCTAACTCTTGGGAACCTAAAGGACACAGGAATTAACAGGACTGATCTGCTAAAATGCTTCTGAATAAGTACCACTAACATAACATTTCTGGATGTCCCTTGCGGAAAGAACAGTGCAAGTGCCATTTGGAGACTTTATCATAGGCTCCCAGATCTCATTTGCAGGGGGATGCATGATCTTCCATCAAGCAAAAATTCTGTATCACTTACAAAAAGTCCTTTGGGTTCCTTTACTCCTTACTTCCATCACAGCTACTGAAATGCTGGGCTGGCTCAGAATGGAGAACAAGATATTTAGAACACTAAAAATATTAATTCTAGGAGTAAAGTATCAAGTCTTTGGATTGATGAGGCAGATATGGTTAATAACAGGAAAGACACCGACCAAATACCTCTAGCCTGCTGAGTGGGAATGGGATAATACACCATGGCCATATGGACTCAAGTGAGTAATTATATGTGAGTAACCCATCTGATCTTTCATGTAGCCAGGCTTTTATCTCAGATAGTCCCTTTTCCTCTGCTATTACCAGCTTTTTGTTCTAATGAAGAACATCCTCCCCTTTCACCACCCTTATTATGTCTGAGTAATCATTATACACAGATACAGAAGAGGGTGAACTCCTCAAAGCAGAGACATGATGGAAAACTGTAAAATCTCCTTTTTGCAAAGCCAGGACAACCTGTACAGGCTCATTTCTTACTAGTGGATAATCCAAATATGTCTGCCTTTGCTGGGAATGCCACAAATTTTGTCATGATTCACATAGTGAAAAGAATGAAAGAATGCATTAAAAAAAGAAAAGAAGAAAGAAACAAAAGCAAATCCACTTTTCCTTCTTTTGGAATGACATATTTTATTAAAAGTACAGAGAGAAAGAAAGAGACTTGTATTTGATCATTACATCAACAGACACACTGGTCAGTGAAAGGGAAGGATACTGAACTGTATAGGAACCTCGTATTTGGAAAATACAGAGTACATATCCCATAGTGGAGGCATAATGTCTCAGCATGAATTTCCCTCCTGACTTTATATCTGTAATGAAACCTCAGAAACAGCTTTAAATGTGAAATGGTGTTTAGCTCTCAATCAATTATACACAAGAGGCAGAGGCAGGAAGAACATGATAGCAGAGCTATGATCTGAAAAACATAATTGTGACCAGGTAATAAGAAGGGAGGTTGTGTTTTTCAGGAGAAAGTGACAAAATTCTACTCTTGTTAGGTTGTGGAACTTCATAAAAAATACAGAAATGTTTGCTTGCATTGACTTCTGGCATTTCTACTTCAATAATTTTGTTTAAAAAAGAGATGAAAGAGAAATGGCCAGGTCAGAGTAGAGGGACATTTAAACAAGTGAGCAGATGCACTTGTTAATCTCAGGTGGGGACAAAAGTGGAATAATTCCAGGTTGATTTGAGTCAGAGGAAATTTCTCTAATGTGGAAAGGAGACTGAAAACAGGCGTCACTACTGTCAGTAATAGCTTCCTTGTGGTTAATCTTTTAATATTCACAGGAGTTATGTACCCCTTCCTAATGGGTGCTACAGAACCATGGGGCATTAAAAGTTTCGTACCAAGTGTGATATCAAAACGTAACCTCCTGGGAGACTTTACAACGTGTAAGAAGCTCAAACTGTGTGCAATAAAGAACCTGGCACACCTCAGAGTACCCTTGGCTTCCGGCTGTAGACACAGGACATACAAGCTTGGAGGAATGTCTCTTATGTCCATTTATAAACTGATTACACCATGCTGACACCAAAAAGTTTAAGATAGTTTGCCTAATTCCCGTAAGGAAGTAATTTTACTCACTTGCTCATGTCTGATGTTGAAGGTTTTCTTAACCCACACACAAGAATCAGTTGGACATAACAAATCTGATGGAAAGAAAATTTTCCTAAAATACTGTCTGGGGAGTTCCAGCCGCACCAACAGATCTCTCATGAACTCCTCTATGCGGCTCGGAAAAGAGATATTTTCTTAGACTGAAGGCAAAGATGGGCAAAATTTAACTCTGTGGTCCAAAGCATAATAATTATTTTTTTTGTGAATTTGCATTAGATGAAAATTTGCTGTGCTTTTAGGGAAAGAAAAATGTCAACCATTTGACAAAAAAAAAAAAAAATTAGCTCTTCACAGCAAACACTCATTGCTTTCTTTTTCTGTATACAAAAAATTCATCTCCTTCATACACAAGAAAGGGCATTAAGGAAATGTATTTTTTCGTTTCTCTGAAGGTGTAAATTCCCCATGGAAGACAGTTTTTCCTGTGTGGCTGTAGGTTCTTGAAATCTTGGAACATTTTTTTTTTTTCTCAGTTGGTAGCTTGTAGTCATATTAACCCCATTAAAATCTCTTGTTCTGCTCCAGATTGACACTGGAGTATCTCTGACAAAGACTCGTACCTGCACCTGGGATTAGTTTCATTTACCCTGTGCAGCAACAAAAGCTCTTGTTTCTTGGGAAGGCAGGAAACAGTCTTCTGATTTGCTATGAAGTTATTAATGTTGCTTGATATTTGCTTTGACAGCTACTCTGTACCCTCTTTAATCATCTTCATCATGGTTCAGAGCTCTTTTTTCCCTTCATTTCACTTTTGCCTATGCTTCTTAGGGAAAATTGCAACATACAACTTGATAAATCTTTCAACCCACCATGTATTTTGCCCCTTTGTCTTAACTTTCAAAGTTTCACTGTTTCACATTTTTTTCCTAGTCTTCAATAAGAGAACAAAGAAATATTCCAGATGAAATACTACTAGAGTATAATATTTTTTAAAAATTCTGACTCTCATGGGAGAAAATTGGTGTGCAGCTCACGTCCACTCAAAAAGAAGTTTGGTTATGCATTAAAAGAGCTTCTTCAATCCTTGAAAAAACTTTTAAAATTGTATTATGAACATTAATTGCCTGTCTTTATTGTATTTGCCTTCCTTTCCTTTGAAGTTAATGATAATACTTAGAGGAGCAACCTCTGATACATAAGAGCTGTCTCCTCTCATGATACTTTTTTGAACCATTTCCCACTTTGTCACCTGTATTCCATTTCCCAGGACACACTGTTCCCTGTGAAGCTGTAGCTGTGTCTGCCTTGTCTGCTGTCAGTCAGGCTCTCGTTTCTGCCTGCCAGGGTGCAATGCAGGACTACAGATTCTCTAAGGAATGTCGCTGCCATCCAGAGCTTACCTAACAGCCCTGTTCCCTCAGCTGCTGCCAGAAGAGGGGTACAAACCTGGTTTGCAACTCCATGGTCCAGTTTGGAGACTGAAGAAACCTACACCAGTTTGGAGGATTCATGAAAAAAAATTCAACCAAAGAACACCCGACTCCAAAAAAAAAAATTTAACAAAAACAGGAAAAGAGAAAAGTTATCCAATTTTGCATGTGGAAAATACTATTGTACTTAAAGTTTTATAAACAGAAGGCCCTGACTTAAAATTCTTGGGATCAAAATTCTGTTTCTCTCAATCACATTGAATGCATTCTTTTCATGTCAGTAGATTGTCTACATCACAGAAAAGAAATGCCTCTTGGTATCTGGCAGTTTCAAAGTCAGATGTTTATGATCAAAGTTTAGCATCTGAGTGCCTTACAGGGAAAATCCATTTAGAAATATAATGGGGGAAGCAAGAGCAGAGCTACTCCACTTTGATTTCCAGGTAGGGTATATCTAGGAACCAAAAATGTGCAGATACAGTCTTTTCTTTGTTTTTCATGAACTGTAATATTCATGAGAGGGTCTCAAGGTGGCTGCCCACCCCAAATGAATACTCTTTATGTCTGTGCTCAGAGAAAAACAACATTTAGCATTTAGGGTGGAAAAGTAGAGATTTTATAAGGTGGCTTTCTCTTTTTCAGTAAAATCTCCCTGTCCAGCTTTTTATCCTGCTGCACATGACAACAATCTCCAGTTCAGCTGCTGCAACATCAAAACCCACCCGAGACACGCAATCTCCCAAACACCGCTCTGTATCACAGCATCTGACTCTTCTTAATTAATTTTCTTTGTTGTATGGAAAGCATCCAGGAGCTAATTGTTCTGATGAGACAGATAAAACATCAAAGGATGTTTAAAATGACTTTTAAAATGTGACACATTGACAGTCCTGCAGCCTGAAGCCCACCAGCATTCAACCAGCCTGTGCCAGGAAAAGCTGGTCCTTGGGGCCTCGTCAGGTGTTTGAGCACTGCCTCAACAGCTCATCTTTGCAGGGCAGTAAGAGCTTGGTGTGCCTTTGGTCTCCATAGTTTTGCCTCCTTAGCTGAGGCTGCTGACAAGAATACAAGTTCTCTCAGTGGAAGGAAAAGGGGGTCGTATGTGAAGTGATAAAAGAGGATCCCCTGGTCTTTTACCTTCCCCCTCTAAATTAAATTCTTCCATCCCTTGCTTACTCTCACTAATTTTAAATTAAGTCCAAAGCGGCCGTCAGGCAGTAATGAGTTTTAGCAAATGGCAAGGTGGATGGGTTTGAACTCCTGACCCAATAATTCAAAAGCTCCATATGTAGTTATCAATTCATTCAGAGTTTGTCTATGTCTCACTAAGAGCAGAGCAGATTTCTGATCAGATTCTTCTACTTCACTAAAATAACTACCTCAGCCTGAAACAGGAGGCATTCAAACCCCACTATCTGATGCATAAGTTTTCGCTCTCACCTAACAGAACAAAAATAGTAATATTGGAATCCATAAGACCCATTCAAGTCACTATAATTTTTTTCCCTTAGAAAGATTGCCCACAACAGAAAATGTAGCAAAATGAAAAGCAAAGGAGAGTGAGAGTTTAAGGCAGTATATTGGCACATGTTCACTGGGCTTCAAGTGACTTCCACAGATTCCCAAGAGCTGTTATGAACAGGACTCCTCTTTGAAACGGAGTCTTGGAAAAGAGAAAAGTGAACAGAAAACAAAGAAAATGTGGGAAACTTAAAACTGTCTTCTAAACTCTCTGAAAAGGAATCAGAGATAGAGAAGAAAAATGTCTGAGATAAACACAGGAAACAGGTAAGAAATAAACTCAAGACTTTAGAAAAGGAAAAAAGCAAGGTCACAGTGGCATGTGTAGAGATGCAAAGAGAAGATTAAGCTCTGTGGGGAAAGCTGCTGGAAACCACAACACAGACAAGACAGAACAGCCTGGAAGAAAATTGGAGCCCTCATGCTCTGCAAAACAGCATGTTCCTTCCCCGTCTCCTGTACTCCCAACACAGAGGGACTAGTCTCAGTACCCAGTTTTTGCAGGAAAGAGAGGCAGAAAATTGTGTGCAAAATTATTTTGTGCCCTGTAGAATTAACAACAAGTATCAAGACAAAATTTTCTCCTGTCCCTGACTGTCAGCATTTTTCTGGGATGGAGGACCGTGGTACTGTTTTGATAACAAAGCTTGTTGATAGGGGTACAAAGGGGCCTCTTGGAGGTCAAACACCACCCTTGGAAATGGAGCGGCAAGTTTACCAGCCTAACAATGTTGTTTTCGGTGTTTGACCTTAAACAAAACATGAAGCTTGCATGGCAAAAGAAAAGCAGAGTTATAAACATGAATTGAAACAAGTTTTTCAAAGTTCTATTTAAAATGCAAACATGAAAATTTTAATTTTCGCAGAAAATAATCACATATGAACAGAAAAAATCCCAACTAAACCAAAAAGCTGCTATCAGAGCTATAATGGGGGGAAAGTTCAGAAGAGATATGTCACGTCACTTAGTATTTCTATAATTCAGGCCAAGTAACTGAAATGATCAGCCAGTCCAGCCTGGCTGGAAAAGCTATTTTCCTGTGTTAGAACTCAGATTTTATTTTATGTTATTTTCAGTAGTGTTGATGGAATGAGATGAAGAGATTACGTTTCACCAATACTGCAATAAAGATCTGTGGAGGGAATTTATCTCCAGATCACAGCTCAGGGCCAGTCTTGGAGGCACGATGTACAATCAGTGAGTACAGTGACTTTGGTGGCCATCGCCACAAACGCCAGCAGCACACCCAGCACCTCTCAGCATTTGGCCTTACGCACAGAGGTCTGAAATTAATTTTTGGTCAGATGGTTCTCTCCCAAGGATAGATGGAGTTTCAGTGAAAACACTGTCTCATGCTGTCTGAGATTATATTCTTAATATGTTCTGTTTTCCTGGTGTGTTAGAATTCTTTGCAGTTAGAATCCTTTGCAAACACCACATCCCTGATATAAAAATACCTAAGAGATACAGAGAGAACCAATATGAGAGCAAATGGATGCTTGTAAGGAGTTCTTGAAAATGAGATTTTCTGTCCTGTGTTTTAATTATATTTTTCCCTTCCAAATGGGGACAAAATATTAGCATTTTCCTCATTTTTCCATTCAACTCCAATTTTCAAAACTTTTCAATTCAATGTTGGCTCAATAGTGTAATTTTCGACATACATTTCAAGGCACATTTCAAAAATTCAAAGGTCATTGCAAAGTAAAACTTAAAAAAAACCTTGTAAAAACATCTTCAAAGCTTCTTATTAGAAATAATGACATTTCAACATAATTGACACAGCACTAGATTTCGTGAAGTCAAAATGGAAAGATGTTCTTGAAGCGAGTTTGGAAGACTGCTATAATATTCTCTCTAAATTTGAAATAACTAAAAACACAGTGATCTTTGACCACATGACCCAGTTAGCCTGGTAGCAACATGGGACATTCTTCAGGATTTCCCTTCCAGAAAGAAGGGTTTGCTGCTAGAAGCTGAGCTCAGGATTGTCATCTCCATGTCACTGTGAGGTGAGGGGACTTGCCCAAGGCCATGGTGAAAGTCAGATCTGAAGGCAGGTAAGACCTAGGTAGGTAAGATGCTAATCTTGCAATCAGACCACGGGTTTCCTCCATGGCAAGCAGTGGAAAAGAAAAAGAACTAGTGTCCACATAGTTTAGAAGGACCATGAAAGTCTTACTGTGATGACAGAAATGTCTCCTGGGAATACTGCATGAAACTGGCAACGCATCCTCACATGATGGGGATAACACCCCTGTTTTGGAGACTTTTGCAGCTTGGAATTTGGGCATGTTAAATGGAGGAATTTTCCTTATGACCATGGGGCTGACCAGAGGGGAGAGAAGGGCAGACAGGACTAGTTGCTGGCCTGGTTTTTGTTGTTTACCCATTGTCAACACAAATTTACTTACACATCACCACCCTGTTGGTTACAAAGGTTGCAAGTACTCTTTGGCTCTTCTCTCTCCCCTTTTCAAATCTGGAAATGTATTCCACATCTAGGTCCTCCCAGCC
The DNA here is from genome assembly GCA_017589585.1 of Phylloscopus whistleri. Lineage (NCBI taxonomy): Eukaryota > Metazoa > Chordata > Aves > Passeriformes > Phylloscopidae > Phylloscopus > Phylloscopus whistleri. Next base: position 801,074 of record JADMLD010000046.1, read on the forward strand.
CTACTCCGTAGTGTTCTGTTTATATGATAATGATGAGATACCACTCTCTTTTCACAAGCTAGAGGCCAGGTTTCTTTTCCATTCATCCACTGTAGAGCGAGAATAAGAAAATGAATACTCTCATATCCATTATAGATATCAAGAGACTGAATCTACCTTTTTATTCCAAGAGCTAGAGATGACTACACAGCTCATGAATTACAAAGCAATTTTGAGACACAACAGCAGCAGAAACAGTAGTAGCATTTGGCACAATGTACCACACAGATGTGGTATCCAGAGATTGAAAAGGAAAGGGAATTTCTGTCTATTTACCCATCCATCTCATTACTGTGTGGCTTTTACTTCCAATGTGGGAAAATAAAATCTTTTACATGCTATTTTTTTCCATGCATAGTCTAGTTAAATGCTGTTGATTTATGAAGCCTATATCAGTGGCATAAAATATAAGTATGTCACAGAATTTGAAGAGGTATGTTCAGACAAATATGCTGGAATACCTGAATCTGTGAATTAAGATGCATAGTAAAAAAATAATAAATATGTTGTTACCATAAATTAAAGCTGTAAAGATTTTTTTTTCTTACTTGTTGGAGAAGGGAGCTATCTCTCCAGTGTCAAGACTGAACTGCAGGGCACTAATAAAACATGACACAAATAACAAATAAATTTCCTCTGTATTGAATAGTTTGAGATTTATTGAGGTCTCTTATACCAAGATCTATTGGGAGTTATATAATCCAACGTAAAAAATTTATAGCTAGGAGATAAAATGTGGATGAAATAACCATTGCCTTACAATATTATTTCAACTCTTGCATCTAATTTGAATATTGTATAAGACAAAACATGCAACTTTGGTGGAAATAGGCATTTCCACTGAGTGAAAGTCACGACAGTACTTTGAAACTGAATTACGAAGAGAGAGTACATCAAATTTTCCTGACATTTTACAAGTACATAGATTTACATATAAACTAGTGATCAGCTCTCTTTAAGTTACATAGGGGTTTTAGTCATTCGTACACATGTATTTTTTTTCCAGTTTTCAACATTTCTACTCCTCTTAGCACATTGTTTAGGTATCCTATCTTGATTAATTTAAACTGTATGGAGCAGATCCTCAGCTGGAGACACAGCACAGTGTTGCATTGATTTATGCCATCTTAAAATCTGGCCAAGTTCAGCTCTGAAAATAAATTCCAACTTACTTGACTGCATGGATACAAGTGTAAGTGAGTACAGACTGTAGCTATGATTCTGTTTTCATTCATGGTATTGTCAGTTCAGAAAAAAAGCAATGACTTCCACGTTGGCTTGATTGTAAGCCAGCAGCAGGAAAAAACAATTCATTTTTTGGACTTCTACTTAACTCTGCTTGATTCTGTGTTGGTGAAACTGCACTGACATAAAATTGTGATCACTCCCTGTTTATACACAGAAGCATCAATGACTTCACATTTTATTCTACTGTTCTATTTCGCAGAATTTGCCATGGCAGATGTCACATTTTTCAAATCTTCATTATCCTTGATGCTGTAATTTAACTGAAAAAAAACCCCACCCCTTTTTCAATAACCATAACATAATTTTTCAAGAAAATTCCCATATAGAAAATTTGGATATGGGAAATTGCTACCAGCAAACCTGAGCCTTTTATTAGGAAAGCTTTTTGAGAAGGAAGAAAGGAAAGATTTTCATTTGCTGTAAATTTAAAGTGGGTCTCTCTATTCTCTGATTTTCAATGGTTTTCCTTTAAAGAGATCCTGAAAAACACTGTCACTCACTGAAGAGAACAATCCTCCTTCCTCTGCAACATAAAAATTTTTTTGAAAACGTTCCACATTAAGGTAAGGTGCACTGGAAATCCAAACCTTCTCTGGAAGCCCAAAGAAGTTGGACGGTTCCAATGATGGTTGCAACCTCCCTCTATGCCATTAGACCACTATTCAATTTTCAATATCGATTTCCAGAAAGTGAGAATCAGAGAAACCAGCCTCAAGTTGTGACAGGGGAGGTGTAGATTTGCTATCAGGAAAAAATTCTTCATGGAAAGGGTTGTCTAGCACTGGAACAAGCTGCCCTGGGAAGTAGAGGAATCCCTGTCCTTGGAGGTATTTAAACGTGTAGATGCGGCACTTAGGGACATAGTTTAGTGGTGGATTTGGCAGTGCCGGGCTGGTGGTTAGACATGATGATTTTAGAGGTCTTTTCCAACTTAAACGATTTCTTGATTCTCTTCTGCCCAGATGGGTTAATAACATTAAACAGCTGTTTACCTAGATATTTATTTATCAGAAAGTTGACATCTACTCTAGATTATTTAGCAAAGAGCTACCAGCAGCTGTCAGAGGTAATGGTGTGTTTAGTGTTTACTTTGAAACCAGATGCAATCACTGACCTTGAGGTGAAAAGCTCAGTGACTTCTTCCTAAGTCTTCTTAGCCCTTTCAGTTACACAGTTAAGGTATCTTAGTGAGTTTCTGTACAGAAACTGTCCCAGAGATTTAATGGCTAATGCTTTCTCTGACCATTTTTACTACTCTAACCTTTCTCCTCTTATAGGCTTAGGAAGCCTGCCCTTCTGAGTGCTATAAATTAGTATAAAAATCTCCTTTCTGCACATACATTCAGGCACTTATTTTTAGTTTGTGTGTTTGTGGGTTGCTTAGCAGAGACATGATTCCATACCTGTTAAAACAATGGATTTGAGAGTTCCTTCTGTTTTTCTTACCCAAAAAGCATGTCTGGAATGCAGATGATTCTAACCCAGCCACACACATCAAACCATCCCCAAAGTCATGTCTTCTGGTGGGGTCAGAGGTGCATAGACTTTTTTTGCCTTTTTAGGTCTTTGGTAACGATCTAGTCTAATAACGGTACTGTTCACCTTTCTGACAAAGATATTTACCTTATATGTTTGGTGCCTTCTTTTATCTGTTTAATATTTGCCCCATGTGCAGAACACTGCAAGGACAATTTGGCAAGTAATCTGCCACAAAATCAACCCTCCACTTTTGGATGAAATGCCCACAGTACGGAGGAATGGTTTGCCCACAGTACACCCTGGGAATGGTCCAGATAGTCTCAGCCATATGTTAGAAGTAAGCTTTTCTACCTCAAGGGCAATAATTTGGGCTGGGATGAAGGATAGACCATGATTAATGGAAGTGGGTGGTTTTGGCAACTGGGGTGTTTCCTTTCACTCTGAGAGTGAGTGCATTTTGCTGCCTCTATTTAGTTTTGCCTTTAAATTTATCTGTCTGTAAAGTGTGTTTGGTACTTATACTTACCTAACCATAAGGAGTGATGTTTAGGCCTAATGAATACAGGCTTTTTGAACTCCTTGGATGAAAGAAACTACGTTAAGTGCAAATTATCCTCTTGTCTATCCTCTCTGAAGTCTAACCTACTTTGATGTGATTGTGATCTATGTCACTTGTAGTGTGTATTATAGGAGGGGTTCTCACAGTAATGAATGTAAGTAAAGCTTTGAATAACACAAAGTAACTCATGAATGTCTAAGTTCAAACACAGGATGGAAATTATTATTTTAGGCATAGTTCCAGGCTTTGGTTAAAGTATCTTTAATTTTAAAATTACTTGCTCTCCATTTACAGCTTTCATATCATCCTTGACTCATTATAGGCCAAACCCTCATGCTGGAATAGATCATCAGTACTTTGCTGACACCAATAGAACCTTTGTGATTTGTACTTCACTGAGCACCTAGGCCAATGAGAGTATTCAAAAAACACAGCCTGGGGCTGTGCTCCATTGAGTTGGTCAGGAAAAGCTGCCAAATATGAAAGCAGAAATTCTTAAATTTTATACTCTTGCACTTACAGGGTAACTGCATAAGTTAATTAAACCATCTCTCGGTTTGTACTGCCGTTCACTTTTGACCTTTGCACTAGGAATGCTTTGAGGAACTGTTAGCAATTCCTTATAAATATATTAATATAAATATTATATATCTAAATATTTGAGAAATAATTCCTATAATTTTTCCTCTGCAGCTGACCCAGTTTGAGCCAGTCATGCAAGCAGGTGAGCAGGTGCGCTCACGTATGGCTATCTGGATTCTCTTGCTGCACTCCCACTGCTCAGCTAGTGCTGAAACACCACATTGCTGTGGGCTCCACTCAGCAGGAATAATATTGATTTCTGTTGAAGGGTTTCTACTAGGAGAAAACAAAACAAAAGCTTCCCTTTTTCTAGTCCTACAGTGAAAAGTTAAAGGGGAACAGAGTTTCCAGCAGGGCAAAAAGAAAGAAAAAAGAGGGAAGAAAAGAGGAGGAAGCTAAAACATTCAGAAAATTTACAGGATGCACAGAGAGAAGGATGGATATCAGAAAGATCTATCAGAAAGCTGTTTTTTTTTCACCTCTCCTAGAAGTTCATTGGCACGGAAGAACTGAGGTCCTAGCAAACTACTACCATAGATCTCTCACAGGCAATGTGGAGGAATTTCTGTTTTTTAAAATCTCCAAAACTGTGATTCAAACTCCCCAAATTCCTTCATGAGTCATAGTATCCCTACATGCATCTTCCTACATGGTGAATACTAGGTGTGGGAATGGAGGAAGCAAGAGGAGACGAATAGCAGCTGGAACCAGAAGAACAAACCCCATTCAGAAGCTGAACTGGGTGTTCCTTCTCACTCCTGTTTTCCAAGCAGTAGTTGATTCACTAAAACCATTCTGCCCAATGCTCTGTCTTGTAATTATTTTTCAAAATAAATCCTCAAAAATTCTTCCCTTGCTGGAAATCATGGGAAGGCAAAATACACCTACAAATTCATGCATCTGCCCTATTTGCTGCTTTTCATTTCCAACTAGCCTCCTTTCAGCTTAATTTTAAACAAGAGGGACTTGCACTTCATCCCTTTAAAGTCAATGGCAAAACCACAATTTGGATAACTGGTTTCATTGGAACAAATGCTTTCAGTTGTAAGAGAATACTGATGATACTTACTATTTTATTAAACTCTTGCATTTCATCTACCTCATGAAGCACTTCCTCCCTATCTTTTTTGTTGCACTGAATGACTAATCTGTTTAATATATAATTAAACACATTCTGAAACACAAATTATTTCCCTTGATATTCCTACATTTGAGATTGAGTTTTTTCACTGCCAAAACATTTTTATGGCATTGAATATTTTTTACATTATCATTACATTTAGCCTTAGCTTGTGTAAAAGCACAGCACACCTGGTTTTAAGTAAAATAAGATTCAGCCAATAATAACGTTTCTTTTTTTTTCCAGAGTAGTTCATGAGGGGATGAGGGATAATTTTCCAGCACAGTCTCAATTCTGATTACAATAAGAGGCATTTCAAGCATTCGGCCCTTTGGTTTCAATGTGTTCTCTAAGGATTACACTTTGGTGCAGACTCTGAAATACCAATTTTCTGAAATAAACAAACAAATTAATAAATAAATAAAAATGTCCCTTTGTTTTGAAGTAGTCCAGATAAGAGTAAGAGAGTCTGAAGCCCAGATAACACTCTTTCCACCTTCACTGATACCCATTCACAGGATTTGTAAAGCAGAGGCTGGTTGGGTCACAACAGGTAACAGACATGAGCCTTTTCTTCAAGAAGCATAATTTAGTGAGTAGTTTTTCTCATGCACTCCTCTATTCCTGGCCACTTTTGGGGACAGGATCTAGCTAGGCTATCAGAATATTTAGCCTAAGAGACATCCTACCACAAGCAGTGACACAAGTAGCCTTGAATAGTGCCTGTTCTGCAGGGAACTGGGAGCATTTGGTGCTTCTGAAAATCAGACCACTTGTTCTGATACCTAGAGAGACCAAAGAAAGAGTTCAAGTCTGAATATGTAAGACCTTGACTGTGACTTACTGTTTCATCATCTTCTGCAATGCCACCGTAGGGATGCAATTAAAACCCAGTAGTGTTGTTTTGTACTTTTTTTTTTTAAGGTGACTTGATAGGTCTAAACCCCTTCTAGAAAAAGTGATACCATTTGCTTCATAAGACAGTGGGACTAGGCTTCTGTTGCTCTGCATGAGCATGTTTTGCATCCCTGCTAGCTAGCTATTAATTGTGCTAACCATTTTGTTTAATATTAGGGCAAAAAGGCACTCCTCCTGATATGCCATTTAGGTTAAATGCATTCTCCTTCTGTTCAACTTGTCTGATACTGTAATGTTAAGCCAAGAACTTATCTAAGTAAAAAGATTAAACATATCTCTGAGGAATGCACAAGATCATTACAGTTGAATCATGAGGTTAAAGTGTTGCACTGAGGTTGCAAAATATCAGATAAAGAAGAGATTGGAAGGATAAATCCTGACTCATTTAGCATAGTTGCCCTATTCCACCTGCTAATGAAATTGGTATGTAAAGTGCATTGAAAAAAGGCTCTGCATGTTTGATGTTTCAGTACAAGTTACACTGTATTCTGCCATGAAAATGATGGCTTATTGTAATCATTCTTTAGGCTTGTTTTTCACTTGGGATCAGAGGAATGTAATTCAAACATGAAGAGAGTTGCCAATAATTCATTCTCAAAGAGCCCTATAAAGATATGTGGCCAATACTGTGGCCTCTTTCAGGAAAAATAATGGTCAGACATTTTGCATGAAATTATCATTTCATTAATGTACCGATCGTTCCAAATGCTTTCAGACTTAAGTATGAATTAAACAGGAACATATTAATCTTAGAGCTGTAGATACAAGCCTCATCACCTGCCATACCATTACATTTTATTTGCCTCTGGAAACAGACTCGTGCTTATAATATTTGAGCATTGAGAGGCCAGTGGAGAAAAGCACTTCATCACGTAGCAGGTCTAGGGTGGGCAAGCACTAACCCTCTTCACTGGTGAGTGTTTCAAAAGCAAGCAGACCAATTTTAAAACAATTAAGAAGACAATGTAAGGCGAGACTGCATCAAAAAGTAATTATATTGCACTCTTACTGGATAATATTAGGGAAACAAGGATGTTTTCCAGACTTTCCTAGCAAGTGCTGGGAGTCATTCATAAGGCAATGCATTCTACACATGGGGAATATAGCCTAACATTACCTTAAAATTTAGTATGGTATTTTTTATTCAGTCAGAAATGAGGGTTCTCTGCCACATTTTGCATTATGCAAGTCATATATGACAATACTTATGTCTTAAACTGCCAGAGGCATCAAAAGATAGGGTTTTAAACAGATGTCAGGGTGAAGGTGTATTGAAAAATGATCAGCAAAATAGTATAATTTAGACTTTAGGTATGTGCCTTAAGTGCTATCCAAATGAAATTCCCATGACCTCATGGCTGTGACCTTTGAATCTCTTAGAAGGGGGTGAAGATTTCACTGAACTGTTGATAGCTGCTTTAGAATTGTCTGTAGGCTCATGTGAAAACTGTATTTTGTATGAAGGCTGAGCTTCTGATCTCATCATGCAGCTCTTCTGAATCTATGGTTTCCAAGCATATCTGCCATAACAGGCTCTAACCACAGCCAGGGCAAGCAGGAACCTAAATTCTACAGCCACCTCTGCCACAGGTTAGTACTTATAGTGCTAAACACTGAAAACCAAGTAGTTCCCCAGACGGGAAGACTAATGAGCCTCATTTCCTGTAAATTTATGGCTCATGGCTAATTGGATTTGGCTGTAGGGAAGATGAAAGAGCCACATGAAGTTTTCCTTGCAGCTGTAGTTTCTCTACTGGCTTTTTCCTGAGTGGATGGATTTTCGGATGTCTAGTAAGGATTGAACACTTTCTGCTTCCTCTTTCTCACTTGTCAAAGGCACTTTTTTTCCTGTGCTCACACACCTATTTTCATATAATTAATTGTTATAGTTATGTTCCCATATTCTACCCCCATCAAATTTGATTAGAATTGGACTGTAGGTCAGAATATCCTAAAGCACACTTGATCCAAGAACAGAAGTGTTGCTTCTATAAAAAAGATAATCAGCTTTTTGAGGGCAATCTAGGCCTACAGAGTAAACTCATTCTTCTGCTCCAGAACCAAGGAATCACAAGTTCAGAGAAAATGCAAGTGAAAATCAGGTAAGTAGCACTAGTATCACACTGTCTGAGAATCAGGACACAAATTTGCAGCATGCAGCAGAACTGAAAATCTTGGGGTAGAGATTTCATAATTGGAAGTCTTCACTTGGGCTCAGGTTCTGTCTTATTGTTCTGTTCTAGGGAATGTTTTCCTTAAACAGAAATCACGATTACTTCCTGCAAACTAGAAGACTGGCAAGAGGCCATTCCCTTCACCTCATACCAATCAGGAACTATGAGACAGCTGCTGCTGTGGCTTCTCAGGGAGGTTACACAGAAGGCAGTGAGGGGAAAGATCTTCCTTTCCCTTCTCCTTCTCTTGCTCTCCAAAATGTACACTTCTCAAGTTGACTCCTGAGCTATCTCCTCCTCTCTGCTCCCTCCCTTGGTGAATTAATTACCTTCCCCATGTCTTATGTTCCTTTTCTGCTCAGTAAAGTCAGTGTTAGCCTAACCCAAACAACACCTGCAACTATCCTGATGGGTGCTAGAAGTCTGCAGGGCATGTTATTTATTAGCTGGATTTTATAGGTGGGAAAATGAGGATGGAGAGAATATAAGTGACCTGTTCTGACAGAAAACATGGCTTGATGACTTCATATGGGCCTTACATTACAGCACACACCAAAATAAAAGAGTATGTGCAACTCTGACTGTGCAAAATATAAGAGTTTGTCTCAGATATAGAAAGGCAACATCAACTTCTGTTGGCAGGGCTGCTGCTTACTTGAGAGGTTTCTCTAACTCTCACCCAGCCTCCCTATTCAAAGTCCTTCAGCAACCTCTATTCACTGTGATCTGGAAAGTCCAGCACAACTTACAGCTAGCTGGCAGAATGCTTTGGGAGGGAGTCTTGAGCTTTGAGATTGCTGAAAATCTTCTAAGGGCTTTCATATCTGTTGATGGAGGAGGAAACAGCAGCAGCAGAGAGAGAAAAGCGACGGGAAGAACATGAGATCCTTCAAAAAGCATCTTTGACTGGAGATTTCAGAGTACAGGAAGAAAGAAAAGGTTTGGTTATTTCTGGAGGGTTTTTTCCCGCAGAAAATTAGAGATGAATCAAACAAGTACTTTCAGCCGTTTTTACGGTTGAGAACCCCCAACCAAAAATATCCATGAAAAGGAACAAATGAATAAATGCAAGCAGAAATTTCCTAAGCCAGAAAAACTCCTGAAACATCAGTTTAATATGCTCCACATGTGAAATATTTATATGCATTTAAAACCAGATGAAATTTCACAGTGGTTGTCTTATGTAACCACAAGGTTGCATTAACAAGTCTGAAGGTGACAAAAGCATGAATGAATGTGGTAAGCTCTTTATGCATAAAAGAAACAAGGCCAACAAAGACCTAAGAAAAAGACCTAAGAAAAAAACAAAAAACAACTTCAGTTTATTTTGCTTTTCAGGCACCTAAGGCTGTGGTCTCTCTGACTGTATATTTTTTATAGTGCTGGGTTTGCATTAAATTCTGAAAATGAAACAGGGATTTGCCTCTTTGCATGTCATAGCCATAATTCAATGGTAGAGAAAGAATGTTTTAACAGAGAAAATGAAAATATTATTTTATTAGCAGTATAGCTACAAGACAACATGGGAAACAAAGCAATTAAAGTAGGAACTATGCATAGTTCAGTAGAAAATAAAACACATCTAGCATGATAAGAGTCACAGCAACTTAATGTGGGCCCATCTAGATGTTTAATGACTTAAATATGTCTGTGTTTAAACATATACAAGCTGGAGAGACGCAAGTGTATATAGACACGCTGATTTAGAGAGGTCTGTACAGGCCTCTTTGGTTTTGCAGTTATTGTTATTGTTGGGCCTTTAGAGAGAATCTTGTCCAAGATGCTTTCCTGTGTCTGCTCTTCACAATGATATGAAACAGATCTAACCTTAGCCAAAGTTGACGTGGATGTGATAATGTTTTTCATGGCAATTACAGTTAGTAAGTGTTTGACAAACAGGATCCACAGTGCTGCTTCCTGTGGCCAGCCTCTTCTCCACTGCAGCCAGCCAGATCACATAAGCCATTCATGAGATCTCAGATAAACTCATTCAGGCCTCAACTTCCAGGACTCTATTTCCTACACTGGATAGAAACCTAATTCTAAGCCTAAACCATGATCCACAGCCAAATAATGCCACCTTGTCCACATTGTTTTTTTCCCTTTGGTGGCTTGCACTTTGCTTCATGATGATAAAGAGCGACCAGATCCTTCTTAGACTTTATCCTGCTAGCCTTTTAATCCTTATAAGACAACTCTTCAGTCTTTCAGTGATATAAACACTTTTCTTCTTCTGTTTTATGTGCCCAGATTCTGCTCATCTTCTTCAATAAGAGACTTACTCCATAAGAGGCTTAAGAGGCACTCTGTCAATACCTTCTGCCTTGAGCAATGGCTCCAAAATTTTCCTTGACGTCACTGCAAATACTTTCCCAACACACTTCTGCAGCACAGCTGCCTTCCTCGTGTTTGAAAAGCACTAGTCATCATCTTCACTTGTGAACTAATAACTGCAAGCAGATTTTCACTAAATTCCCATTTCCAATACCAGGATGACAACAAGTACATGTCTACAACCCAAATACCCATAATATCACTTACTACAAAACATTCTCTCAGACCATGATGCTCTGATACAGTGAAAAATAGGGATCATCAATCTGTACTATCCAGACCTATGATATGAAATATTCAGCCCATAATACCCATGAGTTATTAAAGGGAGTACTGTGAGGCTGCTTTGGATACCAAATTGGTCTCCAATTAGCATTTTCTCTTCTATTTTTTTCACATCAGGGACCAGCAGGAAACCAATGAATGGCAACTAAGCACCGAGAAGAATAAAAGCACTTGAAAGCAAAAATCATCAAGTCAATAATAATGTTGTTCCTATTATTGAGGGAAAACATAAGTGTTGTATAAATGAGCCTTATGCCTCTGTATACCAGTCCATAAATATGTAGTTCTGAAGACAGAAATCAATATTAAGTAATTCACTGCCACAGATATAATTAGAGAACAATTCCTGAAATCCTTTCTCCCTCCCTCCTTGATAAAAATTTACTCTCCTTCCTTACATATATGATTCTTATCACACCAAGAATTTTCAGTGGAGGAAATACAAATCCTTAGAATTAAAACAATGAAATATACAAAAGAGAGAAGAAAGGAAGGTTCCTTTGCAATGTTGATCATACTAATTGCTTTTGTAGCTAAAAGCTTGGTTGGGAATAATTCAAGCTATAATTATCAAGTTCGAAATTGATGAGCATCCTGTAGGAGCTGGGAAAAAGAGGGAGGTAGAAATCAAAGGATCCTCAAAAGTAGTACATAAGAATATTGTAAATTTTATCATGGAAATGGATTTGCTTCCCTTTCATTCAAAATGGGGAAATTTCTCCTGAATATATCTTTAAAAGAGAAATAAAACCAACCATCACCAGCAGAACACTAGCATTCACTAATGAACACTGGATGTTAAGGAGAAAAATAATACCTAATGTATGTTAAAGGTCTAAGACATATATGTACCTTGGTCTAAAGCACACTGAAGCTGTTATGGGGATGCTCTGTGTCAACTCAGGTAGACTTTGGATTAGATCCAGTTTGTACTGCAGCAAAGGCAGACTCACAGAAAATATCAAGAGTTCAAGTGTCTGTATCTTTCCAATAATGTTAGCTAAGAAGGGGATTCAAATGCTAGAGATGCAAAAAATTCCATCCTGAAGTCATCCTTTTTCAAAAGACACTGAAGATCTTTACCTCTTTTTCCTGGTAAGACTGAAAATGTGTTATATTTTCAACCCACAACAAAATGATCAGCATTCCCACTGGCCTAAGGCATGATTGAAGTTCTGGGGAAGTACTTGTTCTTTCTTCCCCTGCTACAGTTCATCAGGTGGGTAATTCTCACTACTAAAAGTCAGAGCCACAGGATGTCCTCTCAACACAGGTAGGAAGGATGAAAGCTTCACAACACGTAGGAAGGTTAGTGGCCTCCTCATTTATTTTGCTCTGTTTGGTGGATTGCCACTGAGCCCCTGGTACCTAAAAATTGCCCACCAGCTTTCAGGTTTTGTGTTGCTTTTTCCCCCCATTCCTCCATTTTAAATAAATAGTCTCTATAGCAACTGTTTTACATCCTGCTGCATCTAAAGGATAGGGACAAAAGGGATGCAGTTTATTTCAAGGGATGTTTTAATTTCCAGAAGTCACTTCTTAAACAGCACATGTACAATATATGTGTGTACTTGCTATATACTAAAATTTCTGGAATTCCTGTGACCTCCCACAAAATGAGTTACCTGAGATTCCTGACAGGACCTGGCCCAGCAAGCACGGTGCACTGTGCTCCCATCCCCTATGAACCCCAGAGTTTGGTCCCAAAATAATCTATGTGAATAGTCACGTTTGCCCTTCCAACTCCACTCTATCCAGGACCGGGCGGGAAACAAGCACAAGATTTTAGGTCAAGATGTCTCAGAGGTAGAGTATTATTTCTTTTCCAGCGTGGTGGCATTGCACTGAAGTATTTACCATTCATTACCCACAATGAGGAACAAAAATAATGAACAAAGACTTTGGAATTAATATGCAGTAACAATAAATCAGTTATTTAAAGTAAGTAATTCAAAATTATTTTGTTTCTAGCTTATAACAAAGAACTATTCAGACTCAAGATTTCTCCTTTACAAAAGCACCCTTCCCCAAAAGCTGCCATTTTGCCTTCACCTTGGCAATGTTTACTTTTTAGCTGCAGCTCTGGAAAATTAACCAGTACATGCTTTTGCATTTTAGACTAATTTAAATGAAAGCGATACTAGATTGCATTATACCTCCTTAAAATGCTATTGTAAGAGACAGCCTGGGGAACCACTCCCCAGCTGCTTTAGAACAATGCACAATTCTGTTTAACTTCCCAAGCAGTGAAGGATGCTGGTTTATCATAACTGCTTGGAAGGTTGCCATGTCAAAACCTAACTCTTTTCTTTATTATTGTAATTTCTTACTTCTTAAACTCAGAGGATGGATACCCAGTGGACTGGGGAGAATATTTTGTGTGATTCTGACACCTTTGAGAAAATCAAGCTATACTGTTTGCTTATCACTCATCGAACATGGAGAAGCTCAGGCAATACATACACACCCTAATAATTGTGCAGTGCCTTTGGACATAAGCCTCTGTGATATATAGCTATATAATGGGTGCTGAGAAGGTGCCTTGAGCAGAGAAATATGGTGTGTGCAGCTAAAACACCATGTTTTGTGAGTCTGCAAGAGTATATGCTCTCCAAAAACACATACCATTTCCTTCAGTTTAACATTCATGATCACATATTTTAGAAGTAGTTCTACGTAAAAATTACATGCAGAGTTTATCTGTAGAGGTAACTAAAAAGAGCATAAACTTCAGAATGAATAGGCATTGGTCATGTTTTACAGTAAGGCAGATTTCTGGTGACTGAAATGTTTATTTTAATTCCAAAGATAAGAGCAGTTGCTCTAGATGAAACTAGTGATAAACTATCTTATGATCTTGATTTCATGAAAATACAGGCTACGTTTCATAATATTCATGCAAGTTTGTTTTCATTCTATTGATCAACACTGCAAGTATTTAGTTCCTGATGGAGAAACCACCCTAATTTCTATGGAGATACAGTATTGTGGGGGATATCTCGGCAATGTCAAGACTGATTTCCATGGCCAGGCAGAAAAGCAATGCCACAGAGGCTGGCCAGCATCACACTTGACCCACAGGCTGAGGTGGTTTTATTCCATTACAAGCTGAAGGCAATAAGTTGATTAGGAACCCGTGAGAATGGGGAAACATTTAATGCTTAATAAACTCCTTGCCTGACTAGGAAACTGTGAGCACTCACACCCTCCCAGGACTAGGTCTGCTAGACCTGGTAGCACTAACATTAGCAATAGAAATTCCTGGCTATGTTCAGTAAGATTTTGGTTATTTTGTCCTCTTCATGACAGAGATCTTCATGCTAAGAAAAACAATACTGAAATTGATGAAAATCTTTCTGCATTTGGTGGAATGGAACATCTTCATTTAAAGAATTTTTTTTTTTTTTTTTTCTTTTTCAGCGGCCTGATTCACTCTAGTATTTGAATACCAGAAGGGTTGGGACTTCTGGGGGTTTGTTTGTTGTTTTTTTAGCTTTCCAATAACATCGATGATGACAGTATAATACTGCAGATTTTGAGGAAAAAAATAGGTTTTTTCTTTTCTTTTTTTCTCTTAGATATCCATTTATCTCCATGAGTAGCTAAGTCTACAGGAGAAGACGGCTCAGACATTTCTATCAATTTCAACTAAGAGAATAAAAAATAAAAGAAAGAAAAAAAGAAAAGAAGCCCAAAATTATGAGCACCATTGTCGCTGATGAAAAATCTTTCACCTTTTCCAAAGCCACAAAATCCTGTGATCTCTAAGATCTTTAAGGATCACCTGTGATCTCCTGTGATCTTTACCCAGACAAAATTCCTATTAAAGCCAATAGGAATTTTGCTTAATGAAAGAGAGAAAGCTTTTTCCCCAGAACTTCAGAATTTTACAGAAATGTTTCAAAATCTGCAGCTGTAAAAAGGTCATCTAGAAACACTTCTGGAATAGTTACACAGTTTTTTTTTTTCCATAATAGCATTGCAGCTAATATTTGTACAAAAGTAGACATGAATCAAGCTAAAATTACTCTCAAGTTGACTTTAAAATTCTGAAATCAATATTTAGTTTAGGGATTAATTAAGCTAAATTACTTAAATTAATTAATTAAACTTAATGGATTTAACTTAAGCTTTAGAAAAATTGTGAAAAGGAGATCTTTGGCAGGTGAGACTTGTCTTGCCTTGCCTTCTGTGTTCTTAGATTACTACGTAACTTGTCATGCCTGAATCTCTCCAGGCTGCCTATACTGCAACTAGGAAATACCTAATAGTTACAGAAAGGATTCAAGGACAAGTGTTTTGGTTTTTCTCTCCTCAGGGGTTCTTTATGTGACCTCCAGTAACCTCCTTAATCTCAGCCTATGTATTTGTTTAAATAGGAAAAGTTGCACCACAAAAAATAATTCAACCTCAGAAAAGGTGTTGCAAGAATTAATTATTATTTAAACATGCTCAGCTCAGTGATGCTTAAGTGGCAGAGTCTAAATACAGTATGACTGTTACACCTTGGATTGGTGCATACCATGAAAATAAAACTCTCTACACAGTACACCTGATAAATTTGTCTGAGGAAAATGGACATCTGTGGCTCAGATGCCCATCAGCCCCTGCGGTTGGGCTACAAAGACCTTTGTATGTGTTTACACATATTCCAACACCGAGCTACAGACTGTTACCCTAACTATTCCCAAGTATCCTCATTTTACTGAGCAGGTTCCAGCAATCAGATGGATTAATGACATGTTGCTTCATAACACCAAGTCAAGTGCTTCTCCTTATGAAAAGATAAAGTAAAATAAACCACTCCACTAACAAGATTCATTAAGAAGGAAAGCAGCCTGATTCAACAGAGATGCAGCGTAGCGCACCTGCTGCACAGCCTGCATACAGCTCCAGCTGTGGGAGGGGAGGAGGGGGAAAGTGCTGGATGTTATCCAGCACTGCCTGCCCCCACACAGTATCCTATCCTTTGGAGAACATCCTAGGATGCACAACAAATCCCTGCATAAGGCTGTATGCTAACTTTCGTTTCCTAAATCGCAAAAGGTCTTGCTGTCAAGGAAACATGAAGTTAACTAATGCATTTTTCAGGCCTCCTGATGTTGCTATTTCTCACTTCCTCTCTCCTTCCCCAACACAAGCTGCCAGAAAGAGCAAAAGCACAAACTGCATAAACACCAAGCTAATGATCTGAGCCCAGTAAGTGATTAGAATCCTCAGGTCAAACTGGTGAGCCTTGTGGATGCTCATCCCCTAGCTCAAACTTTCAACAGCTCATAGACTCAACCTCCAAAACACCATCAGCTGCAAGCCTCTTTTAGCCTATCTCCTGTGACATATTTTAGTATCTGTAGTGCATTACCACTGCATCTTTACATGTGTCAGCTCCACCCATACCTTTGTTAGGGTTATCACTAGTGACATAAAAAATACGGGAAATGGCTTCAAAAAGCGGGCAGACACAAACAAGTGGCACAGGTATATTTTTTGTTGTTTTTGGTAAAGCAACATATGCAAATTCACTACAGGGCTTACTATTTATGTTTCCCTTCTGTTTGTCTTTTAATATGGCTATTTGCACTGTTTCTGTCACAGGTTGCAATAGAAGTAACTGAATGTCATGCTCCTACTGAAGCTGCAGAAGCTTTGATTTCTCTGATTCTGAGATTACATCTTCTCTTTGTATTCTCTTGTCCTACTGATTCCAGCTCTGAGCTGATTCATCTCTAGATGTCATGGCATGCTTTGTAGTGCCAAAGTTGTGAACAAAGTGCTCAATGGCAGGTAACTAATGTACATCCAACACCGCAAGTATCAGTTACTTCTCCATACTCTGTTTCTCATAACAGATTGCTCTGATGGTACTTAGCAAGCATCAGGACTAGGACTGAAGAATATGATGAGTGTTTAATTGTGAAAATAACAAATCAAGGAGTTCTAAAATAAAAAGGCTGGAAAAGGATCTTTCCAAGCCTGTGTGGCTGTTACAGCTAACAGTAGCTATTCTGTCTCAGAGCACTTCAGGATACAACAGATTTTGTTTCAGTGTGAGATGCTCAAAGTTTTCCTATAGGGTGCAGTCATTGCTGTTTCATGTGTTAGGGACAGAATCTGGGCTTCTTAATCACAAATTCAGTAATCTAAGTAGCACCCTAAAATCATGTGCTGAGTAAAAGAAAAAAATAAAAAAATGAATGCCCTGTGTGTTAAGATACAGAGATTTTTATGTGGAGCAAGATAAAGAATGATGGTTTCCCTCCCTACCAAACTGGCAGGGCCAGTGCAGTGCTGACACAGGCAGGCATGGCACTAGTGGCACTTGAGCTGGATGCTCCACTGAGCAGCCACATCTTCAGACAATTGTGAGGAGGAAAGGAATTTGGCATGTATGAAGGGAAAAGCTTTTGCAGCCAGGGGTAGGCAGTGTGCAAAGCTGGATGAGGAGACAAAGAAAGCAGTCAGACAGGAAGTGAAGGAAAGCTAGTGTGCAAAGGAGGGGTGTAGAAGAAGTGGGAAAGGGAGGACAGAGTCAGCTGTAGCTGCAGCCCACTGTATCTGGCCATCCCATGGGAATGTGTGACCAAACAAACTTTCGAGGAACGACTGAGGAAAGGATCTGTCGCACAAGCAACCTGCACTCTGCTACAACCCGGGACCTGTGCTTCTTCACTCTCAGTAGTACTTCTGCTTCAGCCCACACATCTGCCTGCTCTTGATGAAGATTTCTATTCTCCATTAAGTCATATCAGGCCTCAGCCTTAATAACACCCGGCCTGAACTGGTGCCCTTTTGAGCCGAGCTGTCAGGAGGGGGCTGCAGTAATGCGAACCAGAGCCGACATGGAAGTGGCAGGGTACAATGGCCCCATTATCCAGAGCCCTCACGCTTGTCCAATGCTGG
This sequence comes from Phylloscopus whistleri, assembly GCA_017589585.1. NCBI lineage: Eukaryota > Metazoa > Chordata > Aves > Passeriformes > Phylloscopidae > Phylloscopus > Phylloscopus whistleri. The sequence continues at coordinate 818,712 of JADMLD010000046.1, forward strand.
GGGAAAATCCCCTGAGCGATGTCAAGACCTTTTAAATGTCAGGCTTTCCCAGCTCTGGGCACTCATGCCTCAAAGCTCCACAAAGAGCAGCAGAATCTGGACTGCAAAGAGTCACTGCAGGCTGTTTAAAGAGGAAAGCAAGCAGGGGCAAACAAAAAGAAGAAAAATGTGCCTGAGAAAAGAGATTTTTGCATCAATCTGCGAGATTTTGCCTGGTAATTAACTTAGGAATTACGGAATTGTTTAAAACAGTTGATCTGAGACTGCCTTGAGAGAGGGGGAGCAGATTGAAAGTAGAGGTGTTGAGGAGTATTTATTAACAAGTCTCTTTTAAATTGAAAGGCAAATAGCCAATGAAATCTGACTTGTGAATTTAATGAGGTTCTGTCAGCATATGGTACCACTCAGGGGACATGAAAAAGGCATTTTTGTTACATATGTACGTGTGACTGGCAAGGAAGCTGCAATGAGAAGACTGAAGCAAAAATAGATGCTTCTTGTAAATATATTTGAGCACAGGAAATGAAGCAACAAAGAGTCTGTCCAAACATCCATTAGTGATAATACTAATTCTTGACAATTTTGAGCAGCACGATTTGCAGTGTGAATGCTCTGAACTCCCTGTAGAAGAAATAGGAATATGCAAACAAGCAAACAAGAAAAGAAATGAATAAAATCTTTTTTTTTTTCTTTTTTAATAAGTCACTTGTGCAAAATGTTATTAATTGCAGGTCAAGACTTGGGAAAAAATAATCATTCACAATAAAGTGATTTACTGTGTATGGATCCATCCAACGTCCATGCTCCAAAACTCCCACAGGCTTCCCAGGGTGTCCACCTCCAAACTGCTGCATCTATTTTGTTCTTCGGTCAGAGTCCACAACCTCAAAAACTTAACGGAGAGCCACAGAAAACTCATGAATTGCAAATAGAGAAGAAAGAGAAACAAGATGTCCCATGTGAAATTGGAAATATTCCTAGCATTCCCATTCCACCTTTGGAAAGATTTTGATGGGCTTGGCTTAAGCCTGTGAACATGGGGATGGTATTAGGAAGAACAGAAATTTTCAGCAAATGAGTTCTTTTGCACTAATATCCTAAGAGAATATTATACTCCCAGAGTGCTAGAAGATCTGTGTGCTAGGTACTTTGCTTTTGGCAACAGAAGTAAATCCTTGAAAGTATGGAATCTTTTATTTACTACCCACCTCATGCTGTGGACACTTACACTCGTTTGGCAGAGTACAGGACTGTTTTAATTGCAGCACTCTGCCCAGGTGAGCCAGATGTTGGCAAAAGTAGTGCAATGTTTGGGCATTATTCGAGTTCTTCCAATAGATATTTTATTTCTGTATTAAAAATCCAAAATGTCACATGTAAAGCCGTGACACCTACAGGTAAAAAGATACACTATTTTGTGTCTTTGCTCCATGTGTCTTTGCTCCTTCAATCTGTTGTGAGCTCACATGGAACCAGATGGGATTCAGACTTCCCCAGCTCTGTTGAATGAGGATACCTAGGTCCTATGGGAGAAAAATAATAAAATAAATTTTATTTGAACATGGTGCCATTCCTTCATGGTCTGATATCTTTCAATTTTGAATTAAAGATGGAGAGGTAAAGCTAGAAGCCCTGATTCTTCCATGTCTGAAACATGTCTGATGGCTCTTTGCCTTCCAAAAGCAGCCATGTTGTTTGACCAAAAAATCATCTAACATAAAATTACAGCACCAAAAGAGAAGCCTCATGAATTACTGTTCACAAAATATGTCTATTATAATCATGTTTTAAAGTGCTCAGATCATTCTTAAAGACTAAGAAAAAGAAAAGGAAAAAAAAAGAAAATAAAGTCAAATTTTTCTTGGGCAGAGAATCTTTAAGGAGTCCTGCACACAGCAGAGACTATTCAAGAATTCTCTTTTGCTTTTTCAGATGTTCCAAGTAATTCTTCCAAGTTCATTTGCGCCGCCTTATTTTATTACTTTCTTCTCTTTAATAAAATTTGGATGTAATTTCAGAGTCTGATGTGACTGCTGGTAACCTTTGCCTTATGGTCCCTTCTCTTTGTTCTTGTATTTGATCTCTTCCTTTTCCAAAGGTGCTCCATTTGTTGATCAAATATCTGAGCAGGGTGACTATCCATTATTTTACAGCTTTGTGGGCTGGCATTCACTTTAAAAACTCCAGGCTGAAAGACAGAAAGGTGATCCTTCCTTTGCAGTGCTCCCAGCAAATAAGCATTAATCTAGTTTGAAGATCTCATTATTTAAGTCAAGATCTACTTTTAGTTCTAGGCACATACATGCAAAATGTTCTTAGCAATGTCTTATGATTCTTGTTGATGTCCACTAAGAGGCCATGAGTCTCCTAAAAATGTATTCATTATTCACTAGCATTCAGTGAGATTCATCACCTGTCTGCTGCATTGCCTGCACGCTGTTCCTTGTACAGAGCCAAGCTTTGAATTTCCAATTGCTTTTACTTAACATGGGTCACAGTATTAATTTCAGTTTCCTGACTGGCCAAGCATAGCCTGTAGAAGAACCAGTTTGAGCAAACCCTAATGACTCTGAGAAAAATCAAACAAAACCTTCCTATGACCACTTTGCAATACCAACTTGATATTCACCCCTATGAAGAATATTCCTGCTTTGGAAGATACCACGCCACACACACAAAAAGGCACAAATACAGTAAAAAAAGAATTTGCTTAAAAATCACAGTAAACACTAACAGGTTTGTGTGTAATGACCCAGCTGTCACTATTGCCATGGCTGCAAATTCTGCCTGCCTGGTGGGCTGCAGACTGATGTTGTTTCAGTGGGAAATCCAAAGCCTGATATTGCAGCTAATCGGTATGGCTGGGAGCAGGATGGATACAGCAGAGCGTGGCTTCTCCACAAGCTGGGCTCCCACTGCTCCCACAGCAGAGCTGGAAACGCTGCAGGAGGAGGAGAGGCATCTTTGGGAGGGCATGTGGGTTGTGAGGGTTTGGGGCCTGCTGAAATCCTACCAGAGAACCCTTCCTGTTCCCTGGGGTTCCATGGACAAGGCTGTGGGAGCAGCTGGGGCAGCTGTTGGATGGAGAAGCTGAGTGCCCAAGACCTCATGCTCCACTGCACCACTCCTCACAGGGCTCATTGTTCAAGAGTATCAGTAGCTGTGTGTATTTTTACAGGTGTGCCACTGCAACTCCAGTGCAACACGCTGTAGTGTGAAATTCATCTGTGGCTTAGAACTGCAGGATGAACAACTGCAACTTCTTCATCTCCTCCTTTCTTGTCTTTTCTTATGGCACTTTCCTTTTACTGAAACTACAGGCTTATGCTAGGGTGTGGAAGAAGCTAATGTGCTAAAACAGCAACCTTAAGTTTCAAACAAATCTGTAAATAACTCCAAAACATATATAAACTTAAAGAGAATGGGGAAAGGAGAAACTTGAACAGCGTAAACAAAAATTACTAGTTTGATAATCATGATGAAAACACCCCATAAATAATTGCAACACAGGCATTCTGTTCCCCCCAAGACAGTCACATACTGTTCAAAATAAAATAAAATAAAATAAAATCTACATTTTTTTTTTCTTCTAAAGAATGTACTTCTGTAACACTTATAACACTAGGCCAGAGCTACCCTTAGTGTTGGGGGGGGCAGGTTTCCACTGCTTTTGACCTTTCCTGGCTTAAAAAAAAAAAAAAAAAAAAAAAAAAAAAAAGTAAAAATCTTCTGGGAAAGTAACTTTAAAATTGTGTGTGTTGAATACCTGCTGACAGAAAATTTTAAATTCCCACTGGCACATGTGTGAGCCCTCAGTGCTCACTTGTCCATCCAATTAGTGTGAGGAGAAAAAAAAAGTGAAAGAAGGTGTGCTACTTCAAGTTCTTCAATCAAATTTAACAACCAGTTCAGTACTACAATATTTGTAATCAGTGGAAACAATAAGTATTTTTTATTGAACACTTCTGAATAATGAATAAATTTAAAAATTTGTAATCTTTTTTGCTGAGAAGAAAAGCAGGCTAAATTAATTGAATAAATTATTCATTGTAAATTATGGGTCCAAGTCTACTAATGTGTCATTGTATATATACATTAATTTTCTGGCACCTCTGCTGAGCTTGCTAACAAGGATACCAATTAGTAACAATGGCACTGGTGATTTTATTTTAGCCTTACTTGTCTCTGCATTTCCTGGTTTTGTCTGGTACCAAAAGCGTGTCTTACTATAAGGACACAGATTTTTCCATCTCAAACAAAATAAAGAAAATACTCCCATCTAAAAAAATAATAGCAAATTGACAACTTGTCTGAGCTTTAAAGCTTGATCCTTTAGTAAGAAGTCTGAATCCATTTCAGCAAGTGCCCAGACTTTGGTATAGGTGTGGGGGATAAAACTTCCAGTGCTCACAGCTGTTGCTTTTCTCTAGTTAAGAAACAGAAAATAAATAACTGACCCCAGTAACAGAGAGACCTTAAACTTAAGGTATGTAAAATGAATTTTATTTTATAGCAAATACTTATATTTGTGCAGTGATTTGGAAAAATACATGTTACACATCTGACATGGGTTTACGAGGCAAAGTCCGTCAAAGAAAAATCCATCTGGGGATTCACAAGAGACTCACTGGTGTGGGGACTTGAGCTGCTTCAGGGACAGAAAGTACAATACAAAGGATTCAGCCAGCCCATAGTGGGGGTTTTAATTAAATTTGAGTATCTCAAAAGTTTGAGGCAACACTGAACTACAGAATTCTAGGGTGGAATCATTTGATCTGTTTTATATGCCTACAACACAGGTCTCTGTCAGAGACAGCTCACTGTGGCTGCTTTTCTAGCCCAGCTTTCAGTGCAGTTCCTCCTGATTCAGGTGCCTGCATAGGTTGAGGTGAACTCCTGGCCAGCCCCTTTCTCTCCATGGATTGCACAGGGAAGCAGGGTGGTCACTAGCTCAGGTGAAGCCAGCTACAAGGTAGATGTCTGGCTGACCACAGCCACTTCTACCCCAGGATGAAATTGGAGACAAATGAGGAACTGTTGTGTTAACACCTGTGAACAGATGCTGAACATGAGTTGGCCATTCTTGGAAAACAGTGTCTCTTGTTTTAGGAAAACAATGATGAAATGTACAAAGAATGAGCAGGATAGCTAAAGCTGCAGTTCCTACTGCCTTCCTTTAAACCCAAAATTTACTAAAAACAACCAAACTGAGATATTTTCTTACACTAGGACTATGGAGAGATTTCTTGCCATATGATGCAAGGCTATGAGATGACCAAAGTTTACACAAACTGGAAGGATTGAACAAGGCAGATATTGGTCACATAATGACTCCATCTAAAAATTACAGATGACCCAGGTAGGGTACAGATCTTAAATATATCTCTGCCATTGTTATTGTTCACAAACTCTCACTTCCTGTCTACATATCCCTTTGCAGTCAGGTGGAATAGCAACTCTGGAAAACTCAGAATTTCTGAAGATCAATGAGTCTTTTTGTTAAGGGTTAAAGTAGCAACAAAGTAGCACTGTAAAACCAGAACAAAACTTCCTCATTAATGAAACTCTTGATTGTCAGAACAAAAACCTATGCTAGGGACATGTTGTTATTAGGCTCCTGTCACTCTGACTTTGCTCAAGGTCTTGAAATCCCTCACTGACTATCTCTTTAGAGAGAAAGGGGAACTTGGAGATGTGGCAGCAGTGTGCATTCTGTTCACTCTCAGGGAGAAGTAAGCATGAAGGTTCACCTGAGTCAGAGGAATCACCAGGTGACACTGGTTTTGAGAGAAAACCCTAACAGGTGACACTGTTAAATAAGGCTGAGAACTTGGGCTCAAACACCTGGGCTCAATATCATCCGGGGATTTTCTATCAATTTTCTATCATACCGTCTATCAAGCCACTTCTGGGATTAGTTGCTATATGTTTCTGCTTAGCCCTGGGGAATCACACTGGCAGAGAATTGCTACAAGGGGAATGGAAAATGATCTTGACATTCTTTTCTATCAAATGCTTTGCATGGATGGATGCACTCATTAGAGGTGTTGACTAGGGGGTGGGTGTGTGCACAACAGGGCATCCCAAAGACCTACAGAGATAGAAGGAGATTGCTTTATTTTCTGTGCTGCATAACCTGTGTTTTCCTGGATCATTATTCAGCTTGGTTTCGGTGGCTATGTAAAAATTAAAGAGAACCAGCACTCCTCAGTAAAGGGTGAATACCAGGTTGTCTTTGTTTCCTGCTAACAGTCTCTCATTTCCTTGCTAGATGCCACCAGTGACAGCAGAGCTGACATTGTCACAGTTTACATCACATAGATAGAAGCTGTTACGAGCCAAAAGAAAGCTGATTCTTTCCTACATCTATGTTGATTTTCAGTATAATTAATCCCTGTGGTCTAAACGGCATGGGACTGGATTTTGTTCCTTCTTTTTAAATTTAGCACCTACCCTTGCTGAAAACTCACAGTCCTATTTTAGTTTCCTTTAATTTGGAAGTCCAATAAATAGTGAAGATATTATCCTGCATACAGCATGGTTCATCATTCATCTCTATAAATCTTGTTCCAAAGAATAGTAAAAATCACAGTTTTTACTGTATGAGAATTAATAAACAATACAAAACCAAAGGATTATCATTATGCAGATCATCTGGAGGAAAAGAAACAATTTCAAGTTCACTTTATCCACTTGTAATTATACTTTCAGGTTTTTAGATCTTACTCATCTCTTTACCCAGCTAATTCTCGTTAAACTTACAGGCAAATAACTAACAGGAACTAAAGAAGCAATATTTATATATTTCACTAATTATAACTACAAGAGAGGGAGAGAACAGCTAATTAAATGACAATGAGATCTGTGAAAGACTTTAAGGACAATGAAGAGGGACAATGTTTACACACTGATGAATAAGTGGAACCCTACATTTACAAGATTTTCCCATTTTTGTAATCAGAAATAAATAGTCCTTGTTTCCACTGAAACAGGAAATTTGCAGGACTCTATTTCTAACAGAACTAGTGAGAAAATGCTTTTTTGAAATATTAATTTAGTAATAGAATCATTAAGGTTGGAAAAGGCCTCCAAGATCATAGATCCAACCTTTAACCAAGCACCATGTCAGCAAACCCATGGCACGATGTACCACATCCACTCATTTCTTGAATAATTCCAGGGATGGGGACTCCACCACTTCCCTGGGCAGCCTGCCCCAATGTTTGACAACCCTTTCACTGAAAAATTCTTCGTGATGTCCAACCTGAACCTTCCCCTGCAGAGCTTAGACCTATCTCTTTGATTACCCTAGAGGGTTCCTTCCAGCTCAGGATATTCAACTGCTGGGGGGGACTGCTCAGTGTTGGATCAGTTCAATGTCTTATTTGGTGCATGTGGCCTGGGGAAAGCAAATAATACAGTCTGATCTGAGTGGTTAAAGGCATCCACCCATTGAGAACCTGAACTAAACACACCCTGTTATACCAAGGAACCAAGGACAAATTGAACTGATCTCTGCAGGACACATTCAGCACCTTTGGGAAATGCAAAGCATTTTAATTCTCCTGCCTAAGTACATGTTTGGGAGCTTAAAATAGGTTTCCATAGTGTGATGGTTTAATCACGTTCTATATTTCATTTGACTGGAAGAATATAAAGCAAACCAGGCCCATCTTTAAATTACAAAGATAGTTTATTAATACACACAAAAACAACAAGAAAAGGGGAAAAAAAACAACAACAACAACAAATGAAACTTCTAAAACATCTTTCTTTCTCTTTCTAAGTTTTTTACCTTTCTTCACTCAACATAAAAAGACATGACCTGCAACTTCAGCCAGTTTTACCATTTTAAAAATAACCTTTTATCAGTTCTTTTAGGAAAGGAGTCTCTCTGGGTTCTATATAGACATCCTATGCTCTACATCTGCGAGGATTTTAAAGGAACTCCTGCAAACTGCGAAATCCTACTCATTAGCAGTTCTCTCAACACTGCACATAGGCTATATTTGCTTATTGGGGTACTGTTTAAGGATGCCTCCTCTAGTGTGACACAAAGATTCTCTTCTTCTATTTCTAAAATCATCTCAAGACCCAAAAACAAATCTCCTCTTTCTTTAGGAGCAAAAAGCTTCATATCACTTTTAACTAGAACCTTACATCTCCCCAAAAGCATTTATATGTTACAGGAAAAAACTAGTTCAGTCTTTATAGTTTTACCAGAAATGTCTAGCCAAAATTAGGCCACTCCTTGTCTTTTTGCCTTAAAGTCTTTTTCACTCTCCCTTTACCGACTGTAGCTCCATGCTGTGTCTTTCTATTCGCTATATTTGTTCTTCTTCCGGAGAAAGATGATGTTTAGGAAAGTCCATCTGCCAGCAACAAAGGGTTAAACTTTTCGGGCTGCGGGCTGCCCACGTGGCTCTGCGGCGGGAAACTGAGTCGTTTAGAAGCCGTGCGCTGGTTTCTTCGGCTTGAAAAGAAGAGCAAGGGCGAAGGGGCACTCCGTCCGAGCTCTCTTTCTTCTTCTCCATGCTGCCCGCCTCTCTGCGAGACAGCGGCTCCTAAAGCTCCGACCCGGCCTGCCCCGGCTCCGGCAGCATCGGGGCCCGGCCCGGCCCGCCCGGCCCGCCGCAGCCGCCCGGGGTGGGGGGGGGCACCGAGACCGGCCGGCCCCGGCGGCTCCCTGTCCCCAGCCTGCCACACCGGAAGACCAAGAGACCGCTTCTCCCCCCACCCAGCCTTTTTAAGCATTTCGCCAAGAGTCGCAGCTTGTCTTCTACTGGATAAATTGCTTGTCAATCAAAAAAGCTGACCCCGATTGGAACAAAATCAGGCTTTTCCTAGCCTATGACACATAGCCAGGCCAAGATGTCTGAAAACACATAAAAGGTTTCTAGCACTCTCCATCTAGAATCAAGAGTTCCTGACCTTTGAAAGCCTCCAAAATTTCCACCTTTCCCTTGCTGCTGAGTTTTAATTGGTCAGCCTCATTTGTGACATGCATGCATTTGTCAACCTGTTGCATTTAAGGGCTCTCTCTTGAAAACAAATTGTGAGATTTTATATCCTGTCACCAAAGCACTGGGAAAAAAGAAGCAGAGTTTGTGAAACGTGGCCTGATACTGCTGGAAACTGCACAGTACACTAGTCCTGCTATCTCCCCAGTTACCTCACTCAGCAAGAAAGCCACCCAGGTAGCTGCTGTGACTCCATTGCAACCATTTCTGCTCTGAATTCTGCATGTATGGAAAACCTGACTCATGGCAGGTTTCACTGCTGCTACCAGTGTCCACACTCACTCTGTGAATGCCTACTAAAATAAGGCAGCACATCAGATTCCCACTGCCCACACCATCACAGAGGCAGAAGTTTCACTGCAGTCACCCAGAGGAGGGAAGTTCTGCTATAGGGAGCGAGCACACCCAGCCATGTTACCAACAGAGTGTACATGTCTGAAAATGACCCTAGCCAAGATATGTCTACACAAATGGTGTTTTACACTATTTCAGTCAATGGCAGAAAGAAATTAATATTTGTTTCAGCAGAATTAAAATAAAGACAAAAAGCTACCCTGACAATACAAACATGATGTTTAATTTTCTTTATTTAGGCCTTGCTAGCTGATCTTAAATATGCATCATTTTCTAAACAAAATTGTCTCCATTCCCTTTCCTTCCTTGGCTTGTAGCTCTTTCTGATCACAGTATGAATCTGTCTATTGCCTTGGTCAGGATAAAAAGAACCACCAGAACACAACATCAATACCACCACTAATTACGTTGTGACTGCTCCCATCAAAGTTTCAGGAAACAAGCGTCTGTTGGGGAAAGCTCAGGAGGGGTACAGTGCCAAACACACTGCTGACAGTATCATGATCTTAGTATTATTTTCTCAGATATAATACTACAGCTTTGATTCAACTCCCACTTTCTGTTTGTTTGTTTGTTTGTTTGTTTGTTTTCCCAAAAAGCTTGCAAAACTCTTTTTCTCTTTTGGAAAAAAACCCCTAGGTAATCAGATATATAGGCAACCTAGACCAAATACTAGATACTGCTGAGAAGCAGAAAATAAAACTTCAACAGCCATATTCACTGGGCTCATTCCTGTCTATCTCAAAATCATTATACAAATGCTGAAAAAAAAAAGAAATCACAAATATCCTAGCTAGAAATAAGGGTAAAACAACAGGCCAAGAAAGACATTCTAGTTTTCACTGCTAAGGCACACCAGTGGTTCTCCTGAGCAGATAGACCTGTTCCTAAACGTTGTGTTGGAAATTGTAACCACTTCCACTTATGTATTCAGATTAATGAGAGATAAAAGAAAAGAAGATTTTTCCAGTCAAGGAAGGACACAGCACTGATTATTAGAATTTATCAGTTTCTGATTGCTGTTTTTAATTAACTATTTGCACTAGGACACGAAGCAGATTTTGTGGATATTTCTGAAGTGTATATGAAAGCTTGCTATTCAAAAATTCTGGGTGTACAGGGGGATTTTTTTCTTTTTAGAAAGATACATTAGAAAACTTCCTGAGGCCACAGAACAGGACATTTTTTTCTACAACCATATTATGTCTCTAACCTCACTACCTGGATAACTGTTCTAGTTTCAGCTATTTATAAGCCTCCTTGTTCACTGCATTACTTTAGCACAAGTTGCCTTGACAAATGCAGAGTGGGAATTACTCTGAGAAGGTGGTAGCAGAACCATCCAAGTGTGGAAAATATATTAAATAAAAGCTTTACTGAAATAAATACACAAGATGAAAAGCTACAATAGTACCTACCTCACTGACAGGTTAATAGCTCAGTGTTTAAAGGCAGAAAAACAAGAGTGGGTTGCAAGATGCCATGCTTGAACCTTTCTGTGCGCTGGACTCATATAACTCCTGTTTCCAGGCTGTACAAAGTGATGCATTGCCTTCTGAAGAAAGTGATTACTTTTCACTTACAACACTGGCAGCCTAGGAACTCAAGCCTCTTATCTTGGGCATGTAATGTTTTGAGTCCTATAGCCTGCCAGGTTTGCAGGTCTTAGCCCTACCCGCAAGCCATACCCTGAATTTACTCTGCTCAATTTTGCTCCCCATCATTCCAGAAGCTTCCTACATCACTGATTGTAAATAGGTCCATGCATTTGTCTCCACAGTGTTGGCACTGGAAAAAAACCCCTCTAACTTGCTTTGTGTGCAGCTTTTGTGCCAATTTATGTCTTGACCTTCCCTTAAGAAATATAGGGAAGGAGGTTGGTCTAAACACCAACAATGTTCTAGAAATAAACCTGAGAGTATTTGGTGAGATGTGTAAGGTTTGCTGATGCTGTCATTCCATTCTGGCAAGAATTGACCTAAGTACAACCTATGCTGTAAAAGGGATATGTAATAACACTAATATTAAAGCTCATGTTTTTCTTTTTTTCCTTCTCTTTATGGGACACAGTTAATATTGTCATTCATAGCACTCAAAGGGATCTGTAAGGGACTCAGGTTCAAACTCTCTATCTAGCTGTGGTGTACAGGCAGAACTCTAAAAAGAAGTCTAAATACTTACCTCAAAACAGGCAGTACACCTGAAAGAAATAATGATGGAAGAATAGTGCAGAATAAGAATTTGAATCGGAGTTCCTGACACTACAGAATCCAAATTAATATTTTCTTTTAAGGTATCTAAAAGTTTTATGGGTGGGAAAAGCAGTTTCTTATGGAGACTAGGTAAAAGCTGACACAGCTCTCAGGCTTAGAACATCTACTTGCAGGGGAACAAAAGAAACTGAAGACACCTACCAGCAATGACCTTGCAATGCCCTCTGCAAATGTGCAGTTCAATATAGTTCAATATCACAGTCACTAATGGATTCTGTTGTTTCAAACCAAGAGCTGTAAAGACATTTGTTATTTGGCTGAGAGCCTCAGTATCTAATGCTCCCTAAAATGGCAAATGGCAAAATTTACAGGTCTACATGAAACATCTTGAAGAAATCCAAATATGACCCAAATTTGGTGAGAAAGAAACGTAACTTGGTGTAAATATAGCAGCAGCAATGGTATATATAAAAAAAAGAAACAGTTAAACAACCAAAAAAAGCCCAAGTCCAGACAAATTAAAAGATTAGGCATGGGAAAAAAATACCAGACCTTATACTGATAGAGATGGCATTGATTATGTAAAATTAATTAATTATTTGAACAGGGGAAAATGGAATACAAAGGCACACAGATAGACTGTGAGGGAACTAAAAGGGAGAGACTTAGCTGGGTATTTCACCATTGAATTTCCTTCTCAATAATAACATCAGAAAAAATGCAGGTTTCCAGAGCACCAACCACATTGTTAATTAGCAGTATAATTTATTCTGCCTTTAATGATGGCTTATTCTGCTCTGGCTGACAGGAGAAGAAAACAGGAAGGGCATTTGGAAACCTTATGAAAAATAACCAGAGTTTTAGGGCATTTGTACTTGAAAAATGTACAACTGCTGATGGATTAAAACACACACACACAACTTCTATAAACATTTGAAAAATAATAGATGGAAGCAAAATAGGTAATAAAAGAGAAAGATTTTGTTTATAGACTTGACTGGTTGACTAGGGTATAATTATAGGACCTGCTTCCAATCCATCCTGTGTAGAATAATTGGTGTGTACAGGAGAGAGATTTTCTCATAATAAATGGATCTCCTCATGATGGAGCAGAATGATATCGGTGTGAATACACTAGAATGACAGCATAATTTAACAGCAGGGAGGGTGGAGGATGGACGTTATTAACTTCAACATTTCTGAATGTTGTACTCACAGGCACATCTAACTTTCACACAGAAGATGCACAAGGTAAAAGGAGTGGCAGTCTTATAGATCAGAAGCTTTAAGGGAGTTAATTAGATTACACTAATCTTTCAGCTGCCAAGCTGTTCTAGGTGCTGCAGAAAGAAATGTGTCCAGCAAAACTGCTCATGTTTGTTTGGAGAATAACCTTAAATTTGGAGAATGCCCTTACTTGCTCTCCCCCCAGAGCTGAGCCAACCAAGGCAGCTGAGACTAACGGAGAGTGAAAACACCCCTCGTTCTGCTCCACCAACCTGGGTGTGTGTTTTCCCTGCCAGGCTCAGGGTTGCTCTGTCTGGTACCACCAGCTATCACACACAGGGAGCTACTCTGCTCTCTTTTAGCACACTTCAAGTTCCTGTGGCAGATAAGCTGTGAGCAGCTAGGCCTGGCTACAGAGGAGGCATTGAAGTTGATTACAAGCCTTGAGTAAAAGGATCTTCACCCATGGCTTAGGGGATTTTTTAAAATTCCCTCTGTGGTTCTGAATCCACTTACTTCTGTCAGCATTGACTTGGTGTTTATAGAGCATCCTTGATGAATTTGGTATTCTAAACAGAATTAGAGCAGTACTGATATGCTCTGAGTTAGTAGTGACTCAGCATTTACTATGATATGTTGAGAATATTCTCATGGACAGGCTACACGAAAAGCTATTCCCACTGACCCCACCCACACTCCTACAAATCTCTTGGGTACTGAGGACATGGAGATGGTTCTTTCAGCTGAGGAGAGTGATATACTGGCAGATCAGATTTCTAGTACTGCCATCACTACCAGGTGTTTTCTTCCTGGAAAACAGGAAACAGTGAGTAAGGCTAATGAAAATGGAATCAGACTGTTAGATCTGGGCAGTCCAACAGTGAACAGAACCCTCAACTAGGAGTTAGGACTCCTGGGTTGTACAGCATACTGAGTAGCCCTCTTGGTTTTTCGGCTTCCTGCTGCATGACAGAGTCAATGTTGCCTCTCTTTCTTAGGTGTTGCAGACCAAAGAAATAGACACCATTATTATTATGTTCACTGAAAAGTTAGCAGGCATGAGGACTAAAAGAAATCCAAAAGTTCGCTGTTCTGCAGTGTGCAATAAATAGTACTACTGTTACAACCACTGACAATTAGTTGCTGAGCTGAAAGTTGCAAATACTTCAGGGTGATATACTATCATCTATACTTATGAGCAGTGGAAACAAATAGCAGGATATCTCTACGGAAAAGCCATTTAAAAATATAAGCTGTACAGAAGAAAATATGATGAATTATTTATGTGACACACTAAAGACATAAAAATGCTGAAACATAATTTATTTATTTTTGTTAAATATCTGTTAATTTCATTTTAGAGGTCTTCATCCCCTTCTTCCAATGCTGGGTTGACAAATCTTCCAATGGTTGGCACAGATCAAAGCTATAACTTATATTTTAGTTAAGTATTTCAAGATACTTGCTCCAATTTAAATTTATTAAGAATAATTAAAAGTGTATGTCAAAAGCTAGAGGACATAAAACACACCACAGCTGAGTCACAAGCCTTGCCAAAAGTTAAATAAAAACACTTTCTTCCACCAGCTTTCCAAGGAATAGGAGCCAAATCTATCTCTGGAGCAACTGCACTGAAGTCAATAGGGTGGCACAGGGAATATATTTGGCCAATGCCACCTTGGCATATGGCCTTCTAGGAAGCATTCTGATTTATTGACAGTTTGACCACGTTTGACTGTCTTCAGTCTCTCAAGTGCATCATTCCTATTCTGTAGGATACCTTTCTCCACTGTGCTATCCCACTCACACCAGCAGAAAATCAGAAAGGTGTGATGCACCACAAAGCCCTGCAGAAGGTAAAGCAAGTAAGATTTTAATCAGGGGATCTTCTCTTTTCCCTGCATCCCACTGGTTTTATATCCTTGTTTGAAAAAGCCTGAAATTTATGTTGACATGAGTGGTAGCTTCAGGCAAACTCTTGGCTCTGCTCTGTAAGAAAGTCGGGTACGTGTGTTGACATGTCACGTTGCAGCCCAGTGTTTGCTGCAGAAATGCCAGAGCTGCTCATGGTACAGCCCCTGAACCACAGGAGCTTACAGCATGTCACATAAAGACAACACAAATCAGTGATCATTCACTGCACTGACAAGTGACAGAGATAGCTGACGCAGCACACAGCGTAACAAAGGAGACTCCCAAGACAGCACTTCCTTATTTTAGAACAGTATTTGCTGCCTTGCTAACCTTAAACATTACCTCCTCCCTGAAGGGAAACACCCAGATCATTTCCCTCCCCTGTATTTGTCCTTTACCGTGGACACTGCTCTGTGATCGGCTGGAGGGGGTCATGCCACCACATGGCTTTCAGGAGTGGCCACAAACAAGAATGCTCCACCTCATGCTCACACATGCAGTGGCTGTAGGCAGCCAAGCCACAAAAGCTTTTGTAGCCATGAGCAGCAGGCAAGCCCAGTCTCAAGGGCAGTCTCAGTCCAACTCATAACACCAGATACTCACCAAAAGTCACTCTGAAGCTTACTCTCTTTTTAGAAACAGGTGAATTAGCAAAGTATTTTGCAAACTCAGGTCGACAAAATGGGTAAGAAACAGGTTTGCAGGTAGCCTAAGGTGGATTTTACCTGGCTGATGCTTAAGCATACTATGACCTAATTCTTAACTTTCCACAAGAAACAAACTCCTTATTTAAAGTTTCTCCTTTTCACTATAGACTGTATTTCTGAAGTAGATAAAAGTCCATTACACATGAATAAACTCTTAGTTATGTAAAAACTGTTTTTAGCTGTCTTTGAGTCACATGAATGTGGGTGAGAGAGAAAAGGACTTATGTTCTGAAAAGACTCACCAAGAAATATTCCTGATTCAAAAGCCTACATATTAGCCTTTCATGAGAAAGAGAATACCAAGTTCAATCTAATGAAAAGTAGGTAGACACCTAAAACTTAAGGATGAAGTAAGTTAAAACTGTAAAAACACACACACTCTGATCTATTTTTGTATAGGTTATTCTTTTCTGTAGTTGATCTTGGAGTAATCTATAACATTGCCAAAAACTTTGTCAGTGGTGTTTGCAGTAAAAGTGGCCAAAAATTGCCTCTGAAACACTGTGTATAGGGATGTTGTCATTGATACCTGTTCTCATTTCTTTCTTCCCATACCACTTCTAATACCAGAAATAAATTGGAAAGAGTTATGGATAAAAAATGAGAATCTTAGAGCAACACATAAATACAACAGGAAATGCAAAAAGAGATAGCAGCTGACTCTCCACTGCTTCATAATCTATATAGTCATTTAGATCTATGCAACAAGATCTGAAAATCCAGCTGTGCTCTTTCAATTACACTGTCATCAATAATAAAAAAATCTGCATTCAGGATTTATCTTGTAGTTTTGTTGCCAATACATGAAACAGCAATGTACAGCTTGTTTTGCCCTCCTATCAAGCATTCATAATATGCAAAATCTGAAGCACAGGCTCAAAGAAGAAATATTTTTCATATAAAAAGCACCTTTTAAAACAACTTTTTGAACTGAAAGTTGTTTGTTTTTTGTCCTTTTTGTGTTTCAATTGTTTAGATAAGCTCAAAAGACAACGGGCTATAACAATCATTATAAGTACTACTGGTAAAGGAAGTCTATGAGTATTGCTGTACATATAAAAACAACCACAGCAGTGGGAATCATGGTTACTGCTCATAAAAGATTTTGATTAATCGTGAGGCACATTTCCCAAATATGTATTATCAGAGTCCTGCAGAAGAAATGTGCAAACATCATGGCTCAAACAAAGGGCTAACAGGAACGCACCAGCAGGTGGAAATGCAGAAAAGACAACAGCCTGTAAATATGCCAAGCTACAGAGAGTGACTTGGGAAAGAAATAAACTTGTAGCATGATTCAGATTAAATGGGCTGAATATAACAGTAGTTGCCTAGAAAAGAAATGTCTACTGGAAGCTACAGAAAGAGAAGTTATTTGCACAGCCTGCTGAATAGGTTAAGCAAATACCATTTGTGTCAAGTGCCATCGAGTTAAGACCCAAGAGAGGATGGCAGGTTAACTTCTGCTAAAGGGCAGGAGGATGGGGGCTGGGGCAGGTAACCACAGTGGGCATGAGTCAGCTACATTGACCTACCACTGTGTATCTTCATGACTCAGAACCACAGGTTTCAACTGCAGTATGAACGTTGTAGGAAGGTGCAAACTCAGTGATAACCAGGGAGGGTTGATCATATTCATCTCCAGTCCCTCTGTCAGGCCACTCCAGGGCATGTCCTTCTCTTCAAATTACATGCTGAGGAAGAAAGCGTGGCCTGACTGTGATGTAAACATGGGTTGTCCACAAGACTCCTGTGCAACCTTGCAGTTTCTCTTCCAGCTTTGGTTTGAGGGAGCAATATCCTCCAGATATAAATACTTTCTCCACTGAAGAGACCTTTCCTTCTCCAGTGGAAGGAATTGCCTTAATAATGTACTAACTTTGCTTGGTTATGAAAATTCTCATAATATTTCGTGACCACAGTTAGTCATTAACTGCCATGTCAGACAGATCCCACTTCAGTGAGGTCCCTTTTGCCCCTCTAAGTTTCCTCTGCAGTTTCAGGAATATGGAGTAGGTCTAGAGTTTCACCTGCATGTTTCCTGCATGCAGTTGGCATGCTCTATGGTAATATTCTTTCACTGGTGAGTAGAATGACATGTAAGAATCAGTTATTATTAATGAAAACTTCTATTAAGCATCCCTTATCAGAGTCACAGTAAATCACCAAATGATCATAAAGGCTGAAGAGATTTGCACAGAGAGATCCAATAGACTTGCAAAGAATTGAACAGAAAAGGAAAAGCAGAAATAATCAAAATTATATTTGTTTTGAAGGGAGAGCCGTTTCAATCACAGTGATTGAACAGTGGATTTCAAGAGAATTATGTTGTGCATGATAGTCAGCCTGATTGAATCGTCTTGTAATATTCCACTTAGCTTATTATATTTGATGTTATAAGAGCATCCGGAAATTTTCAATTGACAAAGTTGTTTGGAAGCCCACATACTAGCTGAAATGCTAAATATATTATAAACCAATGAATGGAAATAAACTTTAAAATCCATTTAATAGCTCTTTTTTTGAGCATTATAAATATCCTGTGGTTCTCAGCTGGGGGTTTGAAAAACAGCTGATCCACAATTTACCAAATTTTACCTTCAATTTCTCACAAGGAAACTTCATTGCTTACAAGAGACAAATTCATTTGAAGTTTCCTTTAAAAATAAACCTGTCTGACAGTAGAAATTAACAGGGTGGGAACCTTGTAAACAGATAAAGGAGTTTACTGGAATTACAGATTCTGTGTGTTTCAAGATTAAGTAAAAAACTATCTCTGTTTAAGATAACACTGGATTTTTTAAAGAGAATATAGAGAAAATATAGATGATGTCTTTAAAAATATCAGGGCTTTATCATTCTTTGTCTTGTATGAAAATTCAGGAAGTTGCCTGGGTACTGCATGAAAGGGATACGCTAACCCCTGCTTTTTCTCTTGTGTTATTTCTGAGATACTTCAGAAAGGCAGCTTCCTCAGTATAGCTTAATGACTAGAGAACAGCAAAGTAGTACAGAAAGTTCCAGATGACTTTGGCATTACAGATCATGCAGGGAAGGCAGAATGCTCCCTGGGTAGTTTATTTTTTTAGATTTAGAAACTCAACTTCTAGGCAAGTTTTAAAAATATAAGTAGTAAGTAAAATAAGCATCTCAAAAGAACATAAGGCTTGATACTCTTATAGAAAACTATTAATTGAAAGGGAAAAAAGACACAGGGTATTCCTTCTCAATGAGTTCACCCTCGTATCCTGCATTGTTTTGGAACTGTCTCCTCAGACTCTTATCCCTGTTGCCCCTCTTACAGACACTTCAGTTTGCTTGTATGACAGTACTTTTCCTGAATCCTCAGCACTGCAGGAACGGGTGCAACTTCCTACTCTTCTTCCTCCCCAAATCCAGGGGATCTTTGGAAGCACGGAGTACTCAGCATTGCATTACGAGTGATGCATTCTCGTGAGAGAAAAATGTTTTCCTCTCCATCCCTGTTTTTTGGTCCTTAAGTCTTTACATCTCTCTGTTTAGTGGGGCCTGCACTGTAGTACTGTAAGGCAGAGCCCAAGCCCCTGGCTGAACCACAAAGTCCAATATAACACTGGTCAGCATGGAAATTGAAGCTTTGGTGTGATGTGTTCCCACCTCACTCACTCTGCAGTGGTGTTGTATCACCTAGGGCAAGCTCAGCTCTCTGCACGTATGAAATGATGCAGACAACAACACAGATCCATCTCACAGGGGTGCTGCACAGGCTGATTAATTAATGAGCACTTATAAAGCATTTTGGGAAGCTTGGATGTAGCCTGCTCTCTAAAAAAAAAAAAAAAAAAAAAAAAGGGAGATGTATTATTTCATTTTCCAGACTGTTTCAAGTTTCATTTCCCTTCAATATTACATGGCGCCATACACAAAATATGAGCACTAAGATAGGGAAGAGTCAGTTTAGCAGCCCCTTCTATAGAACCCATTGTGATACACAGCTTCTCTTCACTCAACCAGTAGGAGTATATTTTATAACTTCATCACACACTAATTCTTTTCTTGCTGTTGTTTGGTGGGTTTTGGGTTTTTTTTCATATATTGAGAATTTATGAAGGTAAAAAAATTAATTACTTATCAACTACTAATAAATCTTATAGGCAAGGAAACACTTTGAGACCTACACAAAATACACTGGTACAGATAAGAAAATTTAGTTGTATCAACAAAGATGTCATTAAAAGAAAATAAAAAGGAAATTCTCAAGAAACTTCAATCTCAGTTCCTCTCACAGAATATCCTATTTCACAATCATTACAACTCCCTCCTGCACAGGTGAGAAAGGAGACCTTCGAGTAAGATACATTGTCCATGAACTTTTCACAGACGATCAGTAAAAGTTATTTAGCACAGATGTTGCTGTAATTGTGAGATACTGGGAAAATCAATGTTTAATGGCAGGCTCCCAACTCCACCCTGGCAATGCTCTTGAGTTAACATCACCAGGCTAGAATTTAAAACACGTAGAAAAAAGTCCTCCAAAGTTGTTATCATCATTCAAAATATCCCATGTTATTCTGATCTCCAAGTCACCCAGAGATAAACAAATTGTGATTTATATCCATGTGCTTCTAACCTTTGCTATCCACTGCCAGTTTAGGGACGATGATTTTGTGAAGTGCTGTGAATACATATAACATTATTCTTTGGGTAGGAAACATCTTTTTGTACGCTATGTATCACAGTGCATGTTTTTTCAAGGTGAGGAGTTACCCTAAATGTTAAGAATCTCAGACAGCCATTATTGATGAAACACACAACCATAATGCTTCTGCAAAAGGCGAGCACAGAAGCAAACACAGAAAAATAAGTGTAAAGGTGTAAAATCTGCTAAAACATTGCCAGCGTAGCATTCTACTCATACCAGTTCTGCATAAAGGATGAAGATATTTATAACACAAGTAACATAGTTCATTTTTTGGTTTATTTAACCTAAATAGGAGAACACCCTCAATGCTATCCAAGTGAATTTGTTTCACTTCTCATTGCCATGCATGGTCTCACTCTTGTTCTCACCAAAACAACATACATGTAGAAGAGATATATACAGGAAATATAATTTTATAACCTTAGTGACATTCCTACATGGCATAGAGGAGTCTTACCAAAAATTCACAGATGTACACACTACACAAGGGGGTAAAATGTAATTTGTAGGCATGATTGGCTGATCTGCACCCATCTGTATATTCAACCCCGGATAAGAACTCCATCTGCTGCAGATGCTAGCTACAGGGGTTTTGCAATATCAGCTTTCAAGGTAGGGAGGCATCTAGAGTACACCTAAAGGGCAGGCTAAGAGAGAGAGCTACAAGGTTAGTTGAGTTGCACCACAGGGCTTTAAGTGGATCAGCCATCCAGCTGCAGAGCTGCATGACATATTCCATCTGAATTAACAACACTTAAAACCTGCATAATCAGCCCTGAGAGGAAATGTCCTCTGCAAAGGTTCACTTTTTTTGGTGTTCACATTCAGAAAAATTCTGTTTGTCACAGAGGGACTATGATCCTGATCTCTCTGCTCCTTCACCCCCTTGCATTCCTGTATAGGAGGGTTAGTATGTGTGACCTGTCTTTCTGACCTTCATTCTGCTGAATCCCTCTCCTTTTTGCTCCCCTGTGCCCAGTGAATTAAAAAGCGTGCTGGCAAAAATGCTGCTCCTGTTGACCAGGATTTCTATCTGCTGCCTGGAAAGCTTGTGTCTTTACCTATTGCAACAAAGGTGGTCTTTGCTGTCACATGGACACGGAGTACACAGGGCAAAAAGGAGAAAATATAGAGACAGACCTGAAAAAGTGCTGCAGCTATCGAATCAGCAGCTGCAGTTCTGAACCTCACGGGCCCCCACTCTACAGAGTGCACCACAATGTTTTTACAACCTAGAACTTGAGCACCTTCCAATGCACTACGGCACAAAGTGACTAATGTCTGCCGGGTGCTTTGCATTTTCTCTCTCATACCCACGCCCACGCACACAAGCACAGACTGCGTGACTTCAGAAAAAACCAAACCTGTCAAGGCAGGATGTCTAAAAGCTGAGTAAAAAAGAACTTGGGCACATCTTCATTGGTGACCAGATTTTATGGATTAATGAAGCAGCCACTGTGACTGTACAGACACATAACATATTTTGCACACTTTTTTGGGGGGTCTAAGATATTTCTAAAGGTGAGATAAAACTCCTGACTGTTTCTGCCACAGGGAAGGTTATGCTCCTCAGCAGATAACAGTCATTAGTATAAAATGCATAAAATATATATATATATATAAAGAAAATATGGTAGTAATACAATGCTTTGCATGTGGAACCTATTCCCACGATTAATGTCTTATTCCAAAAGGTACATTTCTGACCTTTGGGGAGTGTTCAAGAACTAAGATGTATTTCAGGCACAGTTTTGTTACAATCTGGATGTCACAGAAATAGCTGAGTAAATTAGGGCAACAGAGCAATTAGGAAATTGCTAGCTGCTGACTTCTTCCCTTATGGAACTATTTGTATGGATAGGTACAACTTTCTTGTCCATTTTTGGAATAACTGATTAACCAGTGATGCACTTTCAAAAATTCACCCAACCCTGCCAGAATTTCTCCTCTAACAAATAAGCTGCTCACAATCATCAAAAGCTCTGGAAGACAGCACATATTTTTGAACAGTAATTTTCCTTTGTCACAACTAGACCTCAGGGGAATGGGTTCAGGTAAAGTTCTTCGAATGTTTTAGGGTGTCCACATTCAGTAGGATTCAAAAGAAAGGGAAAAAATTATTTCCGAAGGAGTGAAAAGAAAAAAAACACTTCAGATCTTTTAGTTGCTCTCACACACTGAGCAGTGCCTTACCAGCTGCCAGGATGAAAGCTTAGCACAAGTTCCTGAAGGGGCAAGCAGCTACACAGTGTGACTGCTGATTACACCTTCCCCAGACAGCCTCCAAATGGAAACCTTATTAAAACAGGATTATGTTGAGGCTGCATTCCCTGTGTCTCCATGGGACTGTTTATGCAGTAAAAGCTGTAGTTAATGGCAGGAGTAAACCATAGACTGAGGTACACAACACGTAGCCTTCACCCTAACCTTCAATCAGAAAAAATTCCACCCAGAACGTTTAGTTTAGAAATATGGACGCCTGTTACTGGATACCCACTGGTATTTAGTGCTGTTTGCTTTCTTTCTGCAGTTGACTTGTCTGGGTTGGACTCATGCTGCTCTACAGACATATCCATCACAGGGGCTGAAGCAACAGGACTGTGAGGATTGGCATGGTCCACACCAGTGGCCCCACTGGTGTCAGGGGCCTTGCAGGGCCTGCAGGTAGCATAAGCAGCCACACCCCTGCACAAGCAAGTGAAGAGACCCCAAAAAGCTCTGTCCTGACTGAAATACACTGAACCTGTTCATAAATAGACTTCCACTTCTGGTGTCCACTGATGTCTCCAGTAAAACTCTCCTTGCTTTTAGGTTAAAACTGAATCCTTGGCAAGGCAGAATTTTAGAAAATGTCCAGTTTCTCAGAGAAACCCATTGAGTTAAAACACAACTCTTGCAAGGAAAAAACAACCCCACACAATTGTACCCCACTAGAAAATTTTCCATTTTTAGTATACCCAGGTATATTGTAGGGAACAACAAGATTTTACAAAATGTTTTCTTTTCTTCTGTCCCAAAGGAAACAAAAAGATTGAGGGAAAGAAAGTAGAAGAGAAAAAAAGACCTATTTTTTTCCCCCCAAATTCAGGAAGGGTTCTTTATTTGGGAGTGAGAAAAAAAAAATGACAGTGCCAAATCCCATGGAATTAGAGGACACTATTATCTTACTCAGGATGGTGGGTAGGACTGTGATGAGGCTTCTGTCCTCTACTATTAAAGAGTGTTTTGAGAAGCTGCTTTTACATACTGATTCTGAGGAAGGAGCCATATTGCCCACAGGACTCAAAAATTTCTTTAAATATTTTCCATTTGAATCCAAGTCCTGGCAAGGCTCAAATGCACTTATCTTTCAGAACCTGATAGGAATATATCCTGAAATTCACAAAAACGCATAATCTCTATATGTGGAAAAAACCTTGTATATTTTCTTTTCCTGCAGAAATATGCCATATGTTTAATTCTTCTCAAGTTTCTTTCTGAATATTTCAAGGGATAACATTTTACTACATTCCTTGGGATATTGTTAGACTCTTAAATGTCAATGTCAGGAAGATTTTTGAAGACATACTACCTGAACTTTCACTTGAGTTGACTCCATCCCTCCCTCTACTATGCCAAGAAATTCTTTAAATCATAGATTCACTCTTCAATGTTTGTTTGTTCCCCATCTTCAAGTCTGCCATTGCCAAAACAAATTGCAGCTACTTACACTAGTTTTACATTATAGAGTAATCCCTCCAGTCCTCTCAATATTCTTACTGATTTATTTTTTAATAGCTTTTTTTTTTATTTGTAGTGTGCAGGGAGCATGTCCTTCAGCTGTGATCTTTTTGAACAGAACATCAGTCCCTAAAATTACAGCATAGAGTTTTAGAGCTTTAACTCTTTTCCAAAAATAAACAAACCAATGTATCTTTTCCTTTCTGCGTGTTAAATTTAATTGCACTTGCAACTAAAGTTAGTGAGAAACCAGATTGACAAATATTACTATTATTATTATTATTATTATTATTATTATTATTATTATTATTATTATTATTATTATTATTATTATTTCTACACTGACCCTTTGCAGGCACAAATTATTTCAGTAATTTTTGCACTGTGAAATACAGAACTCCTCACTGCTGATGTGACTGAGCTCAGACCAAAAGGTTCAAAATGTCATTTCTAACCACTGCAGACTTCTCTGATGTTTTCTACGCCGAGGGGCAAAGCAACAATTACAATTTCACACCTGCTCTGTGCACTCTTCTGATAGGAACAAACCCTGCTTCCTGACCCATAACAGAAGTAATATCAAAACCACATCCCAAACAGAGCACGGATATGTTCACTTTAGAGTTTGATCCTTAAAAAGAAAAAGTCCAGTCTGAACTGAACAATTGCTTTGCTCAAAACCCATGGACTTTCTATTTTATATTCCTGAAACAATGCTAGAATTTCCTTCCCACTATTAACGTAATGCACAGCAGCGTGGTTCCATACGGTCTGCAAGAGTGCAAAAACTGCAAAATTTAGCAAGTTCACTTACAAAATCCAGAATGACAGTAAATGCATTAAAACGCTCCATAAAAAAGGTGATTTGTGTACCTGAGTTTCAATACTTCTAAATCAGCAAACCACAATATCTTTGAACATTTTAAAATATTATAAGAATTCTAGGAAGAAAATGGAAGCACCTGATGGAATACAATTACACCAGTTAAATATGTAACTTCACAGAAACTTGAAAACTCAAGGAAAGAATGGAAATTTCAGGCAATTGTTCATTTTATTCAAGAATTGATCTAGAAGCAAGCTATAGGTATCCATATGTGCATTCCTATAAAAACATCCTCATATGTTTGGTCTGGTTATATTATCATGTATTCTGTCTTGGAAAGGCCCTGCTATGAGATCACCTCTTCCCAAACCAGCCACAGCATTTAAAAGTAATTTCATATTAAGATGTACTTTCCTCTTCACCAAAGGCAGACAGGACACTTTGAAGTTGTTGCTGAGTGGAGTTAGTCTGGGAAGTAAAAGATATCATGAACAACCCTGTACGATGCTGTAAAGAGGGAGAGGAAAAAATGGTCCTTACAGGAAAAATAGACATCAAAAGCAGCTTGCCTGAATTTCAGCAGCACATCTCATCCTATCCCATCCCATCCCATCCCATCCCATCCCATCCCATCCCATCCCATCCCATCCCATCCCATCCCATCCCATCCCATCCCATCCCATTCACTGGTCAAGTCCAATTAAGCTATCTTTCAAACCCCGTGTTTGAAGGTCAGTATTCATTAGTTACTTATCAATTATTTTTATTTGAAAGTACCCTGCAAACACCCAGGTTCACACTTATTCAGATAAGTTTTGAAACACAAACCCAGAAGTACATGTGAAGACCCTCCTCCCATACATCTGCTATGTCCAGCTTTCTGGTACTGATGCAATATTTGCATCGACACAATAAGGATTTCAGAAGGTATAAGCCTAAATGAGTTTAAACTCTAACAATATACATTTTAATCCTCCTCCAGGCACATTCTTGGATACTTTTTCTTATCAAATCTAAGCATCTCCCTGGAATGTTTATTTAATGACCTCAGCATTAGCATCAAGAGATTAATCAGTCAACTGTAAACAACTCCAGACTATCCCCAAGAGTTTAAATTTTATCAGAGAAACTAACTGTAATGAACAATAGAAAATTGTTTGGGTTTTATTCTAAAAGGCCCAGAATATGAAAAATATTTTAGGGGAAAAAAATCTAATCCCAAATGTAACCAACCATGTTAATTTTGAAAATTCAGCATCTCATTTAGCTTATGCCTCTGATAGATTGATATGTTACTCATTATTTTCTGTCTTCTCATCCAAACACCAAGATAGCTAATTTACTTTAGAAGAGCTTTTATTTATGACTCTCTCCCACCCTGCTTTAATTTCAGGGGGTGGGACCGGTAATGTTTTTTTTTAATGGGTTTGTTTTAATGGACTACAGGATATTGTTGTAAGGTCACTGACCACACTGCCAGGAGAGAAAAGACCATGAATCTGTGTTATTTTCAGGTCACTGAGTGACTAGGAGAGAATGGGCTGTGACTGTGAAGTGCCAGCTTTCATCATTCTGCATTGGTCTGCATGACCTTTCATTTCCACGGTCCTTTCCTACCCCTGCTGTAACCCCCCTCTATTTTCAGTTTTTCTCAGTAGTATCCCTTCTCAGCCATAAACTCCTCATTCCGATGCAGAACACTGTTGGGAGTCAGAAGCAGTTTGTTCAGGGCTGGTTGTGTGTCAGGCCTCTCCCCAGTTAGGTTCCCAAGCCCATCTCTCTAGCTGTCATGTATAATTTATCCAGCAGGGCTGTGACAGACTGCAGTTCCAGCCCGTGGCAAACATCCATAAGGCTCAGGCTAACCCTGGGTGAACAAAAACGACTCACACACTTGCTTCCAAGTGCTGTATTCACTAACCCATATAAGTACAACCTATTTTTCAAATAATATGACACTCAGCTATTGTGAAGTTTGTTTTTTAATATAATAGCTGTGCCCGTAAGTGCTCTGCCTAAAATAGAGAATGACCTAGCAGCAACAACACAAAACACAGTGGTCTGGCATTAGGAGACAGTGATATGAGAGAGATGATGTCCTGCCTCTGGGCTTACAGAAAATGCCCTACTCCTCCAACCTTTTATCCATCACTACAGTTCTGCTGAGAAGCTGCTTTTTCTGTAGTACTGCCAGTCTCCAGCCTGCACAAGGCAGGTGTTGAAAAGCATGTAAACTCCAATATCCCTTGATAAATAACTGAGAAAAATTAGGAAAGTTTTGACATTAGAGAATTGAACAAACAAAAAAAGAACGGCATTTGAAGCAGGATGAGGATCATAGAAAAAGAAATTGGGGAACTAACAGAAAAGGAGGAAAGAAGAAGGAATATTGCTTCAAAATATCCTTGCAAAAATATTTCACTTTTTACTCTTCATTTATTCAAAGTAGTCTTCCTTTATCTGCCGTATCAATACTCTTCCTGCCCAAACCAGAGTTACATCAGAAAACAATGCAATAATATTCCTATTTCCTTATTTATAGAATTCTGAAGCATTATAAAGGCAGAAGATATTCTGAACCCCAGACATAGGTGGCATTTGGGGTAGGGAGAAGGGTATGAAAGCAAATATAAGCTATATCAACACATAATTGAACACAGATCTTTTGCCTCCTTCCTTGGAAACACTGGAGAGTGTCACAGAAAAGAAAATGGAGAAGGTGCATCACATGTCAAAGTCTCTTTAGTGTTTGTTTTTTTTAAAAAAAAAACTACAAAAAACAACTCCAAAGATATGGATTGAGAATTGTTGCCTAGAAAAATCAACATCAAGACTTACAAACTGTTCTCAAGCAAGAGCCTGTTCTCAGGTCTCAACACCATTTGCAGTTTACTGTCAACCTTATCACCAATCCATTCAAAGATAAAAGTGGCATTGCTCTGGGCAAGTTCCTGAAAAATCTGAAACTCGTCCCTGAAACATGGTGACTGTTCCTACTAACTTGTGTCTTTAGAGAGAAAGAGGGGCATTTAGTCTATATAGGTGAGACATGGCACACTGGAAAATTTGGCATTTTGTAAGCATGAGATGACATGGTAATTATGAGGGCAGATGAGTGCCAAATATAAATAGTCAGGTCTGGTATGCATAGGGCTTACAGCAGCAGAGGAAAGATCAACAGGCCCAAGGCTTTTGGGTGACAGGCAAGACAAGGTAATTATCCAGGGGCTGAGTCAATAGACAATATAAGGGCTCACATCACAAAGTTTTATTGTTGCAAATCATTGATTGCTTACACACAACACTATTTATTTTAATTCCATGCATTCATCACCACATCTGTCATTGGTGAATTGGTTCATGTTTTTAAGATGCTCACATATTACATTATAGCCACTCCATTTCACACTAACAGCAATTCTACATAATTCATCACTGCCACTTCAGGCAGTGTTCTGTAGTTTACTTGACCTGCAAAAAGAAAGGCAATAAAGATGTACAGCAGTGTGGCTCTTTGAAATCTAGTGTGTCAAGCCCTGTGGCAACATGCTTTTAGTTCTGAATTTCTTTAGAGAACTCCAGCTCAAGACAATTCTTCAGTGAAAGGCATAGGAAAAAGAGAGGTTTCTGTCCTTGTTGCCAATGATTAGAGTCACCAGTCTGCTAGTGATTGTTACACAGATGGAGAGCTGATTCCTACGTGGTGGGCTCCATGGTTTTGAAGCATTTTGGAAATTCTGCGCAGCTCAGACACATGACCTTCAGCATCCAGCAGGCAGAGTTGGTGTAAAAGGAGGCACATATTTGCCTGTGCAAATTTGCCTGAAATTGGACCAGCCTGAACCTCAGGCACCCATCTGTACGCTCAGGGTCTGACAGCTTGCAACACAGCCACATTTCCAAGTGCAACTATTGGGTACTAAACCATCATTATTTCAACCCAGTCACTGCAGCAGATCAGTGTGTTATACAACAGCTCTTCATTTCTATGAGTCTGTACAAAGTCAGTCAGAGTTTGCATGGATCAGTGTAAACCCATGAAAAGAAAACAACAAAAGCAAACTGTAGGCAAGAAAATACTATTGTGTTGCAAACAGCAATACCCAGAAAAATGTAAATTCTCAAGTACATGAAAGAGATGGCTGGAGTACTTGTGCCTTCTTACTTTGCTGTTTTATGAGACTGCTCGTCTCTTTCAGAGGTAAGAATGTACCTATTTCAAAGCTCAGTGCAGCCACAAAAAGACCTCACCAGAATATATTAAAGATGCTTTTTGGTCTCTTGCATGACAGCTGATATTAATGTTGAAGCAATGAGGAACCAGTGATGTGGAAAAGGTGCTTACAGAGTCTAACATAAACTCACCCACATTTTAGGCAAACCACGTTAACCAAAACAATGCCCATTGAGGCTTTTAGGTTTAAATTCAAGACAGGAGGCAATTATTCTTGTCTTTCACTTTACCTAGCAAGGGGAAAAAAAAAAAAAAAAAGTAAAACCTAAGCTTCTGATGAATCTAGCTAAAAGTATCCCAGCAAGCAAAAAGAATGACTCACAGAGAAAATGGAAATAATTCACTACTGGAAGACAAAGCAAAGCACCAGCTGAAGTCATGTCCTGCTAAGATATAAACACTCTGTCCTGGATGTTACAATTAAAAACTTACAAGTTCAGCCCAGGAAATGAAAAATTGGTCAGGTAAGGGCTCAGGTTAGAAGACCCACCCAGACAGGATTTGCCTTCACAGCCTGACATGCAAAAAGGGGAATCAGTGCCTCTTAGAATGAGACATCTGCCCAGGAAGAGCAGCTGGAGAATGTTTCCCTGACATAGGCAAATAATGCCTACTGCCTGGAGTTCAATAGTGCAATGGGGCAGAGTTTGGTAATTTTCAAACAAGTTTGGATGGCATAATGCCTTGTAACAATAACACATTTGATTACTCTTGCCTTAACTTCAAAATTTTTCAGTATTTGGTCAGTTAGAGAATCAGGACTACAGAAAGAAAAATAAAGTTTCCATGGGAAAAGAAATATTATGATCCCTCACTCCTGTCAGTTAGATAATCCAAAAATCACATTAACTGCCTGGTTCTAACCTTAAAAAGCATCACATTCCCTTGGGTGTTATTCAACACAGCAATTCCTCATGCTGGAAAGAGAAAGCAGCTAATTTAGCTCCCATCACAACTATTCCAACACTGCATGCCTGATGAAGACATCACTCAGACTAAGTGAATGGGTAAATAATTGTCCAGTCCTGAATTTCCATCAATATTGAAAAAGAGGATAACTTAGAAGAATGAGCAAGTTTCTCTGCAATGTTGTTATCTCTCTCCTAGCCACCTGGCAGAGAGTTTTGTGCCTAATAATGAAGATACTGAACTTTCACGCTGGGGTTGATACACATTCCCAGACCCCTGCAAACCTACCTGTGCTGAAGCTTTGACTCTTTTCTAGGTAGAGAAATCTGACCTGGGAAGAGAGTGTGGAGATTTTTGGGCATGAGATTTTATTCTGTACAGACTGTGAGGACAGTGACAATAACTACACCCCTAAAATGGAATAAAGGTCTTTCAGGCTGAGGAGTTCAAGAACTGAGTTCTCTGTTGGCTCTGAATCTTTTTGTGGTTCAAAGACTTTTGTGGCCTGAATCAAAACCTTTCTGATGTGGAGCAATATCTCATTGAAGAGATTCTGCTTGTATTTTCTGATAGAAGATAAAGCAAAAAACACACCTCACCCCATGGCTGCTTTTCCCATCTCCAAAGTACACATAATTGGAAACAAGGAGGGGGGGTGGATGGGGAAATGCACTATAGAGAGCAATATGAGGAAGTGAAGCATCTTTCACAGTGCCTCTCTTCTGACTTTTTTCTCCAGACCCCCTCTTCTCTAACATCAAACTCTGCTGGTTAGCCTTTTTACAGAAAAAATCACAGCCCAAAACCCTAATATTGATTTTCCCAGTACAACATAGAAGTCTGTGAGTTCTGAAAGAAAACCCCTTCCAAACTCAAAATGAAAAGGGACACAGGAATCTGATTAAAGAAAAACTGAGTATCAACATGGTCCCAATGTGGTATCTTAAAAAAAAACAAAAAAAAAAAATTAAAAATTCTTCAGTAAAAAGATGGAGTGAGGAAGATAAAAGTTTCCTTTTCCTCCTCTTTTTCCCCAAAAGAGTTTGCTTTCCTTTGCATAAAAATAACTTCATTGGAGAAAAGTGAATTGTGGACAAAGTTCTCTAATAGCAAAAGTAGTTTGATTCAATTTTATTTCTGATGTTCAACTTCCATTCCTTCTCTGGCCCTCATATCCAGTCACCATGGCAACAAAAGTGCAGAAAAATCCTTTGCCCATTTGATAATCACTTAATCATTTAACAACAAAACAGACTGGGAATGGGAAAGTGGAGTAATGGGAAACACCAAAAGGAAAATAAGCTCTGCTATCAAAAAAAGTCATATTTCCCAACAGAAAAAAAAAAAATCTAAAAAAGGAAGGAGAAGAAGCAGAAGTGAAGGGAAATGGCCTACAGGATCTGTGTACCTCACTGAGAGTAGATTTAAGCTTCTCATTTCTCTCCTTCACACACCATAGTGTCTTTTATTTTCTACTGATGGGTGTCTTCAGGGTGTCTAAAGTGTCCTTCTAGTAGCTGAAAAAAATCCAGAGAAAAATTCAGATCTCTGTTATCAGTTCAAAAGATGAGCAAAAATGTTCCTAACCAATAGAAGCCACACTCTGGAGTTTGTCTTATTTCTTCTTTTATGCCAAAAAAGGAAGGCTTGATTCACAAGTGTATTTTAGAACATTTCTGAAATGCCAGCACAATCCATTGGGAGGATGCCCTGGCAAAGGGCTCTGTCACCTTTAAGTAGCAGGGCTTACGCTCCCCTGATGATGTTGTTCAGCAGAGTTGCTCAGCAGCTGCCAGCCTCGATCAGAGGCCCCAGAAAGAAAACACCACTACAAGCCATCACTCATCAGGGTGGAAACTCTCTTTTCCAGCAGACAAAAATTTCCTGCAACGTGTCCTTGTCCCTGACACGTGCACAAGGCAAAGTCCAGTTCAGCCCGGAGCGCAGGAGAGTCACCTCTTTGTCCCTGCTAAATCTGTCTGTGAGGAAGAGCTGCAGGAGGGATGACACATGGAAGTGTGGACATCAAATGAGGTTGTAGACAACTAGACAGATACATTGCAAAGCTCCAGTGGCTGAACAACTACAGGAGAAAGCCACAATGTTGGATCTCACTCCCACCACAAGCCCTTAAAATCTACACACAGGACATACTGCTCTTATCAATACCCCACATGTGAATTAAATTATTACTTCATTTTTTTAAAATGTTGATATAGTAACCCTTTCTGCCCACAGAATACCCCCCAACAAACTACTCAGCAAGCATTCCATTTATCAGAAAATCCAGGTCTCCTTTCTGCCCATCAGCCATGGATGAAATGGAAGCTAGCAAGGTAAATGATTTACCTTATTCTTTTTCCTCATGCTGAGATGCAAAACTATCTATCCTGACAACATTTCATTAAACAATTTGTTATCTGTTCAAGTTAACTCCAGGGGAAGGGAAATTACTGTTAAATCTTTGTACTAAAAGTCAACAGCTCTTGTGTGATGGTAGCACATTTGATATGGGAAACTGCAAATGATCAAATGTTCTTGATTTACCCTTGGCAAAATGTTGCATCCCAAAGAAGGTGGTGAGAAGAGGGAAGAAATTTGTGTGACAATCTTGGCTACTCATGCCTGCACTAGAAGAGCAGCTCTGCTCTTCAGTGGATGTTATTGCAAATACCTTATGAAAAATATCTTCTGAGTATGCCTGTAACAGAAGAATTTTTACAAGGCATTGAGCTGATAAGCCCTAATATTTTAAAAATAATTGCTGTTTCTTAGGTAGGAATAATGTATCTCCAGGCTTTTTAAATTATTTGTAATGATTTCTCTGAGGTGACACATCAATGTGGCATCTCAGTAATTATCCAAACATGTCTGTCAGGTAGAAAAAGCTACATTATTCCTGCTGCAAAGAAAGGGAACTGCACGCTACAAATTTGTCCTTCAAAACCAACATATATGAAGGTCACTAGTACTAGGAATAGAGGATTGAGTCCTGCTTATGTTTTACAGTCCTTACACCAAAAATGTACCCAGCTCCCCCTTTTCTGTTTAATGGAGGAAAGATGAGCATTCATCCTCCTCAGATCTTATCCCAAAAGAGGTGTCTTAATATATGCTTTCTCTTTCAATCAGGGAACTTTGAATGCAGGTAAATGAATATAGGTAACTTTGACTACCCGTTGCCCAACAAACAACATCAAATAGGAAAACTCCAGAATTAAGAATCTTTATCTCCCAGCTTCAAGTAAACAAACAGAGAAGACTTTTGGTTTTGTAGTGCCTCTAGATCTGCCTTGCTTTACACTCACTCTTCTTTTTCTCCGCAACCCAAGGACGTGGCACATCTAAATTCTTGTCACACATGTGGAGGTGAGAGCAATGGCAGACACAGATCCATGGGAATTTTCGACCTGACCTGCAGTTCTTACTCATATTTATGTAACATTGCTGAGCATAAGGGCTTCTAACACTGCTTACTTCAGTACCTATTCCTGACCTGAGGCAGAGAGCTACAGCACAAGCTTAGATAGAGGAGCTGTGTTATACCTAAAATAAAAATAACCATTCAAGTGTCTTTCTCCTACAAGCTCCCACATGTTTCACACTTCCAAAACTCATCCAAAAATTTAAACTAAAAATTGTCTCCATTGTTCCAAAACCCCAGGATACTGCCACCAGAGCATTAATGATCAGTTTTATGCCAGTCTGGACAGAAACCTAATTGATACCTTCCCAAGGTAGTGAAGCTACAGTGCAACTTGAGGTTTGAAAATACTTGTTGGAGCCTGCTGGGTACTTCCCGTGGTGACAGCCAGCCAAAAAATGCTCCAAATAAAAAGCAAGGTGGAAGGTACTGGGCTGAGCGTGGCAATTCAAGCTGGGGCCACCAGAGTCAGCAAGACACTGCTACCACAATGCATTACATTGTGATATACAGACATTTCCTGCCTTTCCTTACAGGTATCTGTTTAGCCCTTAGAATCTCTCCTCTTTTTTTTTTTTTTTTTTTTTTTTTTTTTTTTTTTTTTTTTCTTAGATGATTGTCTCCTGTCTTCTCAGACACCCTAATTAAAGACCTCACAAATTCAGGGATTGAACAGTTAGCACATTGAAACATCCTTATGTTGGATGATGAAGGGAGCTGGCTGTATTGTAACACAGCTGCTTACTGTTTAAAGTGGGATAAAACAAAATAATTAAGAGCAAAAGATACCTGATATTTAAGTAGTGATGTGCTTAAATAGCTCACTATTGGTATTTTAAGGTAAGACAATTGCCTACTAAAATATAATCTGTCATTTCAAGTGTACAGTAGTATTCTTACCTATAATTGAAAATTGCTCTTCAACATTTAAGCCCTAACTTTATTTGAGATCCCATGACATGAAAATAATTTTGATGCAGAGCACTACCACTCATAAATGCAGCCACTTTTATGAGTGATCCACTCCATAATGGGTTAGACTATGGAACATGCAGCCAGAGAAAAAATATGAACCAAATGAAAAACTTAATAGTAATTTAATTAATCATTTGCCTTTTATGTAACATCAAACTAATTACACATCAAGTTGGCTCACATAGGTGGGGAACAAAGCTCCAGTATTTATAGTCACATAATTTTTCAGAGGTAGTTTTATTTAAAAAGAGTTGCAACAAAATTGGCAGTATTTGATCTCTTGCTATATAAAGAAATACTACACCTGTATATGTTGATATGTCAGAGACATTTAGAAATAAAAGATAAAGGTGAAAAATGTACTTTGTTCTCATTTCTTTTCAGTTAGGCAGGTTTTCAGAGGAAACTTTTCCAGTTTTATGGATCATGGCTGTGACAGATGAAACGTTTGTGCAGAATTTATTTTTCTTGCAGAAATAACATTCTACCAGTTGTGCCAGGAGATGGCAAGTTTTATGGGCTTATTTCAATTGAAAACATCTGCACTAGAAAATGTATGCTGCTGGGTCACATGTTAAATAACACTATTATATGTGACTGCATATAACGGCTGTTTTGCATCTTCCTTATAATGGTTTGTAACGAAGCATAATTGTCTTGAATCATTAATTGAAGTTGCTGTAACATTAACCCTCAATGCTTTTATACTTCTTAGTTTTTCAGTTAAATAGGGTCTGATTCAGTTACATGCTTGATATGAGCCATTTCCAGAAACACAACTCAGGAGGTACTTATATTATAACTCAAGTTCAAAAGGCGCTCTCAAAGCACCTGCTTGCCCTCCTAAAATCTCAGATGCCCACAGATTTATTTTTTTTTTAATATATGAGAATCTACAAATGATCCAGCTTTCTGTTTCTAAACACATCAGTCCTAAAGGGCTCCTTGCCAAAACTATGTGCACTTTCTTTGAACTGATAATGTCTGGAGGGTTGTCTCACCCAGTTTTGAAAACCTGAGTTGCCAGAGCAGCCCAGATGGTGGATGAAGAATACAAAAATTGGTGGAGGACTGATAGAAAGCAAGCCCATTCCCACCACCATCAGCATCACAACTTGCGTCTTCCCAGTTAGGCACATGCACCTTATTAGAGCCTGGGTAACTGTAGCTTTCCAGCCAGTTTTTTTTGGTGGGGGTTTTTTTGTTTGTTTGTTTATTTGTTTTGGGGGTTTTTTGTTTTGTTTTGTTTTTTTTAAACAATTGACTGAAAATCTAACATGCCTAAAAATCTCAGTATTTGGTCTTAATTTGAAGCTAGTCCATGGTGGAATTCTAATGAAAAATTAACATGAGTCTTATCATGTTAAGACTCCCTAGGTTTGAGTAAATAATATAGAAGGAAAGTATGAAATAAGAAAGGTTGTTTCATACCTCACTTGTCCTCAGACTTTTAAAATTTCACAGTTCTAGTTATACCAATTAGGGGATTGCTGAAAAACTAATCTTTGTGCCTTCCCAATCCTCCCTCACTTATGAACTAAATCTGGAAGTGCTTTTGTAGATAAACAATGCATCAATATAAGACTGGTGCATTTGGCCCTCTCCCCAAGTATTTATAACATTGGAATCCAACACATTCCGTTGCATGATAACAGACTATTGGGCTAGGAAAAAAATGAAAACATCTTAGAAAGCAATGTGCCTCCTATAAACACTTGGCCACAAGTTGTGGGAACAGGTTTAAAAAAGCCTGGATGCAATCTTCTTCAACCCACACTGTTCACCAGGAATCCTCTCATCACGATGGTTCTCTTCTGCTAAACGAAGGCATCGATGAATCAATCCGCAATGATTTGCTTTCTGGGAAGTCTCTCCTGGAGCTGATCAAGGCTAATGATTGGGAGTTATTATCAGATAGGCCTATGAAATGTCCCTGCCAGGCTCCAGGGGCAGAGATAATGAATATTCCTTTGCTTCATCAGTCTAGATCGGTCCTGTTCTATCAATTAGAGGAACGAAAGGTGCCGAACAATGAAACGAGGCATATTATTGTACCAGATGGTCCATTTTAGAACAATTCATATACAGGTCTAGAATAAGAGGCAGCTTCAATATTCACTAAAAGCATTTTAAGACTGTTTCAGTAGTTTCAGTCCAGTTTCCTTACTTTGACTGGAACTACAGAATTTTTATGTGTTAGTTGCTTTCAGGATTTAATCTCATTTGTTTAACAGCATTATAACTTCCACTGGCAAGGGTTAATTCATTTATTTAGACATTTATATGGGCTACAGTTGCATTTGTCTCACTATCTCAATATCTATCACAATGGAAGTCAGCAAGATTTTCTCTTAGCAATCTCACTTTGTAATTAGAGGTATTACATCCACTCTTCTAATCAAACTGGCAGAAATACAGTACATCTGGCAGAGATACACGTAAATAATTTTATGTGCATTTCCAAGCTAGAAACCTGTGAAGTCCAAATCCAAAAAGTTTTCACGTGTATTTTAACTCAGTGAATTACTTTTAGTAACTTCAGGGTATCTATTTAAATTCTGAGTAACAAAGATGGTTTTGTCTTGGGCTCACAGCATGGTTCTCATTTCCAAGTCACTGTGTATTAAACAATATTGCCTTTATATTCCACATGACTCTATAACAACACCTGTCATACAACGGAATGGGAAATATGGGAAATTTTTTTTTTCTCCTATTGGGTACCTGCTGCTATTGGGCTCCATCCTAATTCCAAGTTTGGACAGAACATTTAAATAATTCCATCTTCTTCAGGATAGCCCTCCTCAAAATAAACAGACCATCTGCAGAATCACATCCCCACACTATTTCTAAAATATCAAAATATAAAAATATCAAAATATCTCAGCAGCCATCTACTGCTGGGATATTTTGCTTATGCATTCTTTGTGGTGAAAGAATGTTCATGTATCTCCTTTCCCTTTCTTCTTATCAGTTGATTCAATAAGAAATACGAGTAGCCTGTAAACAGGGCAGTAAAACAATATTCTGTATTAATGCTGGTTGGCAATGAGATCTCCTGTAACATTTGCATGCTCCCTGAGATGAACCAAATATGCAAAGAATTGAAGGCCAAGCCCAGAGACAAGTGTGATTAACCTGATTTAACAAGTATGATTACAGAGAGGGAGAGGTCTCTCTGATAATGGCACAAAGAGGTTCTGCGTGTGTTTAACACAGCTGCCATCTAAATTTGAAAATACCATGGAATAACTAGGGATGAGAAAAAGGTTGATATCTGTCTCTGAGAGGGACAAACAAGCTGTCACAATAAGGCATGGAGTCAGCAAAGATGTTGTCTGAACTATCATGGGCTGGACCATGACAAGGAAAGGACAACACAATTTATTGGGAATCAAATGCAATTCTACTAACAACATTTTGGCACCGAGTATGGACCTTTTACCACATCACACTGATTTAAGAGGAATAAATTGCACCACCTAATTAAAAAGAAGAGAGATAATACAAAAGGACAGAGGCAGGGTTAACGCTGACATTGGAGAGCTGTAATTTGCAACAAAATATCTGGAAATCAACATCCTGCTGGCAAGACACCCATTGAAATGAATGAGGTGACAAATCCATGCCTTGTCAAGAGGGCGCCTGTACATCAGCTTGTGTTAGAGTCTACTATTTTGTTGAAACAAGTTTCCAGGATTAGGTACAAAGTCAGAGAGTTCAATAAACTTTTTGTTGGCTCATCAAAACTGGAACTCTTTGCAAGCAAAGGATCCAGTTTCTACATGGATCCTCATTCCTAAAAGCTGTTTCATTACTATTATTTTTACTGTAGAGGTATTCTTGTTCGAAAGGACTGCCTTGAAATACTGAAGCATTTGGAGGCTTGATGTGAAAAGGATACTGGGCTCTGAGTTCCTAGGAAATTAAGATAAAATTCTGCTGACCAAGTCCTTTCCCCTGCCTAGGTTAGTAACTTAGAAACATTTTTGAGAACTTCAGCATTAAATCCCTGTTCAGAATAGTATCTAGTCTGAAACCTTGTGGGATAGGAAGCCCACTTTTGTTTTGTTTTACTAAGGATCTTCCATTGTTGCCAGAAAGTCTGCTTTCACATACAATTGTTTTCACAGTCTGCAAGTGACTAAACACTGCACAGCTCTGTCAGAACTGGTTTGAAACAGAACCATCTGAAAAGATCTGCTGTTAACACTTCAGAGCAGTATAGAAACTACTTCTCTTGTCCAAATCTAGGGGTTCTTTCTATTTTTCTTTTTTTTTTTAATAGAAAACAATCATAAACAGATCAAGGATATAGCCAGGACCTTTAAAAATTACTCATGTGGAAATGAAGCAGAGGGAGAAAATGCTCTTGCTCAGGAACAGCAAGCTCAGGGTAGCAAGAGTGGATGAGAAATCTGGTTCAGATAAGGAACAGATTTTACTCCTCCTGCCTCTGTTGAATCTCATTTCCAACACTTACCTATGGAACTTACTTTTTTACAGTAAACACGAAATCAGTCAACACAGGGCTGGAAAGGACCCAAAAAGTTGATCTGGTAAACTCCCTCTCTCCAGGTAGGATTGGCTCCACCTGCGTGGTTCTCCTGGCAGCTGCTCCAGTGTGCAGCAGCTAAACAACATAATATGTTCCAATTAGTGTTTTTCTTCACTTTTCCTAGGCCATCTTCCCTTGATTCAAATCTCTGGTGAGCCACAACACCCAAGATTAGACTCAATAGTTTAGCTATTGCCTCATCAGTCCTGGAGAGGATGGCAGAATTACACCATGTACTTTACAAATATGACCCTTGCTCACATCTTTAGTATAGTGTTCATTTTTTATTTTTACCAAAGCATGGAACTGTCATGTTTATTGTGCCATTAACTACAGCCCTTTGTTTCTTTTCTCTTGTAACAGGCAAGTGATAATGGAGACAGAATCTGAACCCCAAAATTTCTATTGAAAGTACTTGTGAAAGAAATAGGTGAAAGGACGAATTAATTTTCAGGTGTCTGGTATAGCAGCAATGTGATCTTTGATCTTCCCTTAAAAAGAACAAGTTAACTACAAAGTTACTGAGTTCCAGAAAAATAGAAATCCCCAAGACTTTTTTTTTTTTTTGTAAATCACTTTTCAGAGAATAACAGTGAAACAAAAGAATTCATAGGTCTAGTAATTTTGTTCTTGATAACATAATTGCCATTACTATTCTGATTCCTAAAGGGTCTGATTTTACAGATGTGCAGTGCACCTGCAGTTTTCATTGATTTCTGGTGGAACTGTAAATGATCAGGACTTTTGAAAAATCCATACCCACTGTGATTCAATCCTGACCAAAAAAATACCACTCTTTTTCTTATAACTTGAAAGTTATTTATTTCCCACAATAGGTATTTCCAATACAATTCTCCCATAAATAATAAACCACAGAAAGAACATCCTTCAAAACATTTTCAAAATGTCTGATATCTAGCAAATGCTTTGCATGTCTAGAAACTGCCTAGGTTTTTTTAATCTTTTGGAGAGTTGTTTTCTAGTGTCAACAGTCAAAGATTTGTTCTTGGATGCAAGCTCTCTCTGTGTATGTATCTTGGCAGAGCTTGATAGATAATAGCATGCAGTCTGAACCTGCTAGAGCACTCAGAGTTTGTAAAAATCACTGGGTCACATCTCAGGAGGCTGTGCAATACCCTGAAGCAGACATCATGTGCAACAGGTTTTAACACTAAAGCTATTTGGTAACTTTTAAGTGGTATTTGGTTTTTTTAAAATAGTTTCAACATTTGAAACCAGCTAGCAGGAAATAATCCCAACATCTCCTTTGCTGAGCAGATTGCTTCTGAAGTGACATTATTTTCTGTATTTTAGAAATTAAAGTTTGGATCTAAACAGCTGCTGCTTTTGTTTTGCATTTGGAGGGAAGGGATGAGGATGGCAACGTGGCATTCTGACGCAGGAGAATTAAAGATGCCTAACTTCCTCATTGGCAAAACTGTCATGGTGTTATTAACTATAAAGGAAGAAAGTAAAGCAGAAATGAAAGCAATAGGCCATCATTTGAATAATGCACACTTGAATGAATAATTAGGCACAAATCAACAGGAGGAAGCAAATCTAAACAGCAAAGGGGACCTCAGTGGAGTCTTAAATCAACAACATCACACAAAAGAAGTAACACAAATACAATTATAAAATTATATTTACATATTTTACATGCTTCCATTAAATAAAATTTACCATGATAGGTGATTTATAACAATTTATTTGATCAATAAGATCTGATTTTGTTTGTGACAAAGTTACCAATTCCTCACAGAAAATGTTCTGAGACCAGATGCACACTCTGTTCACCATTCTGCAAATAAGTTTATTGGACTGAAGCATTTTACCAGATTCAACTTTTTGGTGGCTTTTTTTTTTTTTTTCCTTAGGTGAGAAGGTTGTGTTTGTTTTTTCCATTATTTAAATATGCTGGTCTTTCAGACAAGTTGCTTAAACTATGTCAAATTTCTCATAGCTCAACATCAATAATGAATAATCTCAAGGCAAACAGTCCTCAAAAACACTCTTAAGGGGTAAGTTACTCATTGAAAACATTCAGAGGCTACTGACAAATAAAAATGGCATTCACGGAAATCAGGACTAATTCATGAATGATTCACAAGAAGAAGAAACAGTGGAATTCATAATTAATATTCTTTACTTCAATAGTTCAACCACAAAAAAAAAAATCCTAAATGAATAAAAAGTAGTGACCTGAGTTGCTTAACAAATAACCACAAGACACTATATAATATTTCACAGTATCTTAGGAAAAATAAGACTAAAAATATGACCAGATATATTACATATTTTAACCTGTCAAGT
Source organism: Phylloscopus whistleri (assembly GCA_017589585.1). Lineage (NCBI taxonomy): Eukaryota > Metazoa > Chordata > Aves > Passeriformes > Phylloscopidae > Phylloscopus > Phylloscopus whistleri. The sequence continues at coordinate 859,787 of JADMLD010000046.1, forward strand.
AAGCTGATTTATATAGTTTTACTCCACATTAAGTTGTTCTACATTTTCATTCTGTGCATTGTTTTCTGTTGGAACCTCAAAAATATGTTTTCTAAAGTAAGGATTGGAACAGAATAAAGACTGACTAGATCTTTGGCAATATAAAGGAACACCTTTTGAACAAGAACAATAACTAACTCAAAATATTCCATAATGTATCCTACTGCTGATCTTTCCTAAAACTGAAAAAAAAAAAAGAAAGAAACAGTGGGACTTTGACATTAATTTTACATTTAACTTATTCATGATAAGGAAGGTAATTTAAAATAATAATAAAAAAATCATAAGGCTTTCATTCACAAAATATTCAAAAATCTGCCCTAATGGTCTGATTAAGAGAAAAAAAATTGAAATCTTAGAATTTTCTTCAAATTAAGGCTGTTCTCACCAATTCCACTTCTAAGAACAACAGAGTCAAGAGAAATGTCATATGATTTGTATTGCAATTGAAAATAGAATTTTCAAATCCTTCTCCATTTCAAGTTTAATTGAAATCATAAAAAAAAAAGTTAAAAAAGTGGAAAAAAAAGGAAGTTAAATAAAAGAAAAAAAAAAAAGATTTTTCTCCAGGAAACAGATATTGAAGATGCTAATTTATTTCAAAACTCTCATTTTCTCTTTCCTAACTAATTTTAATAAGATTTTTCCTTATGGCATCCCTTCCACCATCATAATTACTCTTTGGAGTAATATTATAAAACAGTGTGCTTTGGATGGAGCAGGGTTAATTTTCTTCCCAGTGGCTGCTGCAGGGCTGTGTTTTGTGTTTGTGCTGAACACAGGGCTGATAACACAGAGATGTTTTTGTTATTGCTGAGCAGTGCTTGCACAGAGCCAAGGCCTTTTCTGCTTTTGTTCTGCTGCACTGCTGAGAGGGCTGGGGCTGAGTGGGAATTTGGGAGGAGATACAGCCAGGACAGGTGACCCCCACTGACCACAGGGGTATTTCAGACCTTGTGACATCATGCTATCTATAAAAAGTGGGATGAAGAAGGAGAAGGGGGGGAGGTTTGCAGTGGTGGTGTTTGTCCTCCCAAGTAACCATTACATGTGATGGGGCCCTGCTGTCCTGATGGCTGAGCACCTGCCTCCCATGGGAAGCAGGGAGTTAATTCCTTGTTGTTGCTTTTGTGCATGTCTTTTTCTTTCCCTATTAAACTACATCTATCTCAACGCATGAGTAATCTGACTTTTACTCTTCAAGTTCTCTCCCTATTCCCATGGGTGGGGAGTGAGCAAGTGGCTGTGTGAGGCTTGGTTGCAACAACAGTTATCCTACAACTTTTTTTTTCTTCTCTCTCCCCTCATCTTTCTATTGTCCACTACACTTCACATTTTTAGTACCAGTCTCTATTCCAGAAGTGCTCTATGAAAACCCCAAAACACTTAGTGTTCTGTGTTCCCTAAAACCCAATAAACTCTGCCTTAATTCTTGGGGAGACTGCCAAACTCACAGGTGGCTGCAATATTTCCAAGGAAAGTGAAATGAAGGCATTTAAAATGAAATTCTTTGAATTTTCAGTTGGAGTAGAAATAGTTAATACTGAAAGCTGAGTGTTCTCTTCAGGGGATTTACTGTAGGGCAGATGAAACAAGGCATTTAAGAATTTTTTGGGATTTGCTTATGGCAGCTCAGCCTTTAAAGTTCACCTATTTTTTCAGCTTTTATATGTCTTAATATAGAATCAGTATTCCTTCCTTCCAGAAAAGCCGTGTTTTAAGAAAGAAAAAGCATAACATAGTAGACCTGGTACTGCCATGTGTTCCAGTCTTCTATGACAAAGTTTCAAAAATGGATGTGAAAACAGAAACTGGGCAAAATGCAAAGTCAAGCCTCTGCAAAGGTTGGAATAATTCTGGTGCAAAATAAGAACTTTGAACAAACTACAAGAAATGAAATGCATTCAGAAATGTCAAGAGTTCCCATTTTGACATATGCAGTTAAAACATCTGAATTTCTCAGAAATAAGTGGTTTGGTTACTCAACTGTATTTCAGCATTAAATTTCATCTTATTCTCCCAATCCAGTTTTGTCTTCTGCTTCCATAGCAGGCTGACAGACAGGTGTTAGGACCAAAATAAAGCCATCAATAGCACATATTAGCTGAGGTGAGTCATATGATTCCAAAAAATGCATTACTGAATATGTGTTTGACCAAAAACTCAGCTTATAAAAGAATGCAAGTTCTAGAAAGGTAAAATTTATCTATGGCAAAATGCTATTTTATATTATATTTATTTAATATTGATCTGAAGGAAAATAGTTTAGATCACTGTCAAAACAAAATCAATACTCATATTCAGGTCAACTAACACAAAATAAAATAGCAATTTTAATTTTAATACTCCATCAGAAAAGTATGACACCTAAAAAATGCTATCCTACTCTTTTTCCGGCCTTGGAAATTACACTTCAAGGAGGAATATAATTTCAGTGAAAAACCCCCAAGTACCTCTAGCCAAAACCCATGTTCAGGTACTTGAATATGTTTCTTGATTTTTACAGAGGATGAAATCTCTGTGCTTCCACCAGCATAGATTTGTACATAGTATTGGTAGAAGGAACATTCATACCCATCAGCCTGATGTCCTGTACAGCCCAGTTAATAGAAACGTCCTGCATTTTGTTAGAGCTGGGTTAAAAAACAAATTGCAGGGATGAAAAGTTCACCATACTTTTTGGTAAGAGCAAGTTATTCAGATGGTTAAATAACTTCACCGCTAAATATTTGTACCTCATTTCTAGTCTAAATATGTCCCATTTCCAGACATCAGCTCTCCTTATGCATTCATGTGCAAAGCTGATGAGCTCTTTATTATGACATTGCTGTTCCCCATGTAGTTAGTTACAAACTGTGATTAAGTCCCCCTGTAGCCCTGTCTTTGTTAGGATAAACAGATTGTGCCCACTGGAGTCTGACCGTAACGCATGTTTTGAGTGCTTTATTCATCCTTGTGGCTATTCTTTGATGAGAGCATGCTGCTGTTAGCAGACTGAACGCACTGGGTTCATAATTTGGTCACAATTTTGAACACAAGGCCAGCTACAGTGCCCCTGGAGCTTAACAGAAAGCTTCCACTCGGATGCAGGGAGTTTTGACAGCAGCACACAGTCCATGCTCTTTTGGGGAGCAGAGTGCTGGCTGGGATCCTGCCTGGTCACCTGTCTGCCTTCCACATCCTCTTTCCCCCTCCCTCCTAAGAGGTTCTCTGCATCCATTTAGGCAGCTCGTATCCCACTGAGACTTTGCCCTTAACAGCCTTCCCATTAAGTCAAAATAAAACTAATACAAAATGTCTAAACTAAGCCATGTCAAATGTGCAGCTTGTGAGTGGTCTTTTTATTGCTGTGATTTAAATAGAAGGATTTGAAATTCAGAACTGAGAATCTCTCTCCCCCCACATTCCTTTATGGTGGAATCAATGGATCTTCATTATCTGAATGCTTTTGACAATAAAAAGTTCAACATTACTTTCTAGGTAGAAGTATTCAATGGTTATTTAAAGATCTTTAATGCGGCTATGCAGTTTCTGAGACAGATGACAAAAGATTCTGTTTAAAAAAAAATCTTATGCTTTTGGCAGGAACATTGCATCTCAAAGTAAGTTTTGTGGTTTCAATGACTGAGTTCCTTGAAACACAGTCAAAGTTCATTCATGTAATTTTCATTCAAGGCACTGACAGCTGTATTGCTGTTTTCTTTCTGGATTTCATAGTGGCTTCTCTAAAACAGACTTCAAAGGAACAGAATTATTAGCCTGCGTGTGTTTGACAAGCACTCATTTGTTACCAGTCAAGGAGACACTCTTACTGGCCAAATGGCAGCAGCCTAAGACAGACTTTGTCAAAAATCCTCATATCAGGGAACAGCCCATCGGATAGAGAGGAATATTTCAGATATTTTTTGGTTGGTGAGACAGCCAGCTTCCTGAGCAAATAACATTATATAAAGTTTCTCACCAAATATGCCATTTTAACTCAAAATCTGGATTTCTCCTCATCACAGGGACAGAAAATACAGGAAATTATCTTCCAAGTTTTGAGATTTTTTTCTTTGAAAAAACATTGCTGCAGTTTTCACACCAAGTGTCATGAGACATACATGTGCTGATCTGCCTGGAGTGAACAAACCAGATGAGCAATCTGATTCCCTTGGGCCCAGCTCCCTGCAGGAAGCTTTGCACAACTCCTTGTCTTTTCCACAAGTCACAGATTTTCCATCAGCATTTTTTCCTGCTGGTTGCTGGAACATGCTTTTTGAAGTAAAATGAGTCTTTGAATCCTTTCCTGTTGTCTGAAAGCTCTGCAGCAGCTGGGTTGTTCATCATGAAGCAATATGAGGTAACTTCACTCGTATTTGTAGTCCAGTGTGTTAACATGATCTGTTCATCTCTTAAGGGCTAAGTGTAACTTAGCCAGTCAAACACTTAATTCAGTCTAATGATCTCACAGGCAATAAGAGATTTCATTCAGTCAACCCTGAGGGGTTTTATTTAACATTCATTTCTCAATGTATCAAAATAAAAATTCCTTTTCCATAAAGCAATACATTCTCACCACTTCATGCTTAGATATCCTTATTGATTGTGCTTTTATTTCAAATAAACAGCACCATCCAATCTCTTTGAAGTACTCTTTGTGGCCAGGTTGCCCTGGCAATAGAGCTATGTGGAAAATGGAAGTATTATCTCTCAGAGAATTTTCATATTTTGAAATCTGTTTGCCTTCAGAAGCAAGTTCCTTCTGCAAAAAGAAACAGAGCCCTTACTTTCTATCAGTAAGTGAAATAACCTATTGGTTTTTCAACAGCCCCAAGATCACAAATGAAATGTCAATTAGGATTTTTTTTGGCAGACTGCTGAGAAGGAGAGAGCGAAACTGGCAAGAAAATACTCTATGCTGCAAGAAAACCTTATTGGTGATAAATTTCAGCTTCAGAAAGTGAGACAATTCTGACAAAAGTTGTTTGGTCATGGTTTTGCCAGCTAGCTCCACTTGGCAATTCATCAAGTTGAAAGGGCACTTAATGAACACTTAGATGGTTTTAATTTTCTCTGTAGCATTTTGGATTTTAGTCAGCATCTTTACTTGTCACACTCTACAAGAAATAGCACAAATATGAAACCATATCTGGAAGAACCACATTCATATTAAGAATTACTATGCACAATGTATAGCAGGAACGAAGAAGTCAGATCTTAAAAAGACATTCCTTTTGAAGTTTAAAAAACTCCCAAAATCTGATGCTTAGCTTAAGGAGTTGTAAAACTAAGGGTATTTTGGGAAATTGCAGAACTGATACTCATTATTTTTTGTAAAAGATTTAAATATAGCCATTTGGCTAAAGACTACAATTCAAAATTCTGCTTACTTTTAAAATTCTAAGTGTGCTATCTTAGCCTGCGAAAATTTTAGTGTGTCCTCCCCAGTTCTGTTCCACCTCTGTTGTATGGTGTAGACAGAGCACGCAGCCAGAAGTTGATTTAACTGGGTTATTCAGGGCAATGCTCCAGCTGCCCAGTCAGATGCACCTACTCAGTCAAGACATTGTCTCGCACAAGAAAATTTGTCCTATACAGTCAATAGAAAAGGCATCTGTAATAAAGCAAGAAAGGCCTAAGTTATGTTATATTCATGCATTATCTACATGTAAACGTCAGAATCAAAAAAATTCTATTGAACTCTCTGGCACAAAAAAAAAAAAAAAAAAAAAAAAAAAAAAAAAAAAATCTAAACTCCCTTAAAAACTTCATGTCTGGGAGGATGGGAGACAGAGAAGGATCTGTGTTCAGCTGCACTGCTCCAAGATAAGAAGGGCATGGACCTGTTGAGTCCAAAGGAGGCTACAAAGCTGATCAGAGGGCTGGAGCACCTCTCCTATGAAGACAAGCTGAGAGATTTGGGGTTCCTCAGCCTAGAGAAGAGAAGGCTCCAGGGAGAGCTGAGAGGAACTCTTTACGAGGACATGGAGTGACAGGACAAGAGGGTAGGTTTAGGTAGGCTATTAGGAAGACATTCTTTTCTGTGAGGGTGGAGAGGGCCCCTGTGGTGGTATGTGTCCCTGCCCACAGTGGGGGGCGTGGAGAGGGGGCAGGAGTTGGAATTAGATGATCTTTAAAGTCCCTTCCAACTCAAAGCATTCTAGGGTCTATGATCTATAGCCAAAGCAGGTGAAAATGCCTTTAAGCATGCTTACACATGAGGATCCAGACGTCAAGTAAGTATCCTACATAAAATCTTCCTTCTCACCCCCTGGCCTGGGTGGTCAAAACACAAATTCAAATTTTTCAGTCAACTTCTGAAAAATCAGCAGGAGGAACAGAATTGATTTACACCTAAAAACCTGATGCAAATTGTTTAAACCTGACTAATACAAAACCAGATTGAACTCACCTGATGGCTTTTTTTCAGCCAGCTGGATTCTTTTCAGTAAAAGCTGTTCTGCTAACTCATTCCAGAGAATCTGAAGGATCTGAGATGATTCTGAGTCCAAACAGCCTAGAGTAGAAACCGTGGCTTTGATAACATGAAATTCATTGTGGTCAATTTTTTTTGAGAAATATCCACAGTACTGCTCCAGAGATGCAGGACATGACAGAACATTTTGGAAATAATATTCTTTTGTGTATGCAGTTATTCTGTAACAGTTACTTTAGCAGTCATCAGCACGTCAGCCTAACCTTATGACATGGACTGCTGGCAAGTATAAAGACAACAAATTTATTTAAAACATCAGTAAACAGGATGAATACATTTAAAATGAGAATTTATCTCACAGTTAACATTCAAAGGAAGAAAAAATTAATCTACTGAAGAAGAGAGAAACAAAAGTAATGGAGTCTGTTGTAGTCTGTGAAAAAAAACCAACTTGCTTGGTACCTAATCCAGGAAAAAAATTGTATCTCAAAACTGAGTCAGGGTTTATATAGAACAGTCAAATATTGAAGACTAGAAAAAATATGAGAAAACACCCTCTTGTTAATGTTGCAGAACAGATGTATGTGCACTATTCCAAACAGTAAGGAGTGACACCAAAAAGTAAATCAATCACAATATGTTTTTTATTTAATTTTCTTGGTAGTCAAGACATACAAACACAGATACCATGAAGATGAATGCCAGCTAGGAATGAGAGCTTCAGATCTGTGCTACTGCTCAGATGAGTATCACTGCTCACAGAAACTCCTGAGGGGAAAAGGATGTGTAAAGTAAGCTTCTCTTTTAAAAGTTCACTGGGTTTAAATAGGTGGGATTACTGTGGCTGGGTAAACAGTTTCTCACAGTCTAGTGAATTAAGCCAGTTGGGCATGGGGGCAAAAATCAGCATCTTGCTAATTTCTCTTTCTGGCTTTGAAGGTGCTTCCTATGGTCAAGAATTATACAAGTGACATCACCACATTGGGGTGTAAAGAAATGTTTCAGTTGCACAAAAAATCTTCCGTTTACTTGTCAAAAATCATATAGAAAGTCTGAGATAGAACTGAGAAATAAGGCCAAGTATCTTAATCCTAATTTACACACTAATAGATCTTGCCATCTGAAAATTCTATAATCAGTATTAGTTATCCAGTTAAATATATTTTTTTTCTCACCCAGAAGTGACTCTGTATGCATTTTGGTGCCAAGTGTATTGTTACCAACATCAGTTTTGTTATTAAGATAATGAACTGCCTTTGCTGTTTTGTGAAAATGAGATGAAACTGGTACATTTCCACTAGGTACTGCATCTAATAGGACTGCATTAACTCAGGCTTGTTAAATCCTATAGTTTGAATATATATCTGATGAAAAAATTCATTAAATAAATAATTATGTAGTTAAACCAGAGTCATAAATAATATAATAATGTCTGAATAAAGTCTCAGACATTTTAACATTATTATGTGAGCAATATGGTTTGATGGTTTGATGTTATTGCTACCTGCTCAGTCAGCACATCTTCCTAATTTTTCCACTGTGTTTTATGAGTAACCAAATACCTCACAGAAGAGACTGTTCTAGAAAACTCATATAAACTGCTTATACAGTGCCCAAGCATGATGTGTAGGCAAGGTAGAGACCTAGCTTAGCTGGACTATATGAGCAACTTGCAGGCTGTAATGTATCCACCAGTGAATCGTTATCCTCATTGTAAAGCCACGAAACTGAAGCCACAGAGAACATGAAGAAAACCCTTACAGCCACTGGTCTCAAGGTATCCATTGTGTGGCTGGTTTTTTCTCCTTACTTTCCCTCTTTACAGTTGATGTAGGGAACTGGAGACCTCTCCTGAGCAGTAGCATTGCAAAAGTACACAGAAAGCCTGAAGCAAAGGAGGACAGTGAATCCAAGTTCCTAAAGAACTGAAGTGATGCTTTACTTATGCCCGACGTAAGTTCTCATCCAGAATGAACATTTACCTACGGATGCAGTTAGTATTTGGTTGTATGTATGTGTCAAAGACTGGAAATAGGAATTGAAATAGGTAGAAAAAAGCACAGTTGCATTTGTGACATAACTTAAAGCACAGCTAACACACTAACAGACTTCTAAGAGCTTACCTTCCCCACTTTTCCATTCTCCCTCTACTTGCAAATCCTCTTCTGTAGTCATACAAACAAGAATCAGACTAGGTCCAAGATATTCTCATTCCTAGGGAATGTTTATCATCACTAGGCTGAGGAGTTGATGATGCTGATTCTCCCATTAGCCCACTGAAATTACAGTTGTATCAAGCAATATGAAACAGCTCCAAAAAGAAAATTTGAGGGCTGCTTCATTTTACAACACATGTGTAGGCAGAACTACAGCATTCTCCTTCTAGGAACTAAATATGGTCTTGAGCAGTGGACCAGGAAATGAAGGAACAATGTAGGCATGGGGCCATAGAGGTATTGGATAACTGAAGAAATCACAAAGGATGAGGACAATACTTTCTCATCTATGGGAGAAAGTCAAAATCTTACTCAGATTTAGCCTGACATGAGTAATTCCCATGAAATGATTTTGTGCAGTCATGTTCTTGCTTGTCAATTTACCTCTTTATAACTGCTTGAAGGTGGCCAATTCCTGCCATTTGGCAGGGTAATGGTGGTTTCAAAAGTATTGAGTTCCTACAGGTTGCATGCAGACAAGCAACAGAGCTGCAGCACATTTGCCCTTCTCGCTGAGGGAGGAGCAGCAGTCTGAGCTCTCTTGTGGGATACCCATACAGAGAGAGGGGGGACCAAAGAAAAGCCACAAAGGAGCTTGTTTAATCTGGGGGGAAGCAAGCTGCCAGCACTGAGCCTTCTGAAACTGTTTCCTCAGAAGTCTTTTGTGCTCAGGTCTCACCTGGGTCCCAGAGTTGGGATCTCCAGGTAGAGTCAGAGAGCTCCTGGCAGGCAGAGCAAAGCACTGCAGTCTGAAAGATGAGAGGGGTTTGACACACTGCTCCTCAGGAACAGTGTTTTGTTATCTTTGCTTTAGAGGCAGGTGGCAAGACAGTAAATGTAGAAGGAAAAAAAGGAAGCAGATAAGCAAATTAGCTTCAGAAAAAATAGTGATGTAATCCCCACTGGACAGACTATCATAATAGGTCATTAAAAATCACTGGGAGATTTAAGGGAATTAATTAGTTTAGAGTTTCTATAAATATATTCTTGAGTGACAGGTGTTCTGGCATTTATATGCAAAGCCAACTGCCCAAGTACAATTGCAAATCCACCCGCCAGGAAAAAAATCCTGTTTATCTGCTGAGAAAATAGATATGGTGCACCAATCTGTTTTTCTAAGAGTAGCACACATGGTAAACCTCATGTCCATGTAATTACAGAGTGAAATGTGAAACTAGGAAGAGCTAGTATCCCTGCACAGAGCTAAGAACACACGTTTTTTCCCCCTGACATTCTTGGTATTGATTTTTTCCATCTAAAAAAAGTGATAAATAATTTACTTGCTCATCATAAGACACTGAAGAACAGATTCCAGTCTCTACAGTTACTTAAGTTTTTCACTGATGTGAGTGTGAAGTGACTCAACTCCCTTCTCAAATATTTGCAAGTCCTTCTCCTGAGTGAAGTCTACAGTTCTTTATATTTGTATATTCTTTTGACTTGGACTCAGTATTCCAAATTTAAACTGAACTAGAGTTCAAAATTCTAACCTTAAACATTTAAGCCTGTAAATATCAATTGCAATTTGCAATGCAAAAGCCTGCATTCCCTTGTACTACGAGATCTTATGTTCACTTGATTATAGAACCAAAGAATAGGTGAGGTTGGATGAGGTCTTCGGAGATCAACCTGTCCAGATACCCCTGCTCATACAACATCAGTCAGAGCTGGTTGCTCAGGGGTTTTGAATATCTCCAAAGACGGAGCTCCACAAATTCTCTGGGCACCACTTCCACTGTTCAGTGAAAACATTTTGCTTTTTATGCTCCCCAATATTTATCCACTTTGAGTAAAAAAAGAAATGTTTTCTTTTTGCTATAAGAATATTAATTACCAGCAGAAACAACTATAGGCTGCTTGTTATGAACTGTATCTAAAGTGTGCTTAGTTGGATAGCTGAACTCATAGAGTGACTGTACTGCTGTCCACCTTGCAAATAATTTGTTAATAATCCAGTAACAAATTCTGGAAAGTACAAGGATGATGTCTGTGCATATACATTACACAAGCTGTAGCAAGAACTTTCCAACCATCTGACCAAGTGGTGAACTGCAGAAAGTACCAAATGTTTCCTGAGTGGCGATCTTCACCAAAGTCAGTACCTTTCAGCTTTTATCATTTGTCTTAATCACTCTTGCAAAGTTCATAACAAGCCAGCTTGACTTGTTGTATGCAGTTGAATACATACAGTGGGCAGTGCAAGGAAGCTGGGCTAGTACTGAGCTGTAGAAATGGTTGTAATAAACAACACCTATCTTTTCTATTTGGAGAGAAAGTAATCTTCCATACAAAGTAAGACAAGATATGACTGCACTAGGAGGTCATCCTCCCTGCCTCCTTCTCTCATGGTTTGGTTTTCTTATCTTCCCTCAGGGCAGGACTGCAAGGTATGATGAACCACCGAGTCACAGGAATCTAGCCCTGGGCCCACATCTTTTGGTAAACATAAATCCAGCCAACTCTGCATAAAAGATCTCTCTGTTTTACTCCTATGAGAACCTCTTTCTTATTTACAGAGCAAAGGAGCCCATCTCTGTCAAGTATTACCCGTGCAATAGATTGTCTTAACATGCTGCTCTCTCTGCATCATACACTGAGCTACTCTGTTCTGAACACTGTGTTTGGAGCACTCCTCCCAGAGGAAACACCCTGCTAGGAGGCACTGTGCATTACAGGGCTTCCTTCACAACATATGAAACACATTTCTCTGGTGATGACTGATGTGACCTTTTCTGGAGGTTGAAGGAAATCATAGATAATTAGGATTAAGCCAGGATGAGGTAATATCAATTTATCACCCTAGAGAAATCAAAATGCATATTTAATGAAAAAGCATTTGCCTTGATGCTGAGATCATAGAAAAACAGACCTTGGAAATCTGTGGAAATCTGTCTCAAAATCTTATCAACCTGTACCTGTTGTTTTATAGCTAAGAGGCAGCCTCCAGTCCAGTTTCATCACTTCCCTTGCCATTAATACTGGTCCTGCAGTTCCCACCAAATTTATTTTTAATTAAAATAACAAAAATATATATCTATGGCACCAGACTTCTATGGCACCTTCTGTTTTGGGCTCCTTTCTACAAGAAAGAAATGCAAGTGCTGCAGCATGTCCAGAGAAAAGCAATGGAGCTGGTGAAGGTTCTGGAGCACAGCTCTTATGAAGGAGCTGGGGGTGTTTAGCCTGGAGGAGAAAAATGTCTCAGGGAGACCTTATCTCTCTGCACAACTCCCTGAGAAGACGTGGTAGCCTGATGAGGGTTACCTGGTCTCTACTCCCAGGTAACAAGCGACAGGATAAGAAGAAACAACCTCAGGCTGTGCCAGGGTATGTTTAGAATTGATATTAGCAAACATTTCTTTACCAAAAGAGGTGTCAGGCACTGGAACAGGCTGCCTAGGGAAGCAGTTGTGTCACCATTGCTGGAGGTCTCTAATAGCTGGGTAGGTATTGCATAAGGGGTCAGGGTGTAGTGGTGGGCTTGGCCGTGGTATGTCTACAGTTGGACTTGATGATCTTAAAGGCCTTTTCCAACCTAAAGTGTTCCATAATTCTATGAATTTATACAGTGGAATGAAATCCAGCACCATCAATCCAGTTATTTCTGTGGGACTCCAACAATGTACAAATGCTACTTTCTGTCCCATGATTCCCGTGAGAAGTTTGCTTTCAGCTTCTCCAAATGTTCTTCAAATATCTGGCTTCTAAATCAGCCTGAAAATTCACCACAGAAAGGCAACTTTTCATCCAGGCAGCAATTTCAGTTTGCTCTTGCACAATGAGAAAGCTCCAGTTTAAGGATTACAGCTTCTACAGCATGGCCCAGAGGAAGAATTTTCCAATGTACCAAATCTCATTTCAGAGCCAGCAGCTTCAATTTCAGCTTAAAGTGCCCACAGCACTGGGATCGCATTTGCCCATGCAAAAGACTTCCCATAATAAACAGCTGCATTCCTCATTAGCTGGAATTTTCCAAATGATGTAAAGTTATAGCACTTTTGTGAAGGACAGTGCAAACATTTAACGTTAAAATGACAGAAGCAGAGGTAAGTGCACTAAGGGCCAAACCCGAAAAGAAAGGCAGCAGTCTTCTAGGCAGCTGATGATGGCAGGGTGGCAGGAACAATAGGAGAATAGAAATGGCAGTATGTACTGCTTGCACTGCAGAAACATTGCCCTGAATTATTTCCACCGAGTACAAGCTCTACTTGGACTTGACTCGTTGCTGTAGGTGGAAAGTCACTACTCTTTTAAACAGATATTAGTTGAAAGGGTTGGAGGACAACCTTCTTCTCTTTTTTGTTGGAGGAAGATTAACCTTTGCAAGGCCACTTTAACCAAATATTATGCAAAGTCCTAAGCGAATAAGGACTCTCATTTCCATCAGAATCTAGGCAATTTTTCATTCTCATGACTTCCCCTACTGCCCTTGAAGAACGGCATTCAGAAGTCCCAAGGTAGCTTTTAAAATCCATTGCCCAGGAATTTAAACTTGCAAAATACATGTTTTTACAGCACTCAAAAAGCCCAGACTCTCCTGAATATTTAAATGTAAAGATACCACCCAAGTATGCTCAGATGGGACAAAAATGGCATTCAAAGTCCCTTTATCTTGCTAGAACACAAGCTAGACTGACAGTTGATTTCTACAGTATTATTAATTTATATTTATTAGCACAGAGTTCAAAAACATTAATATTTTATAGCACAGAGGAAGAAATATCCCTTCTCATTATACCCTGACCACACTGATATTGTCATGGTTATTACTGCAAATTTAAGAAAAACAACAACAACAAAAACTTCAGTGCTGTAGCTGTGTTTTTCCAACGCTGTAGATTATTCTCTCTGTTGCCAAGAACATGACAGGGCCTTAGAGAACAGACTCAGGAAACTTGCTTATAGGCAATTTCTACATATCTTTTAACTTCCCTTTCACATTCTCTTCTAGGTAGAAAACAGAGACAAGCGTAAAAGGATTCAAGTGGTTTCTTTCTGTCCTCAAGGTGTATCCTTTCTTTACCATTCCCCTCTTTCTTACTTTGCAACTCTCTCTAGTAAGCAGCTGGGGCAGGTAACTTGCCAAACAGAAGTCTTGTCCAGAGATAGAGCTTTTCCCAGAGTCACAGGCACACCAAATATAGAGGAAACCTTCTTTGATTAACTGCAAGTCTCACTGCAAACAATATATGATAGCTGCTGAAGGACAAAACAACCTGAATCTGTAGGAATGATAAAAGCCAGTATGTACCTGCTGATAATTTTTTTTCTACTTATTCTTCTAGTATTTTTCACTTGAGGTCAGCCATCATATTTGCAATAAAGTAACGAAGGCTTTTTCCTTTTCTGTATAGTGATCTTAGGCTGTCTTAGACAAAAAAAAAAAAAATGTGGGGGAAAAGACATATAATTTTTACATTTATAGGAGGAATAAATTTATTCTCTGCATGTAGTAATTAGTGGTGAAAATGGTCAGTAAGCAATACTTCCATACCTTAATAAAATAAAATCTTTGGTTAATTAGGAGATTAAAACACATAATGAATATGTGAACTCTGCCAGCTGTTCTAATAGAGGCCGTCAGCTCATTTATATTGTTAATTGAACAATTAGTATTGCTGAATTGTAAACCCACAGGAGACAGGAATGGAGAACATGTTCCTGAGACACTGCATTACTCTGCTGGCACCAAATATCTGTGACCACAGGAGACTCCATTGCCCTCCAGAGTCTTTCAACAACACAGGTGGATTTCAACCATTAGGGAGAGAAATTTAACTGCATAAATATTTGCATTTTGGTGAAACTGATTACAGTCCATTTCTTCAGCAATCTCCCAGCACATGAAGACTGGCAGGTAAGCAAACATAGGAAAAAAGATGGAAAGGTCAAGAGGAATAACCACATCCAGAACTGCCAGGCATCAAAGACACCCCTATCCATGCCTTCTTTTCAGTTGGCAGAAAATAACACTGCCCCTGAGGTTACTCCAATTTTTGGTGCATTTATATATATGTGTGTGTGTGCCTATATATACATATATATTTATTTTATAATTTAATATTATTACATTTATAATATACATCTATATTATAAATATATGTCTATGACTGTCCTGGGTTATGGAATCAAAAATGTGTATTCTATTTTCATCTGCTGAAAGCAGTTGGGGAATTGTTCTTTATTTCTTGTAACTTTGGAAGGAGGGGGACGGGGGGGAGGGGCGGGTGCCTTTTGGGTAATGGGCCATCAACAGACTATACCCCCGGACTATACCCGCTCCCCCCAGAGCCCCATCTGCATGCATGGTCCTATTGTGGGATGCCCCGCCCGATGGGGGGAGTCTACAATTGCTGCCGGGAAAACTGAGCTGGCCGGGGACAGACTTCACTTGCTTCACCCCGATTCCTGGGAGGAAGACAGCACCCCATCTCATCTTCGCCAGACCCCATCTCATCATCGCCGGACCCCATCTCACCATCACCTCACCCCTGGACCCCACCTCATCACTCCTAGACCCTTCCTCATCACTCCTAGACCCTTTTTGGCTACAGGATCGTCCCTGCTCCAACAGAGCCACGTCTGTCATCCCAGGACTCACTTCTGGACTGCTTCCAACACCCTGACTAACAGGGTGCCAGGTGGCAGCTCTGATTCTGTCAGGGCTTTCCCAAATTGTTGTTGTTTGTTTGCTGGTTTGGTGGGGTAGTTTTGTTTCCTACCACATTTGTATTATTGATATTCCTAGTAAAGAACTGTTATTCCTATTCCCAAATCTTTGCCTGAGAGCCCTTAATTGAAAATTTATAATTTGGCAGGGGTGGGGGGTTTGCATTCTCTATTCTAAGGGAAACCCCAGTTTCCCTGGCAGACACCTGTCTTGTCAAACCAAGACAATGACTATTTAGTGTACAATTTTTAAGCAACTTGCCGAAATGCAATACTTCTGAACTTGCTGCTTACTGCAGAAAGAAAAATAATAAAAATGCATAAAGAAGGAGCAGCGGATTTAGAACAGCTGCTGACTGATGGCACACAAGAGGGACTCTGCAGGGGAGAAGTTTCTACTGGGTTTCTACCAGCCTAGAATAATGCATGTGTTGGACTGAAGAGATTCATCTATAAATAGGATCAGTCTTTCTTCTGCATTAATCAGTAGACATAGGCATAACCAAGGAATTGAAGGTGGATGGTGTGTCCAAGCAACAACAGAAAGAGATTTTTTTTTTTGTCTAAATTAATAGAGTGGAGAAATTGATCAGGAACAAGTAACTCATGGAAAAAGGCTATTCCTGAAATGTTGCTAAGATCAGTACCCACATTGAACTTTTAATCTTTCACTCACAGTTCATGTTGGGCACATAAATCAAACTCACCTAGGAGATAATTGAACTAGTTTTTTACAGAGTTCTTGCTGTTATACACTGGGAATGCCAGTTTGATCTGAAAAATAATATATTGTTTTGATGCTTTGTCAATAAAGGACCACCACACTGCTGGAGAACCATGAATCGAGATATGTTTCCTTCTTAACATGAATGCAAAAAAAAGAAGGAAGGGGGAGAGGGTCTCGTCTTTTAACACGGACCTTGGGAGTAGCTGTTCAATGCTTCAGTTTCAGACTTAGTAAAGCCACCACTGAGAGTATTCACCTGAGTCAGATGTGAGTTATTGATGTCCTCGTCAGAGAATGGTGTCTAGTACCATCAAACAAGTCTGCAATCTCTGTTTCACTGCACAACTGCATCTGTGTTGAGAATCCACTGTTGTCTGAGCATCGTTTTCCTGAAAAGCATAATAATATTTTATTTTCAGTGCTCTGTATCTCTCATGTTGCACAGGACCAGCATCACCCATTACCATGAGGAAACATGGCAGCTGCTTAACAGAACAGAGTTATGGATGAGTTCAAGAAATTTAAATGATACTGGGTTAAATTGGGACTTTGTTACGCCTATGGAACAACACAGTAATTATTCTTGACTGAGACAAATTTAAACAAGGGAGTCTTCAAAACCACTGCATGAAAAGTTTCAAAACAAACTGTAAGCAAGTAGAACACTATTTTCATTGGTAGAAAGTGCTCTGTCTGCCTCTTCATTAAAGCATTGTTAATGTTTCCATATATCTGTTTCTGGGGGATCTCACATCAAACTTCTTAAGTACCTTACACAGGCTAACTGGGACTTGCTCAGAAATAATCATTATGCTTTAACATTAAAAACACTGAATGACTTTTCAGTGTCAGGGTGTGGGAAATCCAGAGTTGTTAACCATTTGGCACACCATGCTTAAGTTCAGGGAAGCAAATCCCAAACAGAACTATTTATCCATGGGGAATACATATCATTGCCACGGGATATTGTGCATTCTTAAAAAAAGTTCTCAGGATTTCAAAACCAGCAGTTAGACATATTCATGGAACAAAAGTCCAACAAGTGCTATTCAGTAGTGAAGTAAATACCCCTGCACAGTGGTACCTGGCCTAGAAACAGCTGTTAGCTGTGAATGTATACCAGAGAGTTACTGCAAGAGGTTTGTGCCAGTTTTCAATTTTTTCCTAGATATCCAGTTAATCACTGA
Organism: Phylloscopus whistleri; assembly: GCA_017589585.1. Lineage (NCBI taxonomy): Eukaryota > Metazoa > Chordata > Aves > Passeriformes > Phylloscopidae > Phylloscopus > Phylloscopus whistleri. Next base: position 877,043 of record JADMLD010000046.1, read on the forward strand.
CAGTGACAGGATCCTGGTCTGGACTGAACTTTGGTCTGACTCACACAGCCACTCTTCTGGTCTTCCAGGAGGATTCTGCACTTACTGTTACTAGAGAGAGAACATTTACTGTGTACAGCTGATACAAGCTATGCAGAATCGTGTAAAACCAGGCACCATTACCGAAAATACCCTAATCATGAAGTCCATATTCATCTCTACAGTAGTTAAATTTGTTACAGTATTTTAAAGGAAAACAAATCTTGCAAGTCTAGAGCAGCAAGTGCTGATTACTGTATTTTTAATGATGCACACCATATTATTACAGTTGTTTCTACCTTGCTCCAGTCTAACTGAAGCCATACTTTAGAAAAACTTCAAAATTTTTATTTCTCTTCATGTCTCCCAGGGTTTATTGAGAAACTCTAGAGCAAAATAAGAATAAAACCAGTGTCTTAACGCAGAAATAGATAGTGAGTTTCATATTGCACTGAAACGTCAAATTTTCCCTCCCAACCTCTGACAATAAGGGGGTCAAAACAATCATAGTTTTGCTTCATTGATATCTTTAATGTCAGTGCACACTGAAAATGTCATGTGAATAGTTGTATTGCTCTCTTGTGGAAGAAGATCTAAACCCTAATCTCAAAGTAAAGCAACAATGTATGTCTTTACTGACACACAACTCTGATGTATTTGTGAGAATTTTCTGCATTAATATTAGTCAGTATGGATTTATGTGTTGAGATGATCAGTGATTAAATCTACAATTACACAAAGGTAGCACTCAGTGTGTTACACTTCCACATGTTGACTAAATACTAGGAAAAACATTACATGCGCTAAAATGTTAGAGTTCTTGGAACGCAGAAGAAAATGTAAAGTATACCAGTCTTTTAGCAAGTCCATTAAAAAAGAAAATCAATCTTTATGACTTCTGAAAATTGATATGTATTAGTTATGAGTCTTATACGGTTTCTTCAATTGCTTCTTTGTAAAATTTGCCATTTTTTTTCTCATAACTGAAGCTGTGCATTTTATGTTAAAATTAGAAGCTCTTCCTTTGTGGCCTTTTCAACTTAATTATACATCACAATTGTTTCTGATTTTAGAACTATCACAGATTTAACCTCTAATCTCTCTTTATTACTAGCTAACTCTTTACTATCTAGCATAATAATGAGAATGCTAGACAAAGAAACAGCAGAGACATCTCCAAAGTTTCCAGCTCAAAAGCATTAAAGTAGCTCTTTTCTTCTTAAAATTCACTGCTAGATTTGGCAGTATGTATGGGCTTTATTTGAAGACTGGGCTTTCAACATTGCAATTCCTTTTGAGTGAGAATTGGACACAGTCAGACACCCTTAGTTGCACCTAAACCTGTTATTACCTTCATTTATGTAAACCTGGAATAAATCCAGTAAAGGTAAAATGGTTATATAAAGTGGTTATATAGAATAAAGGCAGTTATTAAGTAAGATAACAGCAATTCCCCACTCAGCCCTCCTCATCTGCTTTATACCTTTTAAAACTGACGTCACCCTTTCCCCAGTGTATGGCAGCCCACCGTGTGCTCAACAACTGTGCTGGTGCTTCTTTCTGGTGTTTGCCCCACACATCTCCACCACGAGAACCATAGCTACACCAGGGAGTCAAACAGTAAAGAAAGGAAAGGGGGCATGGCATCTGAGATCTACATTTCAACGATATAAATGAACGTCAGGTGGGAAGTTTGCCTAGCCAAATAAGCTGCATAGGGTTCAGCTATATCCATTCTACCTGACAGAGAGATAATCCCATTGACAGAACCTTTCTCAGGAGACTGAATCTGCTGCTGTCTCCTTGAGCCTTTATTTTGGCTAACAAAGGAGAAGCAGTATGTTACTGGAAGGTTTTGAGAATGGCTACAGAGGAGTGATCTTCTTCCAACAGGCCAGAAATGGCCTTTGCCATGAACCAGTGGCAAGCCCCCTCCTTTGGCCTGCTGTGTTCACCACCTCATATTAGGGTTGTCTCCTGGCAAGCAGAACACAAGAGTTTGAACCATTGTAGCCTAGTACACATGGTAAGTTTTTTGATTACCACTGAGTTACACAAAATCCAGGTATACACTGTGATTTGCTTTAATTTATTTGCTGCTTTTTGTTCTCTATTGCTTGTTTTAGGAGAGGATGTATTTCCAGCACTTTGGTTTCCATGAGTAATTGTGTGGCACATCTGCCAAGCAGCCAGGCGCCACCAGGGTGCCTCTCTGCCTTCTCTCTCACCAGGAAGGGCTGACACCCATCTGCTGAGTCTTTCCTGCTGTCACCAGGCAGCTGCTAAAAGGGACCTGCAGATCCTTCATCTGACACATCCAGCTGCAGTGGACAGGGAGCTGAGGCACTTTGACTTTCTGATCTGCTTAGCTTAAGCACTTAAACCCTGTATACTTGCTACAGTTCTACAATCCCTTGAGATTCCAGTTTTGTCTGGGGATGATAATTTTTCCATCACCTGCCAGCAGTGTTCTCGAGCACTGCCTTGTCCCTTCTCAACAGCTATTACAAAAGTTTGGTATTGTAAAATCTCAGCATGATAACAACCCTTAAAGAAATACATTGCTCCAGTAACCCTATCCATCAGGGACATGAAAACTGAAGTCTCCTTCCTTTCTCCAGGTAGGAAGGGATAACTGAAAGGAGGTTCCCTGCAAAAAATACTCTAATATGCTCTTCAAAATAGCCTGGATTTGATGAGTTTCTGAATGTGATCCAAATAGTTGATATAATTAGCAAAATCAAATAAGCTACTATGTACTCCAGCCTTTCTCTAAGCCTGAAAGAGAAATTATGGAAAATAATAAAATTTTCCTGCCTTCTGTGTAAGCCAAGTTTTTGTTTCCTCTTTTTCCTCCTAATAGTACCTGCTGGTGCACTAAAAGCTCATACTTCTCCTTACAAAGTTTGTCTCAGAACTAAGAGCAGTCTGAGGAGTCTCTCCTAAAGAGAGTGTGTGCACATTAGATAATGATGGCAAGAAGAGGCCAGCTAGACAGCTGGAATGGATCTTAATACTACTGGCACAGAATTTAATTTTATTTATTGCATGCTTAATCCTACTGGCATACCTAAAACAATAAAGAGACATCCTTATTTTTCTAATAAATAAATAAGTAAATAAATAAAAAAATCACATTATTATATACTGCAGTCTAAGCCAAGTGAGGTTTAAAATCAGGTTATTTAAGGTTATCCAGCAAAAATCTCCTTTCCATTTATCTACCTGTTTTGCAAATGCTTACAGCTAAGGAATATATAGCTAAGGTTGATGTTTGATAATCATTCTATACACAGACATTCTTTCTAGCAGGGCTATTTTTCATCCATTTTTTACAGACAACACCAATAAAATTGTGGAAAATCTGTTGACTTAACATTTTGTAGCCTTTAGGCGGATTTACCTGTGATTCATTCAGTTCAGGAAGTCAAGGGAAGGGCAGCCTATTTTGAAAGAATGCTCATCTGAATACTTCTCAGGAAAATTTCAGAAAGACATATTTTCCTAACTGCCATACACTTCTGCACACAATCAGCAAGCATTTTGTTCTGAGCCTTGATGATGAATGCTCCCAAGGCACTCTTCGAAATATCAGGAGTTTCCTCTACATGTCCTTGGGCAAACGGCAGATCAAAGGTCTTCTCACTGAGGGTGGTGATGTTTGGGGTTGTCTGGTTGCTAACTGCTGCCTGAACACCAGTTGCCTTTCACTTGTGGCAGGCATACACAGAGATTCGGAGAAACCTTGTCCTTGGGGACAGAAAAGCACAGAAGGAACATTGGATCAACTTTTTTCAAAGAAACCGCTGAAGGAACACTCAGACCATACTGTAGAGAGAAATACTCCTCAGCCTCATATTCTCTTGCTAGCCCAAAGTCAAACAAGTCAAGTCTGGCTTGAAACAAACACTGTGTTGTCTGCTGAGATGCTCTGAGGAACTTCTCAGCAATAGGGATGTCTATCAGGAGCTCATACAAATGAGCTTTCCCTCCCCCAGCAACTCGCTATTAATCCTCCTTCTTTGCTGCCACTGCAGGACTTACTGCAGCAAAACCATGATCCAAACCTCTTCTGGGAGCATGTCTGAGGCAGAGAGAAAAACAAAACCCAGGAAAGTTCCAGGCTATGAGCACCAGGTAACTGAAATTCAGGGCTAACACCTCTCAGGAATTCCATAAATAGATTTCAGCCCTCTGACTACCCCTCTGGTTTCTAAAAGCCCCCATTTCTCTTTTTTTTTTTTTTTTTTCAAGAGAAGCAGGAATCTACTATTACCTGCCTTGAACAAATGGGAATTGATGATGTGAACAACTTGCTCAAAATCAAGCATCAGCATTGAGACAGAGGAAGCAATTGAACTCATAGCTCCAGAATCACAAATTTTCATCCCAAACCTTAGGTAATCATTCCTTTCTGCACATTAGGAATTCAGTGTAGATGTAATGGATACTTACTTCTTGAATAGGGTGAAACCATGTAGCAGCACACCCTGCTCTCCTCCTGACTCTGGCACAAGCTTATTGGTAGGGACAGAGTTCTATATCAAGACAGAAAGCTTTGAAAATAGGGGTCCCCATGTGGATTTTGTGCCCTCCTCACCATAACTCCATACATCCCAGCTTCACTGACATCAAGAGCACAGTACATCACACCTGCAGTCAGCAGTCTTTTATTTTCCTTGCTTCTGTGCTGAAGAGGGGTGCATGACAGGAAAATCAGTTCTCCCCCTAGACACTAGTTAATTCTTACTTTCTAAAGTGTCCTTATTTTCTTTCTATGCTTATTTGGGTAATCACACTTCACCCCTGGGGCATAGATTTGGAGTGTGCAATTCAAGCTGTGTTGTGTTGTATTATGATGCAATGTAATACAGGATAAATGCTTGCTTCCTCTGGGATATTGCATTTTGAGGCACACTACTGCCAACACATAGGTTTCTGAAACAGAACTAATGACAAAAACATAAAATCAGAAGGCACTGGTTCCAACTTAGTAAAGAATAAAAAAGAAAAAAAAAAAACAAAACCAAAAACATAGTGAAAGAACAAAAAATATAAATACTGTTGACAGTTTCAAATACAAAGCTTTTTGACAGGTATCTCTTGAACTTCCTTTGGACTTTAATGCAGCCAGTTCTAAAGATAAAATACAGACTCTTTCCCCTGCCTAGTCTGCTATTTTGGCACAGTATCCAATTTCAGTATCTCTAACAAAAGCATAATTAGACTCACGATTACAGATGTGGGACATCTACTCCCACCACGTTTTGAGTTGAAGCTTTAAGACCCATTTTCCACAGCCTACTGCAACTGCTTTTGTTCTGCATAAAGCTTTCTCCTTTGTTCAAAATCTTCAGTTGTTTATAAATGTTTGACTATAAGGCAATACAAAAAAGCTGGATATTAATCTATATAAAAAGGAAAGACAGAGACAAAAAATGGAGCTGTAAATATTCTAAGATGACAACAAGAATAATAATAATAAAAAAACCCCCAAACCTACACTCTCAGTTGGCTATTGGCAATTAAATCACTATTAAAACACTTTAAATCAGGTCTCACTATACAGGGATTCTTCCTGGGCCTTTTGTAAATTTCTTCTCTAGGTATTTTTCAGTGGACAGAATCACTGTTGAGACGGATGGCGTATGTTCACCAATACCCACGTACCCAAGCATACAGTGGGTAATTGGCTTCTGTCACATTACTGCATTTTAGCTCCAAAAACCCCTTGTTGTCTTAATGGGAATAAATGAATGGCTGCTACGGAGGATAAACACTGCTGCTTGCTAAGGAAATTGCTCAAAATTGGACCAGCCTGAATCAACTAGACACTGAGCTTTAGTTTCACCGATTTCTTTGCGTGGTTTGATTTTAGGCTGTCACCTCCAGTACACTGAAAACATGCTACCTGCAGCTCTCACACAGGAAATTATCAATGGGTTCCATCTCAGCCAGAGACCTGCCAATCTCCCAGCTTCTCACTGAAGATTTAGAGGTTGAAAATTGTGAGGGAATGTAGGCATCTACTAACAAAGGCAGGCAGAGGCAGGATTAGCCCCACTATACTCACCAGGCCCTCTACTCTGACCCTTGCCAGAATATACCTGCTGATGAGCTGCTTTGCCCACGGTGTGTTCATACACCTCTTTGTGTAAACGGGCTCATCTCTTAGCCCACCACACAGCACTTACTTGATAAAATAAAATTCTACAGAAAAGTCAAAAATCGTTTTGGGCCACTCTGGTTCCTACCGTGTGCAGTTCTGAAGGACAAATTTTCAGGCTGCTATTTTTGCAAGCCTTGGCTGTGTTGTCTGGATCACTTAGTTTACATCACATGGCACAGGGAAATTATATGTCCAGAAATTAATCAAAGGCTGAGGGCACACAAATGTCTTCTAAGTTCCTCTCCTGCTGTTGCTCAGGGACAAAGTAAAGAGATGTTTCTGTCTGTGGCATCTGGCTTGTTTGGCAATCTGAATCAAATGCCTTGAATCTGCAAATCTTCAGCTTTTGAAAGAAGTAAACATTGGATTTTAATGAGACTGAAATAAACAGATTGAGGAAGTGCTAAACTGTAGTCTTGGTCCTTGAAGGAACCCAGGGGAGTAACAACAGGAGCACATGAGAGAGGTAAAAAATTACAGCAAGCTAACATCAAGCAACCCAACATAAAACAAATGGATTCCTATCAAACAAAACCTTTGTGAGGTGCATCTCTCTGCTGGATACAGTGTCAAAATGTCTGCTTTTTCCATCCAAAGACTGACTGACATGAGAAGGCAAATGCTGTGTTTCTCCAGCTGTCTGGGCTACTGAGAAACAGAGGCAGCAAATACTAAGACAAAGGATCACTTTTATTTACGATGTTAAAATTCATAGCACCTATCCCAAATCCAACTGGACTAAAATTGCTAAAATTTCACCTTATAACAATAGGAATTTAATTTATATTACAAAACCTTTACTGTCAACATTGAAAACTCTTTGTATAAAAGGAGTAGATATGAAAATATCTATATTCATATGAAATAATTGTATATATGAATAGTTGTATGAGTGGGTTACTTTCTTTTCTCTCTCCATGTAAACAGGCAGGACCAGCCATTTGAGATAGATTAAACATTATGTTCTTTTTTGGGCAAATGACATAATCTCTCCAAAATACTGCAAGGTTTTGACTGATTCATTTAATTGCTTTGTCTTTTTTTTCTTTTTTTTCTCCATCTGTTGAGTGAGAATATTGAAGTACATACTGTAATTAGGTCTTGGAGGTAATTTAAAAAACTAGCATTATATTCAATTCCTAACAATCCTATTTAACATCCTTGAAATCAAAGGTTAGTTTCTCCAATCCATTTCTCTACTTTTTCACTACAGTTTTTTAGATGAGGATGCCCTTTTTAATTTGCTTGTTGTTTTCTATTCACATAGGTAAATTTCCATTCACATAGATCATATATATGTTAGCTATAATTTCATCACCAAAGATTCATTACCTCAGAAATTCAAAAGTAATCACAAACCTAAGATTAGAGAAACCCAATGATTCCAGCAGAGTACTTCAAAGTATTTTCGGTGTCTTGAATTACTTGTGTTTCACATATGTAGTCCTTTTGGGGAAGTTTACAGAATATGTTGGGTAACAAACCAAAGAACCCAACAGGCCGTTGGCAATCCTGCAGATACCACACTAAACTGAAAGGAGCGACTATGAGAATTAGCAGAATTTGGTTCAGTATTTCTACAGCATTTGAAACTGAAGAATGCTACGTGGACACTTGATATTACCCATGGTAATAAGAAACCTTGACGGCCCCAGCTCAGCATATCACTTAAGCATGTGCTTAAAGCTAGGCATGTTCTTTGGATGTGAGGGGTGATTATGGGTCCCAAGCAGTTGTGCAGTGCTGTGTATGCATGGAGGGAAAATATCCTTCCTGACCCCCCGTGGGCAATCATCTCAGCTCCTGAAGCATGAAATTAGAGTGGCCTTATCTTTGCTTGCATACTGTAACTACAAATGTTATTAGCGATCATGAATTTAACTAGCCCTATTTTAAAATCCATCCACAACATTATTGCATGACTTTTGAAGGCAGTCCTTTTCAAGAACTTACAACTTTTTCCCTTATTTCTTTTAATTTCATTTGGGTGAACTGGGGAAGGAAGGTCACCGTCAAACCTGCTGAAATGCAAATATTAACAGTAGTGCTTAGCTCCATTTCTGCCACCTTAGAACAAACAGAAACTTCCCAATGTGTAGAAATAATAACATTAAAATAAATACCACTCTGTCCTTCCCTGGAGTCTATGAAAAATCTTTACACCTTGGGCAAAAGAATCCTGAAATCCCAAATTTTGAAGTGCTCTGGTTTAGTTGAAGTTTATATTGCTTAGACCCATAACCACAGTTTGCTTTTCTATTTGTCACATCTTTTAAAAAGGAAGCTCCACCATAGCTCAGCAGAAATGATTGATCACCAGAATAGAGAAATCACCAATACAGGCAAAGATAATTGGCTGTATTTGGATGACAGCAGGAAGAGCAGTGCAAGTTAACTTTTCTGTTCAGAGAGAGATTCTTTGCAAGTATTCCTACTATTTGGAAGGAGAGAAAAGGTGAATGGCAGTGCTGCTTCTCACACATGGAAAACCCATCTCTTATACACAATGAGCAACATGTGTTTTTCAGTCCAAATGACTTTGTACTTTAGCCTGAGGAAAAACAACAGTCACAGTGAAAACAAACCCTTCAAAACCTGGGTTGGGGCAGAGTATATTTCTCACTTGACCTTTCTCGAAACCCTTCCCCCAGCAGATGAGCTCCCACTGAGACTTAAACCATGAACAGCAGACAAACAGATGTTAATAGCATCTTCACTGAAACACTGTGCTGGTCCAGAACTCCTGCTGAAAATGCTACTGGGCTTTATCCTCCCTCCTGTAGGCATCTGTGCTAACGCAGACATTCTGAAAGGATTACAATTTTGCTGCAGGCTCCTGAAATAGAAAAACCAGAGCTGTGAGGGAGAAAGACCTTTACTGAACATCTCTCAGCATAAGCTTATTTAACAGTCAGGCAGGAAAAGACTAGTCTACCTTTCCCTTCTTGCTTCCAAGCCTTTTGAATACCCCGTGATTTACATTGCGTTTGATCCTTCAGCACTGTTCACCCCCTTGGCAAGCCCCTCCCCTTCCATTCCATTCCCAATCTCCATGTCTTAGATTACATTGATTAAAGTAAAACCCGTGTAACAGAAACCTACTGAAGCAGTTGACTCCAAATATCTACAACAGCAAAAATAAACATTGGTGCAAAGCACCTGCAATCAACACAAATAAAACTAAAAAAAAAAAAAAAAATAGAAGAATAAAGTATTGATGGGAGAAAGCATCCATAAAAATAAAGAAAAAGGCCAACTGAAAAGTTTAATAATTTCTATGAGATTTCTGATTCCTGTGTATTGGATAAGGTGGTAAGAGCTGAAGAAAATGAAGACTTGCACCAAAATGACATTAAAATTAACTGTAATAGCAGAGGAAACAGATGAAGTAGAAAAGCAAATACAGAACCTCTCTGCAGTACTGCTGGATCAACCTCCCGGTCAAGGAAGGTGGAACAGACATGAATGCATCTCATGATTTTCTATGCCTTGGAGTGGAAGTAAAATATCTTATTTTAAAAATATAATAAGTATATGTTTCTTTTTTTCCTTTGAGGGAGAATGACTTTCTAATGTGAAAGAAATGCAGGTGCAGCAAGGGCTCCTAAATGTGCCAAAATGAGGTCTCCAGTTGGTAAATGGGTAACTGTGGAGGTAACAGCTTTTCTTGTTTTATTTTATCCCTTTGCTGGAGCTTCTGAACATTATTCAAAAATAAATGCATTTCAAGTGTATAGTTGAATTTATGAGGAAAGTGCTATTGCATCTCCTTTTTTTTCTTTTTTTTTTTCTTTTGCTCTTTCTTGCTCCTAATTGCTCTAAATGATTTTGAGCTGCAAGGCTTTTACATTAATGGATGCCCCCATTCAGCTGAATTTAAAATCCTCTTTACTATGAGCACTGAAGGACAACATACGCAACACTAAAACCACTGGATGTTTTATTTTATTCAAGCAGCGGTTACATTAATATGTGAAAGACATTACTTCATGTGTTTAAACACTTAAGAAAAGAGGGGGTGGGGTCATACAGGAAGAGAGACTTGACTGGAAAGAAAAACCAGTAGGATGCCCACTGCTTTGTGTGAAGCTTGATGCCAACAGAAGAGACACCAGACTGCCAAATCTAAAAATTATACATCCTTTGTAGTGGCTTCTAAGCATCACAAAGCACCTCTCTACAACCTTTCATGACATCTTAAGAGTTCTTTTGGTGCTTTAGTGTTTTGCATCACACCCTGAGGTGACCTATACTGTTATGATGAGCATTATTACTTTTAATGCTAATAATGGGATTTATGCCATTATTACACAGAGGCCACAGGAGGAGAGGTCTCTTCCTCAAAGCCCAAGAACTGCACCTAGAGATGTGAAGAAAATTCAAAATCATGCTGTACCTTGTGCTGGAGTTCATTTAGTTGGGTGCTGGGACTGACAATGTTAGTACACAGCCTGGCAGGTGATGGTGGGGCTGGGAATTGGGACTGCTCAGATCAGGAAGGCTGCTGGCCCGATGTCTGGTAAAGGTTCAAAGCCTAAATTAGGTCTTGAGGCAACACTTCTATCCTTGATGTAATTGGGAAATGGATATGACTAATTTGGAGACAAAGCATCAGGGCTATGAAGGTGACACTTACATGCTGTTTTACATAGAGGTGCACAGAAAAATGCTTTCAGAACATTAATACTCTGAGAGATACTTTTTTTTTTCTTTTAAAGCTTAAGTCAGCTGTGTATCATCCAACAGTACAACACCAAAAACACGACAAAATAAAAATGGAGAAAAACAGCCAGATGAGGAATAGGCATATTCCCTCTTTTTTTCTCCCATATCTACAGAAAGGCCTCTGCAGGATGGAATGCACTGGATGTAGCTTGTGACTTGACCCGTAAATATCCAACAAATATGAACCTGAACACGAAAGGAGGTATTCAACATGAAGCAAAGTGGCCTTTTCTCTCCCTCTATCCTTTATAATTTGAAGAAGACATAATTTCCTCTGAAAAACTGTCTATGTGACCTCAGTGCTCCCACCAGTAACAGAAATTGGTCTGCTGCTGTTGCACAGAGCTCTTCTGAGGTTGCCTTGATGAGTCTTCAAAACTGAGAATGAAATGGTTAAATGTCTTTGGCTTTCCAGGTGCTTGTCCTTTTCTCTCCTGCTGCAGACTAGCTGACCACTTTTCAAAGGTGAGCCCAGGAAGACAGAGCACGTGGAAGGGAAGGAGGGGGGGATTGGTCTCCAAGCACTCCCACGAGTTGCTTCTTTTCAAAGGCTCTCTTGTTGAGCATGGAACACAACAAATTCCCCCGCAAATGCTTACAGAGCCACCTTATTTCAGCTTTTATTTCATTTGTTTGTTTCTTCAAAAAGACTGACATTATTGTGGGAAAGAACATTGAGAGAACTAGGCAAATTTAAACAACATCCTGCTCTGAAACATGCTGGTTACAGCAGAGAGCATCTGTGCCACTGTATTTTAAACAGGCATTTGGAAGAGAAGTAGCTTTGACAAGATGATAATTTAGTCCTTTTGACTCCCTCACTTCAAAGTGAATCTATCTGGAAATTCTCAGAGGAAACAAAGTTTTGCTGAAAAATGCCAAATTCTTGACCCTGACCTGTTTTGTTTGCAACAACAGGGGTGATACAAACTTCTGCCAGAGGAAAGCAGTGTTTCTAGGATGTCAAATAGATTCATCCCTGCTTCTGAGTCACTGGGAACCCTGCCTGGCAGTTTCTGTCATCAGCTGAAGAATAAGGTCATTCTCAGTTTGCCTTGTTTTTAATTGGCCTTCCACTGGCAAGAACTGTCTGAAAAACAAACAAACAAACAAAATCCCACCAAATAAATAAATAAACCAACCTCAACCAACCAACTAGCCAAAAATGAGACCCCTTACTAGCAAAGCAAAAAAACCCTCACAAATATAGAGAAAGCAAAACCTCCTTTTTGTGAGGTGACCTTGATTTTTTTCTCTGTCAGTAAAGAAAATATGACTACACTGTCAATACTAGATGTTACTGATCTGAGATCACTTGGGCTTTATCTACACACATTTTCCCACTGAGCAGGAAGCAGCAACAATAGAGGTTGCAGTGAATAAGTTCTGGAGGCATGACCTATATTTTGTCTTTCTAAATGACTTATCAGCTTTTCAGAAGTTAGAATATATTTCTTGGGAAAGAGAATGGAGGAAAAATGACTGATATTTCCACCTCCACTAAATCCAGGCCAACGTTTCACTTGGGAAAAATTGGTGGAAACATGCTGAAAGCAATGAATTAATGTTTAGTCACAACCAACCTGAGGATCTGTATTTTCATACATGAACACAAACCCACAGAGGGAGTAGACCGGGCAACAACTGACACTAGATGGATTTTTTCATTTCCTGAGTTTGGCAGTATGTTACACATCTCAGGAGTAGATTTGCCACTGGCCTAACACTTCCTTACATATGCAATATTTCAGAGGATGCTGCTGAAGTCTTTGCCTTTACTAATTTAAATATTTGCCCACTTTACAAACCTCAGCTCAGTTTCTCCCACTTCATTGCCTCACTACTCTATGACACACAGTGGTGTACTGCATATGAAAAATACCAATTCTACAAACTGGCAGATGCAGAAAAGAGCTATGTTAAAATATTTTTCTTAAAATTGAGTTAATCCAGCCACTAACATTCATTGGCTCAAAATTTTACAGCCCTTGCAATGGCATTTATCCTCTGGCTAGTTTCCACTGTTCATCTGTAGAGTGTAAGTTTCTTCTCTGATAGTACTTGTGCTACTCTGATAATTTCTGAGCAATCTTTGCTCTTGGATGCTGCACTGTTACGACGCATTGCAAAAGTAACAGTGAAATTTGCAGTCATACTCTCTGAGATCTGAAAGCTTCCTCACATGAGTTGCTCAAAGGAAAGACTTTTCTTTTCTGCTTGTAATGACATGAATGAGAAAAGGAACAAAATTGGCCACAGCTACTCAATGCCTGATTAACAAAATACATGCTGCTCCAGCATGCTTGAAGGCTAGTAATTCAATTTAAAGGTATACATTAGAAGCACACGTTACAGCTGATTCTGTGAACTTTTAATTGGCTTAACTACCAACTTTCCAGAGAGGGGGTGGAACTCTTGCTGAGATGTTCACTCAGTACAGAACAACATGTTACGACAGACTGTCAGTTATCCAGAATGAACTGGAGTTGTACAGTAACCATTCTTCTCCGTGTTATTTTCTAATGAAAAACATTCTCCTTGTTCTCATATCTATCCCACCAAGCACTAATGGAAGCAAACTTATACCAGAAGATTTCATAATGTGTCACGAAACTTAAACAAATAAAAAAGAAATGGACAAAACGTTGCTTATTTCTGACATTTACCAAAACTTCTGTTCCAAAACTCCACTAAGACTACCCTTGTAAGAAAAAAAAAAAATTATTAACTTCAATGTCTATCATAATTCAGTCATCAATAACAATATCACAGTTTTGCCTGTTATCTCATTAACCTGATGTTCCTCATGCCTCTCATAAACACTATAAGAGTGTTATTATAACCTTGCTGTTCATTTAATTGCTGTTAAAAATCATGATGATCAGAGCAGTCTAAATAATTTTTGGCAGCAGATTCCAAGCTTTCTAACAGACTGCTTTCCACCTGGTTTCACTTCAGGATTCATAATTTTCCTGTGGCTGGCAACCCCCACTGTTGCAGCTGCATTTCTATCAGGGTCACAGCACAGCTGGGGTACAGACATCTTGCACAAGGAACTGCAGTAACTTGGCCACATCATTAAATCCAACTTTCCCCCCAACCCCTCACACTTTTTGTCTATCCAGGAAATTCAGAATAGCAGAATAAGATGGGGGCTCTGCATTTTAAGTGACTTGCAAGATGCATTTATTTTTTCTTAGAGTAAGAGATTTCTAATTGTGAGAAGCTACAGAATTTCCACCAGCCAAGATTTTCAGGATCAGCTGGAAGTAGAAGTGGAAAAATCTAACATCTTTCATTATTTCCACAGAACTATGTGTAGACTATGTGATCAAATTTTATACATCTGCTGAAATCTGAAAACACCAGTAAATCTTGGTTCTAAGTTTTCTGTGTATCAATCTTAATATACTTGATATATAAGAAAAAAAATACTACATTCAAAAAGGCTTAACTTATTTCTAAATTGAAGTTAAGCTAATAGCACAGTTCATTTCATCTTTACATTTTACATCTGGAAGCAACACATATGAAATGCTACAGATTAATAAAGTTTGTTCAGCTCCACCACAATCCTGGACTCTGGAAAGTCTGAATATTTGCTCTGAATTTCTGTAGTATCCTTATGGTATGACCTTTAAACTTTGTGGTATATAGAGATCTGAGTTGTAATTAATAAGACAGTATTGTACACAGCAATGTTGATTACTTTGAAATGTTCCAGATGCAAAAATAAATCAGAACTTGTGTTTTTCTCTGAATATCTAAATAAAATTACTTGTATGAGAACATGTAGCTGGCTGTGGATTATAAATCAAAGAATCCTGAAATCTACAATTATGCCTCTGCAAACAAGGTTTGCTGGTGGATGTAGTAAAGAGATGTAGCTTTCTGAGATGTGGATGCAAGCCAGTTCTCCAGATCTAAATGTCAAAGGTTAAGGGAACTCTGCAACCTCAGTATAAATACATATCTGAATATATGTAACAGACAGTGCAGTGGAACTCATCCAAATAACAGCACAAACACTCCTTTGAATGTCAAGGAATCCAAAACCAAATACAAACTTTCTAAGATGTTCTGTAAGTGAGCAGTTATTTCAAAGGATGTTGAAGGTGCTCAATAGCCTTGAAAAATCACAGACCAAACTGTGCAGAGCACATAGCAACACAGATACTGGTATTATTGCTCTTTTCCTCAAGAGTTTTGAGAGAGACAATCCCCAGCACAGGCTGTTTCAGATTCCAGCCAATATTTCAGGCTCCAGCCCAAACAATCCTTCTAGTTACATAAGCCACTTTCCCAAAAATGCATTACTAGTCAATAATTCTGCACTTACAGATACACATAATCTACTCTTTAAAAGCATTGTTTGTGGAATTGAGGGGGTTTCAGGGAGGAAATGTAGCTTCCAGTGTTTTACACATAAAAAATATTAAATAAAAAATATATTGAAGTTTAATGATGAACTTTTACAATTCATTTGTTGCCATTGTTTAAAAACTAACCTAAACATTTCTTCCAATCAAAGAATGTGCCTCAGAGCTCTCTGATTCACCTGACGTTTCCTAGTGTGTCAGAATCTGCATCATCTGAACAATTGTTTGTAATGCCTTTTCCTTATTTCACAGACCTCTGTGAGGTGACAGAAACAAGTCCAAAGATTTTACTGCCATTAGAAGGGATGACTGTCAAGACACAGAACCGCTCAAAGTTAGAAAAGGAAGGAAACAGAAGGAAAAACCGCCAGTAAGAGGTTCCCCCCAAAAATGAGCATAAAAGAAGAAAATTCAGGCTTCATACTGGAATCATTCTTTGTCTCCTCCAAATTCTTGGAAATGCCAAGCTCTTGCTAATGATCAAATTGAAAATAAGGAGATAGAAGTCTCCTAACCCAGCTGTGCCAGCAAAGTGACAATGGTCAAGGAAAATAAATACCCACCCACTGTGTATTCTTTCTTTCTCTCCTACTGCTTTAGTCTGCTTGTGGGTTGCCACTCATACCAATACTTTCCCTGCATCACCATTTAGGAACTTGTTGAATTTTGACTATATTTTCCAGAAATGGAATGCCACATATGAACACAGAATTAGGGTTAAATGGAAATAATTTTACAGCTCTAATTACATGGCATGTTTGGCACAGCCATCAATAATGATTGCTTGCTTAGTTACTCACAGAATTATTATTCAAGCAAGTGGTTTCTGCCACCTCCAAATAAGCTTTCAAAAATCAAATACATCTTACCTGGTATTTTTTAATTCAAGAATTAACAGACCGAGCCATCAAATGTTTATATGATGAGGATTTTATCCTATGAAAAGAACAATAATCCAAACAGTTCAATATATCATTCCATAAAGATTAGAGCTAAAGCACTATTAAACCAGATTAATTTGGGGTTGAAAATCACCTGCCTACTCCTAAGTAATAAGAATGCCATAATCTAAAGCTATAACTTTTTTTCTTGCCCATTTAAAATCAGAAAACATATATTTATAGATATTTCTAACAAACATGGTAGGCTGAACAGAATATAAATATGCTAAGTAGTATAGCACAACAAAAATTCGTTACTGAATTCAAGATGTTTTAAGACATGGATCTTGACTGCTGCTTTTTTTTTCCCACATGTGGACTCAACCCACCTCTTCCACATGAAGTGATTCAAGTAATCTTTTTGTGGTGAAAAAATAGAAATATACTAACTTTGCTATGTAACTTGAAAGATACATTTCATTATGCAGATGTCTATTTCCTTACAGGCTTTAAAGTCCCAGCAAGGTTATCAGAGATCTTTAAACACATAAGTCCTTCATTCAGCTTTTTTAATTTCTGGCTTATTTCCTGATGCAGGAATTTGTTACAGTAATTCAGGTACAAATGAAACTGCCAGGAGGCAGCTGCACTCCCCATACTCAGCCAAATACATACTCTGACTCCAGCTCTTTACTGTTATGATTTTGTTTCACAACATCAATAAGGCATTTCAGCTGTAATGGTCTTTAGGGATTATTACTGAACTTCTTGGGTGGTTATAGCTACTCAGCCTCTGGCTCTGTGACTCCACACAGACTGAGCAGAGTTGTGCAGCATTCTTTGAAGGTATTCATTTACACGGATAACACCACGTATCGCTGGCTAAGGCAGGCAGCCCACAAAAGCAAGTTTCCTTCTTGTCTCTTAGCCCAAAAAGAGACTGGATGCATACTGGATGCCTTACACCCCCATGAAATCTCTTGTCATCCAGTATTGTCCCATCCCGTCACAAGAGGGAATCAATTCATAAACTGCTGAAATCCATCTCAAAAGAACATTTTTTCTTTGCCTGTGTTTGACTTACGTCCTAGAGGGGAAGAAGGAAGGTGAACTGACGACCCTTAGAGTTTTCTGAATGTAGATGTTGCAAAAAAAAAAAAAAAGAAAAAAAAAAAAGGAAGCAGATGAATTTATTGCATAGATAGGATTTAAGTGTCTAACACTTAAAACAGATGAGAAGCTTATTAAAAAAATTTCTGTGCTTAACATTCCTTTGGACAGGGAGTACTGGATCATTCCAAATGTTGCAATTTTAAATCAGAATTTCTGAATAACAAAGTCCGTCTCTAAATGAAAGGTGTTCAGAAATGGTAGGCTTGTTCCAATGCATTTCTGTTTTAAACTGCTTGAAGGTGAAAGCCATCTTGAAAGCAGTCTAAGCCATGCTCACAGCAAGATGAAGCTATTGCTGTTTCACCACCTTTGCGTGTTTTATCAGGTTCATTTACATGACTCCACTTGGCTGAAATGTGTTTAAAGAATCTATTGGATTTAAGTATCAGTAGGAGTTTACTAGAAGGGTTCTTCAACTGGTTTCTCATTCTCAGTGCACTTCTGGAAACTTTCTCACATCTGTATAAATTAAATGTATGTTATCAGAAATTTAGCATTGACCATTTTAGCCTGATCACCTGGAAGTAATGCAGCAACAGAATAATCTTAAAGGGTCATATGTGTGTCAATGAGATGAGCCTATGGTTTTATAAAATGACTATAAGCTCTGATTTATGCCAGCTGCAGAGAAGCCAGGTTAATTTTCTTCTTTTCTCAGCTTGGTTCTGCCCACAAGATAATATCTCTATCTTGCATTCTCTTATCTTCAGATAAATAAGACGAGGTATTCCTCAGGCAGAACAAATAGGAATTAGATCTCTGCAAGATGACATACTGCTGCAGCCAGGTTGAGTCCGAGCTCTTTCAAAAATTCCTCATGAAAACTCCCTGTTTACTTCGGAGTTTCAGTCATACCCCTGTGCTTTGTTTCATCTACAGTCTTCTGGGACTTTTTTTTTTGTTGTTGCTACTATTATGGAAGTGTGATAACCAAAGTGAGCACATCTCCCTTTTCCTCACCCAAAAGTGTTGACGTAAATTTCCAAGACTCCAAATATGATAGAAATTAACCTGCTTGTGGCAAGACCCACTTTTTATTTTCCATCTTCCCACAGTTTTGGTGGGAATTATAATCACATAATTGGTGCTTTGGCCGAGAAAGATAAAAATTGGTGAACGTAGAACCATTACACAGAGAAAATGGAGGTCTTATTTTATGTGATTTTTGTGGTGAGGGAAAACAGATTATCATCATTCCCACTGACACAGCTTCTTTCTTTTCCATTCATGGTGATTTCTCCACAGTTTCACAGTGGGTTTTCACACAGGCTTGTCAACAGGCCAGTGTAGATAGGCCTATCTATAGGTGGATACCACAGATACTATAAATTAGGTAACCTCTAGAATTGGCTTTGAAATGCTTACCACACATAAAATAAAATGGAGAGAGAGCGTTCTTTTGAAAGACATCAGGAAAACGTACTTCAGCATTAGTACTACCTGTCTTTAATGTGGTTTGCAGGTAGCTTAGTCAGAAAAAAAAAATAAAAGTTCTGAGTGCTTCCATTTCAGAAAAAAACCTGAAAATCAAATGGGGTAAATCTTTCTCAGAAAATAATTCCAAGCTCATGACTGAAAGTACAGAAATTCATCAATAATAATAACAATATTATAAACTTATTTTTTTTAAGTGGCTTGGAAAGATACTCTTTCCTTAATTCTGTTGTATAAAACAAAATGAAAGCAATCTGATGGAACTCACACACTTGTAACTCCCAGAACAAAAAGTGGGAAAATGTTGAAACAAATTTTATTCTGAGTTTTCCCCTAAATAGAAGGAATTTCAGATCTGATATTTCTCATTCTACTTCAGTTCCATCCTATGTAATTTCACTGGAAGAAATATCCTCCGGTCAGATGTTTGAGACAAATCAAGTGACAGGATGTCAAAATGTCACTGCACTCTGACCCTCAGGGCAAGATACAACACACGGAGTTTTCTCTGAAAGAGTCCAAGATGTATCAGCCCAAGTGAGAACCCAAAGATCTAAGAGGGAAAATTGAAACACATACTATGGATCTTTCTAGTCTTGAGAGGGATGCTGAAATTCTGAAATAGCTCAGAGAAGAACTTCCTCCTTGCCACTGATATGACATCCCCATCAACACAACTCTGAGACAGGACAAGGTCTGTGCTCAGGACCAAGGCACTGAGTTTTAGCTCTACAATCACTCAGATCTAACTGCTCCAAGTTACATGACAAGCCAATGTGCTGAGAAGAGATGACAAAGGAACCTAGACTCTAGCCCTGCACCTGGGCTTTTATAAATTTTACTGTTGCCCCCTTTTTCTTACACCAAACAGGTATCTCCAGATTTGATTTCTCCAGATTCACACTTCGTAACAATCAGCAGTAGAAAAGTTGATTACCACATTTTGAACAAACTTATCTTTAAGAAAAGTAGATTTTTTTAGAAGTTAAATCAAACCTTTTTGATTAAACTGTTCTTATCTCAGCATACAAATAGTCTTTTAGAATTATTGGTTCAGATTATTTTGCTAAATAATACAGATCCAGTAAAGTAAGGAAAAAAAAGCATTTATCTCAGCCACAAAGTTGGAGGAGGTTGAATTAGAAGGGCTACAGAAATTGGTTTTTTTACTTCTATGATATGAAAATGCATTGGGCAGTGGGAACAATGAGACTTTGGTACAGCAGGATTCTCTCCAAAAAATGCTAAAGACAGAAGCACACAAAATCGGTGAATTTTCCTGTGGCCTATCCTTGTGTTCAACAAGCACAAGGGACAACATAAGCCTCATATTCTAATTTGACAAGAGCATATCTTACTGGGCAGATTATACCAAGGGAATGAATGAGTAACAGACATTCTCACCATCCTAAATCCTTACTTGTGCTATAGCTTGACTTATAGTGAGCTTAAATCAAATCTACAAATATTCAGGACACACATAAAAAAACCAAATTAATACAGAACCTAGAAAACAATAGCATTGCAGTAATCCTACCCAGCTATCTTCATTTTCTCTAGCTTTAGCTTCTATCAGAGTCTCCTTAGGTGCTCTGCTGTGCTCATTTTTGTTAAGAACTTGTTTCAGAGTTGGGATTCCACAAAATGAGAGAGATTATTCTTACATAGGTCTCACAGCACTGCTGGGTGAAAACTCTGACAGGAATGACTCTGTCCCTGAAGGACCCAATTCCAATCAGGCAGAGCTCCAAGGCAGCAGGAGACCTAAGAGAATGAGGCCACACCACAGTTATGCAAGACAGCTTTGTTCCTGGAAAGGTAAAGCTGTGACAATGCCCAGATTGCTCTAGGACAGCAGCCAGAGAATGCACCAGTAGAAACTCCAGGGTCATATAAGACTATTGAAATGGGAGGGAAAATAACACATGTGGATGTGGTTGGGCATCTCTCTACTACCTGGCATCTCTCACTACCTCGGGAGACTTTTCACAGGTGCTCAGAGGCAATTAGCAGCCATCAGTAAGCAGGTGGCAAAGAAGAGGTGAGGGGCTGGGGAGAGGCAGGCAGATCCCAGCACTGGAAGATGTAGCTGCTGGAGCTGCAGCGACATCCTAAGGATCTTTTAACACTTTTTCCCTAAGCACCTGCCACCATGATCACCTGTTTGCTGCAATCTCCTCATCAGCCCCACCTCTTTTGCCCCAGCCAGAGCCTCGCTCCCCTTGTTCAGCTACTTCTCTTTCTGTTTCTTGCAAATGATCCTCTCACCTCCCTGGATCCTTCCTTCCTTCCTTTGCCTTCTCATCCCTCCCTATTAAGCCTTTGCATGTCACTTTTCAAGTCAAGCACCCTCCTCTTCCCTAAGTTGCTTCTCTTTAACCTTTAGCTGCTCCAGGGTATAGCACTTTATCCAGGTTTCTAAGGTACCAACCATCCAAGGTGGACCGTGGCCCCATCAAACCCCATTGACCTCCCAGGTTTACAGCATGTCTGTCCTTGGTGATGTTACAAGACATTTTTTTTAGTATTTTTACTATCGTGAAATATTAAACTGCTGCCACCCACCACCACTGCCCAGCCTGCTGTTAATGTGCATTAGGAGAACACATAAATAACACCAACAAGACTTTGTGAGTGGATGTGGGGGAGAAAAAAAAAAAAAAGCTACTTAGTTTTCGTGGAAAACATACTTCTGGCTATTTTATTAAAAAGGCAAAAGCCTACTTTCTTCTTCACACACCAAGCTGCCCATGTGCTACAGAATACAAATACAGCAGTTTCACATGCTATTTTCAAACGTTATAAATAGTTCTCTTAAAATACAAATTGATGCAACTAAATGGCATGGCCTAACAACAAAATGGAGAAAGATCAAGAGTAAAATGCCACATACAGAGGTACATAATCACACACTCTTGTGTCGTGTGAAATCATTCTAAATATAACTTGATGATGATGTTAAGAGACAATGACAAGAGATGGAAGAAAGGGGATGTGTAGATCACAGGAAGAAGTTCACAACTTCTCTGCCAGAAATGCTGAGACAGCTAAGTGGGAGGCAGCATATACACACATACAACTAGGCAGGAGAAAAACTGCAACACCACCAGGATGTACAGTGAACTGTGTTTAAGGTTCTGAAGGCATCAGCACAAATTCACTGTCAATCTGTCTCCATGTAGCCTGTCAGTGTACAGAACCAGGGTTGGATACAAGATGGACAGTAACCTGAAAGCTTTGGAGCCAACATAACACATTCAGGCACCTTTTAATCCAGATGCCCACCAGCCAGAAACCCTCTGGTGTCCACTGGTACCTGTTGGCAAGGCTTTTTCTTACCTAGAAATGGCCAATCCCCCATCCACTAACAAAAGCAGTACCTCACAGCTACTTAACCTGCTCTGCTGTCCCTCCAAGACAGGCTTTTAGTGACAGAAGTCTTAACACCATCCTCAACTCTGCTTCTGGCATCTCACCCAGGTACACGATTCATGTGATGTCTTCCCACTCATCATCTTTCATGTTGGTAATGGGGAATCCTAATCTGTCCCTCCATGCCTGGTGCCTCTCTTAGCCCATCTGCCACCAAAGCTCACCCTGACTGGGAGTCCACAGTTCCATTTTGCTTCTTCCTTTTGCCACAAACTTCTCTCTTTATTCTTGGCTAGAAAAGGTGCTCCCTCTGTTCAGCTGCAGGCTGCTTTAGCATCCAGAGGCCACTGGGAGTCTCATGCTCTCACCCAGTGCCTTTTCATAGCGAACAGAAATGCTTCCTTTCCTCCTCTTCCTCACACAGTCTGCTACTCTCAGTCTCAAGTTCACTCTTAGGAACATGGAGGCTTCAAATCTGACAACCAGGGTTGAAACCAAACTAAAGTGCCAGGGTTCTCAACCTCTTACTTGCTAATTTTTAGTTTATATATTAAAAAAACCCAAAACAGTGTACCTTCAGGCTAGACAAACCATTCTGCAAATGAACATAAGTACTGCAAGTTTTTCTTAGTGCTTTTAGCTAGGCCAGGCTATGGCTCATTTTCTGTATCTTGTAACACTTGTGAATCAGTACATTTCATTTTCTGCAGTCAAACCAGAGGCTTGGACCTGGGTGAGTTTAATCTCTTCGGGGAATATTTGGCTTCTATGTAAATGTTCAGATCATAAACAAAGGCACATAATTTGTGTGTGTAAGTGATGGCACTGCTTTCCAGTTACACTACACAGTGACTTCATAATGAATGTTCAATTCTCCAGAGCACTGGCAAATGTTTTTAATTGTTCTCTAGTTATTTCATGGGTTTGATAGTTTTCTTTATCAGTCCCATTTACTAATATTTCTGGTTTGCCCAGAGGCATCTATTGAAAACATTAAAGAGTTAGGATCCAACCCCATATTAATCTGTGAATGAAATGTTTTCCTTGAACTGGAAATGTTTTGAATTTAGTAAAATTTCTAATCATCACCTGGCACAAGAAGCAGCAGTCAACACATTCTAATTGTGTGCTGAGAATTGTTTGCAAGAAAGTTACAAATACTAGTAAAGATTAAGCTTAACCATAAAAATTACATGACATAAAAAATAAATAATGGTCTGCTGCCGTTAAGGGCTAAGGCAGTAATTTTGTAAAAAATAAACGTAAATGCCATCAAGAACATTCTGAAAATACTAGTAATAAACACATAAACCAATCATGAAAAAAGCAGAATAAACTGAGATCTCTCACAGAAGAGGAGCTAGATGCTCTGAGGGCATTTTTCAGTGGATTTCAAATTCTTACAGTACCAGTTATTAATTTAAATCCTGTCCAAACCATGAATGACTGAACAGAGAAAATTATCTACAAAAATCAATTAACACCAGTAAATTTCTCTGCTTTACCAGTAAATTTCTCTGCTTTCAGCTGTCCATGAATCATTATTTACAGTGTATGAATCATCATTTAATCATTTAGAAATACATGTTTTATGCATTGTATGGCTTATGGAATGCTTGCAAATTATTTGGTGTTTGTAACTTGTTGTCTGTGCTGTGAATTTCACCATAGTCACGTGTTACAAAGAATAGCAAAGTACAGCAGTATTTTCACAATTTTTGCCATCCGTTCTGTGATTTAAAAATAAACTTCTGTGTACCAATTTAAAAAAAAAATTAAATAAAAAAAAAAAAAAAAAAAAATTCATGCTGAAAGTTGGTTGCAGCTGCTGTCAGAATAGTATTCCATCCAGAGATGAGCACATGCCTGGATAAAGAAAATTCATGTAATAAATGAGAGTCTTTCAAAACATGGTAAGAAATCCTATGCCTACATTTGCACCACAGTAGTAAGGTAACTATTGTTTGATGCCACATACCATATAACTGAAAACAAGTAAAAATGCATATATATTTACAGGGATTTTCCTGGAGAAGTAGGTGCTAAAGATTGGAATTTGCACGCTGTAGGCTTCAAAGCAGAGTAGTCATCGTGAGACATGAGACACAGCTTCTCAGAAAGTGTTGAAGAGGGATAATTACAGATCTCCAGATGAAAAATCTGCCTGGGCTGCTGCCTATGAGTTCAGGGGAGCCTGTGTATTTGCAAATAACTGGACTATTCCCTGCACCTCTCTTTTGCCAAAACACTACTCAAAACATCCACTTTACATCTTCATAGTATCTTTCCTTCATTGAATCTAACATTTCCATAAGTAACAAGCGGGTCACCCAATGGAAGGAAGCCAGTGTTAGAAGACAGGGCAGCTGCAAAGCCTGTGAACTTTTCAAAGACCATCCTGAACACTGGAACTGTTTAGTCCGTAATTAAGTTTTATAACTCTGTTCCTGGATTATTTTCTTTCATTTTGAATTTTTTTTCCTGGTAACTCTAATGTGTAAATATATATATATATATATATATCTTAAAAAAAAAATAGAGAGAGAAGTAGCTGGAACAAGACTCAACAAATATTCATGGAAAAATACCTTCATACAAATGTGTCCAAGACATCCTCTTATCAGTGAATGTACCAGTAAATCAATTATGTGAAGGTGTGTTCAGCAGAGACCAAAGAGAGAGCAGAGACCTTCTAAGACAACTTCAAGTTCCTATCTAAAGGGACTGCTGGCTGAATATATTTTTCCATCAGTTACCAGCTCACCACCATTATTGTTTAACCCCAGCCAGCAACCAATACCACTAGCTGCTCACTTGCTCCTTCTGTGGCATGGGGGAAAACGCTGAAAGAGTAGAAGAAAACTTGTGGGTTGAGATAAAGACAGTTTAACAGATAAAGTAAAAGTGGCACACAAGCAAAGCAAAACAAAAAATTCCTTCATCACTTCCCACGGGCAGGCAGGTGTTTGGTTATTCCCAGAAGAGTGGAGCTCCATCATGGGTAACAGGGATTCATCACTCCAAATGTCTCCCCTTCTTCTTCCCCACACTTTATATGCTGAGATGATGCCAGACAGTGTGGGATATCCCACTGGTCAGTTATGATCAGCTGTCCCATCTGTGTCCCCTCAGAACACCCTGAGCACCCCCAGCCTATTCACTGGTGGGGTAAGGAGCAGAAAAGGTCTTGGCATAGTGCGAGTCCTGCTCAGCAGTAAAACATCCCTGTTTTAATAACATTGTTTCATCACAAATCCAAAACATTGTCCCATACTAGCTACTGTGAGGAAAATCACTCTACCCCAGTCAAAACCATGCAAGTCATAGAAGAAGTTGTCTCACTGAAATGAATAAAATGTGTTCATATCAGCTAAGTCAGAATCTCACTCCAATGACTTAACAGCTTGTGTGAATATTTTTGTCTTGGTCCGGCTCCCGGAGTGTGGATGATAGAAGTGTTGCAAGAAACCAAAACCAGCTTGAAATTTAGGGTTCTTTGGGTTTTGTTACAAATTCACAAATCAGTTTATTTTCCCAGAGAATGGGACAAGTGCAAAGCAGAAAAACTTCTTTACTGAGAAAGCATGGCTAACTATCAAAAATACAGTGATGCAACAGCAAAAAAACCCACCCAAAACAAACAAACAAACAAACAAACAAAAAACCCAAACAACCCAACCCTAATCTTAAAGCCCACATATCAAAATAGGTAAATTTTACAAAGCATTGTATTGGATGAAATTGCAATTAAAACGTGATCCATCCTAACAATTTCCAGGAATTATTGAAAGAATTCCAGTTGATATAACTGGATTCTACATTAGGCTTACAGTAACTGTGGGATATTAATTTTGACAAGGACACAGTTCCACCATCACAATTGAGATGCATTATTTGAGCAATTTGTGAAAGCTGAACATTTATTATTTGGATCACATTAATTCTATCAGAAAAGGCAGATATTTTCTTCAGAGTCAAAATGGCACCCCTGCTGAGCATTTAAATCTTAAAGAAAAACCCTCTAGAACTGAGCTAAAAAGGAAAAATGCAGACTGCTACACACAGGCCCTTGAAAGAGACCTCAATACACCACTCTTCCCCATGCTATCACAAAATCCTTTTGATATGTGATTATAAGGGATAGGTAATCTTAGTGACATGCTTAGGAGGGAAAATGTGACTTGGCTGCCTGGAACATGAAAGAATGCCACAAATTAGATCTAGTCAAGTAGTACAAAAAGTCATTCATTAACATAGACACAAAAAGAAAGTACCAAGTTAGTGCTATCATTATTCAAGAAGGTCAAAATTAGTCGTTCATGTACATTCAGTTCATCAGCAATTTTTTTGTGAGAACTTCCACGAATCCTAAAACCCCCAGAATTTTAGTACCAGCAATTATCTTGAAAAACTTTATGAAATGTGCATTTTTATTCAACATTCAGCCTTTCCGATTTTAATTCTTCCAACGAGGAAGTATTCTGTGCTAGCTACTGAACAATCCCACAGTGCCAGTGGTGACCAAAGGCTAGTCAGGGATGTAAAATAAAGGGTGGATTCTTGCCCATTACTGTCTATCTTTGCCTCAGTGGTCACTACATATCATCTGTAAGACAAACAAGCAACTTGCATACAATAAATGAAAGGAAGTTTGTTTGACTGGAATTCTTAGACTAGGAGATGAGAATTATCACATTGGACTAAAGTATTGATTAATGTAATTGATAATCCAGTTTCACAAGGCATCAAAAATATTCTCAGTAACAGAGAAAAGCTTACTGCAACCAACGTTTTGCAGCTCACTGGACAGCATGTGTACTGGTGGATGTTTTTCCATCTTGAAATGTTTTGTTCCGGCTAGGACAAACCTGGAAGCTGTCATGATCCTTAGTAGGTCATTTGTATTTAAAGACATCTACTAAATAAAGGCAAATGGATTTTGAAAATAACAAATAAATGGAAAAAGCACTATCAACTTTTTTAACAATAGGCAAACACCAACAGATTCAATGAAAATTGTTGTGATAAAAGTGGCTACAATCAGAATATGTAATTTGTGGTATATGGGTCTGCTGAAATGACTGTGGCCTACTCATCAGAAAGGAGTAACTCAGGAACAGAGAGATTCCAGATAACAAGGACTGAGAAACATGGATTGACAGAAAAAAAAACCCCTTTTGAAATCAAACTGATTTTCAATTAAAAAAAAGAAGAAAAGTATTAGAGTAGGACACAAAAGGGGAAGTTATGCATTCATTATATGTGGCATGAGTCAGTACCGTTAATTTGCTTACTAACTGGCTAAGAGGAAAGGCAGAATTGCCAGACTATAATCTCCTTTTATAAAACATGATAGTGGGTGGTAGGAGTCAGTCCTACTAATATCAGGCCTGCAGGAAGCCTCCAAGACAGGGAATACATTGAGCTGGACCATTTCACTTCAGAGCTTAGATGCAGCACAGCCACCAAAGCCTTCCTCTCATGGATCATCTCCCCTGCATGGAGTGGGGCTGGGGGTTGGTTAGATGGATCAGATAAATATTCATGGTCTAGAGGCAAGAAAGTAGAACAGAGGTGTTCTGGTTTTTCTTGTGTTACCTTGAGAAAATGTGACTCCTCTAAGACTTTGGATATCCTTAGGGTAATAAGATCAGGAAACTCATGAGGCTAAAGAGAAGGATAAGGTG
Source organism: Phylloscopus whistleri (assembly GCA_017589585.1). Classification (NCBI taxonomy): domain Eukaryota; kingdom Metazoa; phylum Chordata; class Aves; order Passeriformes; family Phylloscopidae; genus Phylloscopus; species Phylloscopus whistleri. The sequence goes on from JADMLD010000046.1 coordinate 904,881, forward strand.
TGCTAACTAGCAAGTGTAGCATTAGCACTACTCCTCAAACTTCTGATTGAGCAGGTTATTTTCTGGCAAGGGCATAGGTGTAGGACACAATTTATATCAGGGCAGCCCCAGCACTGTGACTCTATCCACTAGCATGGCCACCCATAATGAGACACAGATACCAAGGAGGTGAACCTGTGTCACCTTTGGGAGGAACCTGGGACCCACTGGCGAACTGTGCAAATGATGTGCTCTTGTGGGAGAGTGAAACACTCCTACACCTTCTGAACATGAAAACATGTTTGAAAAACCTGTGCAAGAGGACACTGAGGGAAGGGAGGGGGGAAACCCTAAACAGCAACAATCCACATCTAAAGTTTTCCAGTAGTTCTACCAGCAGGAGGAACTTATAGGATTGGCTATTAGCATGGGGCCTATTTCTTCCAGAATTTATTTGCTAGGATGCATATTGAGGCTTCATTATTCCCCTTCAGTATTTTTTTTTTTGAGCTGTGGTTGTTCTGCATGATTAACAAAGACAAATATCATATTTTACCAAGGTTTATTCCACTCTAGGCAATTGGATTTAGTCCATAACAGAGAAAATCAAATACAGGATTAGGAAATGCCATTTTTTCTCAAATACAAGCTTGTCAGCCTATGGAATTTGTGTAAAAATATATTTAAATGGATATTTGCAGGATGTTTGAACACAGAATGGTATTTTTCCTTTTTTTATTAAATGTATTACTTCTCAGAGCAAGTAGCTAATAGAGTTGGCAGAAGACATGGAGTGCACAAGCAGTCATTGAACTGTGTAATAAAGACACCTTGGTCACTACCACACCTTTATGAATGCTACTTTATTTTGGGTCTTTCTAAGGGCACTTAGAATTGCACCTCTCAATAGCTGGTCACTGACTTGGGATGTTCTTGAGAGGCAATGACAGGGACAGGGTCTCTCAGAATGATGAGAGGTGATTTTCATACAGCTGTTATTGCCTATGATTAAAGTCAGATTTTCCCTAAAACTGGAAATACATGCAGAATTAGAAAATAACATCATAAACATGCACGAAACTTTGGCGTTCATAGTCTGCATATGGACAGATTATGAAATTTGTCTTACCAAGACATCACTGAACCTGAAAATCATTTAAAATTTGTAAGCATCCAATTTATGTTACATTGTATTTGTTGCCTAAGTCTGTTTCTGGGCATACTCAGATCTGCCATAGCCTTTTGGCCTGCAGCACACACAGTCCTGACAAAAATATAAAAATTAAGATGTTCTTTTCTGCTAATATCTTCCAAGCTTCATAGAACATTTCTTGAACTGGCATCTGATGAAAGGCAGATGTGACAAAGCCATTTTTATATCCTACTCTGTGCCATGACCTAGCATTACAGAAGGATGTGTGGTACATCTGTTCCTCCCCTTCTGTGCAAACACATTACAAAACATCAGTTGCTATGAAAATCTTCATAGTACCTGCTGTTGGGTAGAAATACTTTTTTTGCTTCTTGTTGAAATGGCTTACCTGTGCAAAACAAGAACAACAACAACAAAAAATTACAATTTATGGGGCTGAATATGGTTACTTACCTTTAAAGAGTGAATAGTTCGTAATAGTCAACTAGTAAAAGACAACCACCCTAATAAGAAGTCAGTTCTGCACGTTGATCCTGCAGTCATTCACCATTTTGTTCTGCTTGATGGCACAGTTTTCAGGCCAGTCACAGGTGGATTCTATCCTTTATCCAGAGTTTGATAGCACCTTGTGGAGCACAGACTTTCTGAAGAGAGATGAGGGCTAAGTTTAAATTTGATCAAGATCAAGAGGAAGAGGAAGAGAAGTGAGTTTAACCCTCCAGATCCTGTTCAAGTTTGCTCACAAAAAGGCTATGGAATAAAAGCGATTGGAAAGCGGTGTGGGCAGCACCATCTGCTCCTGTTTTTTAAATTAAAAAGGGAGATTCCCTGCTGTAAGTACCAAGAAAAGGATGAGAGGGTCTACTTTACAGAGGGGATTTAATTTTGTCACTCTTAATGGAGAAGGGATCCCATTTGGCTCTGCACAGTTCAAACTCCTGCCCTGTCTTATACTTTCCCATCAGTCCAGCCCAAGTGGCTCCCTGGCTGAGGGTGCTGAATTCGGGTTGGCAGTGCCCGTGTCCCCCCATGAGACACGTCCCTCTCCTGACACAAGGAAGAGCCCTGTGCTAGGGGAAGCCCTGCAGTGCCTCTCCCAGTTCTGCTTTGCTCAGCTCTGGGCACTGCCACGCCCAGCATGGCCATGCCCTGTGCACCTCCTGGGATGCCACTCAAAACCTGTGCTTTTGGCAGCCACTGACTGCTGTCATTGCTGCCGAGGAGCTGCTGCGCAGCACTCAGCAGCCAGCGACCAGGCTGAGCTGAAATTACAGAGAACCCCTGCTGGATCTCTGTGGGAGCCTGGCTGTCCCTCCTCACCCGCTGACGGCAGGAGGGAGCTCCCGCCTTTCCTCACAGAGGTGACACTCTCAAGCCTGCCCATCCTCTCCACCGCTGGCAGGACCAAGTCTCGGTCAGGCACTTAGGACCAGTTGTGGTTTGTTTTTCAGACGTTCCTCTGTTGATGTAAACATCTGCTGCCCTCTGTACTGACAGCAGAAAAGGGGCTGTTACCCACCCAATTCAGCAGGTGGAATTTCTTGTCTTGCTTCACGCCGAGTGCTTTAGAGTTCATGTGTTGGCTGACTGATATGTCACAAAGTATGTGATGAAACCATTACAAATTGTCAACACTTTAGCTGCCTGTGCCTCTACCAGTTGCAAAATAATGGCAAGAGCTGCAGCAAATTCTTACTATCATATGCTAACTACTGCTCTGCTGTACTGTTCCCATGTTTCCCTCTGGCCGCTTCAGGAGGCTGAAGAGGTAAAGAGAACAGTCTGCCCCCAATGACAGCAGTGATTACAATCATTATTACACCTACAATCACAAAAAAACTGAGGTTTTCATAGAAAGCTGCTGCCTGCCATGTAAATTAGTTACTCACTATTCACCAATCTTGTTAGTTAACAAATGCTCAATGTTTCATTAGTTCTCTTGACAGCTGCTCCAGGGAAAAAAATTTCCTTTGAACTGACACAATGAAGCTGGCTTTTCTGCTCGTTCTGCTTATGCTAACAAAGGGCTTAACCCCCCCCCAAATACCTGCCAGAATAACTCTGAAAGTCCTGGCTTTTGTCAGAAGGGAGTAAAGTACTACAAAAAGAGGAAGTGGTTAACCTCAGTCAGTAACCACAGTAGGCATGTTCTCTAGAAGTAAGAGCACATTTTACTCTATATCAAGGTATCATTGTAAATTTACTTAAATTTCCACTAATAAAAGAAACAAGCACAGCTTCCAAGAGGGAGGAGAGGGAGCTTGACTTTCACACATGACACTATATCACATTTTTGAAAACAAGACAATCTGCTCCCTCTCCTGATGTCTAACGAGCAGCACAAAATCTCAGGCTAGTTCAAACTCCTTGCATAATCTGATATTAACTCTTCGAGTTCCATGATTGAGGTACAGTATTCTCTCTTATAAATGCATCATTTTTCCCTACACTTTTAATTTTTTACCTCCAGGGCTTGAAGAAATGGATCAATTATTATTGATCTCCTATTTTCTTTTCACTACATTTCCCCCTTCAATAGCATTATTTTTATTTTCTTTATGATTTCTTTATCAGTAAAAAAGCCTTTAACTGTATTAAAATCTTAAAAAACTTGACATTTTTTACAATAATGCCTCTCTTTATTTATCTGAAACAATATTTTATCTTCAGTCAAATATCATTAGTAGAAATATAGCTATAATGCACATCCTTTTGAGCTGAACTAAAAATAGCAAACTTCCTGCACATATACCTTTAACCTGCTGGTATTCAGATCAGCAGCCCTGTAATGTATTGGTCTGAGAAGTAAACAGAATTATGAAGGTAGGCTGAAAAAATGGATTTTTATATTAAAAAATATCCTCCCAATATGCTAGGTTATCTCTTTCATGTTACAATCCCCCTTTTTTTTTTTAAGAGTCACTTTCTATATTTGGCCTCTTTCAAGGAAATAGCATGAGAAAGAGAAGTTACTCTTATAGAGAGTAAAGGAATTACACATATGTTGCAAACTCTTACCTAAAAGTCTGATATAAGTCTTTCTGGAGGCAGCATGAGACCTTCAGGTGACTTGATGGCAAAAGTATTAATGGTAACCCAAAACCCTCAGCCTTTAGTAACTACCAATGTTATTACCAGGGCTGAAGTTTCATGTATTTTTTTTAATATGAGACAATAAATGTTTCAACCTGTCAATTTTCTCTATATTAAGCTATGACTAAATGACCCAGCTTAAAAATTGATCTTCTCTCAGCAGAATGAGGGTAGATGCCAATGCTCATTTACATGGCAGTCATGAGATCAATTTGACTTAGCTAAATTTTTCTAAAGCCTGAATTGAAAACAAAGCTGTTAGACAAGTTATTAGATAAAATCACAGTCACAGATTATGTGAAAGAAAGACCATCAGCTTTATATTGTTTTTCCTTCATTCTTTTGCAAGAATGTAATCAAAGAGAAAACAGATGGGTGGAGAAAGGACAAGTAGACTGGTTACAGAACATGACCTGGACATGTGCTAAAGATGGGATATTTGAAGGCTTGCAGAGAAAAAGTTAAATTCATGTAGGCTTTAATCTTTTTATTCAGAGATAAATTTTAAAATTTTAGAGTACCTTTTCTGGAAATTCAGATGACATACCCCCTTTTTAAAAATTCATGATTAATAAAAATACAGGGAAATTTGACAACATTGTAGAGAGAAATTTCTCTTTTCTAATGCTATAGATTATGTCTGTACACCAAAATGGAGCTGTGATTGCAAAAAGCACAACACTCTCATGTTGACTTTATTCTTACTATTAAAACACAAAGAAAGTAGGCAGCTAAGGACAGATTCCTTGAATTCTTGTACCAAAACTTAGATTTTTGCCTCCAGTGTTAATGTCACCCACATTAGTTAAAGCAAAGCAATTCTGTGTAGACACAACCTGAACCTTTGCAAAATGGAAACTGAAGAACACTAAGTTTGCATACTTTTTTGATGACGGCAGCAGACAAAGTGGAAAGTATAAGAAGGATGCTCAGAGATAGTTCTGAGATGATTTTCTGATTATGCTCATACTGCAACATGCCAGTTACACAGCCTGGACACAAGAACTTGAAAATGTTACTGTTCAGCTGGTGGCATTCTCATTGGAGATGTACTTCCCACTGTTTTTAGGTTATGATCAGACATTCTTAGATGAGTAAAGCTAAATTAAGAGAAATCAAGAGGACAAGGTAATCATAAAAATAAGGAAATTTTGGAAAAATACCACTGAGGTATATATACAAAGTTTCACTAAAAACACAAAACCAGGAGAAATACTACTATTAATAATAATCCGCAAAACAGGAAAGAAAGGGAATGGTCAAAATAGGTGAACTATACAGATATGGGGATTGATGGACAAAGGCATAAGGAGGATATAAAACAAACCATAAACACAACAGAGTGGTTAAGTGGGTGTTAATGAAATTCAGAGATCAGTATTCAGCAAGTGGAATTTTTTGTCTTGCTTCACGCTGAGTGCTTTGGAGTTCATACGTTGGCTGACAGTTATGTCACAAATTATGTGATGAAGCCATTACAAAGTGGAGGGACTTGCTGGGGGCACTGATGAAGACGGACACCACCAGTATGAATTGGAAAGGAGAGAAACTCCAAAGAAAGCAATAGGAAAGAGTGGGCACCTGGAAATCTACTGCTGAGGAACAGTTGAAGGACTGGCATTATTTGGTAAGAAGGCTGTTACTAAAGTGGCCTTGCAAGTGTGTGCAAATATGAAAATGAGAGAGAAGGTCACAGAAGAAGGGTAATACATACTATAAATGTGTAGTACACACTATATTCCATGTGTACTGGGTTAGGACAAGCAATACCAGACTGAATTTCTAGCAACTGAGTTTTAGTTAAATGAGGACAGTGGGAATATAGAGGCTTTGGTGTTTCCCTCAGGAGACTTACAAAGAAGAGATGAGACAAAAAAAAAAAATCAAAGGAATACTTCCTTCTCGAAAGTATTGATACAGAGTCAAGGGATGGCTGCGGAACAGGAATCCCAAGGTTTGCATTCTATGCTGGTCACAAAATTCACATGTTCAAGCTGGACAAAATCAGAAAATCAAGAGACTGCTGCTGTTAATTTGTCTTGAACAACTGCAAAGCTCTGTACAAATTTCCAAAGAAGGCACCACATACAGCAAAATCCTCTCTCAGTTGCATTGCTAAGGACTGGGTTAGTAGCCAGAGGAAGCATTTCTGGCTCTGCAGCATAACTTCTGTTTGCTCAGTCAGTTCATCTGTCCGTATCTGTGAAATGAGGAACGTGTCATTTACCTCATTCACACAATAGATGGGTGAAGGTTATCAAACTTATGCACATTCCTAACTAGTGTGAGACCAGCAGAAATGTCAAACATGCACACAGGGTGTCATTGTGCTGCACATAAAAGCACATGGCCATTGTTGGAAGACTGATCTTGGACTAATACAGACGCAGCTATGGGAACAGTTTGCACATAAAAACCCTGAACTGTAGACCTTACAATATTAATGCAACTCTGCATGTTGGTTTCCTGTGCTTAAGACTTTATTTTCATGAATATGTAAATTTCATTAAGAACTATTCAGACCCCAGTGTCTGGGGGGCGGGGAGGGGAGGAGGGAAGAGCATCACGTGTGAGGCTGCCAGCTGCCCTGCAGTGTACACGGAGATGAGATGAGGTCACTGAGTATTTACACAAGGAGAAAAAAAAATGGAGGAAATACTGGATCAGCAGGTGATTAAAGGACACAAAGAAAATCAGGATAACAGCACTAGAACCATTGTACATGTGTCAATATCAAATTGCACCTTCAGAGAAAAAGCTGAACCGTTTATCCTGAATTAAACCCAACTGGAGTAAGGGTTACATTAAACAGCGAAATCTGTTCTTTTCAAAGGAGATTTTAAAACAATAACTTCATGTGTGGTCGAGCTATTACTGTAAAGCTGCTCTTCTCAATTCAGGATTAAAATTCCTTTTATCTTTGCCTAGATCTCATCTGCAGTATATCTAAAAGAATCAGACATTGAAAGTGACTCACTAACAATTAGGCTTCTGCTTTTGAACAGAGAAATCTCTGAATGTGTATGCAGTAGGAATGTTTTCAGGATGTTCTTTCTTGCAAGATGAAATTTTTAAAATGATACATTTCTCTAAAAGAAAAGGCAAAAAAATCATTCAGTGGTAGAAAAAGATGTTTAAATTTCAGCTGTACAGAGGGATGATAATGTTCACTACAGAATGTCAAAAGCAACATCACTGAAAAATTAGATTGGAACAGTGAATTGTATGCAACCTAATTATATTAACAATGTTACAAAAATCCAGAAGCTTAACAGCTGTTCCTTATCTGAGCTGTGGTAAACAGAACCTCAGCAATCTCTGCCTGAGCCATTCAAGCACCAGACAAAATTCAAAGCTGCTTCAGATGTTTGTAGGCTAAAAACACCAAAAGAGAACAAAATCCAGAGCCATTTGGCCATTCTTCCCAACATGGTTAAATATACAGTAAAAAAGAAGTGCTCATGCCCTTTCTCTGATTCTCCACTTCTCATGAACAAAACCATCTCCCCTTGGACGCAGAGCACTGTGCTGATGCCTGCCACAGACTCTTAGGATAAAGCAGGACCACAACCAGCTACCCTGGGATTTAAAGCAGCAGGAAAGGAAGAGCCAGCATGACTCATCCTGACCTGGTCAGCCTTCTCTCCCAGGCCAGTGCTGCTGTAAGGATTATCTGTGTGGTTACCTCCCTCCCATATGGGGAGAAACTGTGGCACAGCATTGCTCCTGAATATTTTCCAAAAGTACTCAAAAGTTTATCATGCCGAGAGTAAAGGCTTGCTCACAAAAAAGTTTCCAAATCTTCCACGGAAAAAAAAAAAATATATATATATATCTATATAAAAGAAGAAGCATCTTCCTTTAGCCTTGTGGTAAGCTAAGCTAAGTAGAAAATTCTAATACCTGCCAATATGTGTGAGTGAGAAAAAGGTGAGAGCAGTGGAGACCAGAACTTCCTGTCCTGGGTTCAGGTGTGACTGAGCTTGCAAGGCAGTACCCTGCTAGACTCAAGGCTTGGAGAGAAGATTCTCCAGTTCTCCCGAGGGAGATTGGTTCCCTAATTAACTCAGCTTACCCCATTACCCATCTAGGAATCTAGATGATGACAGAAACCCAGAAATTATTATTCAGGGCTCCTATACCTAATTATTAAAACTGCTCTAGGAAGATTTTTTGTTGTTGTTGTTACTGAGGTTACAAATTTGATCCTATCCATTTTTTTAACAACAGGGAAAAATATAAGGTCCATGACTAATAAAATAGGATTCAGACTCATGATACTCTCTTTCCTTTGGAACTTTATCTATAGCCATAGTCCAATTGAGCATCTACTTACCTTTTCAACTGCATATTGAAAAAGCTTCTTTTTCTTTACTGATTTATATACATAAAATTCTCCGTTCTGCTTCTTTGCTCCTCTGGTTTTCCCATTTTTTATCAGCCTAACCTATACCTTGCTCTTTGAGCTGAAAGCCCTTGGGAAAGAAAAGAGCTTGTTTACACAAATATATTTTAAAGCCTAACAAACAGTTTTATTCATTTTCTGTAGCTTTTGGTAAATGCAATGCCCAACTAAAAATTACACTGTTTTTAATTTTACCATTGACAGATTTTTACAACTTGCAAAAGCAAGTTTAATCTTGATTAAATAGAGTGTGTTCAAGTATAGATAAGATGCAATCAACTACGACTGGCTGACTGATTAAGTGAGAAAAAATAGGGAGGGGAGAGGATGCCTCAGTTTGAATCTTTTTCCTTTTATAAAGAGTACTTTCAATACTGTATAAACACCTAACTTTTCAGAGAAATTAGAAATCAGAAAATAGAAAACAACCCCCTACTCAACTAAATTCAGCCCAGACTTCTAGTAAAGACAAAAGGTAGTTAAAAAAAGTTTAAGTTTCAAGTTTATGTACAGAACAAGTGTTCTTTGGAACTAAGTTTCCAACATACTATCCACAAAAAACCTGTCAATTCCAGCATCCTTTTGTGATGCTGGCCTTCAGCTTACCTATAATTTATATAAATCAGAAACAATCATAATGCTTTTTTTCCAGGCATCATTCATTCCTTATCATGCATTACTTCCCCCCACCCCGGGAACAGGATGAGAAAGACAATAGTTTGGACATCTAATGAAATAACTTCTGCTACCCCTCTTATCTTTCTCCTATTGCTTTGGAAAGCTACTCTCTCCTGAGTGTGGTCTGTGGCAACCACCACCTCCCAAACAGAAATCAGAGGTGCCAGTGCCCACTGCAGCACCCTGCCAAGCCCTAAATCAATTGCTAAGCCATGGCCCAAGAGAGTGCTCCTCAGTGCCAGCCAGCAAAGCGCTGCACCAGAGCCTGAAGCTGCCTCACACAGCAAACCCTGCATGCTGCAGGGGATGGAATGTGATTTCACACCTCCTGCAATGGCATAACTGAGATTAAAATACACAGTTCCCAGCTGACTCCTGCATATGAGAAGGAACAATCACCCTGGACTGATGACTGGTTTAGGATAACCATCCCCACTCAAGGCTCTGAGGGATATTATGGGATAGCTTTTATACCACACTCATAAGACTGTTGCAACTCCATGAATAGAAATTGTGGCTTTTGCAAACTTAGAAGACTCATTCTATGCGGAAAAAGCACAGAATTTACAGTGCACTTCAGCAGTAAGCACACATACTCAAGTAGGAAGGAAGCTCCCCTGTGTAAGGAAAAGAATATGCCTACCACAAAGTTTCCTATTAATAAATATGTACTTCTAAAAATTAAAAGTCTGTTCCAGCTTAGACAAATATTTGTGGTGTTTCCAGACACAATGGTAGTCTTATATACTCACGTTGTTCTAGAGACACTTTAGTCATTGTTTGGAAACATTTCTGAGCAAATTTGCAAAGTGGTGAATAGGATGAGTATATTATCCAAAACATCTTCATGCCTGAAAGGAAAATGCCAGTCTTTCCCCTATACTATTTCAAGTGATCTCAAGATTTGCCTAGTCACTGCAGGAAAGTAATGCCTTTTGACTTCTGCATGCCCCTCAGGAAATCTGCTGGGCTACAGACAAGAGGCGTTTTTTTCTGATGAGCATTTTAAGTGTCAAATCACAGATACAGCCAGACAGTTGATAGTGCAGCACTTTGAAAACACATTTTTCCAATCTCTTAAAATATGCATTAATTAGCGATTATTGGTATAATTAATTAGATAATTAGAGTACATTACAGACTTATCATTTTAAATGATTGTTAGTAGCATCATCACATTGTTTTATTCTTTTTAATTACTCTTCGTACTGTTTCTCAACTGGATGGTGCCCTTAGACATTGTTTTGAATAAAGGGGAAAGCATAAACTGTGTTACTCCAGAAGCAGCCCTCAGAGGCACCACCAATCAGAAAACCCTCACATTCCACCTGCAAAAAGACTGCTGGAAGCAAGGAAGCTGCCTGGGGCACCAAAAAATGAAAGTTTGAACTGGGGTAGACAAGGGAAAAGGATGTGTTTATTCCTCCTTTAAGTCTCTATGGACATTTGCTTGTAAGCGCCTCTGTGATTCCCTTCCACTGAGCAGAATTTGTTCATATGTTACCTGGCTGTGCAGATTCAAGGAAGAAACTTGACTCCCCCATGCCTCCTGCAAAGCTGAGCTAGGCACAGGACACACCAACCCAAAACTAAGAAGTTATTATTGTTGTTGTTGTTATGATGATGATGATGATGATGATGATGATGAAGAAGAAGAAGAAGAAGAAGAAGAAGAAGAAGAAGAAGAAGAAGAAGAAGAAGAAGAGCTTCCCTTTCCAGAGGGAATACTGCCAGTGTGAGTTGTATCATGAGTCATATTTGTAGAGAGCCTGATATAGGAGTACAGCAGTGAGTCACATCTGGCAAGGAACAGAAGAGTAGCATCACACACAGGAGTGCAGCTACAGGCACAGACTGCATCCTGTTCCACTGCCTGGAGTTCGGGCTACATGACTTTAATATAAGTTTTCTTCACAGAGTTTACAGATGACGTCTGAAATAAAATTCACATTTCACAACTGAAACAAGTTTCTAGGTGGTTTCCTGAATCTCTTACAAGAAATTACATACATAAGTGTGAAATATCCACAGGTCCAGAACAGAAAAGCAAAGGCATCCCAAAATTAGACTTGCTTCTACCCCACTTTATCAGTAAAAGTGAAATAGCACACAAACCAATTTGCAGCTTTACTGTTCTAGGTTTCCAAACGTTTCTCTGTATGGCAAAGACTTGCCACAATCCCTTTCTCGTTTTCAAAAGATTTTTGGCTGTATGTGAGTTTAATAAGTAATGTAAAATGGGCAGACAGGTGACCTTGAGTCAAGTTCCTCTGAGAGAGACTGTAACAACAGTATTTAGGAGGAAAAATTGTTCTCAGTCTATGAGAAGGTACAAATAATTTACAAGAAAATTAGGCATTTGGAGCCACTGTGAATGTAACCAGCTGTGATTGATCCAGGAGGATCCAACTAACCCAGTAGCTTATTAGCAGTAACAAGAATTCACAGAAATATAAAAAAGTATCATTACTAAAAGCAAGTGACCTGTGGAAGGAGAAAGATTAATCAATAATGTTGATTCCCAAATAAAAGTCAGTGGTCTTTATGTGGGCTCTTTCTCATTTTTTCTGCCTATTTGAGTTCCTGATAAATTAAAATAATTACCACAAAAAATGTCTCATACCTGCAGTGTCCAGAAGTGTCCCAGAGGTCTCCTGAATTTAGTGGTCTTTTAAAGTCCCTGAAGAAGAAAAAAAAAAAAATCTAAAATTGAACTGGAGCATAATTCTGAGAAAAGTCTGACAGAAGGGCTGAGGGCACCCCAGAGTCTCTAATGGGAGCGGGTTGAAGAGGCGTTTTTCTGTACGACTCCATTTCAGAAGGCAAGGACAGTCAGAAACATCATTAAGAAGTCACAAGGCAGCAGAACAACATCCCAAGCCATGTCAAGTATTTTCCACACCATCACATGGAACAAACCTAGGACCAACTTCAATCCAAAATCCACTGTGTTGTAGCTGTGTCATTGGCCATTTGGACAGCATTTTCAGAACAGCAGGATTTCCTGCTTGGTCTTCTCCATCAGTGATATAGGGACAGATAAGAGTCCAAGATCCAGACCAAATACAACAACTGAGCTAACAGCAGCCAAGGACTCTGTTTCAAAGCACTATGTGAGATTTCCTGGCTTTTAACCAAGAACATTTTAGTCAATGGAGTTAGAGAAACTCAGTATTTTCTATCTGGTTCCCAGTTCTCCCTGACAGATTTTACTTGTGTTTGTAGTATTGATGATACATCACACACTTGTACCATGACATCCCAATGGTGGTCACTTAAATCACTGTAAGATCTCAGAGAAGATTATTTCTCTCTGAGTGGGGCATTGACATTTCCTTGTTAAAGACTCTCACCCTTAGGGGAGCTTCTGTCACCAGAGCTATTAACAGTGATCTGGATCTAAATACTGTGCTGTATTACCTGCATCCAGATGGCATAAAAATGGAAATTTTTAAGATTGAGACTTGACCTTTGGATGAAAACCATTCTTTCTCTGGTTACTGCCTGAGGTACTCTGAGGTGTTTCTCTTCAAGCATAAAAGCAAAATGGTGACTTACGATTAACATGAGAGAAAAAGAGCTTGCTCACGACTTTATGACAGAGGAAGTAAATTTCTATGCCATTACTCCAATAAATCATAATGTTACTACCTACTCATCCTTCCATGGGTAACACATAGCTGGGTGTTACTCCTGCACTCCTGTTTCATCCTCTTCTCCCCAACTTTTTATTTTACATATAAATAGATACATGTTTCTGTGTGTGTATATATATATGTATATGATTAATGGATATTTCATATGGCACATCCTATACATTCTAGAGTTCTAAAATGCATATGCTGCAGTAAAGATAATCCCTTTTCAGTGAAATATTTTATCTTTGATTTAGAGGTAAAGCTTCTGTTACATATTTAGAACAACTTGCTAGGGAGATAAAACTCATCCTTCTTTGAAACGACAGCAGAAAGCATCTGTGTCGCTTCATTACTACTTCAATACTCTTTTTTGAGGGCTAACCAGCAGCAGAGGTATTACAGCAGTTTTCTGTACAGGGTAGAACTGGCAAGGACCTCTTATGGATGCAGGTATGCCTTTCTTGTAATCCCCAGTCTTGCTGTCTCAGGCTGTGCTTTAATTTCCCTGGTGGGCTGAGTTGCAAGTGAATTTGGCTTGAAGGAATGACTAAGAGAATGTAAATATGAATAAGGTCGTATTCTTTTAGTAAGTGGAGCCATCTGTTGCCACATCTAGAAAAAGACTGTCTGTTTGGAAGTTACCGTTGATGATGTTACAAAACAGTCTCATCCACTTCTTTGGTGACATACAATGTTGTAAGTTTAATATATCAGTTGTGTGGATTGAATTTGTAGTGAGGATAGGATTTTTTTGAGGGAAGAGGGGCATCCTCCCACATTGCTGCATATCAGGAGCTTCTTCCCACAGAAATTCTTACAAGTCTTTTCATAGGCTCCAGCAGCTGTACTTCAGTCCAAATTAGGGTACAAAATTTTATCCCATTACAGGGAAAACTTCTATCAAGTGTATCCAACAAGAGTTTGCCTTACAAGAAGCCAGCAAGGCCAGCCTTATGCTGATGTTGCCACTGCTGTTGCTCTGTCAAAGTCATGAATATGTCATTAGTCACACCTGCAGGCACTATTCGAGACTCAGTATTGCACCACTGTACAAGAGGAGTCAAAACCTGAAAGTATTGTTCAAGATAAATCTTCTAATAATTTCAATGTTAGGGGTTTTTTTGGGGTTTTTTTGTTTTTTTGTTTTTTTTTTTTATGGGGGGGGTGCGTGTCGGGGGGCAAGATGACCATTTGGTTCTTTTTCAATTTATCCATAACAAAATAATAAAGAATCTGTCAAAAATCTGAAATCCTGTTCTTATAATAAAATATTTAATTTTGCCTATCTGGGTAAAATGTGCATGCTTTAATATTTTATTGGTCATAGACCTGGAGTCAAAGATCACCTAACTAAAGAAATGTAACATACTTTTATTACTTCAAATGCCTTACATAAGTAACAGTACAAAGGACTATAAAGTTAATAACAAGGACTTTATGATTAAATCACTTTCTTTTTCTTTTGCAGCCATTACAAGTCTCCATTTACTAAAGGAAATTCAAATATCTAAAAATACAGCCTGTTATATCTGAACTAATTACACAGTTCATGCTTGATGTTTTCTATCTACTTTATTCATTTAGGTTCAAGTCAATTAGAACTCAGTTAATTTTCCTGAACATCATCTTCTATTTGATATCACCAACCATATAACTGTGATTATCTAGTGGTAAAAAACAAATTTTTGATTAACCATCGCAGATAAGAGAAACAAATTCAAATGTAAGTTGTTTTCTGACACTCCTTTATTTTATTGAAGAGAAGCATGTGAAGTCAATTAAATGTATTTAGGCCATTTATCTAGTTAATGCGATTTTCAAAGATCATTTGGTGTATGTGATAATATATAATCAATATAGCCTGCAAGAGCCAGTTGAAGCTGTGTACAGCACAATTGAGGAGATCACAGGCATATGCAAGTGTTCATTTGATTTGGTTTAGCTTTTAATGATGTACATCAGCACATCAGCACACTTGTCTTGAAGGCAGCTTCACCAGAAAACACTTTTTCCAGAGCACTGAACACAACACCCATGCTTTCTTTTAGATTCGGCAGTAACTGTGCTGCTGTTGAACTGTGTTCAAACTTCAACAGTTTGAAACAAAAAATCTCCTCTCTTAGAATAGGGAATGATGGTATTAAGAGGGCTTATGAGAACTCTTTGAATCTTGCATGAAGAGTAAATAAAAAATCCGAAATTTACTATCAAGCTTAAGAGTATGTTATCTATCGTGATTCTCACAAGTGCTAGTCAATTCTTCCCATTAGGGCTGAAATTTTACAAGGGGTTACCTATCTGACCTATTTAAACACATCAGTCTTGCTCCTTTCTTCTTCTTTATTTTCATGGCACCATTTTAGAGCTTCACACTCAAAAAATCTAGTGCCTTTTGTGAAGCCAAATTTTTGGTGGAATAGAAATTTGTCAGAAATTAAGGACCTGTCAGGTTACAAATCTGGACAACACATTCTGCTGGACCATATTAAATAAAGACATTTGCCAAAAAGGTGGAGGAGACTAATATAGTGTCAAGCTCATTAATGTTGGACTAGCACTGAAGATGGATATTGTCATGTTCAACCTTGTATTAGCAGCATCCATTATTCAATAAATTATTAAATTAATAGACAGATGGTAACAATGGGTGTATGTCCTCATTTAATTAATTGATGAGAAGGAACTGAACTTATGGTCATCTTATGTCTATAGATTTAATAATTTATAGAATAATAATTTATCGATTCCCTACTATTTCTACAGGAGATAGAATTCTATTTCAATAGCCATCCATTTTTGTCGGAAGCTGTTATTACCAGGCTCTCTGGTGGCTGTACATGAACTAAATGCAAGATGGACTAATTCTTCTGCAGCTTCATTCTAAATGCTGGGACTGGAAGGCATTTAAAAAAAAAAAAAATCCCTCCAAAAATCCCTCACTACTGAAATAGCCTTATAGCAGCAGAGTCACAAAATTGACCTCTAAAAAAATGAATGGATAAAGGGAGTAAATTATGTCATGTTTCATTAGGTTGAACAGAACTCATTTGGCTCTTGTTGACTAATTGAACTTTTCTAATTGAATAAAGTGCAGATTTTTTAAAAGTATATTTTTGATAGGCATTATCATAAGTGGAATAAAAGCTCCTTTCTAATTAAAAATATTCTTTTTATATTTGATTCTATGGCTTACGTTGCAATATATTTTGATATGGCATCAAATATGCAAAATGGGAAATACTCACTGCAATTATTCATATATAATAGCCATTTTCCTACATGTGAATTTTATTATTCAAGTTATGATAGGTTCTGTGAAGACAAATGACATCTCTCCTGTCTTTCACTTTACCGAACAGTCTGAAAAGCTAGGTAAAACTTACAGTGTTTTTGATTTAATTATGCATTTTGCCTGTACCTTTTTGGGCTGTGTAAAGTGATAAGATTTTGCTGCTTGCCAGTTTCAGACTACTTCTATGAATCTATAGGGACAAAACAAGCTGGAGGACTGATGAAAAAGTTGGTTTTCTGTCCACATATACAATCCCTCCAGAAATAATATCACAGCAGCAGTCTGAAGTTTCCTCAGAAAAAGGATCCCAACTTATTTTGAAACTTTCAAAAAGAAAAAAACAATGCTCTTCCAAAGAAAGGGGGAAGGATGGATTAGTGCCCCATGATATTTGGGGGTGGTTTAGGCCTAACAAAAGAAGAGAAGCACGGCATGGCTAAGGAATATTCCATGAGATATTGTAGTTTAGACTGAACCTCGCTATTATTCACCTCCAGATGGTTAATTAAAACTTTGGTGGATTTTATTACAAATATAGGTGCTGGCTTAAATAACTTGAAGTATGTTCATTTAATAGGAAGACTTAGGTGTTAAGCAATGCTAAGGTCAGTCAGAAAACAGACAACGATAGCATAAGAAGCATTATTATATTCCTCTTCACTGCAACTAATTTCTGAACAAAAATGCTGCTCAGCTGGAGTACCTACAGCAAACTCCACAAAAAAAAGCAGTTACAAGCTGAACAGTAGAACTGAAACTCTCCAAAGCATGGAAGGCAAGTGAAAAAGACTTAAATTCTGCTTCTCTCTTTGTCTTCAAGCAGTGGGTAAAAACAGAAAAGAAAAAGGAGTGATGTTATTTCTGACAATAGTTGACTCTCAAGCTCTTGACGATTTTAGGAGTTTTAAGTTAACTTGCAGAAGAAGCTGTATTGAAACTGCATTATGGAAATTTGAACTGCATTCCACGTAAAAGGGGAGGTGAGAGACAGCTTCTAAATTA
The DNA here is from genome assembly GCA_017589585.1 of Phylloscopus whistleri. NCBI lineage: Eukaryota > Metazoa > Chordata > Aves > Passeriformes > Phylloscopidae > Phylloscopus > Phylloscopus whistleri. The sequence continues at coordinate 922,121 of JADMLD010000046.1, forward strand.
AAAATACTGTAAGTATAGAAACCTGTCTTACAATTTTACAGGTTTTAACAGAGTTCTTTGTAAAAATCTCAGCTGCTTTTGGGATGGATATAAAATAAAACCCCTGTGCTAGAAGCCCCAGAATCATATTTTGGCACAGGCAAATGAAATCAGGTTTACAATAGTAGTAATTAAACTGAACTGAAATTTCTATAAGTCTACAAATGGTGATCAGTGACAAAAAGGAGTCAAAGCAAATAATACACGTTTAGGATAGAAAAACAAATAAAAAAAAAACCAAAACAAAAACAAACAAACAAACAAACAAACAAACCACCATAAAACTGCAATAACAATAAAGCTTCAAAGAAGCAAAGAAAATGGTAAATAGAAGATGGATAACCAATGAGGCCTCTGTTAATTTTAGGCCAAAACTCTTTTCCAATGTAATTCATGAAACAAAAGAAAAAGTGTTGGTAAAAGCTACAGGTAGGAAGGAATGACCATACAAAGGAGGGAGATGATCTTGCCTCCAAGAATCAGTAGGTAAACAAAGCACAAGGACATAAAAACACCTTCCCACTCCCCTAGACAAAACCAGGAGCTAATATAACCAATGCTTGGCCAAATGGGATCACGTCTTCCATCTCAGCAGGGAGGTATTGCCAGGAAGGCTATCCAAAATACATGAGAATTTTAAGGTCCTATTTCCCATAAATTGGAAGCCCTCTGCAGAAGAGAACAGAGACTGAAATGTCCAGCTTTCCAGGTTGCTAGAAGAATTCATTTATATTCAAAGCCACAAATAAGGGGAAAAGTAATTAAAACTTCAATTATTTGACAGTTTCCCTCTCAGACTTTATTGAAAATATTAGTGCTTTTTACTTCCTAGGTTTGATTATTTTGAGAGTCAGATAACTTTTTGGAAGGGTATACTGAAGAAAACATGCTAAGTTTAGAAAGATATGAAATTAATTTACAAGTATTTTGTCTTAAGCAAAAGGTTATCAACATGGGTACCACCAGGAAAAAAATAATAAAATAAACTTAGCAAAAACCCCAACCAAATAAATAATAAAAAAACACACGTGGATTTGCTATTACTGTTGATTGACAAAAAAACACCCAACACTCCCCCACCCATTTCTCCCAACTCCTCCATCCTCACAAGATAAAAAAAAAAAAAAAAAATCAGCAAAACTAAGCAACAGACAAAAACAATAAAAATGCTCAACCAGCTACCCAAAAAAGATCAAGAGTTTCCCTGGAGTAATATTGTCCCTCTCTGCAAATAAGTAGATGGCACAAATAAAGAAATAATTGTGCATCTGAAATTCCCTTACACTGTTATTGCTACAACTTATCTCCCCATCTGACCACAGCACCCAGTTTAATGGGCATTAATTTACTCAGAAGAAAGATTTAGACATGCCATCACAGCTAGCTGCTATTGCCCATCTGAAGTATTGACAGAAAAGAGTTTCAATCTGTATTAGACTTTTGCAAAAATCCTGCAGAAGGCAAACTCTACCATATATTTGGGTCACGCTATTGCCGAGCAATAATAAAGTACAGTTTGGCCTCTGCTGCTACTCTCTTCCCCAAAATGGATTGTGTTAGATGTTCACATAACAGTCCCTAAAGACATGAACCAGAAAATACCTCAGAAAAAAAATCCCAGTTGGATTTGGGGTCCCAGAAACGGCCACAGCATTCTCAGCAACTCTATAAAAAGCAATGGACAGGAACACAAGTGGAAGTAAAAGAGAAAGCCTGTGGGAGTTTGTGAGATTTTCATCACAGCCCTACAGTTACTAAAAAGGCATTTTTTTCCAAATTCCAATGACAGACAAAAAAAGGACAGAGAGCTGACTTGTCCCAGGCAAACAAACAGCAACAACAGCAGGCTGGGCCAGTTGGGCCAGCACAGAGGACACCCAAAAATAATAGTTTTAATGCTTCTTGACAGTAGTGTAGGTAATATTTTAAGAAATAATCACAAGCTAAAGCACACAGAATCCTACAAAATAATCAAACTTTCATCATGAGTGTGATGAATGCAGAGGTTACAAAGACTAGAAATTCTGTATCATGTCTTTGGCTGGGAAAAGAAAACTCACATTTTTAGGCATGTACTACTTAGAAAGGCTGAAGTGCAGACCCAGGTTACACCACAACATACGGTGAGAAAGTTGATCTGAATTCAGCTGGATTCTGAGAGGGGCACCAACGGAGCTTTGGGGTCCATTTCAGGGAAAAGTGTTTCAATTTACCTTTGGTGAAGAAAACTTAAAGACTTGCTTAACAATATATGATTAGTCCTAATGAATCAAATTATCTTAAACCAAAAATCAAATAATTTCTGGCTTATGAATAGAAGAAAAAAACTCTATCAAAAATATTTTACGAAGCACAGAACCATAGATGTTCAAGTAGCAGGGTAACAGCACATTGAGTGTTGGTTTCTCTTGGTGGAACAGCTGCAAATGTACACAATAATTGCTCGAAGTGAGTACTTTGACTTCTCTTTTCCTTCTTTTTTGGTGGTGGTGATGCCTTAAGTTTTAGCTTTTGTATTTTTCAGATTCTGTACTGCATTAGTGTGTGACTCTGAACTTCATATAAAGTGTTAGCAAGTTCTCCTCACACTTTAGTTAAACAAAACAATCCTTTTCCAACCCAAGGACACTTGTATTTTCAGGTCCAAAATGTATAAAGAACAGTGAATTGAGGAGAGCAATACGGGAGGATGGGTCTTCATAATCCACAACTGTAATTGGACAATTAACCCCAAAATGTAAATGGACCAAAACTTATAAAAGTGTAAATCCATTGGGTGTAGCCATGGCCAGGCTCTTGTACTGCCCAAGGTTTATCCTTTGATGGCCTTTTAAAAAAATACCTACTTTATTCCTTTAACTCTGCCTAGCCTCTGTTCCAGGTAGCCTCTCAAGGCATCAGTGGCTCTTGTTCTGAATGTCTATATCACTATTAAACATAAACATGAAGAGTTTCAAGAAAAATGAAACACACTCAGAACTGTTTAAAGATAATTTAAATGAAGTGTGTAATACTCTAATCTTTCCCAAGTTAAAACCTTCTGATTTAGCAATAGCATGAAATAAACATATGTAGGTTATGAAGTATTCAGAATGATTTTTTAAAAGGGAAAAAACCAATACAAAACCCCAAATTAATTAACTTTCCCTGTAAGTAGTAGTGTACATCCTGTATTATTAAGTATGCAATTACTGTGTAATGAGGCACAGCTGTAAAATATTTAAACCGCTTTTCAATAATTTTAGTTTGGTAAAACTGCAAGATTTCTGACAACTCTAGTATTGTTAACATGATGAGGCAATTATGCAATAGACATTTGGAAATGACCATCATACAATTATCAAAAGGTTTTTTTCTCTACATGAAGAGAAAGGTAAAATTTCTGAGAGTGCCTGAACCAGTCAGAAACATAAATTTTGCTTTGAAAGACAAGGCATGAACTGTGACTACAATAGAAGGTGATTTTGAATGCTGGTCTTTGTACACAACTGAAAAATAGAATTTCTCCACCAACTACACTGAATACATTTGAGCTAATCCTCAGACAAAGTCTAGCAGAAAACATGGACAACTTTTCCTAAACAAGAAATGTTTTTAGCTGAAATTTTTCAAGCAGAGGTGGCATATAAATGAAAGATCACTAGCAATTTTTTTATATCTCAGCATTATAATTCTGTTCCTAGTTTGAAAAAGCAAACTGTGAAACAGAGACAATGCACAGTTATGTTCTGACTACACAAGCACATGTAACACATAAATTTCAGATACTGCTGATCTTTTACATGGTTAATAATTTCTTCTATTTCTTCTGTTACAATGACAATACTTGAAGCGTAGGTCTAAATTCTGTCTGAGACCTGACTTCCTTCTCTAACAAAACCTGTGTGGGAAAAGGAAACAGGTCTCATTACCTGAACTCTTGCTGTATGGTGTTCCCAGTCAGAATTAAGCTTCAGAATTTAGAAAGGAAAGATTATAAAGGTGGAAAGTGTCAGTAGGAACCTAAGAGATGCATAGTGAAGCCCACTCAGAACTAGAAGCACAAAACTCCACAGATAAGGAACCTATCTGCATGCAAAATCATGCCATTGGCCTTCCTGGCCACCTGGGCACACGCTGGCTCATTGTTGACTGGCACCTCAAGGTCCTTTTCTGCTGGGCTTCTCTGGATTGCTGTGACCCAAGTGCAGGACCAGGCTCTTGGCCTCGTTGAACCTCACATCACTGACCTTGACCCATTGATCCAGCCTGTCCAGATCCCTTCTGCAGAGCCTTCCTGCCCTCCAGCAAATCAGTACTCCCACCCAACTTGGCATTGTCTGTGAGCTGACCAAGGGTGCACTTGGTCCTTTCATCCAGAGCATCAAAAACAATCTTAAACAGGAATGGTGCCAACACTACAGCAGCTGCACACTGCAGAGTGGATGTGCTTCATATGAGGGCTACAGAAGGGAGGCTGGAAGGGGAAAGTCACATGTTGTTCTTTCGTGGACTCAGAAGCCTGAGGAGGATTGATACTCTTTGAAAGGATTCATATATAGTCGCTTAAGTAAATAAACATTAGCTGCTGTGGAATAACCTGAAGATGGAGGAAGAAGACATTTGACAGGGAGTACCGATGCCTCAAGTTTTAGTTTTTATATTTTTCAGATCCTGTGCTGCATTAGTGTATAACTCCACACAGAGTGTTAGTAAGTTCTCTTGCAGTTTGGTCAGAAAAAACAATCCTTCCAGGCCTGAGGACCAAGGTCATCATCACAGCCTCAGGCCCTGAAAGGTGAATCGGGGAGGAGAAAACTGGGGGAATGTGACTTAATTACCTGAAACTGTAACTGGACAATTAACCTCTGATATGCAAATAGACCAAACTTACATCTGCCTGAAAAACTCCTGACTGTCACCCATTCTGGGTGTAGCCTCTGAGGCTCCTGCACTGCCCAGGGTCTATCTATTAAAGACCTTTAAAAAATACCTACTTTGTTCTCTAACTCTGTCTAGCCTCTGTTCTAGGTAGCCAGTCCAAGACAGCAGTACCAGTACACATCAGGAACATAATAAAGGTGATGAGAACTGTGAAAAGAATCCAATAAACTTCCTGTAACATACAGAAACTCTTAGAGATAAAAGTCTCTGAGTAAAGTATGAAACTTTTTTCAGTTTCCATGCATTAATACTTCAAAAAGAAAGAGCAGATATTGGACAAACACTCATTCTCTCACCTACAAACCAAATATATCCTGCATTTGCTACCTACAACACAAACAATATGTAGGTAATGTGAATCCTGAATGACCAAGTCACACAATCAGATGTAACATATTGTGACTTGCTGTTGCCACAACATAGAAAAAGCCTTTATATAGAAAACCAAGATTAAGAAAAATGAGTCACCTCAGGGAAGCCACCCATAGAACAGTTTAAGACATTTAAGGCATTTGTTGACTGCTGAAATCTTTCCACAAATAATTATGAAGGATTAGCTAGAGAATTGTCATTCTGTTTACTGGTAAAGCTTTTAGGTTTTGGAGACACTAGGATCTGCACAATGTGTTATTTCCCAGCACTGTAACTATTACATTCAAATGACATATTGCTGCTCCTGGGAAAGATGACTTGGAGGTATTTTATAGCTACATGTTCAGGCTAGCAAAAAGTAAGAATTTGAGCCTTTGTTAGGGAACAGTGGCACAAAAACCTGTGAATAAAATGGTGAGATTTCATTTGAATGTGTATGGACATCAATTCCTTAATAGACATGTGCACAGATTATTGTCTATATTGTCATATACTCCACGTATATGTATATACACACAGACACAGAGTAGTGTCAAGACAGCTGAATGAGAAAAACCTGTGAAGAAATAACTCTGAAATCCTTGAAGAAAACCAGTCCTTACTTAGGGATCCCATTCAGTCTCAATCCTTCACTTTCCATTCTCCAGGGATTTGAGTCATAACTCCAGTTACTCACAGTCTCGCACAGAAAGGTGAGAAGCAGATGGCCAAATTTATAAAATATGATTGTCATAGGCTAGGAAAAGCCTGATTTTGTTCCAATCGAGGTCAGTTTTTTTGATTGACAAGCAATTTATCCAGTAGAAGACAAGCTGCGACTTTTGGCGGAATGCTTAAAAAGGCTGGGTGGGGGGAGGAGCGGTCTCTTAGTTTCCCGGTGTGGCAGGCTGGGGGACAGGGAGCCGCCGGGGCCGGCTGGCCTCGGTGCCCCCCCACCCCGGGGCGGCTGCGGCGGGCCAGGCCGGGCCGGGCCGGAGCGGAGCTTTGGGAGCCGCTGTCTCGCAGAGAGGCGGGCAGCATGGAGAGAGGGGAGAGCTCGGACGGAGTGCCCCTTCGCCCTTGCTCTTCTTTTCAAGCCGAAGAAACCAGCGCACGGCTTCTAAACGACTCAGTTTCCCGCCGCAGAGCCACGTGGGCAGCCCGGCAGCCCGAGAAGTGTAACCCTTTGTTGTTAGCAGATGGACTTTCCTAAACATCATCTTTCTCCGGAAGAAGAACAAATATAGCGAATAGAAAGACACAGCATGGAGCTACAGTTGGTGAAAGGAGAGTGAAAAAGACTTTAAGGCAAAAGGACAAGGAGTGGCCTAATTTTGGCTGGACATTTCTGGTAAACTATAGAGACTGAACTAGTTTTTTTCCTGTAACATATAAATGCTTTTGGGGGGATGTAAGGTTCTAGTTAAAGGTGATATGAAGCTTTTTGCTCCTAAAGAAAGAGGAGATTTGTTTTTAGGTCTTGAGATGATTTTAGAAATAGAAGAAGAGAATCTTTGTGTCATACTAGAGGAGGCATCCTTAAACAGTACCCCAATAAGCAAATATGGCCTATGTGCAGTGTTGAGAGAACTGCTAATGGGTAGGATTTCGCAGTTTGCAGGAGTTCCTTTAAAATCCTCGCAGATGTAGAGCATGGGATGTCTATATAGAACCCAGAGAGACTCCTTTCCTAAAAGAACTGATAAAAGGTTATTTTTAAAATGGTAAAACTGGCTGAAGTTGCAAGTCATGTCTTTTTATGTTGAGTGAAGAAAGGTAAAAAACTTAGAAAGAGAAAGAAAGATGTTTTAGAAGTTTCATTTGTTGTTGTTGTTGTTGTTTTTCCCTTTTCTTGTTGTTTTTGTGTGTATTAATAAACTATCTTTGTAATTTAAAGATGGGCCTGGTTTGCTTTATATTCTTCCAGTCAAATGAAATATAGAACGTGATTAAACCATCACAATGATTTATCTATCACACCCCATTTTTTCCTCTTCAATATCCATCCTGACCATTCTCCATGCTCTGTAACTCTGAAGAGACACTGAGGATACTGAACTAAGGTTTAAGAATTATCTTTTCTCTATTCTACTCATGGTGTTTGAAGCTAAATTGCACCAGCTAGTGCAAAACTCGTTTTTGTCTTGCATGAGTATCAACAATGCTAGTGACTGCTTCTTGGACCATGCCTTGCACTACGTCCTTAAAATGGTTTTACCTCATTTGTGATGGAAACATTTCAACATCATTAATGCAAGATGCTGTAATTAACCACAAAGAGGAAGAGAGACTGAAGGTTGGATATTTCTAGGTCTGAGAATTTCTTGGACTACTATAACCAAAAAGATAACAGTAATGAAGTTCATAGGAGTGAAGCTGAGACAGGATTTTGCTGTTACTGGGACCACTGCTCAAATACTCAAAAATTGCTGCTGGTAGTTTGCAGTGAGCATTCAAGAATGACACTTCTGGGTTTTTTTCACCAGAAATATACTTGCAGTGAAGAAAGAGATCAAAACACAAAGTGCAGGACAGAGTTTACTCGGGAAGTAATATCAGATCCTGAGGTAGTCACAGTGCTGGCCTTTGGCAGCCTTACAAGCAAAATGACAGCTGAAAGAACTTTGAAAAGTTTATCTTTTGCTGTTTATAACTCATACCAGAATACACAGAGTCAACCCCAAACAAATGACCAGTAGGAAAGTCTTAGAATACATTATTTCTGAGCAGATGACTACAATTTTTATGGTGTGGCAGAGACAATTCCACACTCTTAGACAAATTGCTGGATTCTCAGAGAAGGATAATCATAAAGACAGAACAAATCATTGCTAATGTTTAAACACATCCTAGCCCTTGTATACAAGACACCTAACAAAATCAACTCTAAGTGTTCCAGTGTCAGTTCAATAAAGTTATTTTTTTCTTTCCAATCAATTCTTTCCATATCCACATGGAACTGAGCTTCCAAGCTCAGTCTTACTCACAATGCAACATCTGCTTTTTTATACACTTCTGTACCTATAATTGGCATGCTTTCAAGTTCCTAGTCTTTTCTCAAAGTAGAGGTTAATCTTCCTTAGAAGCTTAGCGTTTATTCTTGGAAGTTTGCCTTTTATTCCTGTTTAATTTTGCTCAAGAAAGTTCTTTTGCATTTCACAAAAGTGTTTCATGAAACTGCTTTAGAAATCAAGTGATGAAGCTCAGAGCATATTACATTTGAACTACAGAAAAGCCCCCAGAAATATTTTTACACCTTTTTTTTTCTTCTCTTCTTTTCTTCAGAAAGAAGCTCAATTGTTTTTGTTTTTTAGGCCAACAGCTTTCAAAATATCAAAAGTTGTTGCTGTCCTGTCTTGATTTTATCTGGGATGCTGTTAATTCTCTTCCTAGTAAAAGAGAATTAACATCCATGCTGTAATCTGTAATGGTGTTTTTTGGATTTAGAATAAGGTTGAAAACATAGGGATGTTTTTAGCTGATGCTAAGTAATGCTTATACTAAATCAAACCCTTTCAGGCTTCTCCCATGGCCTCACCTGCCAGTAAAGGGGTTGAGGGGAACAGGAAGCTGGGAAAGGACACAGAAGGGATAGCTAGCCACAACTGGCCAAAGGGATATCCCATCCCACACCATGGCATTTTTTGCTCAGAATGTAAACTATGAGGAAAGGTGGCTGAGGGGGCACTGCTCAGTTGGGCATCAGTTGGCAGGGATTAAGTAATTGCATTGTGCAGCACTTGTTTTTATATTCTAATTCTGTTCCTAATATCATCATCATCATCATCATCGTCATCATCATCATCATCATTATAATCTCTCCTTTTTCAGCCCTATTAAATTGTCTTTATCTCAATACAAGAATTTTACATTTTTTTCCCCCAGATTCTCTCCCCCATCCCACCAAGTCTGTGTGGTGATTAGCTCTCTGCTGGGTTAAACTATGACAACTGTTTATTGCTACAAAAGCACAGGAGCACATGTCTAGGTAAAGCCTTGCTGACTTACATAAACAGATGCAGCAGTACAAGCAGCTTCTGTAGCTCTTTTCCCTACATTTAGAAAATTCTACCTTATGATCATAATAAATGTAATAAATTCATAAATGTCAGGGGTTCATTTACTGAGCAGGAGACTGTTGCTCTGGTTTGTGGATCCCGGGCAAATTCACTTTAACCATTCTGAAATTAAATAACACAGGACAAGATATTAGTTTAAATTCAAGCCAGAGCTAAATTTGTATAACTTGCTCTGAAATTTTGCATGTTAGCTGGATGAAAAAGAAATTCTCATATTTTGTTTCATGCTGGTGATCAGATTTAATGAGTGATTAGCAGTACAGAATATAAAAAGAGAACAGGAGTACAAAGCAAGGTGAAGGCATGCTACCTGATTAAGCCCTCAAGCATTGTAGAGCCAGGATGTCACCAAACAGCCAGACTGGATGACCAGGCTGACTGAGAGGAAAACACCATTAATGTTAAAAAAAAAAAAAAAAATCCACTGCAGACTAGCTCTGCTTCTGGAGTGGTATTAATGGAATAGTAGAGAAGCAGACTTGAGCAATTTGGATGCTATTTGTGTAGCTGAATGGGAGACATCAAGCCTCTACAAATCAGTTCCCTGGGCAGCTTGCAGACAGGAGAACTTTCACTTCACCCTCTACTTCCACAAGGAGGGAGGCTGAGCTATTCTTTTAGTACATAATAAAAGCAGAGACACTGACATGCCAAACACGTCCTGAGGCCTTAGCTGAGGTGATTACTGTAGGTAGCCTTTCACCCTTGCCTGGGCTTAAAGAGTCTCAATGTGTGTAAGTTTAGTTATTAAACTGGTAACTCGTAAAATGGTAGCTTATAAAAATTTGTAATACAACATGGAAGACACTTTTATATATATTCACTTTCAACGGGATCTATTAAAAACATAGGTCTTAGAAATCTTTTAAATCTATTTAAAATCACATAAAACCTCTTACAAATGTATCACCTTTACCCCTCTAATACACAGATAGGAGGGCAAAGAATATAACATCCAGATAAACTGATGTAGAAACAGCTGGCTGGTAAATTCACACCTGGTTTCTTGACTTCTTTGTGGTGAGGGAGAAAGACAAAAAACAAATAAAAAATTCTGACTCTCTGATAGAGGATAGAGATGAGGCTGGAGTTCACAAGGCACGAGTTTACAGATTTCTATTCTCTTTCGCTACAGGTACAAACATCAACACCATATCGGGTGTCTGAAAGATTTTTCTCTAAGAGTGTACAACCTGCACACACAATCGATGTAAGCTCAGGCTCACTACACATTTGAACCTGAGGTGTACTTTGGCACTGGAAGATAGCTAGCCAATTTAGGAGTATACATTACAGGAATTATGAGAAATAATTTTTAAGGGGAAAGAGTTCATTTGTGGAGCAAATGCAATGTAGACAAGAGAAATACAAGCATCTTATTTTCCTCTTTCTATACCTGCAGGTGCTGTACACCACACAGGGGATGCAGGTAGGCAAAATGCTGAGGGGAGGTAAGAAATAAAAAACAACCAAAATTGGTTGTGCTTCTTAGAACAGCCCTCTTCCCACCCCTGGAAAGCAGAAGTAGTCTCAATCTCCACTGGAACTAAATCACATGAGATCCATTATTCCATCTAAAACACAAAGCATGTGTTAGCACTAAATAATTCCTGTGAAATCTGAACTATATAATTCATCCTATATGGCCTCCTTCCCTGGGGATTTTTATTTCATTAACGAAAAACAAAACTCTTGTTTTTTTAAAAAAATACACTGTTCAGCGCTTCCACTTGAAAAATGCCTTGATCTTAAAGAAAGCAGCCTCATCAGTTTAATGACTGTTTGTTGATTACTTTCCATTAAAATGGACAAAAAAAATATGGCTTTCTAAGAGGCAATTTAACCTTTCAATTAAAATATTCTTCTCACTCCCCCATCTTGGTCTCTCTATTTCATTCCCTTTTAGATATTTATTATTCATCTCCTTTCTGCTCTGATCTGAAAGCTTTTACCAAGGCATAGTCTGATGAAAAACAAAGCCTGGTTTCATCCCAGGTGCATGAGGGGCCTGTGGCAAGCGGTCCCATTGCCTCAGCTCTCTGTCTCATGGGTAATGCACAGCTATCAGAAAGGAAGACTGTCACAGCAGCTTATAAACTCAAGAGGGGACATTAGCATCACATTTCCTGCCTCTGTTTCTCCTGTAGACCAGTTGCCCTTAGGGAAAACACTTCCCTCAGAGACAAGTAGCTCAGTACTGCTCTCTGCTGCTTGTTCCAGCTTCTGCAGCCGCAGCTTTAAACTGTCATTGAGAAGAGAAATCTGTCAGGTGTAGGGAAAAAAGCAGATGATCATTTCAAGTGCTTCATTTTATGGTTAAATTAAATTCAAGCCCTCTTCCCATTCACTACTCCCACCCTTACATAAGACTTGCTTTCTGAACTGCCTTCCCTTTGAATTCTAGAGGAGAAAAAAATGTCTATTTATCAGAATTTGCTGCTTGATCTCATACAATATTCAAACTACCTTGCATTCACCTTTTCAAAGAAGAATGCACACTATAAAGTACACACCAGGCATTATTTGTCGCTTCCACACATTAGTGCACTGTGGCTGACTGCAAATAAGCTGGTTTGTTTCTAAAGCAGAAGAAAATATGGGGAGGTGGTGGGAAGGGGATGGGGAGGGAGGGGAAGGAGGAGGGGAATTTAATAACTCCTTAAAAGAGCAAGGAACATTTGTAAGTGGTTGGAAAATGGAGCTGGCTCAATCCTTACTCTTAACATGTTTTGGTTAAGAAGACATGACAGGGCCCTGAGGCACCGTGGTCTAAGAAAACACCAGAGAAGATGCATTCAGTCACCAAAGATGCATTCAGTCACCAGAGAAGATGCATTCAGTCTTGCAGTGGGTTTGCAAAAGCAACAGGAAAACTGCCAGTACATCTTATTGATGGTATGCATATGTGGTGTCCTGACATCCAAGCCTGAGCATGAAAAATGACTCCTCACCTTAGAATTCATACCACTTAAATCCAGAGGAAGTTTAGCATGTCTCTACCAGGGTCAGGTGCTCAAACAAGTCAGATTTCTTAGCAGGGCTCGCATGGGAGGAAAATGTGGTAGAATATTTTAAGCTGTTGATTTTATTTGCAGCATAATGACATAGACCTCCGGACAAAGCAGTTTTGTGGAATCCAACAGGAGAACTGCCGGTACAGGGCAGGGATACAAGAGGAGGTAACAGCAATATCACAGAATTCTCAGTCTCATTTTATCTACTGCTCCAGGGACAGCCACAGCAGAATGGGAAAAGTTGCTCAGCTCCACTTCAAAAGTCTCAACACAACCCATCTTGTCCAGAGTCGTAGTTAAGACAACACATGGTGTACGGCCATAAAGAGCAAAAGAATGGAAGCTAGTGCCTAGCCTACTAATGGAGGTCTGTGGCTTTAGCTAGCACCAGTAGAAAACTTTGATCAAATACCCTTGCTACCACTGAAGCAGACAGTTCTGCTGTTAAAAGATTTACAGCTATTAACAGCACACAAGAGTACAATATGTTGGAAACTGTTATTGAGTGAACATTTGAGAAGGGGCTTCAGAAATGAGACATATGCACATTTAGCCTAATATGCTTTAATAGCAAGTGTCAGAAAATGTCAGGAAGGTTACTGGATACTGCAGATCGTCCTCTTCCTATAGGCATAACCACGCTGAAGTGTTCATATCAATGGTTTCAAAATTGCCTCAGCTGGAACGGGAAGGCAGACCTGATCACGCAGTGATTTGAACAGCCTCTGCCTGATGTGCTTCCAAAGGAGCCTGACCTTGTTAGGCAGGGAACTGCAGGCAACTAAGACATCAGAGAAATTGCTGGCAGTAACAGGAAGCTACAACTTGGGTAGGGAGGATCATCTTGAAGCAACTAGACTTAAGAGCTCTAGTTTCAGAGACACCTCTCTGACCTGTGTGAAATCCATGCCTGTGAAATGGGGATACCACCTTTTTTCTTTCTGCTTAGAACACACAACCTCATTAAAGTGGGAACCACACGAGAACACACCAGTTAACTGCAACTGGAATCACACAACGGTGAAACACTGCCACTACATATGGCTTGTTTTCTGACATCAGTCTTTGCTGAGACCTCCCCCATTAAATGCAAAGCCCAAGAAAGAGTAAACTGAGAAATGTTCCTTCCCCAAGTGACTGCACTGTGTTAAGGAGGGGAAAACCCAAAACCCAAACATTTTAGGCTGAGAGCCTCTGGTGTCAAGGATTTAAAACTCAATTAATGACTCATAATAAAACTGAATTTATATCTTCATCATGCAAGGGTTGTGCAACAATTTACGGACTAGGATCGGATGTTTCAGGTAGATTTTTTCTTGCTCTGAGGCAGGCTTCAGCTTAAGTGCCTGAGACCTGCCAGTTTGCTCTGGGGAGCAGGATTAGTCTCACATACTGATTTTGAATTCCATTTCCAGCTTTCTGGTTGTTGCTACATGTGGCTATGAGATGCTGTCTGGAGGTTAATGCCTAAAGCCTAGACCATTCAATTCCTCTTAATGCAACTTTCATTGCTTCAGTGCTTAGGGGATGAAGAGGATCTTATTATTGTTTTAATTTTGCACCTAGAATTTATTTTCACATTTATGACAAGAACAATATAACAGCAAGAAAATTAAGACATGATGCAAAGGAAGAGCTGTTTGGCCTTAATTTATAAATGCAAGTTTTGTCATCATTTTAACTGGAAATCTAAATAATATGAGATAAACATGCTAAATCAAACATTGCTTTTATTATGCAGCAATAGCTAACCTTCCCAAAAACAGAGGCACTGTTCAGTATCTTATTGATGCTGTTCAGATGTGGTGTCCTGACATCCATGCCTGAGCATGAAAAATGACTCCTCACCTTAGAATTCATACTACTTAAATCCAGAGGAAGTTTAGCATGTCTCTACCAGGGTCAGGTGCTTAAATAAGTTGGATTTCTTAGCAGGGCTCGCATGGAAGGAAAATGTGGTAGAATATTTTAAGCTGTTGATTTTATTTGCAGCATAATGACATGGACCTCTGGACAAAGCAGTTTTGTGGAATCCAGACTGGTAACACTAGGCTGAAGAGAAGATCAGTCTGAAATAGCTTGGAGATCACCAGTTGCCCCATGGGAACATTAATCTAGATGAAGCAGATATGCAGTGGCTGCACTAACAATGAAAATTATTAGAGAGAGTGATTCATTTCCTCTTTTTCCTTTTTAGTGCCATCTGGCAATGTGAATACAAGACCAGAAGCAAAAAATGCACTTTTGTTCAGCCTGACAAAAGCTGGCATGAGCTATTTAGAGAAAGGTGCTTCATTGCTTTATAACCATTACTCACCTAGGCTGTTTTCCAAAGGCATATATATTGAAAAAAATGTTAGTTTACAAAGTGATCCCTTTCCCATTTTAAATAACAAGAAGAGGAAAAGGGGTTATTGCATGAGCTGAGCCACTACACACCCAGCTGTCAGGGCTTGCTGTACCAGTTCTCCGGAAGTTTACAGGGAGCCAGTGACTTTCCTATTTAAGCAGCTACAAGCTTTAATTCATTCATTCATTCATTCATTCGTTTGTTCCTGTTTGAAGGCTGTTACAAAGAAAGGACTAGCCCTAGAGCCTTTCCTTACTAGGAAGAAAGCAAAGAATATGCTTTTCCCCTTATTCAGTGCTCACAAGACTGATTTGGACTAGCTGCCTGCTCTCCACTACTAAGTGTTAAATCTTAAGCCAGTAAACATTTAAACTATTGCCTTCTTGAGAAAGTCTCCATTTCCTACAGTGTACACCCTAAAATAATACCCAATATGACACAGACTACCAGCCCAGGGAGGAATATACATTGCCCTTGCCTGGCTTTCAGAGGGTGGCTTGCAGCAGCCTTGAAGCACTAAACCAGGAGGAGGAACACCAGAAAACACACAAACTGTTCTTCACACCTCTGCATAGGCCTTAGATACACAAAGGAATTCATTAATGCTAGTGGAATACATGTTATCTTTCAATTATTTCAACTGTCAAGATCTTTAGGGAGGTTTTGATAGAAGTTTCAAAGCATCTTAAACAAATCACTAGATTTAATTTTCCACCGTATCCAAACTGCAAGGGTCCTTAAAACAGTTCTAAACTTTGCAAACAACAGCAGCTTGGTTCTAACTCAAAATACTCAGGATGTTAAATGACACAGATGTACTTACCTATTTCATCATTTACAAAGTAAAGCACTTAAAGCCCAAGCAGTGAATATTACAAGCCATAATAAATTTTACATCGCCTACATAACAAAAATCCATTATTCATATATTATTCACATTTACATAAAAGGAATGCATTTTTCATCGTTACGGGATAACCTTTACTCTGACCCGTGGATTTTCTCAATGTATTTGTTGAACTAGCTTTAGTTTCTAAATATTTTATATTAAGTGTTACATGGGAAATACGATCATTCGTTAACTTTCTGAACTGACAATTTTAATTAGTTTTTCCAGAGGATAGCATTGAACATACAGTTTCATAAAGTGTATAACAGTGTTGATTTATGGAAAAATTATGCATCTTGATTTGCATTTGGGAATGATTAAAGTATTATTAATGTGTAGATACATCTTTTAAGTTTGTATTGGGATTAGAGTTGAAGGTTAGTTATGAAAATAAGCTTTTAATCCTTCAAAAACCCTGACTCTGCATTTGAGCTGTAAGTCAAATGCAAAGGGATCTTAATATTCCTCCTAATCTCCCACTGGATCAGATACTTGTCTGGTCAAATACAAAGGCTCCTTTCTCCCAGGCAGTCATACATGTGCTTACAGTTGCTACTTTAAGCAGACCCTCTGCACACAACATATGGATCAGGATTAACACTGATGCTACTGGATTAAATGTTGTTTATTAGTAAGCGCAGGAAAGTAGGATCAAAAGGGATCTCCTTGGTCATCTTTCTTCCTGCTTACAGCAGTGTTAAATATTTGCATATTGATTACATCATGCAGAGGCTATAAAGATTATGATGTTGTTAAGTATTCATCTATTTAATTCTCATTGCTTGTGTTGCCTAAATATACTTCAACATACTAATATAATTTGGCTATTCCACTGCTTCTAATACAGATTGGATGACAAGAAAAACTTGCCCACATATCAACAATCATCTTCTAATTATTCGCAATGCTTAATTGTGCTAATGAGATAAAAAGAACCCACTAAGTTAAATATGGAAAATGTTCAGAGGATTACAGCCACAGTACCCATCCTGGTTCTTGGAAACAAACACGGATCCATACAAACCCCTAATTTAAATTTGTCTGTAGTTTTGGCTGGTCAAACTCTAGATCCAAACTCTTTTGAGACAGCTCATGATCCCCTAACATTTACCAGCTTTATTTCAACATAGGGCTTACAGCAGTAGTTCCTCTTAGTGCAGTACTTCTAATAATGCGTGGTTTCTGGCAGTTTATTTCTTTTCTGGCATTTTTTCATGTAAGTCTGTCCATACAGAAGCCATAGCTCCCTCCTTTATTCTCATTTGTCTTTGCTTGCTGATGAGAATTCTGAATGTAAGACAGGAAGTTGAAGGGGAAATCAGGGAAAAAAATCAATTAAGGGACAGCAAAAATGCTCTGAATGAAAGGTGTAAAAAGATGCAAGTCAATACAAGAGAAACCTATCAATTTCCTTATTGTGACTGTATTAGAAAACTGTGGCTTCTGCTTGCCAAAAGCATGAAATCAGTCATTCTTTCCTTTATCATTATAGATTATGGTGACATGACTTAGGTACGGTAAGAGGAGAGATCTAATTACCAACTGATGAGTCATGCTATACAATTTTAGTTGTAATCAGTCATGTTCTAAACAGAATTCAACTTACATGCTGGTAATTATCCACTGTGGATAGAAAGATGTGATGATTTATTTTTCAAACTGGCAGTGCCATCTGATACATTACAAAAAAGCTGCAAAAAGAAGTAACTGTCTAACAAAATATTTACACAGCATGAAAAATATCTACATTTCTACAGGTATCACAACCTCAGATTTCAGTCCTGAATGTTAATGGTCATCTCAGAGTCTACCACTTCCTACATGAGCCCAACAAAGCCTTTTCCTAGTATGTCCCTTCACACTTTATACTGGGTTTAATTTGCAATTTTATTGCCCAGTCTTTCAGTCTTGCAAAATCCTTCATGTGTTCTTCAGTTTACCCTTGTCCTACAGAACTTTGTATCCTTAGCACTGCTCATCCCTATTTTCTGTCTTCTGAGAATGTGATGACTGCCACAATGTGCATGAAACAGACAGCCATGCAAAACTCTGACTTCTTCTGTTGACTTTCATTCCCATCTTTAACTGATTATTTATCCATGATAATTTATCTTATCTATTGCCAGCCTGGTTTTCTTGCAAACCTTTGTCAAAAACCCCTTAAAATTTAAGTAGGCTTTACTAATAAATTCATTCTTATGCGTGTTGGTAGACCCTTCAAAGGAGGCCAAGAGACTTGTAAAGCTGAACTTTAAAGCAGTCATGATGACTTTTCTCAAGTAGGTCATGTATTTCCATGCTTACATTCATCATTTATAGTTTTCACTAATTAGCCTGTGAAAATGATCAAGCTTAGAGGCCCCCTACACTGCTGTAAAGACTGGTAATATTTTTCAGTCTTCTGGCACCAAAGAAATTCAAGCCTTCCCAGCAGTGTTACTGAATACATTAATTCACCTGCAGTCACCTTGCATTGCATATTTCCAGCTGATTCTAGTTCTCTATTTGTTACTGATCACTTGGTGTATTTTTCCCTATGGCTGCTTCAATCTTCATACAATCCTCTGATGACTGCTCCCCTGGGCCCCCCATACAGGGTCCTGACACTTGATTGGAACTTGGGCTCTATGAAGTCATCAAAGGAAAAATGTGCCAAAGAAAACAGGCTACTATTGAAAATACAAAATTTAAATACTGTGGGTAGATCATGCAGCTGATATGGCCACCTCAGTTGTTAGCTGTAAGACTTGTGCTCCCTCTGATAAATACTGAGTGGCATTTATCACCCAAACCTACCAGCAGGTAGAGGTAGAACAGCCCCAAACACCTTGAGTCCTCCACACAATGCAGTGTTTGTTTAAAGACTTGCGAACTTGTCATCTCTGGATTTGGACCTTGGTAATGGGTGTTGGGTCATACACTGGAGCCCTTATGGAACAAAGCAACTGGATTTGCCAAGGAAACACAGCCACTAGTAGAAAGAAATTCACCTGTAAGCAGCCTGGAGGAACAGACTGGAGACAAGACGCTTTGTCAACCCAATCACAGCTCCGAACAGAAGCATAAACATATGCTTCAGACATTCCTGTTAGGCTGAAGCCTGCAAATGAGGATACTGGTCTCCTTCAGAGCCTATAAAGAGAATATGTTTGGCTCAGTGCCTAACTTCTACATGATTATTATTAGGAGAGATAGATTCTAACTTCTGTGATTCAGATTCTCCTTCATAAAACATGGGGATCAGAGTCTTGCCCTGTACCTCAGGGGGAAAAACACATTAAATATTTCAAAATGCACCGATATAGCTCCTGGAATGGAGCTCTCAAATTAATGCCTTACAGGGAACTCAGAGAATTCAGAGCAATTAGTTTTGTTAATTGCTGCATTTTGTAATTTTGTGCACATTTCAGGAAGTTTCTTGTTCAGCTCTGTTGAAGATTATTTTAAGTTATCTAAGCCAGCTTAGACAAGGACCCCGCTCTCAAATCTAGACTGAAAATGCTATGAAAATTATAGTGTTTGGGTATTTTGGCATTTTGTACCAATTTTACACTAGATGCTCATAAAGAGAAAGTGTGTGACTAAATGAAACGTAATGACAGTTTTTTCAATATTGGAGAAGTTTAAGTTTTGGTTGGAGACTCATGCTGACTTTTATTTTATCATATAAATGTTATCTTCTATAATAAATATAAAGTTATTATAGAGTTTATAAAATAGGTATTATTATTTACTTAATGGCCCATAACAACTTCCACAGAGAATTTATATTTCACAGATCATTGACTTGATAGATTGTGACAGCTCTTCTGAAGATGTTCTGGTCTACTGGGTCATTACAGATAGCATGAACAGACAGTAAATCTATGTCCTAAATATCCCAGTAACATTCTGCTCAAAACATTTAAGTGAATGGGATCAAACCTGCTCAAAACATTCATTTTATTTTTAAAAGACAAACCAGCATGAGGCACATTACAGACTATTTTCTAGCAAGTGCTTGAAGAAGACGCTGCAAATTATACAAATGTGTTTTTATGTATGCACTGTTGAAACAAGCAGACATGTCACAGAAGATAGAGGAACAAATAGGCCTGTCTCAGAGAACTTACACTGTAAACCCTCATGTCCCAAAGATATGAGAGTTTACTGTTTTGTACATAGTAGTGAAAAATCTCTTTGGATTTTGATTACTACGAGATATCTAGTCCCAGCCCTGAAGACTACATGTAACTTTCCTCCTGTGAATTGCCCATTGCTTTCATAGAAATTGTTTGCACAAGCACCTACTTCTTCTCTCATGATTTCAGACTGGTTTTGGGAGAGAGAGAAATCCTTCAGCAAATAAGAAAGGAAAACACTGAGCAGAAAGGCAGTAGTAATCTGTAATCATGAAGCATCACTTCTAGACAAGGTGTAAAATTTGATGATCTCTTAGACTCTTTAAAATAAAGATGAACATTACTGATGCCCTTTTAGGATCCAAAAATTGGCTGAAAGAAGCCTTTCTTTTTTTCCTTTTGAACATCACGATGAAATAAATAATTCCTCCAGCTGCTATCCCATCTTGTCAAAAGTGGACAATCTAAACTAGAAGCTGTTTGCTAAAGTAAGACATAATGAAAACAGTGAGAACTTGAATTCTAATGCCAAGAATGGCACCCCTCAGGTACTGATTTAAATTCCAAAACCTCAATTACTACTTAATCAGATCTACAGCAACAATCCACAACAGAGGCACGCAAACAAAGCACCAGATAGAAAGACATGGGGGAGGGAATATATTAAAAAAATGGTCAGTAAACAATAGCACACCCTATAAAGAGGGCAACATTTTGAGTGGAGTAGGCTTAGATTCAGGAGAGCAGAGATTTAGCACTTGGCCTAGGGCTGCTACTGATTTCCTTAGAACAGCTCTGCAGCAGACACTTCTGAGGAGCAAATCAGTTTAGAGGCATCAAACCTACCTCTTCTTACCAAAGAGAGTGATTCTAAACCAGCTGCTGCTTGGGAGCAGAGAAAGGCCAGGGGAACAGAAACAATATTAATAACAAAAAAGGCAACAGAGAGGTGTGGAAATAGTAGGCTGGTATATACTGAACATCACAGAAATGTAAAGGTCAACCCTTTAGCAGTAGAGGAAAGCATCACCTCCGCCGAAAAATACTTGCTGTCCATTGCTGTCTCTCGTAATGAAGCCCTATCATGACACAACCAATTTAAAAAAAAAAAAAAAAAAAAAAAGTTTTAGTATTTTTATGTTTACATTGGCAAGTTACCAGCTAAATTAAAATTAGTTCAGATTAAATTAACCAGCAAACATCTGATGGAACAGGCTGATGTACCCATGATTCACATCTGGACATTTGGCAGCAACATCCATCTGGCAAGCAACAGTAATTTTATACAAAATATGGTGCTATGACCAGCACTCTTCCTTTCCTATCTGCATTTTAAAGAGCAGAGCTGACCACCACTCATCTCCTGCACCATCTCATAACTGCAGGCAATACACGCTGGCAGTACAGCAGTTTGCATGTAGACCTAAGCAGACAGAGGTGCTTCTTAGAACCATGAGTGAGGCAGTGAAGTCTTGAGATATATAAGACTTCCTCCCTGAATTTTTTCCCCACAATTTCTCACTGTTAAACCCAGAACTGCATGCTGTATTAGCTAGCTTTGCCCTTGGCCTTCTGGCTGGAACAAGGCCCAAATTCAGCCGCTGGCTTTCTGCAGAGTTCCCATTCTGGTACAAGGCATTTCACACTGAGGCACCACAGCACTCAGCTTTTGGAAGAGGAAAAGAGTCTACTAATTTCAAACTCTGCATTTGAATTGACTGCTGAGAGGCTGGTGAAGTTTTGTGCAGAATACTTCTATTTTGTACCTTACACCATGCTTCTACTAATCAGTAATTGGCTCACTAAGCTGTATCACATGCATGAAAAACAGTATCAACCAGTCCCTAGTCTTACTCTATTTTTGGTATTTGTGATGGGTCTTGGTTCGATTTCCCGGCCAACGCACCAATAAATGTGATGGTTTCATCACTTACTATATTTCATGTGACTGGGAGAATACAAAGAGCAAAACAGGCTTATCTTTAAATTATAAAGATAGTTTATTTACACACACTAAAAGGATAAAATAGGAAGAAAAAGAAAAAGAAAAAAAAAAAGAACAAGAACAGCAAATGAAACTTCTAAAACATCTTTTCTTTCTTTTCTAAGTTTTCACTTTTCCTCACTCAACATAAAAAGACATGACCTGCAACTTTAGCCAGTTTTACCATTTTAAGATAATCTTTCATCAATTTTTCAGGAAAGGAGTCTTTCCTGGTTTTAATAGAGACCCTGTCTGCAAGGACTTTAAAAGAACTTAATCCTACCCAGTTCACAGTTTTCTCAATACTGAAAACATGGGCCCTGTACTCAATACAATGCAAATTGGGGTGTCTTTTTAAAGGTGTCTCACTCCAGGGCAAAGGATTTTTCTCATTAAATCAATTTTACTCAGTCCATCACACAATACCTTTGCTTAAATGAAATCTATACATGAAACAATCACCTCTCCAAAATGCATATTTTTTCATAGTTTAAAGGAATAGTTCAGTTCAGTCTCTATATTACCAGGAAAAGTCCAGCTAGAATTTTGCCACTCCTCTTCCTCTGCCTTAAAGTCTTTTTCACTCTCTCTTCACTGACTTTAGCTCCATGCTGTGTCTTTCCATGGTTCAGTTACTATATCTGTCCTTCCTTTAGAGAAAAGCTGGTGTTTAAAAGAATCGATTTGCTGGCAAGAAAGAGTTAAAGTTCTCAGGCTGCCGAGCTGCTCACGTGATCTTGTGGCAGCGGGAACTGAGACGATCTGGATGCCACGCGCTGCTCTCTTCGGCTTGAAAGGGGGGAGGGGCGGGGAAGGACTCCGTGTGAGCCCTTCTCTCTCCCCCTTTCTGCCGCTGCTGTTTCCAGGCTCAGACATGGCTGAGCTGCCCTCTCTCACAGGCAGCTGCTCTCAGGGACTCAAGCTGGGCTGCTCCTCCACAGAGCAGCGGCTCCCGGAAGCCCGGCCCGGCCACCCAAGACGTTACCTGGCTGCCACCTGGAGGAAAGAGAGAAAGCCCCTCCCCACACCCAGCCTTTTGAGTATTGCCAAAAGTCGCTAGCTTACTTCCTAATGGTTAAACCACCTGCCAATCAAATAACTGATTTTTGATTGGACTGTTCTTCTTAACAAGATTTAAACTTGGTTAACCCATGACAGTATTGTTGACCACAGGCTTTGAGACCATGTCACATTTTATTTGGGACAACATATTTACAGACAGGACCTAGGTAAGGAGGCAGAAAAAACGGATGAAACAAGATCTTGGTGCTATTACCAATCTCAAAATACCAGATTTTAGCTTTTCTTCTCTTTGAAAATTATGAAATAAGAATGCACCAAGCTTTCATACTAGAAGTACAGAGTAGAAAGTACCTTCCCTACATTCTTTTAGACAGGATAATAGATAACAGCCTGAGGTGTTAAAACGGCTGATTGGCTAATTTTCTCCATATTTCTCCAAAATCCCACTTGCATTGTATTTTAAACTTTTGGCTGAGATCCATGACTACTGCTTATTTTCCTGGGCAACTAAGCTGACTTTTACACTGCCTGGCCTGTCAGTGCTCACTTTGGGCAGCACATGGGATTTGGCAAAAATGAACTGAGTAGCCCCATCACAGCCACTTGGGACAGTACGATAATGGGGAGGTGATTAATTTACAGAAATTGATTTATGCAACAGGTTTTGTCCTTGTTTTTATCTAAGAATGCTTCATGGCTGGACTTCATGTTTCTGAAATGTGATTATTATTCAGAATTTATTGTATATAAAAGGAGCTGCATAGTTTGTAGTTTGATTAACAATTGACCATCATGATTATCTTGAAAGAGTGCTCTCCAGTGATACTGATTGCTCATATATGCTGTGGATTGGACACCTGAAATCTAATAAATACCAAAAGGTAGAAGTCTTCCGGTGGTTCTGCATAGGTGAGTGGGATGTTGGGCAACAGGCAGATCTACAGAGTTCTAGAAAAAGTCCCAATAAAGACAATGCTGTTCTTTACTAAATTCTGGGCTCTCTGCTGGAGGATTAACACAAAGATCCAATCCAGCAGCACATATCATGGGGTTTTTTTCTGTTTGTAACCAAAAAAATGAAATTTAATTTTACTATCACATCCACAAATAAATGTCTGCATGTGCTGTGACACATTTGTGATACAGACATTTGTTGCTGTGAAGGGTGATCCATCCAGATCCTGGTCTGATGTTACTGTGGTTAATCTGCAGCTGGGATTTCCCCACAATCTCAGCTGTGGAGCACATTTCTATACACTCTCTCGCTTACTTCTCTAGGGCCAGTTTTCAAACCTGACATTTTTGGAGCAACAAAGCTCTGGACATGTTATCAACATGTATCCCACCTAAGTCAGTCCTTCTCTCTCCTGTCAGGGATCAGAGACTGTACCTCCTGCTCTGCCTGCTGCCATCCAGGTTTCCGTGAGAGGCCTCATCCCTGGGGTAGCAGTGTCACTAGCAGGCCAGACACCAAGAGGACAGCAGGATGACCGTCATTTCCTCTGTTTTCTGTAGCTCTTTCTAATGTTATTACTGGATTAACAGCTTTCCCCAGGCACCACACATATCTGCTGGAACAGATATTTTTAAGTACCTCTGAAAACGTCTCCCCTTCCTTCCTCAATTAACTATAGGAAAAGCAAAAGAGTAGTTTTATATCCCCACAACAAATAGGAAACCTAGAAATTACTGAAAAATATCTTTTTTCGTTTTATTTAATTAAGATTGTCCCTGTCAAGATTCCTGATGCCCATTTGTGAGGTTTTCCTTCCTAGGCAAAGACCTGTTACAGAATTTATATGTGTCTTGGTTTGGAAAGACAGGTATCTCCCAGGGAAAGCTGAAGTTTTTCCTTAGAATAGAGAATGTAAACCCCTCACCCCCACCAAATTATAATTTTGCAATCAAGGACTTTCAGGCAAAGATTTGGGAATAGGAATAACAGTTCTTTACTAAGAATATTAACAGTACAAATGTAGTAGAAGACAAAACCACCCAACCAAACAAGCAAACAAATAAACAAGCAATCCTGGAAAACCCTGACAGAGTCAGAGCTACAACCTGACACTCTGTTGGTCAGGGTGTTGGAAGCAGTCCAAAAGTGAGTCCTCCTGGAGTGGCAGATATGGTTCTGTTGAAGTAGAGATGATCCTGAAGGAAAGAGGGTCCAGTGATGGTGAGAAGGGGTCCAGTCTTCCTCCGGAAATCGGGCGAAGCCAGAGCGCTTCGTGTTCTTGAGTCCCAGTTTTATCCAGGTAGGAATGGTTGGCTCCCCCCACTGGGTGGAGCATCTCACAATGGGATGATGGAATGTGGATGTACTACTATCTTGGGGAGGGTGGGGGTGTCTTAATGGTCCATTAGCAGAAAATATTCCCCTGGAGGGAGGACGGCAGTGAGAGAGATAAGAAACACTGCCCTACCTGGTTTTAACAGTTGGCCCATTATCAAAAGGCACCCGCCCCCCTCCTCCCAGAGTTACAAGAGATAAAGGAGAACAATTCCCCAACTACTTTCAGCAGATGAAATAGAATACACATTTTAGGTTCCATAACCCAAGACAATATGACAGGAGGATAAATATTTGTTAGGCATGCAGTTAAGTCACTTAAATTCATTATTTCAGCCTCCCCCAAAATTTTTAAGCAATGATCCTTTTTTTTTTCCTGCAAGTTTTGATCTAGGATTGTTTTGAGCAAACATCTGTTCCCTCCTCATGAGAAAAAGTGACTTAATCCTTGATTAACAAATAGAGTTTCACAGTTGTCCACAGGTAAACTCTGTGCTCGCTGCCTGAACATATGCAACTTCTAAAATTTTGTCAGAATGAGAAGTAAATAAATTTCATATATAAAAAATACCCTTGCTTTGTTTTTCCCTGTGTTAATGTTTTGTAGAAGGAAGATTTCAGATGATCATCACATCGTGTACTTAACAATTACGTATTATTTTTGTGAGTCTCTGACTCTTTTTTTAATCTGCCCTAAATATTTTGTCTTTGCACAGATTTTACACTGTAAGACTGTAGGAAATGAGAAAAAGAATGGAATAGGAGATGATAAGGTTGAAACAAGAAAAGGAAAAAAATGCACACGACTAGTTGGTGCAGGTTACAGCTATCAAAAGCTTTCCTATTTGAAAACTGCTTCCAAAGAGTGTAGATGCACATGGATTACTTTCACAGCTGTTATGTTGCCAGAAAAGCACCTAAAGGAGGAAAGCTCTGTGGCAGAGATGGAATGCCATTCAAAAAGGTGCTGGAGAAGCACTGGCATGAAAGAGAGCACTGTGTATGAAAAAAAATGGTCATGTTATGCATGGTTAGGATTGTCTTCCGGATCAGGCACTAGGCTGGGATCAGAAGATCTTGGTTGGGTTTCCAGTTTTGTGTCAGTCCTTGTCTGACCTTGAGCTAGGGAGTCTGTCAGTTCAATCCAGCCCTTCCATCAGAGAGCGATAGTGCAAAACTATTTCATCTCTCCTGACTGCAGGCTTTCTGAGGTAGGAGCTGTCTCCTACTATGTGGTTGTACAATGGCTTTAGTGCACTTGGGCTTCTCATCTGGGGTTTTTAAGCCCTAGTAATGTGGATGAAGCTGATTTAGGAGATAGGGTTTTTTATTGCAGCTGTCAGTTGTGCTTGACTAGTTCAGATCAGTCATTGGGGGTTTGCTTATCTGTTAATTTAATGCAGTATGTTTGAAATCTGGGAAATATAAAACCTGAAATACCCTGCCCTAGAGGATTCTGTAGCCAGGTGGGTGTTGTTTCCTGGGAAAAGAAACCAAGTGATAGAACAAGAAATTGCCTCAAGTTTTGCCAGGGAAGGTTTACTGTATACCAGAAAATATCACATGGTCAAAAGAATTGTCGAGAATTGGAACAGGCTGCCCAGGAAAGCGGTTGAGTCACCATCAGTGGAGGTATTTGAAAGAGTTGTAGATATGGCACTTATGCACACAGTTTAGTGGTGGACTTGGCAGTATGAGGTTAATGGCTGGACTCAATCTTAATGGTCTTTTCCAACCTTAGGGATTCTGTCATTACATGATTCTCTTTTTATTTTTCTTTAGTCCAGTTTGAACTCTGGTTTATCCTTGTGTCAATTCAGTGAATCTCCAGAAGTATCTGAAGTCCATCCAGAAAAACAGTAAGTTTACCTCAACATTTTGGATGGCAAAAAGAGTTAAATGAACACTGTTGTGCTTGCTTGGACTTAAAACTCTGTGATGGGCAGTATCCATTTTCGTTGATTTCAGATCACTTCCACTTCTTTGAGCTGTTCTGAAAAAGATTGTCTTCTCTCATAGGGAAGGCTGTGAGACTGGGGGGAAGACCACAACTGAGAGGAATGTTCCTTGCCCACATAGTCCAGTGCAGCCTTCTGCAAGAGGGAAATAGTTCCTGCAACATAGAGCAGATGGTGGTTGCTTGGGTTCTGGGGAACATTTTTCCAGTGGTGAGGGCAAGCCGAGAGTAAGAAAGCCTGAAGGCATCTGAGGCAGACAGAGGAGTCTGCTGAAAAACAGCCAGCCAGGGGCTGGGCTGTCAGAGGAAGATCACCCTTGGGATACAGTGGGGGCTGTACAGCATTTTTTCAACCTAAGATTGCTCCATCAGGACAAAAAAAAAAAAAAAAATTTGTTCACCCTTATTTGAATTTCAGTTTGCTCTAAGCTTTTCCAGTACCAAAAAGAGTTTGGAGTTATGATGTGGGGTGTCCACAATGTGCAATCCTGCTAAATCCTGTATTTTGACCTTCAAAGCCCTTTCCACAGAGTGAATGATTACTTCAAGGAAATGGTACTAAGAAGGGCAAAAATCCACTGATCTCCCCTCTCTCCAAGCTCAGGAACCTCTAAAGAGCTGTCTTGTCAAAATTGTGATTAAAGTAAAGAGTTTGGAAGAAGACATCACAGGAAATGAAACTGAATTGCTAACCCTTTGGTATCCACAGCAGTGTACAGGACCTAGCTGCAGGGAACAGAGCTAAGGGGACATCCAGGCTGACCTGTGATAAAGACTATTCAAGATGTTTTGATGTTGCTTGGGTAGATTTTTTTTAAGTTTGTGGAGTTAAAACAAAAAACTAGTTTGAAAAAGACCCCAGTAAAATCACCAAAGAGACAACTATATAAGACATAGAGAATTAAGTAATCTGTTCATAAATTCAGGTTAAAGTTATTACTATTGAAGCCACAAATTGCTTTCACATTCCTCTATTATTAGAAACATTTTAAGCTTTATTCTTTTAGCTTTTTAGGCAGTTACTTATCCGGGCTTTGGGAGCCACACAATTAATTGAAAGGATTTGGACCTATATCTTGCGTCTCCCAAGAGTGTGCCTGCAACCATTATTCTGAGGTGGTTTTCTCTTGTTTCCTGCTGTTACTTTTCCAACTTGTGCAAAATGCTTAAAAAGTCATTGAGAGGGAAAGAAATAACCGGGTGAGAACAACTTTTTGAGTCTAAAGGATGGGACATGGATCAGCAAGAATACACAGATATAAGAGCCTGTGGAAAGATAAGGCATCCACCTGAAAGTTGAGAACTTTGGATTCCGATTCCTTGTGAAATAAAGTAACTAAACCACAAAAAAAAAAAAAAAAAAAAAAAAAAAGAACATCCACACTTCCTTTTTCAAACAACTTCAAGTTTCGCATTTCTCATATTAAAAAGAAAAAAAAAGAGGAAAAAATAAAAGCTGTAAGTTGCTAGTGGAAGCAATAGCATCTTGAACAGTTGAACAGTTTTAAAGTGAAAAACATGTAGAGAACATCTGAGGTCATTTGGCCTGTTCAGCCTGAAGAATAAACTGAGGAGTGGTTTCATTCAGGTCTGCCCCTGCCCTAGGGAGGGCAGCAGAGGGGAAAGCTTTGATCTCCCCTCTCTAGTGACCAGCAAAGCACACAAGGAAAGGGGATTAAGGCACATCAGTGGATGCACCTTCACTGAGAGAACACTTGGTCACTGGAATGGCCTCCCAGGGAAGAGGCCATGGCAGCAAGCCTGTCAGAGTTCAGGGAGTGTCTGGATGATGCTCTTGGTCATATGGTTCAGTTTTAGGTAGCTCTGTGAGGAACAGGGCCTCTTCTTGATGATCCTAATGAATTCCCTCCCAACTCAAGATATTCTGTGATTCTACGATGCTATCTATGATCTACAGTTTCTTTAAAGTTTTATGTAATTCAATAGCTCACTACTTCATGCTACACAATTATGTCTATTAATTACATTCAACTTATTAATAAGAAGAGTTAAATTATTTCCAGGTCCATGTAGTAAGTGGGTCATTTGTCTTAGCAAATAAACCATTAGATAATATAGAAGGATCAATGTTTCAGTTCTTCATGATATTGATACAAAAACAAGATTAAACCTTTTGGACAAAATTATTCTGGTTTTAGAAGTTTCTATTGAGCAGAAAGGCTCTGTAGAGATGAGAGGACAGAGGAATCACTGACTATGATCTGGAATTAGAGAACCACAGGATATTACAGACAACACTTTATTATCAGACAATCTTTCCACATGATGATTTCCACAGAACAAAATATAAAAACAGATGAGTAACTCCCAAAAATACATCAAAAATTGTGATATAAGTAAATTTGAAATGGTTTGGTAGATTTTTTGGTGGTTTTTTTTGTTTGTTTGTTTGTTTTTTTAATTCTGTAGCTGTCAATGATAGACGAGGAGTGGCAAAAGGGAATGCAAGAAATGAGGAAGGCCAAATGGTTATTGCAAAGTAAAAAGAGCTTTATGTAATACAGACTCAGAAGAAAATAGGAAAATGTTATTTTTTTAGAGATCTTATGGAGCATCTCATTGTGTTACTTTAATTTAATTTCTTGAGGGGAAAGAGAAAAACATGTTGAAATGTTAGAAATAAACAGAATATCAAACTCAAAAATATTATCATAGATTTCCCTTAACAGTTCAACTCTCAGGACATGATAATCCTATTTCCATGAAGAAGATACTAGGCAGAAACAATTACATAAAATATCTAATTCTTAGCCAAAATTCCAAGAGTACAACGAAGACAGACAGGGACAGCAGTTTCTGCTTCGATCAAAATTAGTGATAAGAAAACTGGCTCGAGGCTACCTGGCCAGGAAGATGGTAGAAAAAGTGTTCCCTTCCTCATCAGCTCTAGTGAGCAAAATATCTTCTGGAGAGACCAGGAACAAGTAGTAAATTGCCAACATGGAAACACTGCTCTAACAAATGGATTTGACAACATTACAGTGTGACACATGAGTTAAACTTATGCCTCAACTTTTAAGTTACATTCATGCAGACTGAAGAGTCTATAACATACAGACTGCCAGAGGGACCAGATGCTTCCTTCTGTTAGTCCACACACAAAAGAATTAACTGAATCTCTTTGAACTGCATGTGTGTAATTTCTTCCTGTTCTTCTTTCTTAGGACAACATTCTTCAATTATCAGGAAGGATGAAAGAAATTTTAATATGAGAAGCTGTCAGCTGGATGAAGCTTAGAAGAAACCTCTTTATCAAAACCAGACTCTAAAAGACAATTTTGAGTATGGTTCCAAATCTCAAGAGAGTTTCATAAAGGAACTGTCTTATCCCAAAGTACTGTGACTACAGCTGTCTGCAGTTCTGAAATACAAACTAGTGGAACTTGACTCTTTTCAATGAAACTACCATAGTACAGCTCATACTTCTTGGGTTGTACCCTAATTCTGCACTGACATGCTCTGGATGAGAATTAGTAATATTTCAACTGATTATAGTGCTCATGCTTTTACTTTTTCAGAAATATACAAAGAACAATTACTAGTGTTTAGAACAGCCTCTGCACAGATCTGAAGAAAAATCACCTGAATGTTTCACTGTTTTAGCTTGCCTCTTTTATTTTTAACCTGTCACTGTATTGTATAAAAATTCAATACTCACGTGATAAATTTTACTTTAAAATATTTCTATTACCTTCAGGAAGACTGGTAACGATTTGTGTTTCCAGTACCTGATATCCATCAGGTACTTTGTTTAGATAGATACATACATCAAATAACTGTTATATTAGAGAACTAAGACATCTGTTAGTGGCTGACAACACAACAGAACCATAATCACATAATAAAAAATACTGCAAAAAATGACAGATCTGAATCTGTAATGCAAACACAAGGTACAGACAAAACTGCTGCAGAATAAAACAGAGCAACAAGTTCACTAAAATCACACTCCTTGTTTGAACAGAGTAACAGCAAAGCCCTGGCTCCAAATGCATGTCTGTCCCTAACCATCAGCTGATGGAGGGCTGGAGACCCCCAGACTGCCTCTGGAAAGGTATATGACACAAAGTGGAACATTACTTTGCCTTAGTGATTCCCAGACTCCTGTGCACACCAGATAACTTTCTGGTTTGGAAGAACATAATCGTGCATTGATTAAAATTAATCAGGAAAATATTTACAACATCATTTCATGAAATCATGTATTTTTGACTCTAAATATTTTTTTTCCTCAAAATGCTGAACAATCTCAAAACTATCAAGTATTTTTCATGGAAAGTAAAAAGAGAACAGTGTGACACCCTGAAAAATGCAGTCTTATGAATAACAATGGTTCAAACGGTGCCAAAGGAATATTTCCAAGTAAGCAGGATACCGCCTTCCCTTTCAGCAGTAATACCATGATGGATAATGCTTTTCAGGAAGAAACTGTAATTAACCAGCTTTACCTCTTAGTAAGGCAATAAAAAAGGGTTCACAAAGATACCTAAGCAAGTCCAGACGAATTCACTAAAAAGGCAGGGAATCCCTCACACATTAAAATGTCTGCATTAGCATTCATGCAGAGGCTCTCATCTGAAGCTTTGAAGAAGAACCTTTCAATACCTAAAGTGCAGGGCATATATTTGTGCCTAACTGAACTTATTGGAAATAAAATAAACTCTTCATGAGTTTAAATAAAATAAAATAAAATAAACTCTTCATGATCTCTTGATATTAAATTTAAATTTTAAAAAGAGTTCAAACACAAACAGACCACCCCTCAAAAAACAAAAAGAAAGGCAAAATCATACCACCAAAAAAACCATCAACTCAAATACAAATTTCCACATGTTCTGCAGAAAATGCTGCTACAGCAGTATTCATTCCTGGACAGTTCTGCCCAAGGACAACAAGGAACACCACTCACCAAGGATGCCAAGGCACTCGTTTGGTGGCATAGTGTGACTGCACACATGGGTGCCTTTGGGTCTCATCTGGCCCACAGCTGGCAAGCCTTCTGCTTGGTCTCTCCTTCTGCTTGTGCCAAGATGCACACCAGACCGCAGAGACAAATTCACAAATATTAAATGTGGAGCCATCAGAGCCCCTCTAAAATGCCAATAGTGCTGCTTTGAATCACCTGCATTAAGATCATTGAAAGCCAGACCTCCATGCTGCTTGCCCAGCTTGTTCCACCCCTGAGCAGAGTTAATTTATATGAGGCACTGTGTAGTTCCACAGTATCAGACATTCACAAAAATAATATGTAATTGTTAAGTAGACTATGTGATGATCATCTGAAATCTTCCTTCTCAAAAACATTAAAACAGAGCAAGACAAATCAAGGGTATTATTTAGATTCCTCTTTTACAAACCCAAACTCCACTGTTTAGGATTTCTGCTGCCATGATTAAAGAAAAATAACTACGAACATAACATTTTGAATCAGCACTTGCAGAAAGCAAAGTAGAGGGCTGAACTCCACACTGAACAACAATCCAAAGAAAAAATATTAAAAGCTACAAAGGCAAGGTAGGTAATTTAAAGACCCAAAAATGTTAAGATGTCCTTGGTAACATACCTCCCATACAAGCAAGTGATACTGTCAAGCAACATGGAGCTGCTCAGTGATGTTTTAGTCACCATCTGTGGTAATGCAAAAAGAGATGCTGCAGAAGGCAGTCTCCCATCCAACAGGTTACAGCTGTGTTAATTATCTCAGAGTAGAAACACCTTGCCCTCACAGCCTTGAGCATGATAAGTAGTGAGTTAACTGAGTTGAAGTCAGTTGGAGTCTGCTCCTCGTGCTGTGAAGACCCAGGGACAGGAGGTCATGGCAAGGGCCAGAAAAGGTAAGATATTGTACATAAGATAGACAGGGTTAGGCGGCCGTGCTAGGGGCAGGATGGAGCCAGACTTGAAACAGAAGAAGAGAGACAATGCTGGAGCTGTGTGGAGCTGCTCTTAGAAGATACAAAGAGGGAAGATATGAGAGACAAGGTGAATGACAAGATACAGATATGCAAAGCCTTCTGATGATTTTGGTGAAGCACCTCGAGTGCCGTGTCAATGTCGACTGCCACACATAGCAGCGACTGTGACAACCATCTACAGATCTGGTAGAATGTTTAGTCACTGCCTATTTTCTCCAATTAAATACTACTCTGAAATAAATGGCAGATCTTGGCAAAATACAGGGTTTTTTGGTGGAAACCTTTTTTTTTTTTTTTTTTTTTTTAACTATGACCAGAAGGGTCTACAGGTCCAAAGTCAATTTTGTAGAAAAATTAAAGAAAACAAACCACAGAAATAGTGCCAAATCCCAACCCCAATGCCAAACAAGAAGAGAAGAAGCACAGGGTATCCAATGATTAAACCATTCTGCTGACTTGGAGCCCAGACTTGGGTGCATACTGAGCCCCTGGGCACTTCTTGGCACTTTGTTCTCTCCCTTAGTCAACAAATGTGGAAGCCTCATTCTTTAGCCCCTACAGAATTGTACTTCTTTCCAGCCAACATCAAACTAACT
This sequence comes from Phylloscopus whistleri, assembly GCA_017589585.1. Taxonomy (NCBI): domain Eukaryota; kingdom Metazoa; phylum Chordata; class Aves; order Passeriformes; family Phylloscopidae; genus Phylloscopus; species Phylloscopus whistleri. The sequence goes on from JADMLD010000046.1 coordinate 955,673, forward strand.
ATGGTGAACTGCAGTGCTCTATTTTTAGAAGGTACCAACACCCAAATCTATTTAATCTGGAAATGTATGCAAATGAAGAAATTTGCATGGGTCAATCACTAAAAGAGTTGAAGTTTGCTATAATAGTTTGCCATTATTTAATGGCTATATAGCTGGTTAATCCTTTCAAGCTCGTATACATTAACTTCACAATGCTGTCTAATGCACCTTTTCTCTTTTATGAAACCTTAATACACATGAAATAGTTTTGTAGGACCTGGATCAAAGCTTTAAGGTTTCCTACTGGTTAGGAAGAAGCACAACTTTCAGGATGCAGCAACATATTTCACTTTGCCTTTTAAAACTAAAGCTGACACAAGAATAATTAAAGTAACTTTCACAAGAAAAATATTGTTAAAATGTTTGATTAGCATTTGCTTTGAACTACTAAATTTCTCACAGTGCAAATTCATATCTAGCATGCCAAAAAAATGGTAGCAAAACCAGTGACAGAAAAATCTTTTAGAATACCACCTCACCCGCAAGCCTGGAGAAGAGTTTTCTGTGAGAAAAAAAGAGAAGAAATACTCAATGACAAGTTCTGGATGCTAAAAAGATCCAGCCCCCAAATTCTCTGCAGAAAACACCAGTGATGTTCAAATTAGAGCCATTTAGATCCTTTTTTTGTTTGTTTGTTTTGTATGTAGCACACTAGGAACTGAATGGAGAGCACGTCTTTCACATAAGTTACAAACAGCCATCACTAGTGACATTTTGTTCCCTCCCAACAGTTCTAGTTTCTAAGCATGAGCCTCTGATGAAAAGCTGGCCTCCAGCAGCAATGCTCCAAGCCATGTTGTTCCTTCACAGCCTTCAATTTATATTCAAGTCACGAACATGACACTTCTTTTGTTAGCTTTTGATTGTCATCTTCTGTTTTCGGCATTAATCCCCGTAACAAAAATTGTCATTGTGATAGGTGCTGTGGAAATCAGTAAGATTAATAAGTAGTTGGTATAATATCTAAATACTCTCCCCTATCAAAATGAGTATGTTGCTGAATTTGTGCTATGTGGAACAGCTGACAGTAGAAATAGTTATAATAGATCACTCTGACAACTTTAGATTTACATAATGGATTCATCCACTTTGCAGATTGGGTTTGTGCACATTCTCTCAGCATGCAAAACATGCCTATTACTTTAAAACACTTGCTTCGAATAGTATATGCTGCTACATAAAATGTACTTTTTTTGCAGTCTATAGACTTAAATATGTATTTTAAGAGACATGTATTAGTATGTTTATATGTTATGTGCAAACAAAGTAAATTTATGTACCTGAACTAGAGTTAAAGTTGATGCACCTCTTTAGTGATTTTATCATGTTTTCATTTAATTCACATGAGCTGACTTTTTTTTTTCTTTTTTAAACTCCTTTATCCCTTTTTCAGATTTACGAAACATAATTAGTAGCAAATAAAGACACTTGCAGAAACAGTGCCTGGAAAGCTTATACCTTTTCCAGTCTGCTCACAACACATCACAAAGGTATTTATTACCAAGAAATAATGAAGATTGTTATTGTTCCTGTCCAATTTCACAGATACAAAGAGCAAAAGCAGCAGAGAGGCTGAAAAGGGCCCTGCATCCAATAGAAGATAATCCCCTCCACAAACATGGACATTGTGGAGAAGGCCACGCTGCCTTCTGAGGTCTCCTCATCCAAGAGGATGTTTGGAGCAGCGCTGCAGTGGCCTGGGCTGGGCACATTCTGCTCAGTGATCAGACCAACAGGGACATTCAATACCACTGAAGTTCTGGGTATGTGTGGTGTGTAACTTTGGAAAGAGGCCTGCACATCTTCCCAACAGTAGACACAGCTCTGAAGAAACACAATTTTATGGGGGTCTTAAAAGAATATTTCTGCTTTGCCATCACAAAAACTGAATCCCAGAACAGGGACAGCCTGACAAATACCTCACTCAAGGTGAGGTACTCCTAATCCTCAAGCCAGTGGTCATCAACCTTGCAGGATAGGCAGCTCTGGAACAAGATCACTGGGCAAACTCCCAGGTCCAAATCCGTGGGATTTCAGCATCCAGCTCCAAAAGAGCTCCAAAAGAGCTGTAGCTACAGGACATAGGGAATATAGCTTGCTGTACAGTCTGGAAACCTGAGCATCAGCCTCTGACAAAATAATCTGAATTTTTAGTCCATTTTTATAAAAGTGAAATTTGCTGTGAACTTTAAATCCTTCTTTTTGGCTAGGAATAATATTTTACCATTTATTATACATGAATATCACAGAAGAATTTTTTTTTTTTTTTTTTTTTTTTTACTTCTACTACTATCTTAGACTCTATTTCTGGAAAGACAAATGCTATTTTTTATTTGGGAATGATATAAGAACCTCACTATATTTTTTTCCCATCGGTACTTCAAAAAAGTTGAACAATGAACATTTATATTTTCCCAGGTTAACAACAAGTTACTCAAGGCAAAATAGGCAGGCAGACACAAAGAAACCAAATGAAGACAGGCAGTTTTGAAGTCAAATTGTATAGATCAAGACATTTAAACTCTGTCACATCACCTTAAGTATTATACTGAATTACGAACATGAGATCATGCATGGTTTGAATAATGTGAATAATTTGCAAATTAACAGATGTACTGTAAGATAATTAGAGCCTCAGATAACCCTTAGTCTAAATTTACTAACATTCTTTTTTTTTGCATGGTGGAATACATTGCCATCATTGGACTAAAAACACAAGCAATGTCTGCCAGCAATAAGTGTAGTTAATGGCTCTACACAGTTGCTGTAATTTATTTGATTTTATAAAGTGAGTCGTTAAATGAAATAAAACCCTCAATTATCCATTTTGTTGTTCACTTGTATCTTTTAAAAAATAGTGTAAAATACAATAAATGTTCATGCAAGTTCTCAGATGTCAAGGTAAATGTTACAGTCCCGTTAATACAAATTGTTTCCCCTTATCCCCTGGCTACCTAGGCTTCTGCTGCATCCTCACAGAAATACTTATATATGGAAATATATACATGCATCATTAGTCAAGGATTAATGGCAAGTTCACATTTTTCTTACCCAATTATTGGATGTAATAATACTTTTCAGTTTCCAGGCAGCCTTACATTTGAAGTGATGTTGATTTTGCTTGATTCTGCTTGGCTGTTATTCATGAAATAAATGCTTCTTAATCACCCTTTCAGGGTGATTCTATGGGACTGCATGGCTGTATAAGAGAAAATAAGCATGTACATTAAAAAAAAATTAAAAATGCAAATGCACAACAAATTTGCAGCACATTCTCTGACCTCTCAAAAATCCCAGGGGAATGGCTGTGCTATTGAATACAAACCATCATTGAGGCCCTTCTTTGTTCATCCTGCAATTTCTTATAATTGAGAGGCACATATTTCATGCCTAATGTTCTCAGGTAATTAAGCAGTCTCCAAACACCTAAATGTTGACATATTTCCCCAATAGGAAGGGGGAATGTTTGGACTGACAGTGTTTTGTCTTCCCAAGTCACCATTGCGCATGACAGAGTCCAGCATTTCTGGGGATGGCTGAGCACCTTCCTGCCCATAGGAATTGGTGAGTGAATTCCTTGCTATGCTTTTGTTTTGCCTGATAAAGTGTCTTCATCTCAAGCCATGAGTTTTCTCACTTGAACCCTCCCAATTTTCTCCCCCATCCTGCTGGCTGGGGAGTGAGAGAGCAACTGTGTGGGGCTTGGCTGCTGGCTGGGATTAAATCACAACACCTACAAAGTGTGATTCTTTGAATTGGTGGGAAGAGTAACTACAGCAACTAACAAGACATGAGCCTTCAGAAGGTAAAAGAGGGCTGGCTGCTCCTCCACTGTGTTAAAATTTCAAATCACTTCAAAGAGTAAGAACAAAACAGGAAAAGAAAAGATGTGTGGATAGAATCAAGGCATGAGCTGCAAAGTAATCAAACTACTTAAGTGAGAAGTAAGTGATGAGGATGTTTCAGGAAAGCGACATTTCTGAATCCCATCTTCCATCTAGACCTTACACTTTTATATCCAGATTGCTGCTCACAGCAAGCTGTCTCAGCTCCCGGGCTTTCCCTTTGTCTCTGCTGTGATTAATACGACAGATATTTCTTCTAGCTCTTCCTATTCTCTGCTGTGCTGTGTCTCTCATGCACTTGCTGTTTCTCTTTCTGCCTCTCATTATTTGCTCAGGCTTTTAAGCTCTCTGTGACAGCATTCACAGAACAAAAGGTTGCCATTGCATTTATCCCTATTTATCCTCCTTTGATGTTGAACTGAATTTTGTTCTGCTAGCATGAAGAAAGCTAAATTTGTCATCATCTTCATCATCTCTATTTTACTTAAATCACCTTGAACACAACCATAATTTATTTCCTAAATTTATCAAAATCCTTTACAACCAAAAAGTTTTCACAAACCCTTCCTCTATTATTTCTCTAGTGAATAAAATGAGGTAAATGCAGGTATGTTTGTAACCAGAATGCATATAGGCATTTTTCTCTTGTACCTTTAGAATCTCCTGCAAGGTACAGAGTGGCCAATTAGCCAGCTATGTATAGAAGTAAGGAAGAAAAGGAGTAATAAAACTAAATTATCATCATGATTTGTTCCTTTTCTTACTTTTCATAGAAATTCTAAAAAAAAAAAATAAAAAATCACAGGTAGGAATCAGTCTCACTTAAAGTAAAATTGCCCTTCAAAAGTAGTAAAAGTCTGCAGAAGGATCAGGTTACACATAATTTTTACCAATCTGTCGCCTACTAACTCCAGCTTCCAGAACCATTAACCATATACTGGTTTTGTCTGGGGTAATCTTGACCTTCCTCACAGTGGCTGGTATAGTGTTATGGTTTGGATTTCTGCTGTACAGTGATGATGACAATATAGAGGTGCTTTTTTATTGCTGAGCAAGGCTTGACAGAGCCAAGGTCTTTTCTGCCTTTCATACAGTCGCAATGGAAAGGAGAGCAGGAAGCTGTGAGGAGACACAGACAGGACAGGTCACCCCAACAGACCAAAGGGAGATTCCATCCCACATGACAACATGCTCAGAACACAAAGTGGATGGAATAAAGAGGAAGGGGGGATATTTTTGGAACAATGCTCTGTGTCTTTCCAAGTCCCTATTATGTGTGATGGAGCCTTGCTGTCCTGGAGATGCCTGCCATGGGAAGTAGTGGATGAATTCCTTGTTTAGTTATGCTTTTGTGGACAGCTTTTGCCTTCCCTATTGAACTGTCTTTATCTCAACCCACAAGTTTTCTAGTTTTTACCCATGCAACTCTCTCCCCGATCCCTGGTAGGGGAGTGAGCGAGTAGCTGTGTGGAGCTTGGATGCTGTCTGAGGTTGAACCACTAGAACCATCATTGTATTTTATGTGGTTGGTTGCAAAGTCTCTGAAGATTGGCACTAAAAGAGAAATGTGTTGCAAAGGTACTGCAAATGCAACAGAACTATACTGTCCATGACTTTCCATGACATTGATTCAGTGACAAGAAACTGAAATCTAGTGCAGCATTGATTTCTTGTGAAATCAGAAAGCCACTATACCTCAGAATGCTCCATTCTAATCAAAACCATCTGTACTATACCCTCTTCATAGTATGCATGTAGATGTTACAAAATGGTGGTTAGTTATGACTTGACATGCCTCTGGAGCAATAAATAGTGTTTACCACATCTTATAGAAAAGTATATTGAGACCAAGTTAAATCAGTTGTCTAAAATTGTGACTGGTAAGAATCCCAGACTCTCCCTGGCTTATTACATTCACTGTCAAACACACACACAAGGTGAGAAGGTAGGTACCACCCAGCTCATAGGAAAACTATGCAAAGGCAACACTAAAACTTCTGTTAATAAACTGACAAGAGAGAAGACTCTTTACTCCCTGGGGCAGCCCTCATGCTGGAGCAATTTTCCAAATGAACTACCAAATCCAGCTGAAGCACCAGGGGCTCAGAAAAAAAAACATCAAAAGCTATGACGAGAAGTTCACAGAAAAGAGAAACTACATATACGTTGAACTTCAAGTGACAGAAGTGACACAACACAGTTAGGATGTGCCTTTGTTCAGCCTCTCCGTGAACACAGACAGCAGAAGGTGCAGAAAATGCTGTGTTCAGCTGGTCGCCATTGCTTCCATTCTGAGAAAGCTAAATATATGACTGTAGAAAAGGGTTTTTTTCTAATAGAAAGGACTACCTACCAGCCACTTAAAGTTTACATTCAGAGACAGTTTCACCAATTAATTGTCTGTGCTCTACTTCCCTTTTCTTGACAGAGAAAAATGAGAACCCAGCACATGCTGTTTGCCAGCATTAAGCAGCTTTTCAAAAACATGCTTCAGGCCTGGATATATCAAAAAGATGATGCTAATAGCACAGGATCAATGACTTCTTTGTGACTCAGGGTAGAGGTCAAATCTATATGCTCTTTGACCTCTTTACAAATTTTGGCACAACTGCTGATTGCTGATGATCTGCTAACAAACTCCACCAGCATAGTAATGTATGGCTCTTATCCCTTTAGGTATGCTTCTCAAACAGGACCTTAAACAGAGACAGCAGACACAATTTTCCCTCACACACAGATACATACCAAGGTCAAAGACCAATGCAGGCATTCTCCCTCAATTTCAGCTGCTACAAATGGTCTTCTGAAGGAACAAGACCCCAGACCTTACACTGCTTACTGCACCCCTCTTCTCTAAAGGGAAATATATCTGAATGATATTAAACTCAAAGAAAATTTTACCCTGAGACCTGCATTTTGCTCTCAGTAAGAATAAAGGAAAATAATTCTCTGTCAGTGCAGAGGCATATCTTCAAGTTAGGCCAGTCACAGCCATCTGGGTGGATATTGGAGCACGGATTCAGCATGCTTACAGTATGTTAGGAGGCATCACTGGTAACAAACTAGGTCTCTAATATCTTAGAAAATAATAATGAGCTCTCTCTGCCAAAGAACTGAAAGAAGCTTGAAGAACCACTTCAGTCCTTCAATGCACCAGACATGTAGCATCGAAGCTTTCTCCCATGTTTTAATCAGAGAAGAAAAATCGTAGTGCAGTTAATTGGGTTTGGTTGTACTTTATCAGATTTCTTTCCTTGACATTATACAATGTGCTTCTGTAAATCCTTGGCATAAATTGAAAATCCAACCTCAGAGCAAACCAACAACCTTACTCAACACACAAAGAAACTGTTCACAAAATGGAGCATTGCCCTTTTCTCAGCTACTACTATATCCTACAGAAAATCTTCAAATTTTGTCTTAACTTTATCCTTCTGTAAAACTGGAAGCAAGTCTTGTTTCATACTATAAAAATCGACATGTTAAAATTAACACAATAAACTGGAAGAATTTGAAGTAGCCCTGCTTCTTTCATGAATGTACTAGAGTCAATGCATCATCTCATACCAGTGAAGAAGTGCAACAACAACAAAGAATTTTTTCCTCACATTCAGTTGCTGCTTTGGCACAGATCTGGCAGCATTCACGTGTTTTATTCTATTGATAAATTACTTTCTGTGGGTATATGATTCTTTTGTTGCTTCATGTCTTCAAAGTATTAGGCAACAGCCACAAAGTCTGAAAGATTATTCATAGACTCAGATTGTATGGTTGAACATAGTTTTCTTGTTTTATGCAAGCCTGAATTATATACACTCACAGTGAGCTGTTCAATTCAGAGACTCACAGAGCTCAATTTTAAATTATATTGTAATTTTTGAATTAAGAAAAAAGCAAAACCACAGCACCTGTGCTCTGTTGCATAGCTGACCCTGTTAAATATGCAGTATAAATTTGGAAAGAATAAAAAAAAAACTTTAAAGAAGAAAGCTTATAAAAAACATGTCACAGTTTGGAGTGAACTTTGACACTCTAGCTATAAATTTTTTAAAGTAGCATGCAGAAAGAGGAATTATATCACACAAGTTTCTCTTTCATGGATCCTCACAGCCACTGACGCTCTATCTCACCCTTAAGGGTCACCAGCATCTGACCTATTGCAGAAGAGACACCTACATATAAGAATCTATTAGAGGCACAAGGTAATAAAAAACATTGCCATTAAATTACTAAGTTGAAATACTTTTTTCTTTACAGTAGTCTGCATGTTTTGTGGCAGTGCTCTGAAGCCTCACCTTTGGACTGCAATTCTATCATAACATCAGAGACAACGCAGCAGTGGAGTGGGGCTTTTGGGGTTCGAGCACCACTAACAAGCAAAAATTCTTAAGAAAACATCCCCTCCTCACAAAGCAAGTAGGAAACCACCTGCAGACGGGCAGTAATCCAATCAAACCTGTTAGCAGTACAATAAACTTCATTGAAGTGAATTATGGAAGTGTGTAGCTAAAATGATGGAGGCACTTAAACACATTGACAGCGAGGCATTGTCAGAGCTAAGAAACTATATTTACTTCTTTTTTTTTTTTTTTACTTATCATAAACAAGATCCCTGAGGGTTGGAAAAGAAAATAAAAGAAAAAAGAGATAAAGAGGCAGAGGCAATATCTGTCACTACCGAGATGATCAAATAACTTTAACAGGGCATATATTAACTTATTACATCATTGAAAAAACAGAACAAAACAAAAAAATAGTCGAACAAATAAACCCCCCACAAAAACTCACAAGCTGTTACATGTTTAATCTATCCATTGTGAAAGATGATATGCTAATATCAGAACAACACAGTTTTTTTAAAGCCCTACAAAATGTTAAGTTCAGATTGGCACAACAAACAGAACAAGATCCTTGTTCTTTGGGTTGGCATTTACATTTTGCTTCTTCAAAGTATACATACACTACAAAGTATACAAAAAGTTGTTTTTAACACCTCTCACTCCTCAACCTCCCCATCCAGTCTCAGAGTTGCACCATTCCTGTCTGTCAGCAGATAATTCAAAACATATACCTGAGCAGGCAGTATGTTCTTGCCATCTGCCTTTTATCAGAGATGTCTGCTGTACTTCTTGTGCACTGTGTGATATTATATGTACATGAAACATAACACAAATTAAAGTAATATTGAATGAGAGACAGGCATTCCTGGGCATGGGACAGATGCTATCCATTTTGTTAGGGGACTCCAGATGTGAAATGGAGGCAAAGGCAAACAGGAGATTGCAGTAGGGGAAAGAAAAAGGACCTGGAGAGCTTATTGCTAGCTATTCAACTGTTGAAAGTCTTTTTGTAGGATCTTCCTGACCATAATCAGAATTAAGGGGAGAGTGGGAAAAAGTCGCTTGATACCAGAAGAGTAAAAGTCAAGAACAACCAATCTGAAACTCCACGTTTCAGTCTCCTAGACCATTCTAAAGCTAACCATAAAGAATAGACATCACACACTCATTTGACACTCTCTTTACATTAGGGACACTTATAACAAGTTCCCAAAAGCCAGTGAAGGTCTTTGGTCATGAAAGAACAGTACCAAGACATAGGATGGAGTACTTGTATGGCAAGTACTCCATTATTCATCTGCTGTGAAGGGGAAATGTGAGCGTGGCTGGCCTTGCAGATTAGGCAGCTGGCAGAAGCACTGTGCCCAGAATACACTGGTGCCAAGCAGTTGTCTGGGAAAAGTGGTATTTTCCTAGGAGCTCTAAGGACATTTCCATGCTGTTGGCACATCACTATGTGAATCACTACTTGCCTCTGGGGGAAACCTATAAATGCCCAATATGTTCCTCATGAATATTTACTGATTCAGAGTTAAGTAGTTATGCCCCTGTCATATTCTAGTAGAGCAAATTTCCATACCTACTCCTTTCTCCTTTGTTACGAGAGGACAGGCAGTTTGCACACCTCGGCATTCCAGGGACACACGCTGAACTCACACTCAAGGACTGAGTGGTAAAGAATTTGTCACTTCGTCCTGTTTTTTATGGGTTCAGCTTTTGCCAATCACAAACCTCATGTGGCAGTGTTGAAAATGTGAGCCCAGGTGCATTTTCGAAATATGAATTAAGTTTTGAGCAGCAAAACTTGGCACAGATCTATGCCAAAAGTCTGGATTTTGGTAGAAAATTTAAAGAATCAAACTGAAAAGCCAAGTAAAAACTGTGAGTCAAAACTTACATTAATCAGAACACACCAAAACTTTGGTAAAAAATCAAAATTTTTTAATATTGGTCTTACAGAAGGTCTCAGTGTTGTCTAGCTAACCACTGTTACTCACCAAGAGGAATAAGCTAAGCAAGTACATTTATAGCCTGTGACTCAGCTGGCAATAACTTGAGTTTTCAAGAGCACACACAAGAATTTATTGTTGCAGCCTAGTGAAACTGCACAGGTTTGCACAACTGGCTAAATAAGGAAGGGGTCTACATTAATGTCTAAAGAGATGCCAGTTTCTTTCTTCATATGAAAGATAAGTAATAAAATTTAGCTCTTAGACACTCCACAACTAAAATTTTTGAATGGTTCCTCACGTCTCTGAGAAACTTCTGGATCCTGCAGATCCAATATTGTTTAGAGGCTTGTGCTGGTTTAGGTTCTAAATTCAGAATTTTTTTACAAGCTTGGTACATGGATGCTTTCCAACATTCTGCACACCATTTTCCACCACTTTCAGTCTGTAAGTCAGATTTCTCTGTCCATTTGTGAAGTTGCATGTGAAGGCACACGGCTAACAGAAATAGGAAACAAACAAAAATATCCTTCCTGACCTCAACTACTTAAAAATACCGTTGATGTGCATCTAAGAGTGAAACCTGCAATTCTGCAGCACCTTAGTAACACTCACAGCAACCACGAGGCACACTGTTTGGTGATTCTGAAATGTCCTGTTTTACAGTCTCTGAAAGCAGGTAGCTATGAAGAACTGAATAACCAGAACTTTCTAAATGTCTGCTATGCAAGAAGTGCAGTTTCAAGTGATGTGACCAAAGAAGAATTGCCTACAAACTGGACAGAGTTGAGGGTTTCTCAAGAAAGACAATGCTGTGTGGTAGTGAATGAGACCAGAGCCGGTCTCACAGCTGGTTGCACTGGAACATCTCACTGTCTGCTTGAGACTGATACACACAAACAGAAACAGCTCTGGAGGACAGATTTCGGGGCATAAACCATGCTTCTGACCTATTAACTCTAAAGACACAGGGGGGCAAAAGCAAGAATTTTCCATTAATCCTAAGGATTAATGGAAACCTGTATTTGAATACACCTTAGAAAATGCTTGTACAGATATCAACACAGGCTGACATCTAGTGCTTGCAAACATACAAGGAGCTGTGCCAACAAGAATATTGTTTCTAGGCCTGTCCTTGTGCTGAATCAAAGAGAAACTGATTTGAGAAGTGCTCCCACTTCCATGTTTTCCTTTCTTATTTTTTGCATTTCTTAATGAAGAATGAAAAATTAAAAAACAAAACAAAACAAAAACACCAAAAAAAACTTGCAAAAAACCCAAAAAAACAAAAAGCACCAACAAACAATTACAAAAATCTTTCAGCATAACTTACTCTTACGGTATCAGGCCTGGAACTGGTATAAAAGTGCTCAGTTTCTCTTAAGTGAAGTAACTGATTCACAGTACTGTAGAACTGGATCGTACTTTTGAAAATAAAATCTGTTTATAAAAGGAATGTTTAAGTCCCATACTGTTGCCTTCAACTGAGTGATCAGTTATCACAATCTGTCTGCTGAGTGATGTGCAAATTTTGAGGATAGATATGCTCCTTGCTCTAGACACTGCTTGGCAATATCTTATCAGGCACCTTTAACACAGAAGGTAACTTCATTAGTAACTTGCTTCTCTTAATCTATTATCAGGTTGAATAATGCCCACTTTGCAAATAACACTAATTTAGGTATATTTCCTTTGCAAGTAAAGCTAATCACTCACACTAGCTCTCCCTGCAGTATTAGTCTTTGATTTACTAGGGTTTCCAAAGCTGAAGAAGAAAGTTTGGAGAAGTAAATAAATACAATTTCACTTGTTTAATAAATATCCCCATCATGTACCTTCTACCAATGCCCTTATTTGCCCAATATGGCAAATAAGAACTCCGAGCCCAGTTCATTAGAGTATTGTTGACTCTCCCTTTTAAAATACCCTCACCTGTTTCGTATGAAATCAATTGACACTGTTGGCTTCACGAAATTTAGATATTCACATTCAAAAGCAGGTTTTTCATGTCTTTCTGGTACCTGCCTCTATTTCTCTTAACCTTCCCATGTAGCTTTATGCACTGACTGAAAGAGTGCCTGGAATGAGATTTTTATGTCAGCAAAGACAAGCTGTGGATAAGATTTGTAGCTTCTTAGACACATCTCCAAAGGAGATCCCCCAGTAAGTGTGGTGTTATGCATACCATATATTTGCTGTCTGTTCTTGGCATCCCTCAGCACTTCCTCCCCCCCACTCTCCTTGGACAAAATTGAAAATGTAAACATGTGTTTGGGTATAGTCCCACTGCAATTGCAGACAGCTTCTCATAACCATTAACATTTTCCTTACCAGCAGAGAGGGTTACACTGTATTTTGGGATTTCGTCTAAATTTTGCCTCTTAAAGACAAACGAGCAGGACAAATACAGCTCCCAGTACCTTTGGATGTGTTGTACATGGGCAATGTATCCCACTGAATTTCCCAGGGGATCAAAGCAGACATTAACACATCTCTAGCAGTCAAGTGATTGACTGACGCACTAAATGCTATCTAGTTTCAAATGTTTAAAGTATGTCAGAGATTTTTTTTTTTAATGCTGTTAGATTCTTCCCAAAGGATAGTATACTCAGTATGTTAAAAACATTATACACCCTTCCATCAAGTTTACTCAGATCTTTTTTAGTGTTACTTTATGAACAAAAGTAAGAACCTCAAGTTCTGAAGTATCAAGGCAGGCGAATGCCCACCATCACTAGCTGTATTGTTGCATATCCCAGTCACAGTTTTATTATGTACAGGTAACAGACAGAAGTCTGGATGCATCATAAATCACCACCTCTCTCTTTCTTATTTCTTGTCAACAACATAAGCAATTTCCTTGTACTTTTCAAACAGGGAACTGGAAAAAACTGACAACCAAAACTTACCTCCCTCCTAAAAAGCCATCTAATATGAAAAAAACAAAAAACATACAAACAAAAAAAACACAAACAAACCACAACAACAACAACAACAAAAACCAAACAAAAAACCAAAACAAACAAAACAAAAAAAAAACCCACCAAAAAACACCCTTGCAAAAAATTCCTCTAAACATAAGAAAATGGGTAAAAAAGGTAGCATATTACCAAAAGCCACATGCTACTAAAAAGAAATCCCTGTGTATTTATGCATTGGTACATTGTAATTTAAGAGGGTAAGTGTCTTGCTTTAGAAAGACAGGTGTCTGCTTAGGAGGGCAGGAGCCTCCCTTGAAGATGTAAGCCCCCTCCCTCTGAATTATTGTAATTTTGAAATTAAGGGGCTCTCAGGCAAAGATATGGGAATAGGAATAATGTTTTTACTAGGAAAATTAAAATAAAAATTTAGTAGTGCAAAAAAACCCGAAACAACCAAACAAAAAGAAAACCCTGACAGAGTCAGAATGCAACCTGACCATCGTGTTGGTCAGGTGATGGTAGCAGTCCAATTAAGTCTTCCTGGAGTGACAGATGTGGTTCTTTTGCAGCAGAGATGATCCTGTAGAGGGGTGTAGTTTTCTTCTGAAGGTCCTGTGGTGGTGAGATGGGTCCAGTTTTCTTCTGGGAATCCAGTGTAAACAGGCTACCCTGGTGTTCTGACTCTCAGGTTTTATCCAGGTAGGAATGGTTGGCTCCTCCCCCTGGGTGGAGCATCTCACAATGGGATGATGTAATTTTTTCAGTCATGCAGTGAGACTCAATGGCCCATTAACAGAAGATATACCCTTGGATGGGTTGTGGAAGAGATAAAAAACAGTGCCCCACCTGATTTTAACAGATGGTAATAGAATACATACTTTTGGTTACATATTGCATTGCAACCTAAGATAATATGATATGATATTAGATGATGAGTGATATGATATGGTGTGATATGATATAAGATATGATATATGATATACTGAGATGCAGTATCCTGCTACACTCAAGAGAAGAAAATTCTGTGGCGACAGAAACACTCTGGTGGAAAAATCCTTGCATGTAAGTAACCTTCATAGATGTGTGCAGGAAGGGGGGCCCCATCCCATGGAGACACATCAGACAAGCTTGTGCCATAAGCTGTGATTCAAACTCATGGGAAAGATCATTGTCACAGATAAAGTCCTGTGTTAATGGAGGACATGAAGGTTCCAATTAAGACTCACCAAAGCAACTGTTCATTCCTGCTCCTCAGGATAGCCATCTCCTGATGGTGACAACTGACATGCAGGATCTCATCTTCCATTGCTCATGAGACTATTCAGGTTGCTTCCAGACACTTCTCACCATAGTTCCTGATCTTCAGTCTCATATCATATCATATCATATCATATCATATCATATCAATCATATCATATAATATCATATCATAATCTGGTATCATATGCAGAGTGTCTCCCAGATCAAAAAAAAAAGAAAAAAAAAGTTTAAACTAAAGTAATCATGGCACTACCTTAATTTAATACAGAGTTATTCATCCTTCCTCTTCCAAGTGGTCCGCGGCACTCTGCTCTTCTTATTGTGCTTAGCAGACAGACAAAATTTTCCTGCCCAATATTAAGCCATTTTACCCTCTCAAGGCACCAGTGTCTCCTTATGCTTTCTAGATTTTTATCTGGAGCTGTAAGAAACACTGGATCATCCTACAGCAATACCACGAATGATTCTTCTTCTTATGATCTCCGAGTGGCCAAAAGATTGCAAACATCCTTTACATCTGCATATTACTCTGCCATAATTCCTGCATGAATTTAATTATGCTGAGGTTGGAAGGTCACTTTGACAGAGGTTGTCACTCAATTTTACCAAGAAAGCAAATTTGAGTTAACAGCTTTCTTTCCTTCCCTCATCAGCCAGTCCACAACACCCACACCTTGTCCTTCTTATTTCTAAACATAAGGGATCAACAGGACAAGTAAAAGTTTATAAAATACCAGGGACTGTAGTGACACTTGGGTCAAATTGGGAAATTATTCAGAATCCCTCTATTTCCACTGGTCTTAATTGTCTTCCACTGTCTTAACAAATTCTCTCTTTGCCCCATAGTTTGAGACAAGACTATGTATTACTTTGGTACAGACCAGGACAGCAGTTACAGTTGCAACAAATTTTGTATTTTCATCTGTGATGTCATTATAATTTTAAAAACTTCAAAGGCTCCACTGGTCTGTGATTGATGACTTTGCCTTTAGAGTAGATACGCAAATAAGTAAATTAATTATAAAGAGAGAATATGAAAGATGGACTAGAAGCCAAATTCTGCTTGCTACTACATGAACATTAAAAATGTAGTTATTTAAATTGATAAAAATCTGAAGAGAGAAAACACTGACAGAATAAATGCTAACAGTTCTTAAGACAAATGTGCTTATCACTCAGCTGAAATATTTTACACTGTCATTTAGGCAGGATTTTAGTTTTTGTTCTAAATATATTTAGAAGCAATTATGTTAACTTTGTAGACTGAAGGTTACTGTTAAATTGTTGAGATTAGTCTACTTTTAAAATAAGCAGGTTTGTGGCCAAAAGAATTTGGAAGCTTTGTGAAATCCATTTTGTACCTTAAAGCAGAAAGCTGGGAGGAAAATAAAAAATCTGCTATTAGAGTGGCAGGGGACTCACTGAAATACAGGAGGAAAAAACATGACAGAGCAGTGGGTGAGTACACAGAAAGGAACACAGGTATTCAAAATTTAAAAGCCCAGACCTGCATGCTGTCACATGGTAATTTTGCTCTGTTGTAGCTCTGTTCCAAATTACCAACTCAGAGGAAAATTTTACCCCACAATATGCAACTTGGCACAGCCATAATGAATCAGGAATTGAGACATCAAGAGCAGTACTTGAAAAGCATGGGAGGGGTAGAAAGCAAGAAGATAGTGCAGTAGTGTTTGAATGGTCTAAAAGCACATAACTGTAATAATGGGAAGACTTTTAGAAAAATGAGCCATTGAGGCTGACCATCAGGGAAAAAAACAAAATAAATTAGACAGAATTGTGTCTAGAAGGTATCCTATCTTATGAGATGTTTAGAACAAGACTCAATGAACTGGTAAAAAAATAACGTAGGAAAAAATATTTTAGGTCAAAAAAGGTATTTTTCTATCTCTAATTCTGTTTGTTCCATGGCACTTCAGAATTGGAAGAAACAATGAAAGGATGTGGGGACCAGTAAAAGCTGTCTAGAAACAGCAGCCCTATTCATACAGGTGAGAAATAGTAGGAGCTTTCCAAAAGTGGTGAGTGTTGAGAAAATGTTTTCAACACAGGAGTTCTATTCAGGCTAAATACAAGAGGTTGGAAAAGGAAAAGAATAAAAATATTAGTGCAGTAAAAGACCTAGGGCACAGGCCATAGTGATTTGAGAAGAAATAGAAATGTACCGTCTGTGCTCATTTGTGTAAGTACAGTTGTACCTATAGGTTTGTTGAGGGGAAAAAATATAATACTGGATTTAAAAGAAAAAAAATCTGAGGAGGAGAAACTGCAGTTTTATGGCAATGCACAGATTCACTGGCTAGGCAGAAGTGCAGGTGCAGAATAGAGGCACAGCTCAGCTCTCTACAGCAGGGTCTGTGCAAGGGCAGCTCAGCTATCTAGGACCTGTTGCAGTCACCCAAGTGAGAAAACCAGAAAGTCAGACAAAGGAGGAAGAGCAGAAAGAGAGGGCTCAGCACTCTGTAGTGCCAACAACTGCAGATGGATGCCAAAGCAGACATCCTGAAACACCACAATGTGCTGCTACGTGGAGCCACTGCAAAGCACAGATAAGTGCAGCTACTTTCTGCCAGGTTGCAAGCTGATAAGACCTCAAAAAACACATGTTCTTTCAACAGGGCTGTGTGGGGCCAAGGAAACTTGACTGGACTCAGCAGGGGCAAGACAAGAAAAACAAGACTGTAGTTATCGACCTCAGATTAATAGTTATTTCACTGCTACATTAAAGGCATTGTTTGACAAAGCTGGAAAATAATATTTGCTGGCACAGTCACAAAGCATTACTTTGATATGAAAATGTCAGTGAATATCTCTTTCAATTATTCTTCCTTTCCTATTCGAAAGCAATGTTTATTCCATAGAAACCTAGTGTTATCTCAGTTTAATTCAGAGAACTATTCATATCAGTGAAGCAGAATAAAATAACGTTGTGCAAACTATTACAAAATACAAAACCCATTTAGGACATTTAGGAATGATCTTCACAAAAGGAAAGAAGGTTTCAACCATGCATAATAAACAAGATGATAAATCTTTAAACACTTAACTAAAAGTTTCCATCAACTATTTAACAATCTTCTTTCATTGAAGGGAACACAGTATTTTGAAATCATCTCACAGTAACCTACGACCTTTAATTTGCACCCTCTACAAAGCACAAAACCTGCTGTGTCTGACTGCAGTGGAAGTAGTAAATTTTAAATTCAGGTTCCAGATTTATCAGAGGCCCAGAAGTATGGGCACTGTATATATAAATTAAGCACACAATACCATCAATTATATGGTTAGAATTACCTCCCTCTTTGTCCTGGTTTAGGGCAAATTTGGGAGAAAACCTCCGAAGGGGTTCCTCTGGAAGAGCAAACCCAAACGGCCCCTCCCCCC
The DNA here is from genome assembly GCA_017589585.1 of Phylloscopus whistleri. NCBI lineage: Eukaryota > Metazoa > Chordata > Aves > Passeriformes > Phylloscopidae > Phylloscopus > Phylloscopus whistleri. Next base: position 973,429 of record JADMLD010000046.1, read on the forward strand.
AGCCAGTCCGGGAAAAGAACTTCCTCGGAGAAAAGTGGAAAAAACTATTTATTTAACAAACAAAATTCCCACAAATGCAAAGAATTAATAATATGAAACAATAAAACCTCTGCCCGCTCCGAAGAGAGATGGCAAACAGAGACAGTCCTTGCTGTGGGTGTAGCTCAGCTCACTCAGTCTCTCCGAAGGTCCAGGCCCGGCAGGCCGCAGGTGCCAGCCCTCGCTGCTCCTCTGGGTTTTTTCAGTCCTGAGCAGATTTAAACAGTCCCAAGAAAAAGGAAAAAAAAACAGTCCAGGGAGTCTTCTCTGCCTAGCTAGCTAGCTAAAAGCACAGGAGATCTCTGTCCCACCGCTGTCCGTGCCTCGGACGAACACCGGAGAGCAGCAATGTGGGGGAGTCAGGCAGTTTTCTCAAAACAAACTGCGCGCTGTTCTTTCTCCCCCTTCACTCCCAGAACAAGTTTTAAAGGTACAGAACACAATATACAGCACAAACAGAACAGACAATTGGGGATACAAGCAGCATAAAGTCACCCTACCACATTCCACCCCTGTATCTCCATATCGTCAACTTACTACCAAAACTAAAATTCTAACTCTACACACACATACCTTATACATGCATATATATACAGTATACAGCTATATACAGAAAATGGTAGTAACATTCAGTAAATGATATTTACTCATAGTTTTCACCCAACAATCAGATCTCCCTGAGGTACACATCGTGTTGTTCCATCTTTCTGCATTATCCACCATGTGCATCCTGGTCCCTGAGCAAAAACAATCCCACGGATGGGTTTGTCTGTACTTGAGGCAGATTTAATCCAAACTGTCTTCCCTAACAAACCTCTCACATGTACCACTGGAACTTTATCTCCATCTACTGTAGATAGGAGCTCAGACTGGGCAGGGCCTGCTCTGTTGGTGGAACCTCGGGTGTTAACTAACCAGGTGGCCTTTGCTAAGTGTTGCTCCCAATTTTTGAAAGATCCTCCACCTAATGCTTTCAAGGTGGTTTTTAACAGTCCGTTGCATCTCTCCACTTTGCCTGCAGCTGGTGCATGGTAGGGGATATGGTAGACCCACTCAATGCCATGTTCCCTAGCCCAGGTGTTGATAAGGCTATTCTTAAAATGAGTCCCATTGTCTGACTCAATCCTCTCAGGGGTACCATGCCTCCAAAGAACTTGCTTTTCCAGGCCCAGGATGGTGTTCCGGGCGGTGGCATGAGGCACAGGATAGGTCTCCAGCCACCCAGTGGTGGCTTCCACCATGGTCAGCACATAGCGCTTGCCTTGGCGGGTTTGGGGCAGGGTGATGTAATCAATCTGCCAGGCCTCCCCATACTTATATTTGGACCACCGTCCACCGTACCAGAGGGGCTTCACCCGCTTGGCCTGCTTGATGGCAGCACACGTCTCACAGTCATGGATAACCTGAGAAATACTGTCCATGGTTAAATCCACCCCTCGGTCCCGTGCCCACTTATAGGTGGCATCTCTGCCCTGATGACCTGAGGCATCATGGGCCCACCGAGCTAGGAACAACTCTCCCTTGTGTTGCCAATCTAAGTCTATCTTTGACACTTCTATTTTTGCAGCCTGATCTACCTGCTCATTGTTTCGGTGTTCTTCATTAGCCCGACTCTTGGGAACATGGGTGTCTACATGACGAACTTTTACAGATAGTTTCTCTACTCTGGTGGCAATGTCTTTCCACTCATCAGCAGCCCAGACTGGTTTTCCCCTACACTGCCAGTTGGCTTTTTTCCACCTTTCCAGCCAGCCCCACAGAGCATTAGCTACCATCCACGAATCAGTGTAGAGGTAGAGCTTTGGCCACTTCTCTCTTTCAACAATGTCCAGGGCCAATTGAATAGCTTTGAGTTCGGCAAGCTGGCTTGACCCACCTTCTCCTTCAGTGGCTTGTGCAACCTGTCTTGTGGGGCTCCATACGGCTGCTTTCCACTTTCGTTTCATCCCTACAATGCGGCAGGAACCGTCAGTGAAAAGAGCGTAGCGTGCTTCTTCTGCTGGCAGTTGGTTATATGGTGGAGCTTCTTCAGCCCGGGTTACTTGCTCTTGTTCCTCTTCATCAATGAGACTAAAGTGTTCACCTTCAGGCCAGTTTGTAATTATCTCCAAAATCCCAGGACGATTCAGTTTTCCAATACGGGCGCGTTGTGTGATAAGAGCAATCCACTTACTCCATGCGGCATTGGTGGCATGGTGGGTAGCAGGAACCTCTGCTTTGAACATCCACCCCAGCACTGGTAGTCGGGGTGCCAAGAGGAGTTGCGCTTCAGTACCAATCACTTCTGAGGCAGCTTGAATTCCTTCATAGGCTGCTAAAATTTCCTTTTCTGTTGGAGTGTAATTGGCTTCAGACCCTCGGTAGCTTCGGCTCCAGAATCCCAGTGGTCGGCCACGCGTCTCACCAGGCACCTTCTGCCAGTTGGTTGGGCTTGTGATCTGCTGCCGGTTGGTTGGGTTTCTGACTTTATGCTAGTTGGTTTGGCTTCTGATTTTGTGTCCGTCCGTTCGGTTTCTGACTGTGTATCAGTTGGTTCAGCGTCTGATTGGGTGTCACTTGGTTGGGTGTTGGGAGGCACTGAGGGTCCTTCACCTGGATCATCATCCACTGGTCAATCAGTTTTGTGTGTGCGCTTCTTTGCTGGGGCGACTGCCAGTGTCTTAGGCTCACTGTCTGGTTTAGCTGCTGTCTGAGTAGCTACGGTATTGGCTGCAGCCCGAGTGACTGGGGTAGCTGCTGATTTATCTCCCTGCCCCCCTGCCTCTACCTGCTGCCCTACAGTATCTAGCAGCGTACGATAAGCATATGCCAGGGCCCAGCTTATTGCAATAAGCTTTTTCTCCTTAGAATCATCATGGCAGTTCTCCTCCAGATATTTCCCCACCTCATCTGGGTTCTGAATTTGTTCATGTGAAAATTCCCAAGCTGGGGGATCAGAAAATTTCTTCAAGGTTTGGCCCATTCTCTCCCATTTTCCACACCATTCAGGATTTTTCACACCTGGGTCTACTTCTAGGTCAGCAGTCTCATCAGCCCCTCTGGAGGACTCAGACCTCATTCTAGACAAGCTGTAGAACATATAGAGGAAGCCTACCAGATTAAGTACCAGAAAAGTGGTTTCTTTAACAGTCAGGGGACATTGAACATTCTCTAAAAGTGATGTAACCGATTCAAAAGAGAAGGAATAAAGAAAAGACTGAAAAGCTTCATCCCCTCTAACAAACTGGGTGCAATTATTAATAAATCCCCAAAACATGCTACTGGAACTAGGATGCAGGGTAGGACAAAGAAACCATAAACCAGACATACCAGGCACAAACTCCAGTACCTGTATAAGCTTCCTATAAATCATGAACATTAAGCCCAGGACAATAACAATCCTAATTCGTGCACCTCTAGTGTAAAAGCTATGTGTTAGAGACAACATCGGAGCTATCTCTGAATAAGAAAACAAACCTAAGGACCAGAGAGGTATTAAAACCTCAAAAAAGCCTAGGGAACAGAAACACAGAAAGGACTCCATCCCAAAAGACATTAGGAATTCAATAAGCAACATGGCTACTGAGTACTCTATCCCCACACAAATACAACCAAAAATGCAATCAATGTAAGTTTTTTCCACTCTCTCAGGCCCCGCAGTTGGGCGCCAAAATAAATATATGTCCTGGTTTAGGGCAAATTTGGGAGAAAACCTCCGAAGGGGTTCCTCTGGAAGAGCAAACCCAAACGGCCCCTCCCCCCAGCCGGTCCGGGAAAAGAACTTCCTCAGAGAAAAGTGGAAAAAACTATTTATTTAACAAACAAAATTCCCACAAATGCAAAGAATTAATAATATGAAACAATAAAACCTCTGCCCGCTCCGAAGAGAGATGGCAAACAGAGACAGTCCTTGCTGTGGGTGTAGCTCAGCTCACTCAGTCTCTCCGAAGGTCCAGGCCCGGCGGGCCGCAGGTGCCAGCCCTCGCTGCTCCTCTGGGTTTTTCAGTCCTGAGCAGATTTAAACAGTCCCAAGAAAAAGGAAAAAAAAACAGTCCAGGGAGTCTTCTCTGCCTAGCTAGCTAGCTAAAAGCACAGGAGATCTCTGTCCCACCGCTGTCCGTGCCTCGGACGAACACCGGAGAGCAGCAATGTGGGGGAGTCAGGCAGTTTTCTCAAAACAAACTGCGCGCTGTTCTTTCTCCCCCTTCACTCCCAGAACAAGTTTTAAAGGTACAGAACACAATATACAGCACAAACAGAACAGACAATTGGGGATACAAGCAGCATAAAGTCACCCTACCACACTCTTCTTAATAAAACCAAAGAAACTCTGAACTTCCAACACAGTAGACTAGGTGGCCACCATGTCCGAAAAATCTGAAAAAGGGATCAGAGTACAGTCATACATTTCTTTTTGCATCTTTTATAAAAACATCTGCAACTACACAGTGTGGCTTATCTCCCTGTCCAAAACACCCACAACTAGATCAAACAAGACCCATGCTCACGCAAGCATTTCAGGAGTGGCCTAAGTTGGTCCCAGTGCTCTAAGAATTGCTGTAGTAGATATTCACAGGCTTCATACACTGCTTGATGTTGCTGCATTGCTCCAGTTCTTCACCTCTCCCTTCACAAGCACTTGGAGGTCCTGATGCAGTGATCTTACCAGCTCTGTGGCGCAGCCAGATGCACATCAGTCTGCATTTGTTGATCCCTACACAGGCAGAAGAAGCAGAAAAGGTGTTGCCATAAGAATTGGGGGATGTAAAAGCAAGTCCACTGGTGAATGGTGTGGTCAGGCTAATAACCAGGTCAGGAACAGGTAGTGTTGTTAATGTTGAAAATCAAGATTCACAATGTCTCCAACATGTTTTGTGAGAAAGCACAGGGTAAATACTTACCAAGTGTAAGGGAAGGCAGTTCCTTCCCTTCAGCTGGGTGGGAGGGCAAGCAATGTAAAACTTGGGGAAGGTTTCAATATTAAAGGCAAGGTTACAGAGTGCTAAAGCATGCTAGTGGAAATACAGAAAGAGTATTTGCAAGAATATCATCACAGTAGAAATGACACATGGGGAAAAAAAAACCCTACACTAAATAATCTGATTTTGGAAATCAGAAATCCACTTTTTAAAAAGAATTGTAGCTGAGATTATGTGTGCAGACAGATTCTTTCATTTCCATGTGTTTCTACTGGTTGCAGATCACCTACAGGGTACATTACAAAGTCAAAGTTATTCACTTTTGCAATCTTTTGTAAACTCTCTCTTCAAATGGAAGTATGTGACTTCCAAGATACACAGACAATGGATGCAAAGCAGTATGAAAGATGGAGGTGTTCAAAATGGGCAGACACAGAGCTATGAATCTAAGAAATATCTGACAATTAACTTGATGTTTCAATGACAGATGGTAAGAGCATGACCACCGGATGACAACAGCTATGTAGAATGAGTTCTGCACAGCAGAATTTCAGTGGTTATAGGAAAGACTCTGAAAATCCTGTATTTGGCATTTTCTAGTTAACTGCAGTTATCTTAGAAAGGGTAGAAAATATCTGGTGGTTATCAGAAAAAAGTGATCTGAGCAGTTTCACACTTTTTATCTGCCTTTTTGTAGTTTTTAGCCTTTCTTTAAATTTATCAGAAAGTGGTCTTTGTAAAGGTTCTGGCTTCTTTTTTTCCTTGCTAAGGTCAGGTTGAGTAATACAGGGGAAATGTAGGTTTTGGAGTTTGGACTTGGGTGTTCATTATTTCTTATATACTTACAGACTCACAGGCCGTGAGCTCTAACTAGCAAGGTAAAAACCAAGGTGAAATGGAATGCTTCTAACACTTTCCAAGGTTATTTAAGCAATAATTACCCAATAACAAGGTGACACCTATTCCTTTTGACCCAATAAGGACCACCCAAGGCCTGCAATGCAGACTTTTTTCACCCAGTTACGGAAAACCACCTAAACCCATGAAGAAGAAGGAAGAAGAAGGTGAGGAAAGATCCGGACAACGCCCGAAGCCCTCCATCTTGACTCACATGTATTACTATATACTAAAATCCCCAAATCCAAGTTTCCAGAATTCCAACAATCTTAAGAATAGAATGACATGACTGTTTCACCAGATTATGCAAGTCCCGTTCAAGCCCATCTGCTCCCAGGCACCTCTGTATGACTCTAAAGCAGATGTAGATTTGCACTGCAGTAAGCAGGCAGCCTTATGCAGTGTTTCAGCTGGGTGTCTGTGGGAAGAGCTGGCAGTAAGGTGTTCCTGTTAGCATTCCACAAAGAAATTAAGGGGCTGTCTGGGATGATGCATCAAATGGAGTCACTTCCCCTTCAGATTCTGCTAAATCATCTCTGACAGAAACCATTTATCCCCAAGGCTCCTGAAAAATATTTTTGAGTCATAGAGCTCTTTAGAAAGAGCTTGATCTTACCATGTGAGATAACACTTTCTAACACCTTTTGTCCCTTCTTGAGCTTCCTACTAATCACACCGTCCGAATAATTTTTTATACTTCACAATAACCGCACTCTGTTTTTGCCATAAGCATTCACGTAATACTATTTTGTTTACAAAGAAATCTGAAGTCTTGCCCATTGCCATAAAAGGGAGTATTTAAAAAAATTCTTCACCCTTCCTTCCTGCTCAAAACAGGCATGCTCAGGGAGCACAAGTGTAAAAATAAGCAGAAGTATTTGGAAATTCAATATCAAACACAGGCATCCTGTCACTGACACTGAGACAAATTCTATGTTGATCTTTACTCTTGAAATTACACTGTCTCCAGTAGTACTGTAAGACCTTTATTCCTAACATTCTCTTGACTAATAGGAGTCTGGAAATAGCTGAAAATGCTGTACAGTTTTGTAGAAATTTTCCAGAGAACTAAAATGATGTTTTTTCTATAATTGCAGCTGTGTCAGAGATAAACAGGCACCCAGAGCAGGAAGAGGCTGAACAAGGAAAACAAGTGAGGCTAACAGGGGAGTAAGAACATTAAGGAGGAAAATTAACTAGCACATCAGAAAACAACAACAACAACAAAAATCCCAACAAGTAATGTACAAGCAAGGATCAAAGGGTATGAAGAGCACAATGAGAAGCAGAAGCCAGGTCTCTGCTCAGTGAATTCTCACCACTCCATATTTAGTAAGAAAGTTTCCTGGAGTTTCCCCATTTTTCAGTGATCGGAAGAGAAGGAGGGAAAGGGAGGGTAAAATTTATGGAGGAAGAAATAAAAACAAACAATATTTGTCCTTACTGTTAGAACTAACGGTCCTATCTCAAGCTAGGCAAGTTAATTAATTAATTGAGTGTTTTGCTGCTGGTTACTTATAATGTGTTCCCTATTTCCTTGTTTGGCTTGAAAAACAATTTGCAGAAATGCTGAGACCTCACAACTGCAGCTGGGAGTTGTGCTTGCACTCTGGGCCCTGCTAAGTGAGAATTATGTGTTGTAAGTGTTATAAACATACTGTCCACATATAGTATTGACTAATACTAAGTATGCTAAAAAGAAGAAAATACCACCCAAATTCCTTAGGTATTACAAAACAGGGACACACAAAGGAGGTAATTTTATACATTTTCAGTACCAAAGAATCATAAAATGACCTGAGTTGAAAGGGCTCTCAAAGGTCACCTCACTCCACACCCCTTGGTATGGTAGGGACACCTTCCACTAGACCAGGTTGGTCAAAGTCCAAGTCCAACTTGGCCTAGGTATTCTTACAAGAATGGGGCATCAACAGCTTCTCTGGGCAACCTGTTCCAGTGTCTCACAGTAAAGAATTTCTTCCTAGTATCTAATCTGAACTTACCTTCTTCCACTTTGAAGCCATTATCTCTTGCTCTCTCACTCCACACCCTTGTCAAATCTGCCTCTCCAGTTTTCTTGTAGGCCCCTTTAGGTACTGAAAAGTGCTCTAAAGTCACCCTGAGCCTTGTCTTCTGAACAACCCCAGCTCTCTGACCCTGTTTGCATAGAAGAGGTGCTCCATTCCTCTGATATTGTTTGTGGCCCTCTGGGCTCATTCCAACAAGTCCGTGTCCCTATGTTGGAGACACCAGAGTTGGATGCAGAAACATGAGGGTCTCAGACAGCAAAGGAGGGGGAAAGATTCATCTGCATGGATCTGTTTGCCATGCTGCTTTGGATGCAGCCCAGGATACGTTTGGCTTTCTGAGCTGCAAGGGCACATGGCCAGCTCATGTTGAGCTCCTTGTCCACCAGCACCCCAAGTTCCTCTCTTCAGGGCTGCTCTCAATCGATTCTCTGGTCAGCCTGTTATTTGTGCTTGGGCTTGACCTGACCTATCTGCAAGATCTTGCACTTCAGTTCACAGCACTTTTTCTGAAAAGAAACATATTTTTGAGGGCAGATAATAAAACCAATAGTGTCACATCCCAGGAGAATTTTAAACAGCATTTAACAGGTGAGGTTCAGACACTTCTGCTGAAGGACAGGGGAAAAACAAAGCACCTGCTTATCAAGCAAGCATTTTACATGTGTTAAACAAGGTGAGGATTCACTGGCGAAAACGAAACACTTTCTACGATCCCACTCTGGTATTTCCTAAGAAATGTCTTTGATTTTGTTAAATCGGGGGGAGGGAGGAGAGGCGAGGGTTGTGTACATATCGGGAAAAGTAGAAGCTTACTGCCATAAATCCTTGAATTCTATAAAAAGGTTTCAAAATTATATACACCTCTTATGGCATTTTCCAACTGAGAGAGAAAGTAAGAAAAAGCAGAATTAGTACATCAGTGGTCACTTTACCACACAGCCTCCATGCACAACTGTGTCTGCTCATCCTCAAATAAAGCTTAGGTTAAAAAAGCATGAACTGACTCAGCCCTAACAGGGTTAGTTGGAGGGGAAAGGGGAAATGCTTTCTTTCATTCTCATGTAGAGCTTTGGGTTGAAGACTTTATGCTGAATATGTATGGTTGATTTAGTAACCTTAAGCCAAATACAACTGAAGTCAGAACATATGGGGACACACAACTGAAGTGTTGGTTAATAATTTCTTGGGGGAGATGGGAAAAGAAACAGGGAGAACAAGAAGTGCACATGAGAGAAAAGAGACAGGATATTTAACATTTTGTAAATATAAACAAACACATGCTAAATCAAGTTATATGGTAAGTTCTTTGCTTGCTCAACATATTGCAGTGATTTAAGAAACAGAATGCTGAGACACAGATGAAACATTTGGAGACTACATATGCTAGCACATAGGGTATATGGCATTACAAATCACTTGCATACACAGAGTGAAAACCTTGTGATTTTAAATGTTCCTGTTGAAACATAGGTAATGGTAAACTACACTACATTCCTTCTGCCATAGTACCACCCAAACCTGCTCCTTTCTTCCCACTTCCCTATCCTTAACCAGCCTGCAAATGAGAAAAAAAAAAAAAAAATTAAAAATACTGATTGCCTTTTGTTCCCATGGAAGCATCACAGATGAATAGATACAATAATTTACTGTTTCTAAAACAGCAGTAATCACCTGGTAAATATACTGAGACGTATTTGTCTTGTTAATATCACTTGTATCTGCCAACAGTAGTCTTGAAGATTCCCCAGGGCATAGCAATTAAGTCTGCAAGCGCTTCAAACATGTACAAGGCAAAGCTTGGCATATGGATTTGGGTGTCTGGGTCTCTACAGAATTTGATAGGAATCATGGATTTCCTATTTGTTCTGTCAAAAAAGAGTTATGAGCTGCTCATCCTTGGGCTGGAAGGTATCCACAAGAGGACTATAAACTCTCCATTTAGAAGGATGCATTTCTGTACTTTGAGTATTTATAGGTGCTATGACATCATAATGCTGGGAATCATAGTATTTATGTGTTTTCTGTAAAAGACTTATTTACAGTAAGGCTATTAGAGAAAGTGAAGAATACTAGCTCGCCCATCAACAAGTGCTACGTAAAGACAAACAAGATTCGTAACATGAAAAACATACTTTGAGTCTAGTATTAAACACATCGCTGGATTTTAATTTTATTTTTGTCACGACGGAGACACTGGAGGACAAGAAATACAGGGAAATAAATACTAAAAAATGAGAGGAACAAAAGGAAAACATGTTTTACTAAATATAGTCTTCTGTTCACCTGCTATACTAGCTGTCCTTCAGCTTTGTCCTCCAGTTTCTCCTGTGACACTCTTACTGTGTCCTGCAGCATAATCGATGCTTGTTACACCAAATGTGAGTACACCTTAATCTTGTTCTGTGCAAATGTCTGTAATCGGAAAAATGTTTTGGTTTTCAAGGCATGTAATAAAATAGTTGTCATACATGACAATTTTGCATGAAGTTGCATTTATTCAGCAGGGAAGGTCAGCACAAGAGATCAAAAAAAAAGAATAACCCACTGTCATATGAAATCAAATTTTTAGTAAAATTGTCATTAGTATTTATGTTAACTGTCATCAAAACCTAAAGAGACATGTTAACATTGGAATCTGAGCAGCCTGGAATTACAGTGGTCTTCAGATTCAGAGAAAAGCTGCTTTAAATGCAAAAGCTCTGATTTCAGTTCTAGCGCTGATTGTTTCCTTTGAAAGTGTTCCTCCCCACACCCACCCTCATCTTCCTTCCAGATGTTCATGCAGCAAACACCGAGTGGTTCAGATAAATTAATGCAGTTGTAAGAGCAAATTGACTTCCATTTACTAAGAATTTTTCTACTCAGATTTGCTGAGAAGTGATTTTCAATTTTTGTTTTGTTTGTTTGTTTGTTTGGCCAGGATGCAGAAGACTTTCTTGTTGATCATTAGGAACAGACAATAAAAGCCATGGTCATTATTATGTCAATGCATTATTGAAGGCTGCCTCTGCACAATATGAACAATGTGATGTTGTGAAAAAGATGCACAATCTACACGTGTAACTGCAATTTATAGCAGAAACCTGTAAAGGGAAGGAACTTCTGCAACCTGTACAGGCAGAACTGACCCTTTCTTCCAGAATACCCTCCTAAGGAAGCTGTGCAGCCTGAGTTCCACTTCCAAATTTTATTATTTTTTTCCTTCTTTCTATGTCTTCACATTCTCCTGACTTAGAAATCAGACATTAATTAGGATAAGCATACACTGCTGGCTTGCAAACCAGCTGCATGTAGCACTAAGGAACATGTTAGACTGTAAAGGCATAGGGCATTGGACTGCCCCACCTTCTTAATCTTTTTTAAAAAAACTCAAAAACCCACAGGAAAAAAAAAGGAAAAAAAAAAAAAAGGAAAACACCAGCCAAACAACAACCAACCAACAAAAAAAAAGCCCCAAACCCAAATTCCACAACAAACAAGAAAACTCAAAACCAAACCAACACATGCACACTGCCAAGTCTAATGTATTCCTCTCAAGAATCAGTGTACATTCTCTCATACCTCTGATTATTCCCTCATGGCTACAGACAGCAGTGAATTTACAGAAGGTCTCATAATATATTTTCCTTAAAAACAATCAACCAAACACAATGGAAAGAAAGAAAAAAAAAAACAAAACAAAACCAAACCACAATATCAAACAAAACTATTCCTTCAAAAACCTTTTCTAAATTCTCTTTTTCATCTCAGTGGGTATAAGGGAGCTGGATCTGTCCTAATTAGCTCAGGGTCAAGGCTAGAAATGGAGCTGCTGCTGCTCATCTGTGCCCCAGACAGTACATTTTGCGAAAGGCGGCATCAGAGCAATTGTTGCAATTAGTTTATAACTGCCTGGTGTGCTCTGTCCACACTGAGCTGGATTAATCAATCATTAGCAACCTTTACACTGAGACTGAAAATCCACTAGCAGAATAAACACTAAACAGATGACAAGTCCTTGACACTGCAAGGACAATCCAAACCAAGCTCCAACAGCTCCTTCCTTCCAGGCAGGCATAATCCAAGGTCCCTGCTGGCGAGGGGAGCACATGCCGCAGGAGGAACCAGCAGCAGCTGCAGTAAGGGGGTGTCCCCAGTTCCATGCACAGCTGAGTTTTCTGGGATGTGCATCTGAGTGCTGATTCCCTCTTCCTGAGGGAAGTCAGAGCCATGGCTGCAGGGAGCAGGCTTGGCAGCTGAGATAAGGAGAGTCAATCCTCACTGCTTCAATCTCGTTACTGCTTGACCACCAGTGGGACCTGCCGTGACGGATGATGGGGGCTGCTGGGCTTTGCTCAAAGTTATCAAGGTAAAAATGCCTTTTCCAAGGGGAAGACTATCTGGAAGAACACAGCCAAACACATAGATAACTTTGGTATTGTTACCAGTAATAGGAGACCTACCAATTATTTTACAGTCAGTGGAATTGTTGTTCAACCTTACCCAGCCAGAGGTAATTCTGCAGTGGAAATGCATTTGTCAGAACAGATTCCTTCCCTCAGGTACCAGATATACCAGCAAAACAATGATTAACTACCCTAAGAGGCATTTTCTCAAACTTGTTCTATCTAAAATCTCTTACAGTCACTTTCAGGCATCTAAACAAAGGTTGTAATTTTTCATGGAAGATATTTTCAAAACACTGGGGCCATGACTTTAGGCAGAAATAGGTACATGCAATCGTTCCACTAAATAAGGCCTTTGGGGAATCCTAGATCACAGGCTTTGGGCTGTTTGTTGTTAGGCCTCCTGTTTAAAATAACCACTTAAAAAGGCTTAAAGAAGTAGTTCAGTTTTGTTAAAACCTGAGAAAATCAGGATCAGAAGAGCAAAGTCCAGTCCTCAGAATGGAGAAAAGAAGCAAATAAACATTTGAGAGGCGTTTGTAAGAGAGGTCTGTCCGTACCCCGTTGCACACGAAGGGCAATATGTGAAGGTGGGCTCAGATTGACTCCTCTCCTCCTCTCCCAATACCACAAGAGTTGAAGGTGCTCACAGCTGGGGGCTGTTCCAGGTTCTACACTCAGTTTGTGGGGTTTTTTTGTGATGCACCCACCCACAGGATTCTGGAATGCATTAAAAGCTTACATGGCTTCAAAAAAAAGCTGGACAAGACCAGGGAAGAAAAATGTATTAAGGGCTATTAAATACACAGAAACTACCTTTGACTCACAAAGTCCTTGACTTGTGGTTCAGGAGGAATATCATATATCAAACCTTTCCCTATATTCTTCCCTAAGCACACACCTTCAGCTCCTTTGAGACAGAACACTGAACCAGATAAACCTTGACTTGGCACAGCCACGCACATGTAATGTAGAAAGGAGAAAAAAAACAACTCCTAAAAATGCTTTTTGTAATTCAATTACTGTATCATTTTGCAAGCATCAGAAAGTTTAAAGAGTTGCTTCTGTTCTTTTAACATAAAATTCACATTCAGCTCTGAATTCCTTGGAGTTTTACACATACCAAGTTTGTTTTGGTTTCTTTGTTAACACATGCAGAAGAATGTTTAATTTAAAGTATTCTACTGATAGAGACAAATAAAACACAAGTATACCACCCCTGAGCCTAGATTGTTTACATTTGTATAAATATGCTGGTTTTAGTGAGAGAAGAGAGGTGGTAACACAGGATTCAAAATGGGACAGCTCTTACTTCAGTAGACAGAACTGGAGCTATCTGGTGTTTACTCCCTGCTGAACCAAGGGCAGCTTGAATATACGATTACCCATTTCCAAAAGAAAAAGTCCAGGAAAAACATGACAAGTTTTTTGCAGGATGTAGTATGAAATCCATTTTATAAGAATATGCAAAACTATCAATTTTGTTTCTTGATTTGGCTGGTTCTTTTCCTAGTTATATTTTTTTTCTTAAATTATTTTATTAAATATCTACAGAGTATACTTTTGTCCTTAAAAAGCAGGAGGGAGGCATATACCCCTTTGAACACATAAACTAAAGCCCACATCTTCCAACCATTTATAAACCAAATATTAGACACTCAATTATCACAGCTGAAAGCTATATGTATTATTTTGAATCAGAGTTTACAAGAGGCCAGACAGACTTTTGTTAATTTCGTTTCTCTAAAGCAGGTTCTACCATGCTCTATACATTTTTCAAGTTTTGAAAATTATACAGGAATTTAAGTCCACAACGGTTTTGCTACCCTACTCTCAGAAGCTACATTTACTCACAGGTCTATGTTTGTGCTAGAGATATTTAATTTCATAGGTTTGCTTTTTTTTTTTCTCTCAGTTGGGATCTAGACACATCCCACTTCTATTTTTATTTCTTCTCTTCTCCACCATGTTACTACTGAGCTGAGGGGGTTGAGCTAACATCTTTCATAGATCAAGAAGAAAAACACTGTAGTTGAGGCAGCAGTAAAGCAAGTTTCAGTGCTGCTCTCATCCACATGTTTCAGTCACTTGTCAGAGCAGCTGGGCATGGAGTCAAACCCCATCCTCCTGCCCTCACCACTGACCTGGATCAGAGGGGCAGTGGCTTTTCCCAGCACCAGTCACCAGTTTACTAGAAAGCAGAAACATTGCTCAGTTTATATTCCTTAGAGCCGTGGAGTAATAACAGGATGGAAAAGGTTTGAGGCAACATTCATCCTGGCTGGACTTGATCTACTGACCTATATGTGAAGAGCTCCGTGTATCCCATTACCATTTCTTGGAGTCATCCTGACCCTTTGTTCCTCACCTTTATTAAAAGACCTGAAGATTAATGCAGGGAACAAATGGCAGAGAAATAAATCTTTGTCTGTGTTACATTTCAAGGGTGATGTTTCACAAGTGTAATTGTGTGGAAAAGGTGTTTTGTTATGGGGTGGGTTTTTTTGTGTGTTTCTTTCGGATTTGTTGTTTCTTTAACACAGCAAAAATCACTATAAAATCTGCTAGTGTTTATACACGTCTTGAGGCTTCTATAACTTTGAAGCAATTGTAGGTAAAGACATTGTTCAGAATTTAAGTTTTACAACATTAAATAGCTTTATTATCTTTCCAATTTCAAAGCAGACGAATAACTCAGTTCCTCCAGGAACACAACATAATTAGTCATCTGCAGACATTACAGAATGATTTTTTTCCCTAACAAAATTAAAATCCCTCATTATCTTTAAAATACTTTGTAGCTTATCTTGCTTTTAAATTTAAAGAGGAGGAATGTATGACAAATTAGAATTAAATGCATCCTATTTACCTGGCTTTCTAGATTGGTCGAATTTGGACTATTGTTTCGAATAAGAAATCATTCCTTTTCTTTGTACCATCATTAAGGCTGTTTACTCAAAATTATCTTCCTTTATTTTTAGGTTTGGGTGATCTTGCTAAGCTGAAAGGCGGGACTGCATTGCTTGTATTTTGTTCTACATGAATCTATGCTGTCTCAGACAGTAGTCTAAAAATATTTTATTTTTTCTTCTTGTTTTTATTTGGAAGCTGATTTTTTTTATTATACAACAATTCCAAATGCTCAACATAGTAAGCAATGAAAAATACCCTGAAACTAGTGCTGACCCACTCTTGCCCCACTGGTTAATTTTCTGCAACTTTAGTATTAGCACCTGCAGCATCACGTTCCTAAATAACTACTCACTTTGCAGCTAACTCTTTCACTACTATAATCCAGAGTTTATGCTTAAATAAACATCCACACATCCTCAAAGTATTTAAGTAAGATTTAAGTAAGATCACTTCTTATTAAGTAAAAATCTGCAAGTGATGAAAGATAGACAAATTTAAAAAATTTAAGCACAAAATAAGTTCTTTTCAAAGCATGATCCACTGATGCATATATTGGCAAAAATATCCTTGTTTGCTATCTCTTTACACTGCTAACACAAACTCATTTAGTGTCTTCCCTTTTCGTTTGGGAGCTCTCTCATTGCACAGCCCCTAAAAGATTTCAAGCAGTTTGAGAGTCAGCCAAGAGGGACTTGGGGGCAAAGTGCAACAAACCTCTTAAATATAAATAACACAAGTAAGTAACTTTCTCCCCTGCTTCCAGTTCCACAACTTTAGAGAGAGCTGTGAGAGCTGCGCAACAGTTTAGCAACATTTAACACTACAAATAGCCCTACCAATTTTTAATGAAGGGTCTTTGACATATTTTCCCACCACTTTCTGCCTCTCCTGAAGACTTAGAAAATAAATTTTTAGAGGGTAGGTGTTCACAGAAAGAATTGACAAAATTTGAAGCAACAACATATAAAATTTGAGAATATTTTTCAAAAAGTGTAAGTATATATCTCTATGTCGTTCAAACCATGGTATTTTATTTCATGAGATAATCACAAAGAATTATTGTTCAGTAAAAGCTATAGAGACTCTACACAATGTGCAGTTTAGGATAAAACCAAAAAAAATTCAAAGAATATCAGTAAATATCAAAACCATTTTAAGAAAAAACACATGATCCATGACTCTAATATTGAAGGGAATTGCCAGTGAACCAAATTTTAATCCTACTCCACCACAAACTTGTTTCATGTCTCTGACCAACAATAGCAATTGTTTTATTTCCCTTCTATTTTCTACCTTTCCCCTGTTAACTTTAGTATCTTACAGATGTAGAATATTACAGTGGAGACAGTGCTCTCCACTATTCTAGGTGATGCCCCTCCAATGTTATAAAGGAGAGGCCTAACATGTTTGTTATCTCTGGACTACAACAAATCAAAGCTTCTAGTGAAGATGGTTCCAGAACATGGAAAACTCAAGTTATACACAATGTTTCTCTATCACTGCTCATCAGAAATATTACATCTACATCAGAGCTCATCAGAAATACTACATCTACATCAGAGATCTTCTTCAGATGTGACTTTCTGCAAAACCGTGAAACAAAGTCTTTGTCTTATCTTTTACACACTCCTTCTAAGAGACCACTTAAATGTGGGATGAAGACCACTGTAGAGACCTGTCCTCCTCTGACACAGGGAGACCCCTTACAAATCAGGATGGAACTGATCTAAGCTCAGATCAGAGCTGTCTTGACATGTTGGTCCAAGACTGCACCGTAAATCACCCTCCCCTCCACGAGTTCAAGGCGTTGTTGCATGCACAGCTACATGTGTGCTTTGACAAAGAAATCACCCCTCTAAGTTCAAAAGGACAGGTCAAAAACAGGACCAAAACACCCATCAAAAAGAAACACATGAAAAAATGTGATACATTCACATTTCTTGGTGCTCTGGATGACAAGAGATAACTCTAAAGGAAAGCCTTAATTGGAAGCAGTGGTATTTGCTCTTACAGGAACAATGATGACAACAATATGATCTTCCCAGTGAAAATATTAAGAATGCTGGACGGCCCATTTCTCAAGAAAGCTATTTGTTTTGAATTATTCAGTTAGTTCCTCAGTTAATTAATTCCAAGAATCTGGCTATTACATCCAGGCTATGGTCTTTCAAACTGTGTTTCATTGCCATTACAAAAGATGAAATTCTTTCCCTTATTTTGAAGTTGAGACAGAAATCATTGCAAGGAAAATAATTAAAAGAAACAAGGGAAAAAACCTAAAAAACCAATAGAACAACCCACAAAACAACAAACATCACTAAAACTCTATAGCTCTGAGAACAGACAGAAAATTAACACAGCCTAATAAAATTCATGGTGGGGTTGTCGCTGTTATCATCTAGAAGACAATAAAACATATTGACTAGTGCTCCTTCATACAGAATCCTTCAATTGTCAGCCTTCCCATAGGCCTGTGGCTGTAAATAAATTGATTAATTAATAAATTTTCATTTATCTGTGTTATAAATATACACCTCTCACACATGAGCAATTTATAGACACAAGAAAAGCACAACGGGCAGAGAGTAGGATACGGCATGGACCTGGCTCCACTCCTGTCCCCTCAGACCAAGGGCAAGTCACTGGCATTCAAGTTCCCTTCATTTACCTCCACCTTCAAACAAAGCCCCTACAAACACCGTGCTCAGCACCATGACCTCTCCTGGCCTGTTTCCAGCCCGTACAAAACATTGGTTTATTCATTCTTTGCAAAAGCACACACAGGTTTCCACCTGAAACTTTCAAAGTGACACTCCATATATATTCTTTTCCTGTTCTGCACTCCAATTTTCAGATCCTTCTACAAAACCCCAAAATAGTTTGTCAGATCTGTATGTAAACCCTGCTTCTCTGTATGACCTCAAAGAGAATTTATATTCATGCTATATGCATGTATCTGCCCTCTGTGGGATATTGTCAGCTCAGCTAGGCTACCTTCACCATCTAATCCATGCACATCAAAGCATTTTAGGATTTCCAGAATGAATAACTACAGGCTTTCATGGCATAATTTATACACATACCTAATGTGGTGAGCCAAAGATATCCACAGTCCTGAGAAGTAACTCAAGTTTCAGAACTGAGCCCTGAAGTTTCAGCCTAGTACATGTGGCTTCAGCACAACCCCCCGCTGTCTTCTGCTGTCCCACAGGACACAAGGTAGTATTAGTGAGCCTGTCACAGAGCAGTGTCACAGCAGTGACATGTCACATCATTGGCTGTGATGGTTCCAGACATCTGGTAAAGTCATCCAGTCACAGGGCATTCACACCATCATGGTGCATGGCAGCATTTGGAACATATTCTGACACTGCAGGAGGTCTTTGTTGAATCTGCACCAGTCAGCACTCAGAAAATGCCAACATTCCCAACATTTGAGCATCCCGCGTGTTCCAGTAAGTTCATCTCTGTAGAATGAATTACAGTGTTACCTTGACTTTTTTTTTTTTATCTTTTAAATATTCTGATCTTTAATAAAAGCAGTCAAAACTAGGCTTCAGAATGCAACTTTGTATTACTTTGGGGGTCTTCTGCTTATTTGTTTTTGGTTTTTTTTTCCCTCAAGCACTCCACATTGCTCCTTACATAGAGAATATCTGCCCATCCAACAGACCATAAGCTTTTCGTAATTTAAATTCCCCCATAAACCATCCCTTGCATACATCCTGGCAGAAGTGAGGTTTACCTCAATATCTGGAATGTAAAAACAGTTAGAAAGAATTAGAGGCAACTCAATATAGAAATGCAGTAAGGCACATTGTTGTATGCCTTCCACTTGTCACCCATCAAGTAAATTCTTGGGATCACACAAACCAAGATGTTTAATTACATGCCAAGCTCTCAGAGGCAGAGACAACTTCTGTTTGTGGCTATGAAGTTTTTAGTGTGCTTTTGAGCATAGTAAAGATAGATTCCAAAAGAGCTTTGTGTAAATAACCTGAATCCAATTTTTGCTTTCTGTTTTTCATTTTTACTGTCTGCTTTCCTGCACCAATGTAACTCACTTGATCCTTAAAATGTTTTAGTAGGATGGGCACAAAGCCTATCAGATGCCCACTGTCATTTTTGAAGTGCCAAAAATGGCAACATTTATTTGCACAGGGGTTTTTTTTGTAAATACTTCAAGGCCTTTAATCTGTAGTTTATTCTGGAGTTTTAAGAGTAAGAGTCTTCCTTTGGAAATCTGTATTTGAAGGAACCTGAAAACCAGTTACTTGGCACACAGACAAAGATATTTAACATTTAGTGGGACTATCTGGAGGGAATCTGCAAAGTAGCTGGGAGAACAGGACACTTAGGTGGTAATATCACATAAATAATTACACTTCAGTGGTAATATATAAATTATATATATATATATATATATATATATATATATATATAAAATATAATATATATTTATATATAAAATATTATATATAATATATATATATTATAATATATATTATATATTATTATATATATCATATATTTATTATATATTATATATATATTATATATTGTATATTATATATTATATTTATATATTATATTTATATATTATATTTTTATATAAATAATATATAAATAATATATAAATGATATATTTAAATAAATAAATAATAAATAAATATAAATAAATAATATAAATAAATGGAATTATTGCATGCATGTAAGTGAAGTCATTAAACATCTTTTTTTTTTTTTTTGAGAAGGCAATCTTAATCAAAATTTCATTTTCTTTATAGACAAAGAAAGTAAAAAAAAAAAAAAGGTTATCCTCAATTAAGTCTTCAGGCAGAGGAATGTAAAGCCAAACCAAACCGTGTCTGAGTTTATTGCTCACCTACCTCATGGAAACTGGAGTTGAAGGGCCTCTTGTGCTCCTTCCAGCATCTCAGAATGGGCTAAACCTTGAAAACAACCAGAACTTATGTTTTCAGACAGGTCACAAGTCTTACAGGCTCCATATGTAGCCTGCTTCAAGGAAATGTGAATAGGAGGTGCTTGAACCACAATTTCCAAAAAGCATTTTTCATTGGGATAATTATATCTAATCCTATGTCTACCTCCAAAGAAAACAAAAATAATAATAAAAAAACCCCTTCCTTTCTGGAGGCTGTGTGAAAAGTATAATTCTCTAGCTCTTCCCTCCCTATCCCAGGATGGAAATGATTCCCAATAAGCCTGCATTTCACAAAATGGGCATTGCTGTTGTCTGTAACTTATAGCAAGTGATTATTAAATTTAATTTTAAAGAAAATAGCAATGAAAACTGCCCTACATGAGGACTTAGCTGTTGAAAATATTGAGCTTTTGAAGAAGTCCTCTTCTAAATCAGTGAAACTCTGTCAAAGGATGTCCTTAGCTGCTAGGGGGAATATGGTATGAGGAAATGTTCAGTTTGACTCACATCTATGTGAACAAGTAGAGGTGTCCGTGCTCTAAAATGCATTACAAACAATATGCATTTCGACATTACATAAGGCATAAGAATGACAAACCAATGACCCAGATGGCTGGTTTTCCCTCTAAAATTCATCCTCAGTAATTCAAATATTTACCAACACTTCATTTTCACTCTACATTAAACTTGTTCTGTGCACCATGCAGTATAAATCAGACTCAGAGAATACTGCAGAGAGGCAATATATCATCTTTGCACCTGTTGACACGGCATGCTTTGATCTTTAGGTCTGCCTTGGGCTAGGATCAAAAAGAAAAGTGTAAAGACTGGGCTTTCAGTTTCACCAGATTCTTTTGATTCAAGTTACAGGGATGCACTGATCCATTATATTAGTCATATTTCCATCTGTCTGCAATGCCAAGTGGATAGAAATGAGAAAAAATAATTTCATTTTTCTCCAAGTGTGATTAAAACCCCTCACTTGAAAAAATCCTTAGAATGAAAATCAAACATAAGATAAAAATCAAACACAAGATAAAAACCAACAAGAGCTTAAGATGGATTATAGGAGAAAAAAAAAAAAAAGAAAAGAAAAACAAAGCTGGAATGTGTGCTTCAGGTAAAGTGCTGACCAAGTACTCAATTTTTCAAGTACACACTCTCTGTATATTAAGGACTCAAGTTCTTCAACAGCCAAAATCCCTGCAAGCCACCTGCCTACAGCCTCTTGGTGTTTCAAAATGTCCATGCATATGCAGCTTCCCAGACTCCCTGTGAGCAACTCATGACGAGCCTTTGAGACTCAGGCTATGGTGTCTAGTTAAGGTGACATCTACACCTACGGTCCTGGTTCTTTACAAAGGGGATTCCAAAGTCATTTTATTCCTTGATGTCATATCAGTTGACAGCATCCTTGCTGTGAATTTGTTCAGATTGTCAGATAAAATTTCCACATTCAAAGAAGTGTCTTACACCAGCAGCTTCCTAGTAGATATTTCATGGTAAAGGGGTGGAAGACAAAATGAAAAGAATGTAGACAACGGGACTTAACTGACACCCACCTGCTGCAGAAATACCTTCAGTCTTGGATGCCACATGTTTAAATTGTAAAACTTCTCCCAATGCCTATGCAGACATGTTTACTAGGAGAACAAACAAACAAGCAAAAAAAAAAATCCCTCAACAAAAGCCCTCAATACTTTAAGGTTGACTTTCATGGATTTTAGTTGATATGAGAGTATTACTTTCATTATAATTTTTCACTGCAATTTCTGCTTCCAAATCCCTTAGGCCCATTTTTCAAACTCTGTTGAATTACTGTGGTGGTATACTCTTTTACCAAACAACATATATATACAGGCTGCCATATCCAACAACTGATGAAGTGTTTGCAAACTTAATTCCCATTTTCTTAAAATAAGGCATTGCTATGACAACGTACAACTACCACGCCACAGCTCCAGCAAAGCAAGCTGCAGATAACACTATTCATTTATCTACACATTACTTCCCTCTACATTTTACGATTAAGACCTTTTCCGTACTTACTTTGAATACTTGCAGATACAATTCACCTGCTGTTTTAATTTTAGACATCTAATGCACTATAAGCCTTACTTTTCTCACACAAGAAATACCTATCATCATCTCTAGCCTGTGATCTTTGAGTGCTTTTCTGGACAAATACCACAAACAAACAAACAAACAAACAAACAAACAAACCATTTCAGATTTTTGCAATATTACCCTTACTCATTTGTAACTCCATTCAGGTATTCCAACAGCCCTGCTGACCCTTGTCTTGAATGCAGTTTTCCTTGTACACTTTTCTTTTTCTATTCCATATATTTAACCTGGTTTCTCATGTGTCATTTACTACCTTTTTTTCTCCTGGAGTTTCTATATTTCATTAAAGTTTTCCTGACATATCTTTTTATTAACTTTCTCCTTCAATATCTTACACTTCAAATAAACTGTCTTATTTATACTTCAAATACATTTCCTTTGGTTGTTTTTATCAGTTAATTAAAAAAAGGCAAACCCTTCATCTCAGCGTGTTTTTCCCACCATTTTCACTGTCTCTCCTAGAGTGGATCAGAGTACAGACAGAACTTGCTCACTTGAAAAAGTATCCCTTTGAAATCAGAAGCCCACAGCCAACCTGAAAGGACTTTGGAGAATAAAATTCATTTTGAGGCCCCTTAAAGACAACAAGTTAACATTTAACATTTTTAAAGTGGAAGACACCACAGTGAACATTAAAAATGTCCAGAAAGGATCTCAGAAATGGGGAAAGTAATGTCCTGAGAAAAAGGAATTCAGGTTGCCAACTCAACAGAAGACATTTTTGCTTGATGTCTAGCTGTTGCCAACTTAAAGGCAACTATAAAAACAAAAGTTAAACATGTACACACAACAGTAGTCTCCTAAAACTTATGACAAAAAATGTTTATTTTGAGCTAGTTAAATCATAGTTGATGGGTAACATGGACTATGTACTAGATGCTCAGCCTCTACTCCACAGCTCCAGTGCTCTGCCCCCTCTGTAATGGTTTCTGTAGAAAACACAATGGCAAATTAACACACTGTTTTATTGCACTGTGTGGATATTTACCAGCTGAGCACCAAAACTGAAAACCCACCCACACAGATTTCATGAAGGACATCAAACAGCCATTAAAGAGAAAGAGAAGACTCACTTCATATTAAGATTTCCTGAACTATGGTGAGCAAAATCTAATGGTTCTACACCATGTTAGCAATCCCCCCATACCATCAAGTCCACCTTAGTAGCAGTTTTAGAAATACATCCAATTCATAATATTTTATTAGCCTATATAAAACATGGAATTCGTCTGTTCCAAATATCCCCTTACTGTTAGTCTTAAACCAAATATTTTATTAGTATTTTAAGTTTAGATTCTTACTATTTTGCAAGGAAATAATGTTTAAATTGTTTTATGCCCTGAGCAATGCTAGTACATAACTTTTATGTTGCTTGTATGAGCAACTTGCATTCCTAATTATACTCTTTCTATTCTTGCTCCACAAATGATCTTATTTATACTCCAGTACTGGTCCACTAGATAACGTACCCCAGGTATCCCAGGCCACAGAAAATAGGTCTGTTAGAGCTACTCATTCAGAGTCTTGCTCTTTAGCTAAGCTGAATGCACTTTTTTTCCCATTGAAGAGTCTCTATGACAGTATAAAACAAATAAAAAGAAATAAGAAAGAAAGAAAAAAGACCAACCAAAATAGAGCTTTGACTTCCTCTGCTGAAGCACTATCAATGACTACAGACAGAACTGAGAATTTGCATCTACCCGAGTCCTCATATGCAGACCAGACCAATTCTTCAACAGTTGACATGCCACCTTCGAAACTACAAAAAGTTACAGAATAACAGAATTTCATGCCAGTCAAACATGAGCCTTTTATAGGCTGAACTGCTTTTCTTTTTGCTAACAGCCTGCGTATCACAAAGGGCATGTATGTGTCAGAGAGCTTGTGCTGTTGGGACTTTTTGGGACTTCCCAAAAACCTCTGCTTTGATTTTCTACTGACTTTACAAAACCCCACACCTTATTATTACACATTATTTAAACAAGTCCTTGAAATCTATTGTACTGGATCCTTCAACAAATCCAGACTGTACATGGTTTGAGCTATCTTCTCTGTCCAGGCCTTATTCAACCTCTTCTTTCAGACTTTTCTATATTATATGCAAAAGGTGTCTGTAAGTTTCAAAGGAATATAAAAGATGGGGCAGAAGGGAAAGCTTCCAGGAATGGAGTATGTTATTTGTGTTTGTGAGGTCCATCCTATGTGTGCAGATCTGTCTGTCTCCACTAGACTTGTTTGCTCTCCATGACATATGACAATAGAGAGGAGAAGAAAACGTGATGCCATGCTAAAATTTTAACCTTTGTCTTTTGGGCTGGAGATCCTAGTGACATAGTACAGGCTTGACAAAAAATGCTTGAACCCACACTGCTTCTTGGAGCTGTTGGTAAGTTCCTGTGCAGTACATTAAAGCATCATCAGCCTGTTGTAATGTCAGCTTTATTCATTTATTCAATTCAAGTAGAACTGTAAAGAGATGGTAAAGTGTATTACATGAGACTCCAGTCAAGAGAAAAGCAGAAAACAAATATACCATTTGCTTACCTATACAAGAGTGCATAGCAAAGACATGATAAATACAGCTATCTTAGCCAGAAACACTTAGAATTCTATTACATTATTATGTCTGGACATTCATTTACTACATGCAGTTTTTGCAGAATATATCTTGTAGCATTTTAATTTCCTTACTTAATCAAGAAAAAAAGGAAAAAGGGGTGGTTTCAGCAAGCAAAAAAAGGAAAAACTTTCAATATGGTGTACAATCTACAGAGGTGGGAAGAAGTAAATCATTGTTTTCTTTCTGGCAGAATGTTTTATTAGAGGACAAAAATTCAATACAAACATCAAGTTATCTCACTGAAATGGGTCAACACCATCCACGGGAACTGCTAAATCAGAAAGAAGAATGACAGAAGAGTGTAAAAGCAGATTAAAGTAGGGACCCAACTTGAGTTAAATAATAATTTTCTCACCTGGACAGGATCTGAAGCATAGCCTCACTATATGATGACATCTTACTGCACTGAGATGATAAAACAGTACACTACACTTCTTGGAGGGAAGAGATTCACATGCTGCTATGCCTGCTTCACTTATGGTCACCTAAAGTATGGAAAGAGGCCTCTCAAAATTACGAGTGGATTCCAATGAAAATAACTTGAGAACAACCAGAAAGAAATCCCAGATTTGCACCTAAAATTTCATCTTTCTCACCAACTTTTAACTCTTTTTTCCTTCACAAAAGCAACCATGACATGCTTGTAGAAACTTGCATTAGCATAATTTTTTTGACTGGAATGAACCAGTTCATAATATTTCTGGCACATAGTAATGCTGACACAGAATGAGTATATTGATACAAGTCACTCTTATTCCTCAGACTTCAGTGAAAAGCATGAAATTTGGAGTGACTTTTAATATATAAACAGTAAAAAGTGAAGCATTTTTGTTCAGTGTTGTCTGTAGCACAGTTTGGGCTTCACACATCCAGAGAGAATTGTTCAGCTGGTAACAGCCTTCCCTGGAAGACAGCATGAGATCTCGGAAAAGTACTAAGCCAGATTCACAAGCTTTGAACAAGACTTAGAAGCAGTGACTTCAGTAGAACTACACATACACTGAAAATTTACATATGTTAATTACTCTGTGAACTGAGACACAATATTATCCAATATGCTGTTTTATAAATCAATCTTCCAAAATAGGTTATAATAGACATTACCAGTGTACTTAGACTTTGTCCTGCTCTTTCCACTACAGAAGCTAACTCCATTCATCAAAAGTTTTAGCTTGATGCATTCCTTGCTCAAATGGTGCTCCAAATCAAGTAAATAACAGTGGTCTGTGTGACAAAATTTCATAATAAAAAAGTACAGCATGTGCTGCAGTTAAAACTCTGTTGGTGGTGTTTTGCCATGTATACTTTACTCTTTCTTTCTTTCTTTCTTTCTTTCTTTCTTTCTTTCTTTCTTTCTTTCTTTCTTTCTTTCTTTCTCTCTCTCTCTTTCTCCCTTTCTCTCTTTCTCCCTTTCTGTCTTTCTCTCTTTCTTTATCTTTCTTTCTCTCTTTCTTTCTCTCTTTCTTTCTTTCTTTCTTTCTTTCTTTCTTTCTTTCTTTCTTTCTCTCTTTCTCTCTTTCTCTCTTTCTCTCTTTCTCTCTTTCTCTCTTTCTCTCTTTCTCTCTTTCTTTCTTTCTTTCTTTCTTTCTTTTTCTTTCTTTCTCTCTTTCTCTCTTTTTCTCTTTCTCTCTTTCTTTCTCTCTTTCTCTCTTTCTTTCTCTCTCTCTTTCTTTCTCTCTCTCTCTCTCTTTCTCTCTCTCTCTCACATCCCTGATATCCACCTGAATGGACAGTGTGTATTTGAGTAGGGTTTGCTAGGAATAAATATGTTCCTGAATATGCCAAGTGTGCTCTTTTACTGCTGGGGCCTCTATTAAACTACCTGAATATTAGTGGCCCGAAATTGCTATGATTAAGGTTTAATGAACTACTGATTAGCACTAATGAACACAACTGAACACACATTTTATTAAATGATTTGTCTCTTTTGAAATGAAAGTAATGTTAAGCCCATTAATAAAAATTATTTGGGTCATTTCTGAGCACTGTTGCACTCCTTGGACGCCAGCCAATGTGCTGTTTGATTAGTGTTTCAGCAGGTTTTGCACAGCAATAGTTAGGGTTCACAGGCTGTATTTTCTAGGCTTAGTAAGGTCAGAGAAAAAAAACAAAACCATACTAAAGAATTTTCTGTAAGTGTTATTTGACGAGAGAGATACATCCCTACAATCTGTGTCAGGACCTGAACTGGTACAGCGCACAAGAAATGGGAGGACTTTGTCTCTAGTTCTACGCAATAAAATAGGTGGTTGAAAGATAGCATGCACAAAAAAAACCCAAACAAAGAAAACAAAACAAACTCCAAAACAATAAAACAACAACAAAAAACAACAAACAAAAAACAACAAACAAACAAACAAAGCAAAACCAAACACCAAAAAACCAAACCCTCCAACCAAAAAAAAGTCCCCTTATTCCCCAAACACAAGCAAACATAGTTGCAAAGATATTCTTCCATATCCTTGCATAATTTCTCCACCATTTCTTAGCTAAAAGCATTTTGGAAGCTGCATTTATGCATCTGCCACAATGGACTGCACTAGTTGATACACAGTGCAAAGCCTTAAACACTTTACAAAAAGACTGAGGAAGTCCTGATGAGCAGCTGTTCCCCTTATGTGAGGGTAAGATGCAGTTAATCCTCTTGCAGTACAATGCCACAAAACATCCATAAATCCTCTTGGATCCGTGATGACAAGTGATGAGAACATCACTTTGGCTTGTATTTTAGGGCCCTATGTTCCACATATCCAAAGTGACAGATTGGGTTATTAAGATATCATTCCAATTAACAAGGAAGATTCCTACCAAATAGTTTCCCCTGTCCTACGTTAAGTCAGTTGTCCCCAGGAGGATTTCTTACTGATTACTCAATCAGTTATGAAGGAGGAAGGAGTGACAAGAACACAGCCCAGGGCAGTATTCTTCAGAGACTGCATTATCTTCTAACAGGTAACATAAATAGACATCACACCTCTGAGCACTGCAAAATTTATTCATTTTCTATTACCATAAACATTAATGTTTGCCATTCCAGGCGCACAGCAACCCTGAAGTAAAAGCAGTACATTTCTCCACGAGTCCCCTATCTCCAATATGCATTATATCTAAGGCCCTGATGATGCTGAGAAACTTGAAGAAAACCGAATAACATGCTGAAAAGTTCCTGGTGTAGTAAAGGAAAAAACATAATGAAAAAAAAAAAATCAACAGACATCTGTTGACTTAATGGAGTTTTCTCTAGTGCAGGTTCATTATAGTCTTGAAATCATTTACCCCTTTGTTAAATCAAGTCTTACTACCACCAAAAGAAAACCCAAGAACACACCTAGGGATTGAAAAGGAGTATTAGAATACAAACTCTCTGTATGCAAACAGCCAGACCAATATCACTCACATATTAGCTACAATGAGTAATGTAGAAAACCAGTGGCACAAATAGAATGGCTAATGAGACCTCTACAAGATGATTTTCATGTAATTAAGTGCAATGGGCTAAATTCTGTTTCAAATTGTTCTCAAGTGAAACTGTAAGAATCTGTATGCACTTCAATAGATCTACTCTGCCTCGAGAAGAGAGAAGCCGCAGGCAGAATTTGACCTATTGCCAATAATACCAGCTAAGCAAAACATCTCGTTTGCTCCACCACACAATTAAATGAATGAATCCACAAAGTCTCAAAACAGATTTCTTCTTAGAAACTTTGAAAGGTTTAATGTAGGAGGAAGAGACTGAGTGCACAGGAGTGGAAGAGTGAGCAGTTGCAACAGGCCTAATCCAAAGGCTTGGGAAGGCACAGGGAATCTCCCCAAAGATTTCAGTCTTGGAACAGACCTGCTGATAAAGGGTGGATGTCAGTGGTCATCTTTCCTACCACACAGACAAACAGACAAGAGATTCTCCCTTTTTCCACTGAGGGTTTATGGGGTTGAAGAGGCCGAGAGCTTCCCTTTGGAGGAAGGCCAAGGCCTCTGCAGCTACACCAAGAGCTGGAAAACTGCTGGCAAAGAACATTGCTACCACTTTTAAGATGCTTACTACAGGGTTTAGTGTGTGCTACAGGGGTTTACTAAAGGGTTTAGTGGTGAATGTGGAACTTCAAAGAGCACAATCTCCCTACAGAAGCTTTTGTGAGCTCCTGAATGTCACATTAATCTTCATTAATGACTCCTCTATTTCCAAGAACAGTTTGTCCTCACTTAAAAAAGTAGAAAGATACTTCAATACCAATGAGCAACAATTTATGTTTGTTATCATCTCACCTTCTTTAAGTAGACAATCTTCCTAGTTGCTAACAGAGAAATCATTCACTTTCATTTGTGGATTAAGACATCACTACTTTAAAGAGTACTAAAACAAATTTAAACCTTGGTTACAGAAGCCAGATTTAATTAAAAAGTAAAGAAGAATATTAATACATCCTTTCAACATGCAGAATTATAACCCAGAGTAGAATATTGGGGGAGAGAAGGGAAGGGGAAGTAGGGTTTTTATAAATGTTGGTCTTCAACAAAACTACTAGGGCTAAAAATCCCACAGAACACCTAAATTAAAAAGTGGGCTGCTCTGAAATTTAGCTTGAGAAAATTAACCAAGTTGTCACACAAATGTACGTGATGCAAGCA
Source organism: Phylloscopus whistleri (assembly GCA_017589585.1). NCBI lineage: Eukaryota > Metazoa > Chordata > Aves > Passeriformes > Phylloscopidae > Phylloscopus > Phylloscopus whistleri. The sequence goes on from JADMLD010000046.1 coordinate 1,002,909, forward strand.
TTATCTATGGAAAACAGATCCATAGTATACTGCAAAGAGTAACAGTGAAACAGACATCATAAAACATCAGCATGATGCAAGCATTCACAGTTGAAGAAATCAGACTTTCATAAAACAACCATGAGCTGGTTGAACCCCTCTGTGAGAAAGTTTCTTTATAAAACACATTTAGAGTCTGGTACTGTGTACTACCAGTGCTTCTGGTGGGCTCCTGCTTTGATGCACAGCAAAAATTGTTCCTAAGACTATGGTCATATTTGGGTTATGTGTATATATATATACAATATAATCCAAAACTAAGAAAAATCTGTAATAACACACCAAGATACTTCTCATCCTTGTCCCTGAGAAAGCTGTATTGAAATACAAAATATCCACTTTTAGTGCTTATAACTCAAAAGAGAGTGGCAGGATTTATGTACATGAAATCACTGTTTTTATTAGCAACTGACTTAATCATATTTCTTTTTAATAAAACACCGAAGTGGCGGCCTATAGGCTGTAGGAGATGCACATAATATGACAGGAACAGTAAGTCTATATTTCTCTGCAATGAAAAATTTAAAATTACTGTTTAGAAAATACTCCCTTGGATGTGTAATAAGTATTAAGCATCACCAAATCTCTTTCTACTTAATTACAAGTAAATTAGAGGTTGTTTTAAATATTAAGAATCTGCTTCATTTTTAGAAAAGGCTTCTTAGTGGTAGGAAAACAGCAAAGACAAATTCAAGGTCTTAGGAATAAGGAATTTTAAAAAAAATATTACATCTTCTTAGGGAAAAAAATCTGGATTATCTCAGCATTTCATAAAGAGATAAAGCATTAAAGTTATGTACCTAAGATCATACATTATTCATGAAGTGCAAAATGTGCATCCTTAACTAGTTATTCCCCTTACCCCCAGAATGTAATTAAAACCAATGACTCTCCTATCAGGACATGTAAGAATAATAAACGAGACTGTTAAATAACGAATTGAATTAAAGCTCCCAGTAAATTTCTTTGACAAGAATTTCCATTATGGGGAAAAACAGGAAAAAAAAAAAAAAAGAAGAAGTAAAGAAATATTTTCAGTTGTTCGTACAACTACAGCTTCAGGAGCAGCTGTTCCTAGAAAAAGACATAGCTAAATTTAACAGAGGTGTTTTCCTTTTATCTAGGCGAGTCTTCTCTCCTATTTAAATCTCCTTACCTATGTCAGATGACTGACAGCTGGATCCCATTCAAGACACCTGTATTTGGTCTGAGTGGCAGCCTGAAAGTCTCCAGGGACTTTCCTGAGCTTGTACCACAGGAAACGGGTCAAAATATTTACTTCTGGCAACAACCATGAAACTTCATTTGCTGCTGTTATTTTCTTTCTAATTAAAGACTCATTTCAAAGCAGAGTGGAAATAATGTGTCTGCTGTGGTTAATATTTAATCAGCAGTCTAGCATGCCAACCATGTATCCCTTGTAATAGCCCAGGGTCAGTGCCCTGGATCCCACTGGGATGCCATATGGCTGTGTCCAGAAGACTGCAAGCCACAAATGACCCATCACGGGTTCAGTGATAGCATGAATCAATGAGGATACTAATTATTGGTTTTGAAGAGCTGACTCATCCACTGTGGGAGTGAACATTATGTTAACAACCTTGAGTGTTTCAAATCATAATATGAGATGTGTATTATCAAAAAATAGAACAAACCAGAGTCAAATCATCCAACTTTTTCCTAGTAATTTACTGTTAAATAATTTAAATATGACTTATCTGTACATAAGGCAAGTGTGATACTTAATATCAGCCCTCCAATCCAAGAATACTATAATAAATAAATTTTGAACCTATTTAAAATCCAGACCCTGAAAAATCAACATGCGAACTTTCTCACAGGGTTATAACAAGGGCATTATTTCTGCAAACAGAACATTTCTCTTTTATTTCACAAGGACGTGGGCTAGATTTGGAAATGCAGAAACTGGGAGAGCACATAGGTGTACACTCAACCCCTGGTGAGAATACATGTGTCTGTAATAAAGCATCTCCTAAAGCACCATCAAGCCTGGACATGCTTGCTTATAGGCTCAGCAAAGCCAGAATCTGCACTCCAGAGGGTACAGCACCCCTCTTCACTGTGCTCTTCCAGCAGCTCCGTACATTTTCCCAGCATGTTAGAAATTCTGATAAAAGAAAACCTCATTACTGTTTCTGATTCATTACTGATATCTGAGAAAGTAATTTGCTCTGAAGAACAGGCTACCCTCTGGAGGGTGCAGAATCCCACCTTTTGTAGCAGGATGTTAGGCAGATAGGATACCATCTAATATATCAAGGATCTTTGTGGGAGACATTTACTCATCTTCCATGCTTAGATTCAAACCAATGCTTAACCCTTTAGCCAAAGTGAAGCTAGAAACAGGTGTTGCTCCTGAAGTCCTGGACGCTCCTGTATGACACAGTTTTGAGGTTTTAAAGGCCGCACACAAAATTCAGACTCAAAGAGCACCTCACAGGCAGATCCTTTCTTCAGAGGCTGAATTTTGTCTTTTCTCATTAACAGCAGGGTAGGTTTGCCTAATGCGTGCAATCTCCCCCAGAAGAAAGTTGGTACAGCTTTAAACGTGGTTTAGCTTCCTTGCAGAGCAGCTGACTACCAAGTCTGCCTTGTACGAACTTCCCGGGACACAGACCAGGCTGGCGGCTCGCTCGGGGAACGCGCTACCCCACAGAAATCTGGTGGTGACCTCGTGCCCACCGGCACGCCGGTATGGGTTATGTCCCATACATTATTATTATGTAATCATATATACATCACATACGATGTCCCGTGCAGTGCGGGGGTAACTGGGGAGACGGGCGGGCTGGAGCTGGCGCTTACCCCGGACTGTCTAGAGCTGGCTGCCGGACAGAATGACGCAATGCCGGACAGAGTGACCCGATGCCGGACAGAAAGACCCAGTGCCAGAGAGTGACTGATGCCAGACAGAGTTACCCGGTGCCAGACAGAGTGACCCGGTGCGGGACAGAGTGACCCGGTGTCAGACAGAGCGACCCAGTGCCAGACAGACTGACCCGGTTCCAGACAGAGTGACCCGGTGCCAGAAAGACAGAGTGACCCGGTTCTGGACAGAGTAACCCGGTGCCTGACAGACTGACCCGGTTCCGGACAGAGTGACCCGGTTCCGGACAGAGTGACCCGGCGCCGGACAGGCAGAGTGACCCGGTGCCGGACAGACAGACTGACCCGGTTCCGGGCAGTGACCCCTCCCGGCCCGGCCTGGCCCGAGCCCCGGCGGGCGCAGAGCGACTCTCGGGCCCCCTCTGGCGGCCGCCCCGCGTCCGCCGCTCGCTCCGCTCCGAGCGCCCGTCCCGCGGTTCTGCATAGAACAGAACCTTTTTTTTTCCTCTAGTAAAAAAGATACTGCCTTCCCTCACTTTTCTTTCAGCCACTAGAGACTTCAATTCTGCAGCTGGATCCTGGCCAAACTATTAAGTTCTGTGAAAAGCAGCACCAATTTTATTGAGACCCCACACTGGAATAAGCAGCGTGGGCTAATCTTGGGGCTGTCATCATTGCAAGCCATGAAGAAAATGGGCTTTTTACTCTGGGATTTGGGAAATTGTATGAGAACTTCAGACTTTTTTACACCTGGCCTGGCAAACCACAGAGAAAACCTTGAAAATGGAACACCTAAAGACTAAAGAAATGGAAACAAATAGAAAGAAGCAGTGTTTTTTCCCAGGACAAGAAATAAACAGAAATTGGCATTTAATTTTGGTTTGTGTCATTCTTGACCTTGATGGTTTAAGAGTTTTTGGTTGATGGTCAGAATCAGCCGTACTTGGTACAGGGTCAGTCTCATCAGTATGAAAATTACTGTGGTCTGAACTAGTAGAATAACTGGCAGAGAAAAAATAGCAGAAATAGTTAATTTTGAGTTAGAGACATAGACATTCTCAAAAATTTTTCAAGATTTTTCTGTTGTTGTTAAACAAGAGAGTAAATGCAAGAATACAGCATGCACACATTCTCTTTCTGTTTCTTACTCCTTGTCACCAATGTTCTATCCAAAAACAAAGAAAAAAAAAAAAAAAGAGAAATTAGAACACTGTGGTGGTCATCCTCCAGGAACAGGCATAGCTCTCATTAACCCCTTAGCAAACAGGTTACTTATAGAGGAAGGTTATCAATCTACAACCTCCCAGGCACTTCTGTCTCCAGCCAGGCTGAAGATTATGTGCCTGCAAGGAGTAATATGGTACAGCAGTTTCCTAGTAGCCTTGAAATTCTTCTCTGAGCTTGGTGGATATTTTTTCATTTTGCACATTGTTCAAAACTTGCTGCAGTGATTTCAGAAGTTATGTAACTGTGTCAGATGCTCATATGAACGACAACTATTTCTCTGGCTTTATTTTGCCAGTAATGCTTCTGGCATTGCTTTTCACAGAAGCACCAGAACAGAAATAGCAGTGTGGCAGTGCTGGAACTTTGTCTTTTTAAGTGCAGTGAAGAGAATTTTTTAACTCACAGGCTGTTATCAGTTTATTCCTATGTTCCTATGTGATGCATTGTTCTGCTGATTCTGTCAGATCGTGTCAGGTACTGATTTTGCTTACCTAAAGTTCAAAATAAAGGAAAGAAAACTTATTTGTCTTCTATATTTTAATGACATCTTACTTTCTCAGCACCCTGTTCAGTGTTAACAGTCCATCTAAAAGCTCATTCTCATTATTAAAGCATAAAAGATGGGAAAAGACAGATAGTGGAAAGATTGCAGCATGGCCATTGCTCTGATCCCCCTCTCATAAATTTACCAGTGGTCTAACCAAGCTGAATTAAATTGTGTGATGCTATGAAGGTTTACAGAGAGAAATGATTATCTCAAAGCACATTGCAAACATGGAGTCAACTCTACAGAAAGACAACTCTGTGTAGAAGGAAGGACAATTCCTTATTAAATCAATGGTAGGAAAAAATGAAGAACAGAAAGGTTAAGTGACTCATCAAGGTCACAAAGAGGAGGTTGATCCTGCTCACTATAAAACTTTCTTTAAGGTTAACAGCAGTGAGATTAGGCCAAATTTAGAGACAGTTGGCATAAAATCCGGACTGTGGAGCTACACTGACCTTTCCACCACGAGGGCACCCTTCTTTGCAAAAGAAAAATTATTCATCAAAGATGACTTGTCTGCTTTGCTATCCAGGTACAAATACCACCGTGTGAGACATCGAAGTGATCTCATCCTGCATCCCCCCCACACACATATACACTGTTAGGTAACACAAATTTGTTTAAAATGACATTATTAATTGCTTTTGTTATTATTTTCCCAAGCAGTAATGCTTCAGGGAAAGAAAAATTATTTCTTCAACTCTTGTGAAAAATGCTCTGTAAAGTAGGGAGAAGGACTAGAGTATAAAAGAGGAAAACAGGGAACTGTTTGGCAATGACAGTCTTTCAGATCTTGTCATGAAAACTAAGCTTGCATTTCAATACAATATTCTTTTCAAAGAAAAATATGGTCTTCTTTAAGTATATAAAGCTAATAAGAACAATTCATTTAGAGGGAATTAAACACTCCAAATGACCTTATTTTTGTTCAGTCTGATTTTGAACCAGTCTGTTCAGTCTGGTAAGATGCTTCTGTTCTAAACCAAATTGTCACCTTTTCATTTGATTTGACAGTTTGGCTGTTGAACTGAAAAAATCCATTCATCACCTAGTTTTATTATGATCTTACAGAGGAGGAACTAAATTACAGAAAAATCATGTTTATTCTTCAAGCCAGTACAGAAAGTCTGTGGCAGAGCAAGAAATTGGATCAACACTGCCAAACCTAGGAAGGGAAAATGAAAAAAAAAAAAAAAGTATCAAAGCAATGGCTCACTGCTCTGTACAAGAAGTTTGCCTGGTTCTGCCAGACACCCAAGCTGATGGTGCTAAGAACCATCCTGCTGCTCCTGTGGCATGCAAGTGCCAGAGTAAACTGGTCAGTGCCCCGATGGCATGGGAGAGTGCATGCCCCAGCTGTATAAAGCTGGGTATCCACCTTCTGTATATTCACAGCCTTGAGCAAGAAGGGCTCCCAAAGGTGCTCAGCTATCCAGACAAATATTAGACTAGATTGCAACAGATCCTTCTCCTTTAGCTTTCTCTCTCTTATGGCTGTTGCTGTTATTTCTGCATCACTTTCTGCTACAGTCAGGCTGTTTCAGTTTCTCCCACAGCTTGAAATATAAAAGCTGTCAGGGATTTCTTTGCACTGGGCCATGTCAGGGTCAATATTCTACTTCTGCTCCTTGCCCCGTTTCAATCTGGTTAAGATTTCCCTACATGCCAGGGTTATTTTGCTGAAGACAGCTCTGAAACATGAAAGGAGGAACATCAGAAGTCTCCTGAAACAACCTGAGAGCTGGCCGCAAGTCTAGTGACACAACTTGAAAAGATGGCAATAAAAAACAAACATACCTCAAATTCCCCAACTGTGCAGACTCCACTTAAGCATATTACAAAGCATTTTGTGAACTACTGCTCTCCTTCCAGTCCTGTTTTCAGCAAACATTTAATTTGCAGAGCTATAGATCTGTATAAACTGTTATTAGTTAGGAGAAGAGCCAAATAATGACATTTGGAACCAGCATCAGCATACCCTGAAAAAACTGTGTGTACAAGAAAGGTTTTAGGTCAACTATTGACCTGATGGCCAACTATTTTCCAGGTTCCTTTATCTTCACCTGTATTTTAACCATGAAGGGAATATTTTACTTCTGGATTCAGAAGTGTTTGGAACTCAGAATGGAAATTCAGAGCTCAGCAAGGGACTCTGGGCAGTGCCACAATTCTGCTCTCAAAAATCATGGTGATCCCCTGCAGCATGAGTGCAACAACAGTGGTATCCCGATGGGCTGGTCAAATAAATGGGAATCATAAGTTCACACTGGGGCAAACCAGTGCAGCAACAACTATTTACTCCTTTTCAACACATACACAGCCTGAGAAAGGTTTCAGTCATGTGCAGGGCATCTCCCTTGCACTCACTTGCAAAGACAAGCTCTTCCACCCACAGCAGTGTGTGCTCTGCAAGGCACCCCCGGGTTGAAACGAGTCCCAGAGTTTGAACTAGCTAATGTGAACTCAAAGAATGTTCATCAAGGAGGATAAGCACATAAAAAAATCAAAAAGTTATACATGAGAAGGACAAGAAAGCAAACAAAAGGAAATAAGCAGTGAAAGCTACAATGCTTGTGCTGCAGGGTGGTGTTCCCACTCCAGCCTGTGTTATTTCAAGATGATGCAATGCAAAGGCATCTGGCCAGTGTTAAAGAGAAGGGACCTCCAGAGTTGTATGGAAAGGCAGTGCCCAGAACAAGCTGGAAGAGGACAGTGCTTGAAGATCTCAGCAGAAGAAAATACCTGAAGCATAAGTGTTAACTCTGGCAAATGACCATCAGTGCTTGCAACTGATGACAAGGTAAGAGGAAATATAAAAAAAAGGGTGGGTGTTAAACGGCAGTGTATCAACTTTGATAACTGAGTCTTCACACCTCTTGGAAATACTAAAAGCTATATTCTTTGTTTCTCCTCTTCTCTAAAGATATGACAGAGAAAATACACTGTAACAGTTAAACATAGACTAAGATTTATGGGTGTCTTCAGTCATATTGCTGGGCAGCTAACAATGACCAAAAAAACCCTTATAGTGAAAAATTACTATAGTTATCGCCTAAAATTAAATAAGTGTTTGTCCTTTGTTTTAAAAAATACTGCACTGGCCCAAGGTTTAACTATTACCTTTTTGGTCTGATCTTTAGCATTATCCCCTCAGACAACTTTCTAAAGAAAAGAAGGGAGAGGCATGGTTACATTTACCATTCTTCTTAGACAGAGTCCAGTCTATCATATCTTGGTTTTAGGATGAATGAAGGATTGCCTGCTACCTCTTCTCTATCCCTGGTTCCAGAGGTGGCATCCCTCCTTTGGCAGCCAGGTTAGCTCTCCTGAACACCAAGAGCTGCTACCTGGCTGAAGGTATTCTAATGGCTTCATCACTGAGACACTTCAGCAGCTGCCTAACAGAATGTGAACGAGACCCAAGCATGAGAATCCACCTGCAAATTATTAGCTTCTTGCATGAGTAAATCCATTGAAACAACGGAATTCATGAGTAGCCCCATTACAGTGTTCACAGAACTGAAACATAAGGCAGGAAACATCAGGTCAAATGCACTTTTTGTTTAGTTGTCTGTATAGGCAAGCAAAAAATACCTGCAAAAGAAATCCCAAAGTCTTTATTATTAGCATTAACAAGACAAACTTCACTGAAATAGTCATGGTATTTTCAACTGCAGCTTCTGAATACAGGGACTTTTTCATGGAGAGGAAGAAAGGTGTGACCACAACATCATTAATCTGATCAGTAAGAAATAGAGTGGTGGTTACAAACACAGCCTTAAAAGTTACCAGAAATATACTGATCTTCTATTCATTATAGACTTTTACTCCTCACTGGACCCACTTATGCTATCTGGTGCAAGAGGGCAATAGAGACAACATGTTGAGAAGCACAGATAACACAAATGCACTTAGTGTGATGGAGAAGATGGGAATTGAGGTGGAAATGTGGGAATCCAGTTCCAGAATCTGATTATCAATCTTCAGTATTTGAAAATCTTGCATATATGCTTCTCTACATAACATGCTATATGCAGACAGAGGATAACTTTAAATTAAATCAAGCCTGTAAATGCCTCCTTAAAATATAGGAAAAATTCAGTTGTTCAGGAGCCACTAAAATATTATCGCCATGTAAGTCTTGTGACAATTTAATTACAGACACAAACAATATTTCCTATGGAAATCAGCTTGCACACAGGGCAGACACTTGAAAGGTGCAGAATTAAAGCTGAATAGAAAACTTCTAGGTCAGACATTTCTCGTACTTGATTTTTGCAGCCTAAATGACAATATTCAGATGTAAGTGATTTTATATGATAATTAATGATGTAGGAATTACTATTGTTATTGCGCTCAGTATGTTGCTTCAGGAGAGGTTTCCAGAACTCAGCCTCTGAAGATGAAGTGTAGTTTTTGTTTTGTAGTGTCTTTCATGCAAACTGTGTCCCCAAAATGTCAGAGTTAACTGAATTGTCACAGAGTCAACTGAGCTGTAGAGATCATAACAAAGGAAAGGAGGCAGAGGCAATGAAGGAAAATACCCAACCCCTAACTGTTTTCATTTGAGCTAGAAAGGAGATAAAAACACCATGCAGTGACAGAGGTGAATGTTCTATCAACCTCTTTAAATAATCGTGTTTTACCAGGTATTGAGCCATAATACTGTAAAATAATAGCATGTAAGTGGGACTATAATAGCCCAGAGAGAGACAAAAGAGTAAAAATGGGAAAACAGGAATTCTGACAGTGCAGTGCTGAGGCACTCTATTGGTGACTTCTGGGCTCCAGACAATAGTTATATCAATCCCTGAATTTTTCAGCCTCACTTCGTTATTTCACACACACAGAGACCTATTACTATCATAGTATTGATATGCTACTCTATATTACCTTGTGTTCACAGCTGTGGAATAGCATTATAAAAACACAAGCAAAAACGTCAGACAGGTCAAGTTACCAACAAGTCAAATAAAAAGCTTCCAACCCTCCCCCTCAGTACTTCTTTAAAAGAAAACAAAAACAAAAACACCAAGAAAAAACAAACAAACAAACAAACAATGGAAGTTATTCACCAGAATTTCGAAGGAAGACCTAGCATACATTGTTTTATAAATAAAGGTGCTGAGTTATAGAGCTTACATGAAATGCAGGAGTATATACAACAAACAACACTCTAAAATATAACAGAGACTTCTTCTTGAGAGATATTAGACTCCAACTCTTTACTTCTGCATAAACACAAAAGAAAGGTGCAAGGGGAAGCATAATTAATGTCAAGGATGCTCTTCAGCTCCAGCAGAGAAAAGTTTCAAACACACTTGGAAACCAGTCCTTTGATGAAGCTTCCACATTTAAAGGGACTGCTTCAGATGGGCATCTCAGGCATAGGTCTTCCAAGATGGTCCCTAGTGTAAATGTAGGCTGTATTTTCCCATAGGAGAATTACATTGTTATTCTGGACAGTTTTTCATTTAGAAGAAGAAAAAAAAAAAAAAAAAAAAGAGAGAGAGAGAGAAATTGTGAATATCTGCAAAAGTGTTTGTGCATAGTTAAAAATAAATATTATTTTGTGCTTGCTTGGGCAAAAACCTGGAATGGTTCTTCTGTAAATTGTGATGGGATTGGAACAGATTAGTATATGAAATAACTGTTTCTTTAAACATCTTTTGATAAGAGGTATGTCAGAGGCTCCACAGCAAAAAGTCGGGGTGAGAACGTTACAATTTTTTTCCACCGTTTCCTCATATTCTCCATATAGAGGTGAGTATTGGGTTCTGAGGAATCACAAATACTTCACTTAAAAAGTTTAAAAATAATAAAGACATGTACATTTTTAAAAATGCATTATCAGCTTACTGACTGAAAGTCTGTATTTATTATTTCTAAAGGAAAGCAGCACAGTCCACTCCAGATATCCCAGGCTTGGTTCATTCCAGTGAGAGATCTGTACCATAGCAGAGTCAGAACAGCTCCCTCTTCCTCTGGACTAGTCTGCTGATACACACACAGGAAAAAAGATGCTATTCTAGGCTATTTTGGAAGTAGCCCATTTCCAAATTCATTAAACACACATTTAGCGGGGCTCTACAGAGTAAATCTATATGCCTGGTCAATACGATAGTCTGTTAATTTGGTAGCTGGAAGAAAGTTTATATTGTGAACCTCTAAGTCTTCAACATTTCAGGAACATTCTGAGGAAAACTCAGAAAAGTTGTTTTGCAAGAGCCAGACAAGCCCAGTGAATTATTAGAGATGGACTGTGTTCAGTAGGAGCACCTACAGAGAGCCATGTTTTAGTATCTACTTGCCAGAAATGTAAATTCATGCAGTAAATACCCAAAAGGCAGAAACACAGAGGACTCAGGGGCAACCAGTCATCTTCCAAGCAGACAGGAGTAACAATAGCACCAGTTCTGCTTTGCAGTCCACACTGGTGTCCTACTGGGAACAACAGGAGTTGGTCTCTCTCTCTTTGTGCATGGTCTTGGAGTTCAAACAAAATCACAGTGAAGACAGTTCCACAAAATTGTAATATGCCATTCAAATGGTCTCAAATAGTTGTTCTCAACCTACAGGGAATTATGTGTGAGACATCCCCATCCCACTTCCCTACACAAGCAGTATTGTTGTAGGAGTTTTCATTATCAAAGAGTTCCTTGGCCTCCTTTGGCCCATAAACTGTCCTATCATTCTACTGTTGGGTCTTCTTTCCTCATCTTTGATATTGCTTAGTCTTAAAACAAGCAAACAAACAAATAAAAACTCCAAACAAGCACCCCAACTTACAACACAATAACTTCATTTACTTTCTGAGTTTCTCTCATTTTTTAAAATAGTAGTCCAGGAAATCCCTTCCTACTCAGTTTTAGAGGAAGGCATTACAACAGCTTTGCTGTACCTTGAGAAGTTCTGTCCATGAGGGAAATATATAGTTTCTGGGATTCTTCTGACACAGACTTATCCCCAATCAAATTGCAGAGAAAAAGACAGCATCAGTAGTTTTGAAAAAGAGGATGAAGAAAGAGCATAAGTTCAGGCATTAACAACTTTGGTTCATCTATAGCAGCTGAAGGATTTACACCAGTACACCTTGTGTGAACACCTTTAGGAATATATATTTTTTTATCTTTAATCTATCTGTTGATACTATTTTACTTTACACACTGTGTTTTATGATTTCATCATTCAACCTCTTCCTGCTTCCAACAAGGCAGGATTTTCTGAGCACATCATCAAAAAGTTGAAGGTCAGCCTCATCTGATTCCCTGATGGGTGCTCTGGTCCATACACAGATCTGCAGTTTCTCTGGGAGGATTGCCCCCACTCAGCCTGTATGGATCTCCTGTGGGGATTTCTGGTTTCCAGGTCCAGCTGTAAGTGGATCTTTCCTGATAAACATATTGAAGAACTAAGGAATGCTTTAATTTGAGAACAACAACAACAAAATTCAGGGGGTTTTTTGCCTTACTTAAGATGCTTTACAAGATAAAAGCCTGTTTTAACAGGTAACTCACTAGACTCAGAAGATTTAGGTCAATTCCCACTTCATCAGCAGATTCCGTATGTGACCTCCTTAATCTATTCCACAGTACTATTTCACAGCTGTGAAATAGAAAAATTCCCTGCTTCAAAGTGATGAGAGGAGAGAATGCATCAAGGATTGTGAAATACTCAGCTGTCATGATGAGGGGGAACTTACAAGCACATAGACAATGATACTTCATTTTGAGAGCTGACCTCTGCTTCTGTAGCATTCGTAGTCCTTGCTCTTTTAGACTCATCCATTTACACCTTATGATTAATATCAGTAATTTAGCATTTCTATTACCTCCTATGTTATTATGAGAAATACCAAAAACAATTAGGTAGCTCAAAGAGATGTTTATTAGCTAGGATTTCACATTGAGATTACAGCATTTGGGCCATAGGTCTCCCATGCATTTAGAAGCATTTTTCCCGTTGTGGCCCCTTCATTGCTTTACTATACCATAATTAAAATTAAATTGCATCTAGAAAAACAAAATGCTGGGCATTTTATGATACATTATTCTTGGGCTGGATTTGTTTTGCTTATTCACTGAGTAATTTGTGAAACTCAGTAATTTGCCATGGCTATCCCAGTCATTAGTGCAAATTATTCTCCTTCTACTGTATTTGTTTGTAATTGCCTTTTGAAATTAATTCGTTTTAATTTTTTAAAAATAATTCATTACAGGATGTTAGTTTTCTAAAGAGGATTTAATTCCTTAAAAGAGTTCTAGGATTGTGATTAAGATGCATGTATAGAGGAGGCCCTTTTATATATTCGCCTTAGAAATTCATGCTTCATGTACTAAGAATCAGTATGTGCCACATGCTGGGCCACACTTAAATTGCTTGTTTAGGGTAAAGCACACTCATATTGACTGTCCTGTAAACTAGAAGATTATCCAGCAGGTCTGGAGCAGCATTTACACTGCAACCATATCACATTACTTGCTAGGGAAAAAAAACATTCAGGGATGACCAGGGTTTTCACCCTGAGAATCATACTGAAATCTTGGACATCTTTGTAAATCCACAACACTTACACAGATTTTGCTGTTGTTTGTTTATATGTTTTAATTAGTGTTTCCCATATATTAATGTATTTATTGTGAGAGGTATAGAAAGTACGTCTTCCCCCATTTGGATAATGAAGTTGTATTATGATGAGACAAATAATCTAGTGGAGATTAACATCGACCCTTGATCCTCAGCTATAATTACTTGACCAGCACAGCCTCCTTTTGTCACTGAAATTTGGAGCATCCTTGAAGACCCTGGCATAACAAACAACTCAACAGTTTAAGTGAGCAATCTCAGAATCAGAGGGAACAGAAAAGCAGCTCCATATCACTAAAACCATTCTCTGAGCTTTAATAAAGCCCTAGTTACACTCCAGGTTCTAGGCCCTCCCACCTCCTGGTGACATTATCATGTGATGAAATACGACACTCCTCACAGAGGCGGAAGCCATTTTTTTTTTTTTTTAATTACAATTCTAGTAATTAGTTAAATATGTACTTAGGAGAGACCTGAATGCAAACTTTTACTCTAGAGGCTCCAGTCACATTAAAATTTCAGCCATTAAAGCTAAGGAATTAGATTTTTGGCAGATGACACTCTGACTAAAAGGGAAAAAATAATAATAATGGGAGTTTTCTTTGTACACTGATTCCTTTCAATGTAATGTGCCTTGGGCTGTTTAAACCACTGAATGTCAGTATTTGTCTTCCTTTCAAATCCACCTTTATCCAGTCTCAATGGACTGCCCAGCAGGTATCTAACTATTCATATTTGATTGCATGTTTGATTGCACAAAAGTCTCAGTGAGCCTTTGAGTATCATAAGGCATCTTTATATCACTTATATAAATTAGGATGTGCATGTATGCACACACACAATATAAAATCTACATACAGGGTAGTGGCATAATTCTAAAGTTTTTGCAGATGAGCCAAAGAAAAACCACCCTCATGACATGCACCAGAACAATTGGATGATACTGCCCAACAGAAAACCAAGGTGAGAGAAGCCAGACATCCACAGATTCACCATTGTTCTCATGTGGCTGGTGATCACAACAAGCAGTACTTCATTTAGTTTATTTATTAAGCACTGGGAGAGCACTCTCGAGTGTATGTAACACTGGGAAGAAAAGGAGGCTATGCTTGCAGGAATTTTTAGGCTAGGAGAGAGCAAGCAGCAGCTGAGATGCAAAGCAGCAAAGCCAGTGGAATAAGCACACTTCAGTGTGCATTGTTAGGGCTAACAAGGCTGCAGCAAAAGCCATTTGGAATGAAAGGTTCAAAGGAAGGGTAAAAAAGTAGTTCTTACATCCTTACTGGTCATCCTGTAAGGATGGATTTTCTCTTTTCTCCAAATTGGGGGGAAAGAAGTGGGTTTGCTTCTGCACTTAGCAGAAAATCTCTTTGGGAGGAAAGCAAGCAAATGGTTAGCTTCCAGGACATTTTTTATTAATTTTATGTGTCCTAAATAAAATAAAAAGCCTTCTGGGGAGTTGACACATTGCAATTTTTGTTTCACAGGGATTCTATTTCTAGTCCCCACTCTTTTCTGAGGCTTTCTCACTAATGGCAAAAAAGGAGTCAAGGAAAAATATTTGTGGATGTGGAGTGAAGATTTGTGCACAGAAATGGAAAGCCTAAACACCAAAATCTAATGCAGTAGGTGGAGAGAGCTACCTGGTTCTGAGCTTTTAAGACAGTTTTAATGCCATTAGGTAGAAATGGACTGACTGGAATATGACAAGACAAACTGAAAATCCAGCAAGAGCAGCATACCAAAGAAGGACAAAAAAGGCAGTTGGAAGCAGTGTACCAAGTCCAGAACTATGTTTACAGCTGAAGATTAAAAAAAAAAAAAAGCAGAGTATTTTTACAATGGAGTATTAGGAACACCAGCCAAATTGCTTCCAGGAAGAATATCCTATTTACAGAGATCTCTAGAGATTCTCTGGGTTCATTCAGCTGACTGTATTGTACAATCATTTCAGTTTAGTTTTCTATCTTCCACGTTTGCAGTATATTTGTGGCTATTAGCAGTTCTCTGAGGATAATTATTCTCTAAGCAGCAAAGAAATTTCACCTTTTTCCTTACTCACAAAATCTTAGGAGAATAGCACATGCCCAGAAGGTAAGACCTCAAAGCAGAATTAAGCTGGATGCCTGAAGATGGGAACTCCCTGACAAATCCACAGCTTGTGTAGGAGGACAACTGCATTACTCTGCTATATGTTCACAGTGTATTTCTTCCCAGCAGTTGAATTTTCTCATTCTTCCTGTAATCTAGAGAGTATCACTGTATTTGCTACAGCTCTAACAGTAAATTAAACAGTTCTGGAAATGTTCATGAAAGTGCTTCATTTTGTCATACAGATAGACGTGGAGTATCTAGATGGAAAAAAAAAAATAGCTGTTTCCCTATTGCTTTATGGAGTTTTTCACTTTTGACAAGTGGATAGGCCAATCTAGGAACTTACTGATGTCCCTGCAAGTTTTTAATTCCATTATTAGTATCATCTGCACTAACTGCTTTGGGAAGTGTTTTCCAGCCCCTCTTGTACTTTTGATAGGGGATGACTGCACCCTTATAATAGGTAGAATGTAGTACAATCTGAAGAATTAACATTTGAATAGTGTTTGAGATTTTCAGACTGAATAGGAGCTAATTAAGAAGTCACAAATTCCAGGAGATGGCATTTCTTGTTACATTTTTATGTCCTGGTTTTCAAGTGCAACCAGGTAGAGCTGGATAAGGAAAACTGGAAGGTGATGTATCAGAAGAGCCATTGGTATTTCTTTCCCTGAATCTGTGTATTTTATTCTAGTTTATCTTCTGTCACAAAACTGATGCCAGTTTCTGGTTACTCCAGGGCAAATAGAGGAAGAAGATGCCCAGGCACACTCTTTTCCTTTGGTCACACACTCAGAGCTGGAGAAGCTCAGGCAGCATAGAAATAACTTTTGCAGAGTTGTTATTATCAAGGAGTCTGGTTGGTGACCTTGTTGCTCTCTACAGCTTCCAGAGGAAGGGGAGTGGAGAAGGAGATGCTGTTCTGTTCTCCTTGATATCCACTGGTGGGATTAGGTGGCAACAATTAAAACCTGCATAGGGGGAAGTTTAAATTGAACATTAGCAAGAATTATTTGCTGAGAGGGTGGCCAAGTATTTGAACAGGCTTCTAAGAGGAGCGGTTGATAAAGCTTGAGGATTCGACAAGGAAGCAATGAGGATGACAAAAGAATGAGGCAAAACAAACTGAGTGCCCTGGTTACTTGGTGTTCTAGGTCCATTCAAACAAAATACAGCTGCTGTGATGAAAGAAATCAATGAAGAAACATTTGGAGAGAAGAAGTAGAGGCCCCATCAGCACTGTATCTTGGGAGCTGTGTCCTAGAATGCAGTGACTGAAAGAAAATTCTGTGGGTTATGATGGACAAGGCACAGTGATCACCACATTGGGGTAAGAAATGTTGGTGCATTTCTTATGCTTTATGTGCTAGAGCATGGACACTACATATGGGGAAACTATTTACTTCTGTTACATTCATGGTGCTGATATTAGAAAACTGCATACATTTTTAATAGACACATTTAAATATATTTTAAACACTAGAGGTGTGGGAGGGTAGGGAAATGCCAGATAAATTACTTAGTGACTGGAAAAAATGTTTTACAGTAGCAGAAGTAGGAAGTTCAGTCTTCTGATTTTATCAGAAAAATAGATTGACAGCTGACTTGATGCCAGCATATAAATATCTTTATGGGAAGAAAATGCAAGGTGCTAGAACAGTATCTTTCTTATTAAAGCAAGGACAGACATAGATAAGATATTTGTAAAGAGAAACCAGACAATTTGAGATAAAAAAACAAACTTTTTTTTTTAGACAAAAAATACGGTAACTCACTAAAGCGAATTACAAAGGAAAACAGTGAATATCTTCAAAACAAGCCTAGATAGCTTCTTTATATCCTTGCATTTTAGTGAGCTCCAAACTTGAGCTGGGACATGGGCAATAAGGTGAAAGTTCATACCTGGTAAGGGTTGGTTAGCCAGCATGCATGAGAAATTTGTTTTTGCTGACCTGAAACACTGGATCCAAACCTGTCCTCTTGAGCATGGTGGGCATCCTTAATTCCCTCTGTATTCATATGATCCTCACAGAATCACCAAATCATTTAGTTTGGAAAAGACTTTTGATCATTGAGTCTAATCTGTGTCCTAAGACCACTTTGTCAACCAGACCATGGAACTGAGTGCCACATCCAGTCTTTTCTTAAACACGTTGAACGTAGATTTCTCATATCTTTTATGGATAAATTTCAAGAGTGGAAATTTGTCGTCACTTTTTCACTCTTGATTTAGATGTCTGGAAAAAGTGAAGGGTGAGTCAGAAGGCCCTACTTACAGTTTTGGAAATCATTCTCTTGTTCAATAACCTACTGGGGAAAAAAATAAAAGAGTACTAGTGGGAGAAGTACTGAGAAAACTTTAATGAAAGTTTCCAGGGAAATACTATTTCAATGACTTCTACAGGCTTTGTAAACATATTGTTTCAAGCCTTCTGTTAAACAGAACAACAGAAAAAGCTGTAGCTAGTCCTATTTTAGTGGTTTGAACAACAGTGATAACAAAAACAGCAGCTTTGCTTTTCCCTTCCAGAAAGCAACAATGTCAGCTGGAATTGGCAGCCAGCTGAAAATAAAGTGAGGCCCCAAACAGCTGAGAGACAACAGTTGACATTTCCCACACTGCTGTACATCCAGGTTTCCTTCCCTGTAATTCTGTGCAAAATTTACCAGCTTTGTGCTGCTATTTGGAAACAGGATTAGGGCAAGTAAAAGTGAACTAAGAGTTCAATATTTTTTCTGCCTTTATTTGTCTGGTTGCTTTTCCAGAGTGACAGGATGCATTTCAATTGAAGCAGTTGACAGTCTTTGTATGTCCTCATTGCAATCTTTTTATCAAACATTTTTTTCTTTTTTTTTTTTTTCTGTAACATTTGTTATTAATACAACATTTTACTGGTAGTAACTAGTACTTTCTAAGTGTAAACATTGTGCTTTGGGACATTTAAGACACAGGGAGAGAGAATATTTACAAGAGTGTTTAGTGACAGGACATAAGGGGGAAGAGCTTTGAACTGAAAGGGGGCAGGTTTAGATTAGATATTAGAAAAGAAGTCTTGACTGTGAAGATGTTGAGGCCCTGGAACTGGTTGTTAAGAGGTTGTGGATGTCCCACCCCTGGAAGTGTTGAAAGCCAGGTTGGATGGAGCAACCTGATCTAGTGAAAAGTGTCCCTGCCTCAGGCCAATCTACATTTCTATGAAATAGGTCTCAGTTCCAGTCAATTTTTATTGGAAACAAAGAATATAGTTCAGAAACAAAACAAAACAACTAAAACAAACAGCCCCAGCTGATCCAGGGAATAATCTTCTGGCAGACTGGCTTTGTTTCTAGCACAACTATATACTATACAGAATGTTATGGGGGGTCAGATGCAGCACCCATGCTGGAGAGAAGCTCTGCAGGTTTCAGTAAAAGCTACTTACTGAATAAATTAGTATTACCAAGGGAGACAAAATCAGTCCCATAAAAAGAGGATATACTTTTACAGAAAAGGATTAACTTTAGCAAGTTTTGCAACCTTAAATGAAATTTTGAATACAGAGTTGGGTACAACTAGAGCTGAAAGGAATTCAGAGGAGAAAAATTTAAGCAAAGGTTTCATGACAGACTGAAAATATAGATGTTAGGAAGGAAAGATAAGAGTACATACACAGACAAGGGAATCTGTATAGGGTACTACAGGGAATGAGCTTTGTCTTAATTTATTGAAGAAACAAGGTCTGGATGAGGCCCCCTGAATTTCATATTCAGAACAACAGTCTAAGGTTGTTTGAGCTCTTGCACTTCTGATAGACAAAGATAAGAAATTACTTCAGCTGGAAAGAATTGGAGTAGTAAACCTGTGCAGGACACCAAAACAGATTTCTGGAAAAAGAAACCAGAATCACAATTTTTTCATTAGACTTTGTGTAAGGAGACAAGACAGTAGCACTCAACGTACCTTTGAGAGAGCTTGGAAAATGACGCTAAGGAAACGAAGTTAAGGAAATTTGCATCAGTTGAGAAAAAAGTGAACTGGAGGAATCATCCTAAATGAGAACATTCAAAAGTCCTTTGGATCAGGACTCTGCAAAAAGCTATCCAGTTTCAACACAAAGACAGTGCTCAAACAGATGAGAGAGATCACCCACAATTTCAATGAAAAGGCAAGCTGGCAAGTTATTTTTTTAAACACAGGTGACAGAGAGGTGCACCTAGATTGTGACTTCTTTAAAGGACTAATTTTTGTCCTCTCCCATTAAAGATATTTTGAATTATCTCCCCTGAGATAATACATTCATAAATTACCAAATATTCATTTAAAACATGTCAGTAGGATTGAGGAATTCAAATTGAAATATGGAATGCAGGTGGAAGACTCAACAACAAAAAAAACACAATTTATTAGTATTAAGCAGCGTGGGAGAAAGGTGCTGTAACACAAAAAGTAGTCAAAGGCAGAGTAAAGATAATAGAAAAAAACAATAAAAAGAAAGTTGATGTCTTAAGCACCATTCAGAGAGAATAATTGGGGTTTTGACAGAAATCAGTAGAAAGGGGAAGTGAACTAAGCACTAGTAATGATGAATCCAAAGAAATAATAAAAAAAAACAACAATAAAGACATCAAAACACTTTAAATTTTTTTTTTTCACTTAACTGTCCTTAACAAAAAAAAAAAAATCAAGATTTACTTAAATTAATTTTGCCTTTTTTTCCCTTTTGTGATAAAACAAGAACAAAATAGTCAGTCTTTTTGGTTTTATTATAGCATTTTATTTCAACTCGACCCTTTTTTCTCAAGGACAAAGTGGAAATGGAAAAGGACTTAATTTTGAAGAAAAAGTGTTATGTTGATTTTTGAAACTAGTGTATCTGGTTACTTTTTGAGCTATGAAACCCAAAAATTATATCAAGTTTTTGAATACAAAGATATAAGAAAGATGGCATTAAAGAAGAAAAACATGTTTAGAAATTACCAAACTTGGAAAGTGAATAAGCAAAAAATTTTGTTTCTTAGAGGTGAGAGTATGAGAATGAACAACCCTGGTGAAAGTCACTGAGTGGCAAAATGCAGAATGAGTCTTTTCAGCCTTACCAGTCTAATGCAGCTCCAAATCAGCATAAGGTAGTGAAACCAGCCAACAGGTCTTCATACACCAGGGGCTTTAGGAAGGTAAGTCAGAAAAAACTGTGTCCTGACTGGCATGTGCTTTTTTCTTGATAGCCAATAACAGGTGCTGTAAGAGAACAATGGGCTGTTTCACATACACCAGGGCTGCATCCAGGATGAATCCTGATTACCTCTGTTATCCAGTGTTTGTTTCTGAGAGTGTTTGGGTTGTAACATTCAAGTGTGAAATAAATGAGAAAAGCATACAAGATTTAGAGACAGGAAACTCCGTGGAGACAAATGGAAAGCTAATTGCACAGGAGAACTAAGGGATTTATGTAAATGTACCTGGGTACCTTAGGTGAACATTTCAGTGACTACATCTCCCCATGCAAGGGAATTCAACTTCTGAACTCTCTCAACACTTTCTTTTTAATCCTGGGGGGTTTTTTGGTTTTGTTTTTTTTAGATTTTTTGTGGTTTTTTTCCACAGATTTCTGGCTTTAATTGTGCAGATCTTAGACCTTAAGGATATTGTTTTCTGTTAATGATGATACACAAAGCTGACATGAGGTCAGAACTTAATTAATTTCAGCTCTTTGAGTACTTCTAGAAGGCAGCAGGAGAGGGGAAAAGATTAATACTTTATGTCTTTCGAAAAACCAACAACAATTATTTTAAATAAAAAGACCTTCTCTCTCCAGGAGTAACAAAAATGTAGTGTACAGAAATAGATGGCACAATTTGTGACTGTGTGAATTTTTTATGAAGATGTATTTCCACATTTGCTTCTCCTTAATCATGTGAGTTACAAGCATGGTTTCTGGTAAGTATCCTATTTTTGTGGCTCTGACTGCGTACTTCTAATTCCATTTTCAAATAATGTATCCTTAAGTGGCATATGTATGTTTGTGTCCTAGGAACCCATCAGTAGAAAATAATAATGAGTGTAATTGATCCAGTTTTGACAGCCACAGAATACAGTATTTTGTTGGCATATGCAATTGGTGCATTTGTCTATATCTCCTCATCTTAGGAAAGAAAATATTCTGGACTTTTGGTCGGCTTCTGTGACAAACATTATCAGTAAAAGGCAACAGAGTTGTGCTCATCACAATAAAAATTTTCCTCTGAAAATCTTTCATGCTAGAATAGTAGTTTTTTTTCAAAAAACATTGCTGTATATGAAACTACTTGCTTTGTTTATAAGCAAAGCTTGCTCTCTAAAGTACATTAGAAGAAGAGTAAACTTGTGTTTTAGCAACAAACAGATATTTTTATTCTGTCATAATATCTTTGGGTACATGAAGACAGTTTATATTCTGTTTCTGTTCAGGCCTGTGAATCCAGTTCTGTGGTGAAGTTATGTAGCTACTGTGAAGAGTCTGCAAAATAAACACCATATTGCATCTTGGGTGCTGTAGTAATTCTGCTGGCTGTTAAAAATTGCAAGGCAGATGAACTAACAGGAGGGCAGAATGTATGTTTTCCTGAAAAGCAAAAAGAAAATGAACCAACCAAATCTCAAACTTACACAGAAGAGACCATGGAAGAAACAAGTACTCTTAAAACTTTCTCTAGTGATGGGTACCAATAGATGGACACATTGTCTTTTTCTCTCTACCAGAATGTCAGTGGAAAAATAATAATGTCCACAAATACTTTTTCTGCCAGAGCGACATTTCATCGTCTGTAGTACTGGTCCCTTAGGTCCCTCCACAAAACCCTGTGTTTATGGCATGTCATGGCATTTCTCTCTCATATTTCCTCTCTTTACCTCGTCCTCTTCCCCTTTGCCTGCCTTTCTTTTCTTCCCTGCCCCACTCCATCTCTTTTTCTTTCCTTTCCTCTCCCCCCTCCTCTCATACTTTCCTAGTTAAAATGTCTGTGGATCATTCTCTGCCTGTGTGCTTGCCCACAGAGGACATGGGCAGGACAATTACCTGCCCAAAATGCTGTAACACAGCTTCCAGTCAGGCCTGGAAGGAATTGTGTGATGGCTGAGGAAGTCAGTCAGAAGGGAGAGTGCATCTGGGCAAGTTTTAGCCATGGCTGATGTGTAGAAGCCTTGTGTGCTGGCTGCATGTACGTGGCAGTAGCTGGCAGTAGCTTGGGTGCTCAGTGGGTGGCTCTGGATATAAGGGGCACCTGACAGCCCTGGGTTAGAAACACTTGGCCAACAGAGTCCTTGGCCAAGGTGCAGGATCCTGCCTGTGAGCAACTAAGAATAGGAGCAGGAACCAGGGCTGAGCAGGGCTGCAAGGCCACTGATTCATCACAGAGGTGATCTGAGAATGACTCACACCTTAGGGGCTGATGGCCACAGAAGCTGCTCTTCCAGTGGGAGTGCAAACCCAGCAAACCAGGGCTTGACACTGTCAGAAAAGAAGAGAAAGGATCAGCTCTGGGATTCATACAGTCAGCCCTCTTAGCAGGAGGATTTAAATGCCCTGGTTGGGCTGTGGTGTCATGTCTAGGACACGCTGCACGTGAGCAAACTGGAGCTCAGGGACTGGTGTGACAGAGAGCAGCTGCAGTCTCTGGGACAGGTATTGTCCCACTGCAGCAGCTGTGCTCAGGGGGCTCATGAGGAGGCAGTCACTGGGAAGGCAAAAGTACCCAGAGTGGTTTCTGGAAGGCAAAGTTTCAGGGGGCACTGCACACATCCTGGGTTGTGCTCTTCTGGATAACTCCATACTGAGCATTGCTCTGGGATTGGCGGGTGGGCAGCTTGGCTCTGAAGGTGACATTAGGAGCACTGTGACAGCACAGAGTAGAGACAAGGCATGCAAGCAGCACATGCAATATTCACAGGCAAACCCCTGTACAATGTACGTGGCCAGAAGGCACAAGGTAACAAGCTTCAGTTAAAATAATTCCTTGGCAATTTCCCCAAAGAGACAAGGACTGTGCCTGACCTGTTCTCACTGCCCCATACTAGGACAATTCGTGTCCCCTTCACGAATAGAACCTAGCATTCAGCACACAGTCTCTCATGGATACAGACAGTGCCAAACCTGCATTCACTTCTTCAGATCAAGGCCATTATTTCAGCCTTTCCATACACTTTCCAACATTGCAATCTTGGCTATCACAGTGTCCATCTCTAAAAAGAAGATAGCTCTTCTAGCCAAGCCAATACTGACCATAATTCCCTTCTCTTTAGTTTCCTGTCCCTCCATATTTCAGTCCCGTTATAGTTACTGAGCATAGACAAACTTTTGTCCCATTAATGGAATAGGATAAAGGAATAGGAATGAATATATAAAAATTCCAGTTGGCAAATCTGCCTGGGTTTTGCTGGACTTATCTTTCACTGGGAACAACCTTGTCAAATTTGAAATGGTGTTTAAACCTTTCCATTTTTCCAATAAAAATAACCTCCCACAAACAAGTTGAGCTCATCATAAACAGGCATATTTCCTTTTACAATTTCTTGTAGAAATACCGCATCGGCATATTGGTGCTATTACAGTACAGTTTCCTGAATCCAAATACCACTGTGAGCAGAACTGTGGGGATTTTTCTTTCCTTTTTTTTCCCCCTCCTTTTTTAATAGAACAGAATATCTGGTATTCTATATGGTCTAGTTTCAAGTAAGATCATACTTGAGAAATGAAAGCCTGTGTTCAAGCTGAGGCAACAGATAACCTTCAAGACCACTATAGTTTACTAAGGGATTAGGAGGAAAAAACTTCAGTGTGAACTTTTGAATCAAATATTTTGAGCTAGAGCTATGAAAAGGGAATCCAGCTCATTCTAAACACCATCTGTTTTCTGAGTGCACTTGCATATTTGCAATTGCTTTATTCCACAAACTGCTATTTACTGCCCCAAAATGTCTCTTGGTGTGAAGACAACATCTCATAATAAGATGCTTTTCCATTTTGGGGCTACTGTCGGTGGATCATGCAGTGGTATTAGTATTACCAAATTTCTCAAGGATCTGAACAAAGCAAGCAAAACAATTAGTGAAACTTTAAAAAACGGTGAAAAATATGCTCTCTGCTATGAGAAGGGTGCCAAAAGAGAAATTGCAAAAATAAGAATAATTTAGACATTATTTCTCTTGTCATGTGTACTTCCAGCTTCATATTTTCCCCCATGCTTATGCTTTCTGGTTTTGATAATTACAAAGACCTGGCATTGCATGTGTTCTGAATGCTAACATTAAAAGTTTCTTACCCCAAACAGTACTTTCTGGGTTTTTTTCCTAACTTTTCAATAATGCTTTCTTTTTATCTTCCCTTTTAAGATTTTACTATCAATGCAAACTGAGATGCTATAGAAAAGTTACATATAGAGGCAATACTTCAAGCTTGAGTTGGATTGTTCTATTGAAAGCAGGGATTCATCTGCTTTCTATAAAATACAGCATGCACAGTGTGCTCCCCTAAATTATAACATTTAAGGATGGCCTCCTAAGTGACTGTCTGTGCCAGCACAATTGTCTGTGAAGCAGAGAACCCCAGACAGCCAAGGAGCTGCTTCCACAGTAGAGCTAAAAATTATACCCTGCCTTAGCCCATTTCCACATGGATACTGTTCCCATTTCTGGCGCACCAGCCACAACACAGAAACATTTTGCAGACAATATGGTATTTCTCTCTCCCTGCCAGATTAAGTTGGAACATTTCTATTCCCTAGGGTCATGGGTAATGGAGAAATTCCTACAGACAGCATGTTGCCTGTGAACCATGGGTCAAGATTATCTAAGATCTACATTTTTGAGACCCTTAGTCAGAAAAATTCACCCTTATTCTTTCAGGAAATCTGTTTTGAAGCCAGCTGAGGTAAGTAACTGTTACTGAGGAATATCCTCATGTTCTTGTCAAGAATCTGCTTGTTGCTGAATTAACCATAATTATTTGATTCAGAAAGGATAGTTGTGATAAACGAAATGTTTCCTGTGTGAAACTCTTTTCACAGTGAAAGCACTTCCACAGCCAAAGAATGATGGAAAGCTTCCTGTCCTCAGGAAGCAAATATAGACATCTATATCATTGCAAACATGTAATGTGGCAATTTTACTGCATATAGAACATAACTACTGATGTGTAGTGTAGTCAGTTCAAACATACTGAAAATGAATGATGATGAGGCCAGCAGATAAGCAAAATGTCTTTCTGTTGCTATATAATCAGCTTGATCAAGTTGCATTAACACATCAGTGCTGTTTTGGGCTCAGTGCTATTAGCAGATAAAACACTTAAAAAATTATCCTGACATTTATCTTCTCCAGTTACATTAACCCATTCTCTGCTTCATTAGAAGCTAATTTATGAACTTAAGTTTCTTTTTTTTTGTATCATTACACAAAAGATTGTCTGAGAGGAGGGTTGCTTAAGTACTATTTCTGGTCTCTTTTCTTGACATTTTTAAAAATTAAAATTTTTTGAGTTATTTATGTTATACTGGCCTCTGTAATTAGGTCCAATACAGCAAGGACAGTGAAGGTCAATTAATCCAACATTTTGTGATTCTGTTATGGATCAGCAAAGATACTGAGCATTTCAGTGGCACCATCCCACTGCCCTTCTCAAACCAAGCCCTCTTTCCCTCTACTTACATGGTTTTAGTCACATAGTAACATCAACACAGAACAGCTTGGCCTTAAACAATTCCTGAAATCCTCATGGAAATGTATATCCGAAAAGCTGCTCTGAGTCTAGCTAGACACTACATCTTGGAGTCCTGGGAGAATCTAAGGTTTTGTAGCTTGTCTCTTGTTTCAGTACTTGGGGATGCAGTGGAAATATGCTCCTTTTTTCAAATCTATCCTGTCTGTTTTGTCTTTCCTCTCCTGATTTTTGAGTGGACCAGAGTTTTTCAGCTTTTTCACTGCTGACCAAAAAGTACTGCACCAAACTGTTCCACCTCTCAGCAGAGCACAGTCTGTGGCACTCTTGGTCTGAGGGATGGGATTTCTCAGCCTTCAGCTTGGCATCTGTTCCCTCTGAATTTAATAAGCCTTTGCTTTCAGAGGAAACAGGCACAGAGTCAGACTAATGTTGAGAGCTTAGAAAAATCTCATTCTTGGTGTCACCTCTCTTTCATTAGTCTTTGAGTCATATCTTCACCTTGAGTGTACTAGAACACCTTCATTGATTTAAAGGGAGCTGCATGATTTACGCAGCTGAGGACCTTTCTGCCTCTATTTACAAAGCAGTTCCTCGACCCTTTAGTGGGCATAGGAACCTTATAATGAGAGTTTAGAGACAAGTTCTCCAACCAAAATATAATTGCTTCAAAGTAATGAAATGTTGCCTTAAGTCATCACGAATCTGCTGAGCCCGAGTCTGTCACTGATCTGCACATCGTGTGTACCTCTGAGCATCTCCCTGTACACTGCACATGACAGAGGTCCCAGGCTGCCTTTCAGTGAGTAAAGCCACTTCTCAGCATCTCTGCAGCCACACCAGGGTAGCACTCACAACAGGGCTTGTTAGTATGCTGAAACAGCTGCCTCCCCTAAGAATGAGGCAGCCCGGGTAGATGGCTGTGACACTGTGCTGTGCAATACACAATATCCTTGGGACTCAGTTATTCAGAGCTGGCCTTGTAACACCTCTGTGGTTTTACCACTTTTAGGTAGAAAAGCAACTGCTTACCTTCACTACCTGTGTAGTCTCACACTCTCAAAATGCACTTATTATCAGTGCACCATAACAGTCTTGCTGTTGCAACATGGAAAAGACAGCAACTGGAAAAAACTTTGCACTAAGCCCTTCTTCAAAAAAAAAAAAAAACAAAAAACAAAACAAACAAGCAAACAAAAAAAAAAAAAAAAAAAAAAAAGCAAACAAAAAACCAACAAAAAAACCCAAACCAAACCAAACAAAAACAAAAAACAAAAAACCCAAAACCAAACAAACAAACCAAAAACACAACAACAACAACAAAAAACACCACCACTGTCCAGAACTCCCATGTTTAAATCTAGCCTGGATAACAGGGGAACTTCTCAGCACTTCCTTCCCTTTCTTACTCAGGAGGCATTGAAACAAAAGAAAACTGAAAGGCTTATCCATACAGGTGCTCAGCTACTTTGCTCTTCAGAAAGTGCCCAGCACCCACTGATAAATAACATTATGGCTTGGAGATGAGTGCAAGCAAGAGACTGGAACTGCAAAAACAACCTTTGTGGATTTAACAAAAAGAGATTTGCTCAAGTTTCTGCAAAAAAAGTTTGTGTCAGAACAAGAAATTCAGGTGGGATGTCTTGAGAACTAAAGCTAACATCCTTTTCTGTAGGACGTCCTTCCTGTCTCTGTATAGCTAGAGGGAAATGTCTGAAAAAAACCTTCACATTTTGCACTGCTCTCTAAAATAATTCTGTGTTCTTGTCAGCTGGTATATCTTTCTTCATGAAAATCAGTCTATCGTCATCTAACTAGCCCTGCAGCTCTCTCTGCATAGATTGTCATAACTGAGCCTTGACTATGTTTTGCCTTTGAAGATAAGACAGCGTGTTCTTATTGCAGTATCTGTCTAAATTTCCTAATGTGCCAACCCAGGGGCTGGTCTATGTTTCCTTCTCCTCCTTCCCCCACTTTGTTGTTATTTCTCTTACATGAAAATGTCTGAAGGCTGATATAAAACTCAGAGAAGTCCATGGAATGACCCATTGACTTGACTAGAAACTGGATCCAATATGTAACAACAGACAATGTCAGAAGCAATTTAATTTGACTTAATTTGGTAAAAAATTAATTTAACCTAATTTAGATTATATAAGCATCAGAACTAGAGGTACTGCAAGTCAGTGTACTCCATGTAGCAATATAGGATGGTTCAGGGACTTCACCCCCTCCCACGAAGCCAGCATCATTGAGTTAACTATGACACTGGGAGCAAAGTACTCATGTCAAAATAGTGCTGCCCTCAGCCTAATGATTCCCCCAAGAGGCAAGGCTCGTTAGCTTGTGCACTGTGCCATACTAATGTGCCATTAGCTGGGATACTTCCATGCCTTCAAACCAGTTTGTAGGACCAGAAATGCCCTGTGGCGCTAACAGACATGAGTCGTTTCCCCCATTCCTATTAGAAATCAGGGTATCAGTCCATCCCTTTGTTAATCGCTGATGAAAAGGAGTGGGACCTGCTGCAGAGCTGGTCAGCTATCTCTGGTCATTATGGCAACAAAGCAGCCAAACACTTTTGTAGGAAAACCACCTGTGTCTAAATGCCTGGTGTATTTTTCTACACCAAGGCAGCATGTTCTGGTGTGAAAAAATTATCCCTTCTCTACCTAAGAAGTTAAGAAATTTGGCTAGAGATGATTTTGTGGTATCATTTATGTGTCATTTTGAGGTATCAAAATGTGTCTACATTTGTGAATATATGTGTGGAAATAAACGCATCCATATGAAATAAATGGAGGCAATTATAAAGTAGCTGTGTTTTGAGGAAACGTTTAAAAAGAAATTTAACCATTTTTCTTGAGGTTTCCCCTGACAGTTTCAATGAAATCTGAATTTCATAATTAAATAGTAAAATTTCTTAGCATTTAAATTCTTAAAATTATCCACCTAACTAATTTCACTGGTGCAACATACATTAAATAAATATAGGACTGCCCTGTGGTACATAAGAGGTCTAAATTGCATATATATGAATTCTTTCCAGATTAGAGGTCCTCCTTTTCCTACCATATAGCCAGCTATTAATCTTCGACTAGGACAAATATTTGGTTATTTTTCTGGGAATTCAATCCACAATTTTGCTGACAGTTGTGACTGATGGGGAAAAGAAATGGCAGAAGAATGCCAGCAATGTCTTCAAAATCAGCCTAATCCACTCTCTCAAAAACATTTCGAAATTCATCAGTTGTCGCTGCTGTCCAGATTCTAGGACGAAGCTACCTTACCTGAAAAGCTGAACATATGGAATTTGTCAACATTTGCTCACTGCCTCTGCTGCTGGTTGCACAGCTGATCCAATTCGAACACATCTTCATTCCTTTAGTTGGCTGGCCCTGTTCCTTTCAAGGATGACTAGATCTTATCTCAGCAGCCCCAGTTCTCCCTTTTGAGTGACAACTTCTGACGTTTCAGACTTCAGTGAACTGCAGAATTCAGTTTAGAATGCATCTGGGTTGCACTCCAGTCACTAGGTACCCTCGACATCTTTATCCATGCCTCTCTTAGGGATCTCTTCAGCTTCCAGACGACCTCTGACTTTATTTTGTTTTGCAGGTTTCAGCAATTCACAGACAATTCACTTGTTTTGTCATTGAGTTCCAGTGCAAGATGCCTTTTTTTGTTATGTATGTACAGAAAGCTCTACCTTTTAAAATTTCTTTCAAGCTTAACTTCCGTCACTGTACAAATCCTCATCTTTCTCAGCCAAAGCATTTTCCAAGTTTCCCTGGTCTGCTCCTCTAAGAGAACAAAGAGAACTACAAAGAATAGCTGGATTGCTTTTTTCCCCCTGCAAAAATTCCACCCCACTCAGATGTGTTCATTTTTTTCAAATTTCCCATTTTTTCCTGCTATTCATATTGTTACTAATACAGGGGAGCTATGAAACTAAAATAAAAGCTCTGAATTCTGTTTTCTTTTTGGTTTTCCTGAGCATATAAACTTCTCATTTTCATTTGACTTTAATTATTCTTCATATGTACCAAATTCCTATTTTCTGGAAAGTTTAGGTGGTTCCTAAAAAGGCACATTTTATCAAGCAGAAATTCTATGTAGGGGTTAGACCTTGCATTTCCTTCCTCTGCAAATATTAGAGTGGTAGACATTTGAAAAGTAAGGATATTTGTTTAGCAACAGTTAGATCTTAGTATAATTGCCTAGCTGGTAGAAGTATTTTACAAAATCGTAAGCTGATATAGATATAATTCAATCTTATCTAATGCTACACTTCACTAATGCCAAGTTATAGCTTTGGCAAAAGAGGTCTGATGGGTTTTTGTGTCTTTTAAGGTGCTGCTACTGTTGGCCTCTCTCTCAAACGTGTCCCCATACACATTTTCATCTTCGGCCAGTAACTGGTGGTAATTAACATCACCCTGTTCCTTATTTGCCTCTAAGACAGACACTCTGGAGAGAAAGAGGGTTTGAATTAAGATGCCAGGCTGGAATGCAGGCACATGCCCTCTTCTGGGAAGTATTCCAGAGACGAAAAATATCTGTCAGGGTAATGGGTTACACAGCTGAAAATCCACAGTAAGATTCAATAGAGACCTCATCTGCAAAAGCTCAGACTGGCTTTCCTCACCAACTGTAGAGCAATACTGCAGGCTTTCCCCAGAGAGCCAAGGTGCTTTTAGCCCTTATTCACAGGCATTCCTCATGGGTAGTTTTTTATTCATTTTTTGCTTTCTTGTTTGCAAGGGCTTTCTATATCTGCTTGTTTACACAGAATAATGTAGCAGTCTCAAAAGCCAGCTCAGGGCAAGATGATGTGACAGACTACGGAGATACTAACCAAGCTATTTAATCCTATGTGTTAGCAAAGCTGGTCAGCGTGGGTGGAACAATGTTCTGATGTATATTCCTTGTACTTAATCCTGTAGCTTCTGAGAAAAGGGGTTAAAGAGGAAGATGGCCATCATCCTCAGATTAAAAAGCAACCAGGGAACTAGACTGACTTTTGATACAAAGAAGAAATCAACCTGAAAAGCAATCAATGGGAAACATGAAGATCTGTAACATGGAGCAAAGATGCTGGAGTGGAAATAGAGGGCCAGACAAAACCTGGTCTGGCAGAGACAGAAGCTGCCAGCCAGCATGGTCACCTCTGCCCAGGCCTTACAGAGCAGCCTCCCCATCCATCCCACACAGTGAGCAGCCAACCACTGGACTGACAACACTGGCTACAACATGCAGGAACCCACACCTCAGGGGCCAGAGGTTACCTGCCAGGGTACTTTCACAGCAGGTGGATTGGCAGGCTCTAGAGAGTAGCATCCCCAGCACGAGGTGTGTGTGAGCAGAGGAACCTGCACTCTCAGTGTCCTCACAACCCTCTGCCACTGGGTGTGGATGGGCTGGGTGGGAGAACACCTGTAACTCTGCAGGCTGAGGGCAAAATTAACTTAGTGGTGATTTTTTAGGATTCCTTCAGAAAGATGGTCCGAAATTTATAGGTGTTTATTATTATTTTGGAAGTGTGCTATTGTGGTTTATTTTTTGTCTAGCAATGCTGTCCCGTGTGTAAAATTCAGTGATTGGCAGTTAATTACATATCATTAAAAAAAAAAGTTAATTCAACCACGATTTGATTTAAATTGTGTGAACCAAGTAGGTCTTTTTTTTTTTTTTTCTTTCCCTAAAACATGTCTGATCTTTAAAAATAACCAATATTGCTTGTATTTTGAGATACAGTCAAGATATTTTTGTATCATTGAGAGCAAGGGCTGGATGAGGTCCCAGAAGACCTCTTGCTTCTGTTAAACATTGCCTGCTTCTGTTAAACATCCTCTTTCTATCTGCTTGATGTCAGACAGGTCTCAAAGGAGCTTCTTCCTGCAGAGCCCCTTTCTCTCATGGGTTTGGTCACATCCTTCTTTACTGTACCTGATGACAATCACTCACTGGCTTGCTCTGACTGTTTCACACTTTTTTGCCAGAAACCATTTCCAACAGGACAGACCAGAGGTCTTTCCCCAGAAATCCACTGCTGAGGCCAAGAGCAGGAGCCAGGGACAGCTAGAGGAGAGACTGGATTTTTGTCACAGTAAGACATTTTTCATGTGTGTGTTACACATAAATGAAAACAGGAAAGAAGAAGCAGTAGGAAGATTACTAAGGAAAACAGGAAGAAAATGTAGAAGGAAGAGTAGAGTCAGGGCATGTAGGAGGGACACACGGGAATACAGCCCTGACAGTCTTTGGTAGAGCTGAATAGAAATTTGGAGAGCTGGAAAAAGAAAAACAAAGCTCTGCTGAAGGAGAGTGAAGAAGGCAGGAAATTAGAAGGAATGATACAAAATACAAAAGGAAAAAAGGAAAAAGATGAATAAAGAAAATGGAGAAAAGAGATCAAGAAAAAAAGAGAGAAACAGTGCAGTAAATGTTCTCCAAAATGTCCATTAAAGTAATGGAGAGAGGGCTTAATTTTATTCCTTTTTCTGTGTAGCACATTACTTTAAAATGACAGCCCATGTTGTTATACAGTGCAAAAATATTTTTTGATACTTATATATAGTATTTTTATTTATTCAATTTCAACATTTTAATAAATTAATGGATTCTTCATTCAAGAAATGCCGGAGGGAAATTAAACATAGTATTTATGCAGCAAAGAACAAACAAGCAAAAATCCTACAGATGTGGGGTTCAAATTTTCTATAAATCGCACCAAGTAGTTCTATTTCAAAGTATCTGTTTTGCAAAACATTAAAGGATCTTGATTTTTAAAGAATGCCTGCCACATATTCTTTAAAATCAGGCCATTCTGAATTGTCCAGCTGGCAATCAATATCTGAGACATGCAAAGTTAATAATCATACCTGAAAATCCAAAATCACATTTTTGTCACCCTTTATATCCTCCTACCTGCCCACACTGACTTCCTGCTGGACTTGAACATAGAGAGGTCTCCATGCTCAAGACAAAGTCCATCTCAAGAATGGTGTCAGCTTCCCCCTGTGATACACTTGTTGGAAGTTATTAATCTAATGCCTGTCTTCTGGTAATTTCAAATGTGGACAGACAGCTATGGATGACTGAAGTTTAATTATGTTTCTAAAGATGGAAATGAACCCAGAGGCTTAGGGAATGGGAATGTGTTTTAATAAGTACCAACACAGGTAAAATAAATAAAACTGTTATTTGGTTGGATGGGAGACAGAGCAAGTTTATATCAATTATCTCTTTCTTTTTGTTACAACTGAAGGGCAGTTCAACTAAAAACCCCACTCAAGCAGGACTGTAGAAAAAAGCTGTTTCCATAAGGTCACTAGCTACATCTTTCTGATGTCCCTTGCTAGAGAAACAAAATTCAAATTAAACTGAAGAAAATAAATACAACAATTTCTTTAAAAATATACAAAACCATCACCGTCTGCCACAGAAATGCACAGCACTGATCTGCTTCCAAAGTTGGTACTAATCTTGGAAAAGCATGCACTCTGCCTTCCTATTAGTAGAATTCCAGTGAACATTCATGAATTTACCATTTACAGTTTCAAAAATATAGGAAAAAAGTTGCATGGTCCCCAGATATGTATGTGTTGGCATATAAAGTCAAGCTCTAAATTTGCTAGTCCCTGAACAAACAGCTTTTTTCTCTTCACTTGGAATTTTAATCTCTTTATTCTTCTTAAGGTAACTTGTTTTATTTTAAGTATTAGAATCAAGTTTACAGGCTGTGGTGATCTACTGGTAGTACTAGTGCTAGCAGAATTTTGCATTATTACAATCAGTCAAAATTTTTTCCTTTTTTTTTGACATGATTCTGTGCAAAGGGAGAAAAGCACCATTCCTGAGGCTGCAATGTCAAGGAAACAGTATTTTCTTAGAAAAATATGGTGGAGTACCTTCTTGGTTTCTGGATCTCCAGAAGGGTCTGCAGTCCAGTCAATATGCATTTGCCCAGAATTCATTATACAGATTTTTCCCACCTAGAATAACAATCAGTTTACAGTAATAGCAAAAATGTATCTTGCTGATGGCACTTGTCACTGTCCCATCACATGAGAGTATATTGCTGACTTAATACCCATAAAATGGGTAGTTTTCCTTACATTTATTTTTTCTTTGTATAAGTTTCCATGAGGTAGTGATAAGTACTTCCACTTCTCTCCCAAGGGTATGGACTTGTGACTTTAAGAATTATTCCCATTTTGTCCTCTTTGTTCAGCTATTAAAATAGGAGTGTTCCATTTTCTTCTAGAGGTTCCCCAACTTTCTGATAAATCTTTCCTCTCTTTCTGTCCCTTACCTGACTGACACACCCTTTAAGTTACAGTTCTCTCCCAAAAGTCAATCGATTGCTAGAAGGAAATGTGTTTGTGATGTTACAAAAGAAAAATATGTCTAAATGGATGTGTGTCATGTTCCTTACATGTGGCCCTGGTCTTTTCTAACCCAGTTTGCAGAAACATCCCACGGCTGAGTTCCTGCACAGCTTCTCTGGCTTGCAGTGTCTTTTTTATATCCTAGAGGATATTATGGTAATTCTTTTTCTGCAGTTTTTACCACTTTCATTTCTGTCTTTTTGTTCATCAGAGTTGCTACACTGCACTGTATTTGAAAATACAAATATTGAGCAAGACAAAAGCCATTCAATTGTCTTTTACCGATCTGAGGTGGTGGGCTGGTGGTGTCTATTACCCTCACCAGTGCATTGAAGTCCCAATATCTAAGTCAGAGTTTTGAAAACTTTAAGGTAAAGATTCAATTTGGCTCATACTTTAGGCTTCATTCTTGATTGTCTCTATTTGCTTCTCCATGTAGTTTGCAGTTAATTATCTTACAACATAAGCATCTCAGAAATTGCTACAGTACTACTAAAGACACTGCAACTCTGAAAAGAGAGCCTTAATATTCCATACTGACAGCTAGGCTTACTTCCACTCTTTTTTTTTTTTTTTTTTTTTTTTTTTGGAGCACAGACAGAACAGCTGCTTTTGACAATGGAAGCTGTTATGATCATTTTAGTCTAATTTAAGAAACATTCAGTCCTATTCCAATAGCTATATCAGATGTGTCTGTCTGTGCAGACAACTCTGTCTGCAATGAGTGCCATTGCATTGGGCTTCATTCCAAATAATTCATTCCCAAATGCACTCCACTCCCAAAACAAGGCACAAGACCAAGCAAGAACTACCTCACTCCTCTACAGCTACTGCAGCTGAAGGTGCATCATACAAGAAAAGAAATACATGCATGACTCAGAGTCCTGACACCGTTATAATTCAATAACTCAAATGTCTCCTTCCACTGATGTCACAGAGAAAGTCAGAGAGGATGGGAAAGTTCTTTTATCAAACATACCCAGTCTCAGACGATGCTTTTGCTGAATCCTCAAACATAAGCAAGCCATATGTTTTCTGTTGTAGGATTTTCATTCTTGGCATAATCCACTAATTTAAAATGCAGTTCAATAGGCAGTAGGCACAGTGCTCCACTTATTAAGTGTGGCCTTTAGAAGCACATCACCGTGTGGTGGCTTGACTTTGGCTGGACAACAGATGACCACCAAAGCTGTTCTATTCACTCCCCTCATCAGCTGGACAGGGGAGAGAAAATACAAAGAAAGATTTGTGGTTTGAGTTAAGGATATGGAGAGGTCATTCAGCAAAATACAGACAAAATAGACTTGGGAAAATTAACTTATGATCAATCAAATCCAAGCAGAATAATGAGAAATCAAACTAAATCTTAAAATATCTTCCCCACAACTCTCTTTTCTTCCTAAGTCTAACTTCACATGTGCTTTTTGTTGTGGTTTTTTTTTTCTTCCTCCTCCCCCACAGTGGCACAGGGGGACAGAAAATAGGGACTGTGGTCCCTAACATGATGTGAACATCATATTATATCTGCTAATCTTTCATCCTCAGCAGGAGGACTCCTCACATTCTTCCCCTGCTCCAGTGTAGGGTCTCTTCCACAGGAGACAGTCCGCAGACTTCTCCAATAGGAGTTCCTCCTGCAAGCTGCAGTTCTTCACAAACTGCTCTAGCATGGGTCTCTTCCATGGTGTGCAGTCCTTCAGGAACAGACTGCTCCAGCACAAATCCCCCACAGGTTCACAAGTCCTAGCAGCAAACCTGCTCTGGTGTGGTCTCCTCTCTCCATGGTCCACAAATCCTGCAAAAGCCTGCTCCAGTGCAGGTTCTTCTCTCCATGGGGCCACAGGTCCTGCAAAAGCCTGCTCCAGGATGGGTTTCACACGGGGTCCTTCAGGTATCCAACTGCTTCCAGTGAGGTGTCCTCCATGGGCCACAGCTGCTTCACTGTCTTCTGCACCATGGGCTGCAGGGGAATCTCTGCTCCAGCCACTGCAGCATCTCCTCCCCTTCCTTCTCCTTTGACCCTTGGTGTCCACAGAGCTGTTTCTGTCATATATTCTCATTCCTTCTCCTGCTGAAATCATCTTTTCTTTCTCCCTTGCTTCTTAAATACATTATCCCAAAGGTGTTATCACCTTTGCTGATGGGCTCAGCCTTGACTAGCAGTGGAGCAGTCTTGGAGCCAGCTGGCATTGGCTCCATCAGACATGGGGGATACTTCTGGCAGCATCTCCCAGAAGCCACCCCTGTATGCCCCTCAGTACCAAAACCTTGCCAAGCAAACCCATTACTCAACAACATTAGTAAATAATATTATAACAAGTATTTTTTTTAGCAGAATACTCACAAGAAAATGGTAGCAAGTACTAATATTAAAACCAGAGAAAATAATCTAATTTTGACAGTGAAAAAGGAAAGGATACAGCTGAATGCCCCACAAATGGAAATAGGATGCTGTATAGCACAGTAGCAGTACTGGATTTTTTCTTTTTCTTACTATGAAAAAGTAATAGTTAATTTAACATTATCTAAAAGAAAATTGAATTCCTATAAGCTACTCTCAGATAATACCTTCTAGCAAAACAGTGAATTAGAGGGTTTTTACTACTCAGTTTTTTCACAGAAGTAATCTAGGAACCATATTTAGTCCTTCAAGTACACTACAAGACTAACCCTACAACACAGAGTACTACAAGCAAGCTGTGTTCACAAAGAATATTGTTCACTTCTCGGGCACATGCACCTTTCAATGATTGCTGCTAAATATGGTTTACTTTACTGAGGCTAGGAAGTTACTTCCAGACCTCAGTAACAGAATAGTGAATCTACATTATAAACCTCACTGATGTCCGGAAAAAAACCTGCCTATTAGCAGACTTCCTTCCTACCTCTTCTTTCTCCTTTCTCTCACTGGCTCATCTTGTTTGCACATCTGAAGTGAAACTCATTCTGACCTTGCTTGTGTCTACGAAACTTGATCAGCAACACACACATCCAAGCAGAATTCAAAAGAGCTCCAATTTGCAATTATACAATCAGCCTTATTAATGGCTTACTTCGTGTTAGCAACTTTGATTTTATTCTTGCACTCTTAGCTGGAAAGAAGTATGAAAACCCATTTGACACATCATGCCCTACACTGCAAATAAATGCACAGATGCAAAAAGTAATCATGCTTGACCTCGGTACTGAAAGGATGATAAGTCACCAGATTCTTAAGAACTTCATCCAGAGGAGCCAACTTCTTTCAGAGTAAATGGCATTTATATCTATGCTAGCCCAATCCTCTTGAACAAGTGTGATCACATTGCTAAGCCTTTTAAGTGACTATCTATATGCAATGCTGACTGAAAACCATCAGCTCACAACTCATTTCTCCAGGCCCTGCAAATTAGACTTAAAAAGACTCAGAGAGGTTAAAGAGTGCAATACCATTACTGTACAACAGTGGTGAGGTCAGGTCTTGGCTGCACTGAAAAAGTGTAAAGGTGCAAGGGAAGCTGCTAAGCCAAGGTATGAAGGTGACAGGTATTGGTGTGGTTCATCATACATTTGTGACACAATTTTCAGCAGCTCTAGGTATGGCTCACCAGACTTGGAATCATCCACAGTAGTTGCTGAATGGTGGGTTTCTAGCTGGAAACACACTCCTTCTACACTACCATATAAATTAAATGGGCCTTGGACTATTCCATGGCACCAAGGCCAGATGCCAATATCCAACCCATCCTGCAAACAAGATGTTTACATCAAAGTAACCTTTTGGGAATATTCTTACCTCATATTAATTCCTCAAGTGTGCCTTGGGTTAATGACAGTTGACTTAGAAATGTGGATAAGTGAATTCTATTTCCCAAGACATTTTTTGCATAATTTCATATACAGGTAAAAACAGCCATGAAGCCCTCTAGTGCACCTCTGTCCCTCATTTGTCATGCTAAAGAATTCTCTCTCCCTCCTACCCC
Organism: Phylloscopus whistleri; assembly: GCA_017589585.1. Lineage (NCBI taxonomy): Eukaryota > Metazoa > Chordata > Aves > Passeriformes > Phylloscopidae > Phylloscopus > Phylloscopus whistleri. The sequence goes on from JADMLD010000046.1 coordinate 1,041,274, forward strand.
TTCTCCACACAGCTGAATTTTAATTTATCATTTTTCAGGTCCTGACATAGTTCAACCCTAACCAGCAAAAAAGCACCAGACAGCCCCTTGCTCACCCACTGTAATGACACAGAAAAGGAAGCAAATGATAGTGAAACAGCAACAATAAAATAATTATTAGAATGTACAAAACAGGGGATGTTCAGTGTATTTCCTCCCCACTTTCCAACCAATGCCCAGCCAGTTCCCAAGCCGTGGTCCCTGTACAGCTTTCAACCCAGTTAATTTACTGAGTATGGCACCAAATGATACAGAATTTCACTTTGGCCAGTTGGTGTCACCTGTGCTGACTGTGTCCCCTCCCAGCTCCTCGTGCCCCTCCAGCCTGCTCACTGGTGGGGCACGAGAAGCTCAAAAGTCCCAGACTTGGTGAAAACATTACTTAGCAACGACTAACAGCAGCAGTGTGTTACTGACATTATTCTCATAGGAAATTCAAAACACAACACCATAACAGCAAAATGGGAATAAAATTAACTCTATAAATAGGAATAAAATTAACAGACTGATGCCTCCAGTCCCAGTGATGATGATTCCACCTCCTCTGATTTCACCAGACAGAGCCTTCCTACATCACATGGCCACCACTGACCTCTGATGCTAATGTATGAAATCAAGCAGTGAAATACAGAACTTTGTAATCTAGAGAAGCTCACAAGCTGTCTGTATCTAGGAGCTACAATTTAAGAAAAAATTGCCTATGAAGAGAGTTGAATTGAATATAAAAGGCTGGTTTTCTTTCCCCCAGTATGCTGTTTCCATCAAAATCACAGAGCTTTGGGCTAAGTAGGTCAAAACATTCAGAAAAAATGCTGTAAGAGCTACTTTTTAAATGTTTTTTTGGGTTTTTTTTCCAGCATGTGAAATTTTTCACCAACAAAAGACAAGGATAATGTATTTGAGATGTTTATGATGAAACTTTTTTGCCTGTATTGTTATCTTCCTCTTTCGCAAGCATTAATTGTACTTGGAAAGCATCTCTCCCTCTTAATTGTGAAATTTATCTCACTTCAGCATAAGCATACACAGATTTTTGGAGAGTAGGATTGAAAGCTATGAACACAGGCTTTTCTGCTTCAAGAAAAATCAAACCAAAATTCATTACTAAGGCCAACAAAGGCCGAGTTAGACAAGAACTAAGCTCAGAGAGCATGGGAGCACACACTACTGAGTATTTCATCATCTCATATTTCAGAGGCCTGCCCTTTATCAACCTGGTAAATAAATCTAAACCTTATGGAATGCCCACTAGTGACTTCCAGAGAGTTGTTGATAGGTTAGAGCAGAAGCAGTATTTTCCTGATGTACAGTTTCAAAATTAAGCATCTTTATTCCCCAAAGCTGTTTTTATTCTCCAGAAATTTTCAAGCAATCTATTTTCAAACTATAAGATAGTAGATATTTGGGGGCAGAGAAGGCTGAATGGGATTTAGGATCTGTCCCTCCCTTGCTGAAAAACTGGGGAAAGGTGAGATCTTCACCTGCAGGATTTTATCTTGGCAAGATTTTATCTTGGAGGAAATAGAAAATCCTTGGCTGATCTAATGCTTAAAAATGTTGGAAAACCTCCAGGAGGAAAATAAGTTCCCTCACTGAACTTCTTACACAATCTGCATAAGACTTTTTACCTGCTGATTCTGATAATTTTTGTTTTTACAAACTCCTGAGGGATGCATTCCTCTAACCAACAGCTGTCTACGCTAGCTTTGCAAAGCTGTCTTTTCCATTTAGCAGCACACTTCTACCACAGTCACTCATCTGTGAGCCTGATTTCTTGTGTCTATTAATCTTTTTTGTTGTGCCTGGGATTTTTTGGTTGGTTTTGTTGTTGTTGTTGATGATGGTGGTGTTTTGTTGTTTTTTTGTTTTGGTGGGTGGTTTGTTCTTTTTTTTTGGTTTTGGTTTTTGTTTTTGTTTTTGTTTTTGTGGGGGTTTTTTGGGGGGCAGGTGGTTGTGGGGTTTTTTTGTTGTTAGGCTGATATATATGCACTGAAACTCTAGGACTGATGTGTTTAAAGCCACATCCTAAAAAGTTTCCTCTGTTCTTTCCTTCAGATAATTTCACTACATTTAAATAAACTCATAATTTTCATAATATTTTACACAGGAAAGACTGAAACAATAGAGTTAACAAGTTGATTTATCAATGCAATCTTTCAGTTTCTATTTATGTGCAAACTGTATGTTTTGTATGTGGTAGGTTATTCTAACACAGTGTGTTTTTATAAGCCATTATAATCCTAAATACTAGATAATACCTGGAAAAAATATAATAGGTAATTAGCAACAAAGTTGATGAGAATACAGAGGCTTAAATCTTGTCAAATACTTTCTGACATAAAAGAAATTGCATGGAAACAATTAGACAATGTGTTAATAAGCAGATGGATTTTCTTTCCACTTTTATTTAAGAAGTTTAATGTGTTTGACAATATGTGGAGAAAGCCTTCTTCAATACATGAACACATGTCTTACTACAGAGCTGACACTGAATACTTGTAAATGGGAGTGTTGTCACACTGCATGAATTGCAGAGGAATCGACCAACAGTGGAAAACGCTCGTCTTTGTCCTGCACAGTCCACAACATCGCTTTTTCGGCAAATGTTCTACATGCAGAATTGTGCAGTCCACTAAGTTCTACCCTTTTCAGAGACCCAGCTTTGATCTGATGTAAATCTCTGTAGTTCCGTTTATTTCAGTGAGACTGCCCAACTTTGTGTGGCAACAGCACCTTAGCCGACAATATATATTAATGTCGTTTTCACTGCATTGTATCTGTTTCACAAATTGGTCCAAGAGGTTAGAGAGTAAACACATTATGCAGTGTAACCACAAGAAACACTACCAAACCAGGAACATAGCTCAGAACTTCTGACATCTGCTTTTACGTCTCCCAAAGGGGTTGTACAAGACTAATTACTTGCAGAGTGTGGGTATGCTGTGATAAAAGATACTAAAGAATATTCTACATTCCATGTATTATTCTAGTAAGGACTATATATGTTCTTTCTACTAAATAAAATAAATAATCAAAAATACTGTCTTTTAACTTTTTCCAGAAAATAAAATTAATGGAAAAATTATCTAAAACATCTTACTCAAAACTGATGTATTATTTTGTCCTCAGTTCTCCAAAAGTGCTTCCAAAGTATTGTAAAATACTGGTAATAACTGTGGGTTTAAAAAAAAAAAAAAAAAAAAAAAAAAAGGCAAGCCAGGAGAAAATAGTATTTACATAAGAATCAGTACTACAAGAATGAGTTAGAAACTACTCATGGAAACACCTCCAGAGTTCAGAATATACTCCTTGAGAGGGGACATTGGCTCCACTGGAAGATGCTTATCTCTGTGAAAGTCTTCAGCCTTTGTTACATGAACTGGGTGAGAATGTAGTTGGGACAGCAGTGACTGCTGTTTGCTAGCTCTCAGTACACTGATGCAACCTGCACTTAATTTTATCAACACACTGAGCCAGAAGAGCCTGTAATATCATCTTGCACTTCTATTAACCAAGATGTTTAGATGGACAACAGTCTTTCCTGAGAATTGCCTAAAATTTTAAGATGAAACTTAGCAGGTAAGAGAGAAGGAGAGAGCTCAAATACCCCAGACATTGTTTTGAAAGCATTCAGAGAGAAGATTTCAGATTTGCATTGACATGACACACTCCTTCACAGTTTTGTTTATCAGGGTGTTTAAATCCATTATTGATGGACTCAAACCAGGTGGGGTGAAAACCCTAAAAGGGTTTAGTTTACTCCTCAGCTGGAAGTTAGTACAATTGCTGTAAATTTCACTCTCTAACCTAAACACTACAGCCTTAATTCTCTCCCATACCCAACATTTAACCAAAGGTCAGCACCACAAATTCATTAGATGTGAGTCTGCAGGAGTAGGGGAAGGGACTCAGGAAGGGATGTTAAAAAAAAAAAAAATCAGTTTGGGATTTTTAGTGGAAGATCCCTGAATACAGTCCTAAATACTTGGAATTGTCTATTAAACACAGTTTCAAATAGTACAAGGGTAACATGGAAGTAAAGGGTCATTTCGTGTCATTTTTCTCCATTACGTATGCACTTTAGCAATGTGGGTAACAAGCTAAATTGTGCTGACCTTTATCAGAGACAGGGTGTAACTGCTGAAGGAGAAGTGACATTGCTGCATACCATGTTTTCATTTGCTGCTGCTCTTTTCAGGCTTCCTGATACCACATAACTACACTAATGAGCACATCAGCTCAACACACTTACTCACAAATCCCTTTTGAATCATTCTATCAGTTCCAATTGCAGGGGTGAATGCAAATGCCAATCCCTGATGCAAGACCTCCAGCTGGAAAGCATGCAGGAAATATGACATGTTTTAATTTAGAAGCCCCTCAACTATAGATCATCAAAATAAGAAAATCTTCTAATTATATTCCATGCCATCATGACTCTTTAACCTTGCAAGACTGCACTGTCATGTCATGACAACATGCTCAGCAGGCTTCACAAATGTCACATAGTGGTACATCAACATAGTAAAGTTAAAAGATGCCCATTCAGGAGTCTTTCAATTTGCTTACAAAGAGAAGGATGAAATTGAGGCCATTCATCCCTTGATTCTCCTTAGGAGCAGTTCTACCACTTTCAAAACTCAAGCCAGAGTTTGCTGGAAGCAGTTATAGGAGGGGGTAGATAAAGGTGAATTCAAAGTCCATTCACAACAGCTAAGAAATATTGACCTACTCACAGGTAAGGACTCCCTATCATAGCAGCACTAGATGTGACTCTCTCACATATTCATTTTCCTCAATAGACCAATACAAAACTCAACAACCCTGCAATTTCCCCTTCATTTTCTCTACTGACAGTCTAGGTCTCCAAGCAGGTACTGTATTCTCTTTCTTTCCTGCATAATTTGCAGAGGCCATTTTAACACTGCTAAGAATGTTGTCTTTTTTTTCTGCTAAATTCTGCTAATCTAACATCTAAATATTTACACCTAATAGTAAATATATCTCAATCCTCTTCTGTAAAGACTTCTGATCATCCTCAGCAACTCCACTGCTGTTTCCTGTCCCTGACACATCTTTTCTTCTTCTCTCCAGAGCTTTGACTTCTGTTGCGACCAGTGAACCTGCTGCAGGACTCTGCTCCAAGGAAAGATGGCAATTAGCACTGGAAAGAAGGAGCCTCTTAACATCAGTCACTCAGGAAGCTATGCTGACTACCATTTTACCAAGTTTCAGGTGCAAACCCAAACCAATAGGAGTTTTGTATCCTGGTAACCATGTGAAATCTGCTTTCTCCTTCCACCTGGACCTGCACGGAGTTACAGTCAGAGGACAAACAGCCAGAGAACACATGGCTTGTCATTGACAGCTGAACACTAAGTGCACAGCAAGTGACACACACAAACACTGTTCCTGTTGGGGAGTGTTATGGATATTAATTCCCATACAACACAACAGAGCCTGTCCTCAGTAGTTAACAATTTCAGGCAGCTGCAGAAGGCTCAATTCACCACACAGTTTAGTGCACACCTAACCTTTGAGCCAACAGATACTTTTATTGCCTTTGATGGAACAGTAGTTCATAAGTTGGAAAGTTAGGTACCTACTCAAAAGCTTTGCTGAGTTTCAGCCACATATTTTTATCCTAGAATAAGTAAATAGTATAGTTCCATTGACATCTAATTAATCATCCCATGTTCACACCTGAATCAAACAGGAAAAAAAACCAACAAAAACCACATTAATCATCAGAAAAAAATAAACCAGAACAACAGCAAGGGTTTGTTTTGCTGATACTTTACTTATGGCTAGATCAATTTGCCAGTAGTATGTTGTTAGAAAAAGCTTTTCATTATTTGTTCACAATGCCTGTGTTGAAAGGGTTATCTCATTTTTCTCAGCTCAAAGTTTAATTTTAGATATAAAATATGTGCTGTCATTAGCCTATCTGTGAGTTATTTAATCATAGAGCTAGCAATACAGGAAATACAGACAGTGATGAAACCTTTCCTACATCCACCTTCTAGAGATTCAAATTTATCTTACAGATTGCAACAGATAAGAGAGTTAGCCAGTAAGCCAAAGAAATTCCAAATCCTCTCTTTTCTGAGCTATTTGGATGGAGCATTGAAATGGAGGTTAGGACAGCAACTCAACTCACCTTTCAGGAGAAAAAAAGGTAGCCATTTTCCCTCTCTTAAAGTTTGTTTGATTTAACGTTGAGAGCTTGAACACTTTTTAGCCCGGAGGCCACGGACAAAAGAGAGAAGCAAAATCCCAGCACATTACTAGGGTGAATTAAGTTTAGGCTATAAATCCTAAATCAGTGGACAAAACTAGATTAAAATATAAATGCATTTTTCTAAGAGGTCATAAGGTCAGATGTCAGGAAATTGGACAAATAAATAGAGGTGAATCTGAGAAAAGTGACAGGCAAAAACTAAGGCATTTTTCAATAAAAATGATAATGAGCAGCAGCTTATATAAGTCTAGGAATAATAAATAAAAAGGTAATCTGACAATACATTTCTGTAGTTATTGAATAAAAGACTTGGGAAAAAACTTTCCAATAAGATGTTGAGGAAGTATCAGCTCTGGCCAAGGATAGTTGAAACAAAAGGGGAAAAGCTATTCTGAAACCAAACAAGTTTTGAAATCAAGCTTACATGTTGAAAGGACACAAATGGGGAACATTCACTTGAGACATGGAAGTTCCACAGAGATGTCACTCATAAAGGAGGTAGCGATTTGTGTTTTATACACATGGCTGATTATTGTGTCTGCTGTTCCCTCAGAAGCTCACACTGGACATTAAGGGCTCAACAAAGTCAAAAGCTTTCAGCGTTATCAGGGATGACTCACAGAGTCACAGAATAGATGAGGTTGGAAGGGATCTCTGGAGTTCATTTATTCCAACCCCCAGCTCAAGCAGGGTGACCTAGGGCCAGCCTGCTCACTGCTGTGTCATGCAGGACTATCTCCAAGAGTGGAGGCTTCACAAATTCTCTGGGCGACCTCCGCATTGCTCAAAGACCATCCAGTGCCTCATCATCCTCTGAATAAAGAATTTCTTCCTCATATCTACTCTAAGCCTACTCTCTTCTAGTTTAAAGCCATTCCTACTGTTCTTTCACTCCATGCCCTTGTGAAAAGTCACTCTCCAGCTCCCTTGTAGGCTCCTCAAAGTACTGGAAGGTTGTTATTAGATCACCTGTCATTCTCTTCTCCAGGCCAAACAACCCCAACTCTTTCATACTTTCCTCATAGCGGAGCAATGATGCAGACATTGAAGCTGGGAATTGACTGTCCCCCCAAAAAATTAAAAGACCCTTCTTAGTGACTGGACAGTTTAAAGTGTGATCATATTGTGATTTATGTACACACTCTCAGACATGATAAGGTACCCCCTGGACTTCAGAAAAGTCAGGTCAACATTTAAATTATCATAAAGATAACCATACTTGTGGCCTCCAGTATACCCTAGACCTCAAGATACAGATTTGTGCTTCTTTCTTTTTTTGTTACTTAAAGATGCTAAATCTTAATAACATAGAAGTTGAGGAGAATTTTAATATCTATATCTGGCTGATAAATATAATTTTCCAACAGCTAAGCTTCTGGTTGCAGAAAAATATTTATCCTTCAATTAACGAAAATTAGTTTTTGTTCATCCAGAGTGCAACTATATTTTGATTCCCAGAATATTTCATTCATCAGTATTTTCCATGAGCTATCATCAATATTAATTTTATATGTCTATCCCTAAATTTTCAATTTTTGAATTTTTGTACTGTTTTTGAAGATCTGTCACGATATCTCAACTAGGCCTCAATCTTGGACATAAAAGGTTTTGCTTGGATTTTTGTAATTGAGTATTGCTGTGACATTACAAAAATTTATGATCAGGGTAAAAATGGAAATATCTGTATATTATGCACAAGTCTCCACATATTGAAATCCAAAAAAAGTCTTTTCATGTTTTGCAAAACATTTTTAAAATAGTCCTACCAGTTGATTTTTAAGATTGCAGCAAAACTTTTCCTTGTTGCTGTAGAGATTGAAATGGGCATGAATATAAGAGCTAAACCACTTCCATAAGTATTTCAAATACTAGATAAAGTAAGGACCTGTCAGCATTTCTTTAGCAAATCATTATTTTCAGAGAGACTGTGACTCAAAATGTGAAAAAAGCCAGACTTCTATTTGGACTCCAAATCATCCTAAAATTAAGGGTGGCTCATTCAGTCTGGCAGAAAATTACTTCCTGCAACTGTGAAAAAATACAAAACTATTGTAAGACTTTCTACCTCCACCCCTCCTTGCAGAAACTATGGATCTCAAATGTGTGGCTTTTTCTGTAAACTATATTCATGTACCTTAACTGGATCTTTTAATTTGAAGTGGAAACTTTGTTCTTCCAATAGTCCATAACAGAGATTCACAGTTTTGTATATGAACTAGCATAGATGAAAGGAGGAGGAATATTCATATCTAGCTTGCTCTGTGTTCATTCTTTCTTTTTAACAAAAAAAAAAAAAAAAAAAAAAAAAAAAAAAAAAAAAAAAAAAAGAAAAGCATTTGAGAAGGTGGGAGTGAGTTTTCACCTCTGCCAGGTAAGTAATTCTGCAGGAGTCTTTCTTTAACCCTTGTTTTAAAGTGATTTTTTTTTATACTACAGTGCTTATGCTATTACCTATCTACAGAATCTACAAACATCATCAGCTGCCTAACAAAGAAAGCATCCAGACCCAAGAAACTCCCTTCACAGCAGCAGTTCACAGACCTGTAATTAGGAAGGGAACTATTTATAAAGTATGAATTTGCATGAATTACTGGGCAAAAGTAATGGCAACAGTAAACATATGTATGAACTAGAGAGCACGTACAGAGTGATTGCCATTTCATTTCTCATTCATCTACGCCCTTAAAGTTACTGTAATGTTATGCAAGGAATTTGTAATTTTCAGGAACCAATTCAAAAGCTTGAAGAACTTCATTTAGCAGGACATAGCAACAAGACAAAGCAATTATCTCAGCTATTTGTAAAACATTGCTAACCATCCATTTCTTGCTACACTTTCCAAATGTCTGGAACAGCAGCTTGAAGGGGGCTCCAGCCTGTTCCTCTGTTGTGATATTGTCTACAATGAAGTAAAACGCAAGTAATAGCTCCACTGGATTTAACATCTTCATATCCCACTTTGGTTTGCACCTTCTCGTTTTAGGCATTGTCATGCCAAGGTAACACTATGAAAGAGAAAACACTTCAAGGCTTAAAAAACTCTCTATGTCTGAAATGTTCAGTAGGTATTGAGGATCATGACTATACCGCGCATAATGGTGAGAAAATATTTACTTTGCAATATAAATATTTAATACCTCCTTCTTCCACTCCCCAACCCAGATGTCTCAACAATCACCAATATCACACAGTAGCTGTTTAGAACAACTTACTGCTTCAGCTAAAACATGCATTCTGTAGCATATTGACAAAAGTTCACTAAGTGGAACTGAAATATTCCTTTGCTTCAATAAAGAAGTGCTTGTATTAGTGACTCAAGATTTTCACATTTGCTATACTCAATTTTAACTCAGTGACATCTGATCAAAAAGGCCAATGCCCAAGATCTCACTACCATTTGTCAATCTCCAAAGCACCAGTGGTTGTGAACAACATTACCACTCTGAGCCCATGCAATTACATATATAAAACTCAGTCACTTCCTGGTTTTTACCATCTCTGCTTGAGAGCTCAATTTTGTTGGACTTGTTATTGCATATATTAACCAATAGAGCTGAATTGTATGTAACCCCTTCAAGGCAGTCTCAAACCCTGGGATCAGCAGCATTTGCTTGGAAGACACAAAAATCCCCTCTTCCCTGTAACTACAAGAGCTGAGAAAATTAGCAAAAAAGCAATAGTCTTATTCCACATAAATTAACGCTATTCTAAGATATGGTCAAAAACATCTCATGTAGCAAAAGGTTGACACTTCAACCTTTTATTTAATAATAGTGATACTCAACTTCCCAAGAAAACTTCAACATCTCTGCAGGAGGAAAATCATTTCTTGAGATCTCCTTCAGAATTTTACAAAGCTACATGCTGTTTGGTAGAAGCAAGTATCATTATTCTACATGGTATGCTCAGCTACTTACCAATGAAAACACAAAGTGACATTTCAGCCTTTTTCTAACGTGTGTTTAAAAGGAACAGCACAATGCTCTGTATGGAGCTAGTAACCTTATTAATGATATTTGACACTTTCCTAGCAGAAGTCTTTGTTGCAACTGGTCATAACTTTTCATGTTTTAAATATTGAGGCTGAACTTTATACTTACATTTAGAGATAAAAATAGTGTGCCATTTTCCCACAACCAAAAGACTCATTATTTTTCCTTTTTCCAAGCTGATCCTCTTTTTCTAAGTTACTATCCACAGGGTTCAGGACAATGGCTTAAGACCTGTGGATTTTATGTCTACATTTGTTAGCTGTCTTCCTTGTCATCTCTATTGCAAGAGAAGGAAAAGCCAAATCTGAAAATTTCTATTTCAAATCTGCAGAAGTTCCTTAAGACAGGTAAGCTCTCCTTTTTTTCAGGAAGTTTTATGTATGTTTAACTATCATGTAGAGCTCTTTCCCTTCCCCCAAAAATTTTAGGATAACTGAATGTCAGCATTTTGCTAATTTGGATCCGTCCCCCCATTCAGTTAACATAATGGCCATTTGAGAATGAATAAGGTTTATGTATCAAGAGACTGCTGCTTGTACAAGCCCTGGATACTTGTCAATTGCTTTAGAAGGTCTGAAGTCAAGATTGTAAGAAGATGCTTAAAAAATGAGGGATTATTTAGTGGATAGTCTACTTAAACAATCCAGTAAATTCTCCAACACTTCTGCTCAATGGTAGCAAATTAGTGAAAACATATTTGTTACAGGCTACCCTCTAGTAAGCAGTCATGGTTACTTGAGGTACCTAGGAATGCTTTTACATCAATTCTGTAATTGAAACATTTGAAGAAGGTAGGAAGCATCTTATATGTTAAATAGCCTGAAGATTCATGCCTTCAATGGACTGACCAGACTTAGCAGATGCTTGGCTTTGGCTTCTTGGGCCTATAAAAAGGGATATTAATAGCAGCCAGCCTCAGGTAGGAGCTAAATTCATGAATGTTTGCAGAACAAGTTCCTCAACAAATTAATAATTTTGAATGGTGGAGATGCGAAGGCAATATTAAATAAAACATTCACTGAACAAAGCTGAGGTCTTAGGGGAAAAAAATATGCCACAATCTATAATTACATAATTGTACATTTTATTGTAAGAAACGGGCAAAGATGGTAAATTAAATTCACAGAAGCAAACTTAATTCTAGCACTTCCCAATTTCAACATATTTGACTTTGCAACCTCAAAGTTCTTTTAGTGTAGGATTTTTGGATGCAGCACAGTATATTTTTGTAAGACGGCCAAAATCAGCTGCTGGAATAAATGCAAAACCCTTCCAATACCACAAATATACCAAAATCTGTCTTTTTATCTAGTTCAAAAAAAGACAGTAAGTATGTAAGTGCTTGTTTTGGAGGTTGGAATTCATTTTTTTCCAGTAAATTAGCTATCAGTGTCAAAGTGTGTCAATTCCCTCTGTTCCGTAATTTCCTAAACTAAAAAAAAACATTACTCAGAGAAAACACTTTCTGGGCAGTGTGAAAGGGTTCCATGAACATGAGAATCTCACTAAGGTCAGAAAAAACCTCTAAGAAGTGACTGGACTGACTGAAGTGAGGCTTATGAATTTTTAAGGGAGATACAGCTCCCTTTTAGGGTACTGAATGAGAAGGAGGAAGATTAGAGAGTTAAAAAAAAGAACGAAAAGACTGTTTCTGTGTGGTTAGAGCAAAAGACAAGGAACTAAAGAGGCATCCAATTAACAGTGGAAGCACAGGCAAAATTTATCTTGATGACTTTATTGATGATGGCTGTAATTTCTTGAAACATTCCAGCTTGCAGAGTGCATAAGACATTTCATGTCCACAGACTCCAGAAGCAGCTGAAAATGTGGAACATTTTATAAGTCCTAAACTAAAGATCTAACCAATTTCCTGTCCAAATTGCAATATCTTACATATACAAATATGTTAGCTATTTCAAAGCCGAATTTTACCTGTTTAAGGACACACTTATCCTACTGGAGTGTTTCCAGAACTTACTGCAGTTATGCAGCAATACATTATCCTTTATGTTTCATTTTCCTTGAATTTCTGAGTCAGTTGACACTGCCCCTTCCATCCAGTTCAGGATGCTTCAATTAATGATGGGTTAAGAGGGACATGCCCAGCATTGTTTTCAAAGCTGGACAAGCTTGGTGCCAGACCAGTTCCAGAGATAAGTAGGAAGAAAAGGAGTCTGGAGAAGGAGGCCTCCTAAAAATTTACTTTATAACAGACTATAAAGCTTCATGGGATAGCTGGCATGTTCCTATGGGATTTGGATGTAACAACATAGATGATGGGCCTCCTTGAAGCCAAAAAAACTTAGCCACAGCTACCATACACATTATGGACATAACTTACCTCTAGCCTACAACGTAAGCAGACCTACTTTACATCACCTTAGCAGTTATTATTTCTTAAAGTCTAGGAAATGAAATGCAAAAGCCACTCAAAGCAACTCTTAAATATGAACAACAAGGCTTTAAAATAGTTAAAGATTTAAGCACATGCACCAGCACTTACATTAAAGTTGTTCAATTTATGTGCTACTTGTTGGACTAGCACCATAAATCAACAGGAGTCAGAAAATGCAAAAGTTTATGTTCTAGCAGTGACATGATTTTGGCACTCATAAGACTTTCTATTCCTGTTTTCTCATTAAACATATCACTTAGTATGTAAAAGGATGCTTAGACAACACTATTACTTGTCAAACTGATATAATCATTCACTATCACTAATGCTTTCTACACTTGCATGTAAATTCTCCTTTTTAAAAACATCCTTGAAATAATTGTATCTTGACATTTCTAAGTTTTCTTGCACATTGGCAAGAAACAGCACATACTCTTAGATACTACCACATTTAGTATTCTTAAAAACTCTGTTTTGCTTGTAATGGATCTGCATTCTTCATTTAATTTGTTATTGGATAAGGACCACACACAGCAGATTTTTATCCTAAAGGATCCCAAAACTAAATGGAAACTAAGTGATCTGCAAATCAGTAGGAGTATTTTGATAAACTCTGAAATGCAATCAGCTGTGGCTTGAATTGCAGCCATTGTTTAGCAGTACATGCCTACCACTTTACAGCTTGTAGCAAGTGCTGAAAAATTGTACCTTCCCTAATAACCAAAGATGCTGTGGAAAATTAAGTAGGTAATATGTCATTAACAGATCTGGAGTTCAGCCAAGACAGAGAAGCTGATTTCATTACTTTTCTGCTGAGTCCCAAGGAATACAAAGTGACTTGAGGAGATCCTCAGTTTTATGTATTACTCAAAGGACAGCAGATCTAAACGACACACGCCACACTAGGCTGATTTTGGTTGTGATTTTTCTATTTTTATATAGCTTAATAAAAAAATAAAATAAATTAATTCTCCAATCTTTGTTTGGCATAACCCTCCAAAAATTATGGAGTACAGTTTTAAAGATACCAAGTAGATATAGTTGCCCAAGTCTTATCCAAGAATATCAAAGACGAGCATTGACATTCTCTGTGAGGTTATAGATCATCCCCTCCCCAGCACATGATTTACAACTTTGTCTTGCAGAGTTTCTAAGTTTTCTTTCAAGACTGAAATAAGCAGTAAAAATAAGTATTTGTGTCAAAATTTGTGAATAGAATAAAATATCTACCTAACAAGGCTCTTTTTTATTCACTGCATTCCAGAGCCTCAGGTTATGCAATAGCCATTCCCTAAGGTTTGCTGCATCTCAGCAGCAAATTCCAGTTTAAAGGTAAATACTCTTCAACAGAGAAGACTGGTGTTCTACACAAAACTGGAGGAAAAATAAACACAATAATTCCATCACAAGGGAAGTGTATAGCTTTCTAGAAACCTATTGTTGAATTTCCTCAGTTAAGCATGCTTTCGATATTCAGTGGAGACAGGAAGAGGCCTGTACTCAATAACCACTGTACTCATATTCTTACACTCCTATTCACCTTTCTGCAGCAGCTTCCAGCACCAATGCACTGCACAAGACCACTGCCTCCAACATTTGTGAGATAAAAGCCAGAACAAAACAATTTGTCAAAAAGCATCACAGCTGGGAAATGGAAGACAAAGGACTACAAAATTCAGGTGAACAAGGAAAGAATGCTGATAACTACAGAAAACTTGATCATGGTATCTGAAAAGAACATTTTTCTGTTTGAATCACAAGTTTCCTAGGGAAGACAAGTACTATTAATGAGAGATACTCCAGCCAACAAGAAAAGTACAGTCACACACACGCACAAGTCCCAGAACTAATGCAGTTACTGTTGTATGTGCAAATGACAGCCCAGCACCACCTGAAGTTAAAGAATCTGGAGCACCCACATGCATTACCTCCTGAGAGAAACAACAGGAATTGTTTTTATTCTACTGCTTAAAAAAGGAAAGCTTTGCCTTCTAGTAGTTTCAATGACAGCAGTGATGGAGGAAACCTGTACAGCCTTAAAGGAACTTCATGAAACTAAGACCAAGGCCTTAAAGACAGTGAATACTTTTTGCTACTGTCTGCAAGCTAAATACAGCTTTAATTCCTTATTATTTGCACAATTAATTCTGGCAATTGTCCTGTTAGATATTACTATTACTGTTTTGCAGAGGGGAAAATGGTAGAGTTAACTGAAGATTCCCCTACAGACATAAATAAAGCTAAGAAATTAGATCTCCAATGTAGATAACTTAGAATAACTGAATTATTTTTCCATACATCTCCATTTGCTACTGATGCAAGCCTGCAGAAGGGAACAGACACATTCCTGGCCTTCAGAGTTGCAGGACAAGCTAGAGCTGTAAACATAATGTACACATGGGCTGAAGCCAGAATTTTGGATGTAAGCTCTGATGCCAGATCTGGGTTCAAATGGCACTGATCTCCAGATTAAAACCAATAAAAACTCAAATTTGTAGTCATAAGTACACAGATGGTGCTGCCCATATGTTTTCGTGGCATACACAGGGGAAAATCCAATAATTTAATATGCACTTTTTCCTCTTCATTGATATGATAATTAAATTCCCTGAGAACATACTCAACAGCTTATAAGAGAAGGAAACATTCAGAACTCGGTAGCATTGACTTATTTAGCAAGCAAGAGAAGTGAGAAGTGCTACGATTTATAGAATTTACATGATGACAGAGCAAATCTTAAACACAGCATGTTAACTCCTAGACACGCTGTAAAGACTAAGGAGAAAAGATGAGCTGTTGTATATGGCATTTAATTTCTAGATCACTGGGCTAGATTATTGAATGAGCCCAAGGTGACAGAATAATTTTTGCTACTTACTTACAGAGAAGCAAAGCTTTTTGTAAGAGTTCAGACACTGAAATAAGGAAGACAGTTTTTCTTCCAGGTTTATTGCTAACATTTAAAACAATGCTTCCATTAAATAGGTATTTTCACACTTGATCAGTTCAAGGGGTTCATTATTTTCAGGCTGTGTAATTATGTAGATTTCTAGTAAGTATTCTCTTCCTCTGAACACTAGGCCCAAGTTCTACTTTTGGTATTTGCTTGATGCTCACAGTGTGGTAATGGCACTTGGAAGAAAGTTTTTATGGAGATATCTAAAAATTGTGTCTCACTTCCCATGCATATATGTGAAAAACATATTCGATAAGCATTTCTCTTCTTTTTTCCCACTTTAGGTTAAGAGTTTCAAATGAAAGCTAGCCATCCTAATATATTTTAACACATGTAAAATGTCCTTACGGTTCAAATAAAATATATGTTTATGAAGAATATGGTTTTATTAACTACAAACAAAAAATAATCTATCTTTGCAAGACTTGCCAACTTATGGGTCTTCAAAGTCTTTCAAATCTGATTTTTGTATGATGCAAAGCAAATTCATATATATTTATAGACTTATGTTAGCTTGCACAATAGTATATGACCATTAACATAATACACAATAGGACATAGGGGTTGTGTACTACATACTTAATTTTGCCTAAACGTTTTATGTACTGTTTGGGAAACTTTAGTTATGAATAACTCCTCCCAAATGTATTCTTCCTGATTATTTTGTTATTATATTTTATTGGCATTTTCTAAGGAGTTCCAAATTAGCAGAATTCCAGCATTTTTGTGCATTGTTTGACATTGAGAAAACAAATAAACAATGACATTTCATATGTGTCAGATATTTTTTACTTAAGTCTTTAAATTTATATGCCCACAAAGAATCAGTCAAGATTCAGTACTTAGGCAAAATACAAGATGTGTCACTGGTTAAAGCCCACAGTGAGTTTGGGTTTTTTGGTTGGGGGTTTTTTGGGTTTTTTTTGTTTGTTTGTTTTTTGGGCGGTTTGTTGGAGGTTTTTTGTTTGGTTGGTTTTGGTTTTGGTTTTTTTTTTTTTTGTTTTGGGGGGGTTGGTTGGTTGGTTGGTTGGTTTTGGGGGGTTTTTTTGGGGGGTTGGGTTTTTTTGGTAACCCTAAAGCAGTGGTTTTTCATGCCTTTTTCTTTTCTACCATCAGCTTGTTAATGAGTGTGTAAAAAATGTTAAGGTTGACTAAGATGCAGGAAGGTGACATACAAAAGCACACTTGGGAAGAGAACATTTGGAGTAACAAGTATGTGAGGAATCTGCAATGCTGGCCTTAGGAGAATAACTTAGGAATGCTAAAATCAAAGGAGCTACTGCCCTGAGTTAGAAGTTCTTCTCCAGAGATAAATACATCTTAGAGGAAATAGCCACCTTTAGGAAAGAAAAAACAAAACAGCTTTTAGGGTTTTAAAAAATGCTTCTTAACTAGCTATTTACAAATAGCTACCTATTTAGCATCCCTGCAAAGCCTAGAGAAAAATACACTGTTTTAAAAAGACCATTAAGACCACAATGATTGGGTATTCACAGTTAAGAAACACCATTTTAAAGCTCCTGTACATCCTCCAGCTGTTTTATACATGTTGCATTATGATGAAATCTTTAGTAAACACAATCAGATGACTTTTTTTCCCCACAGGATCCTGCCTAATGCAATGAACAGGATTCAATGTGCTCCATTAATCAGCAGCTATTCAATAACCTTATCCCCATTATCTTCCCAGCATCACCTTTTCCCCCAGTGGCCTCAACAGTTCTCCATCTCTTCCTGGAATTCATAAGCCTGCTTTCAGCCTTCAGAAGACATGAGAGTGCATCATGTCCCACCTAGCCAGATTCTGCCAAGAAGGAAAGGGCTCTGCTGGTCTATCTCTGTTGCTACCCACTGTGAGGGGAGGTGTGACTAAAAGATTATGGAAGTCTTGAACGTTTCAATTCCTTTTCCCCTCAGGAAAAAGGACCAGGGAGCAGGATCACACTGATAAGGACACAGAGAGATTTCTGCATCCTCTGATTTGCTGCTACCTAAGCCTGTGGCCCATGTCCTGACAGAGCAAACATTCAAATGGACAGACCTTCATGACAACATCAGACTCCCTCCTCCATAAGGGAATCCACTTCTAGTCACACTTAGGAAAAACTGGCAAGCCCAGTACATCCAGATACAAAATTAAAATAGAAACAAAATTTCACAAAGTGCTTCTAAAATCATGGTTCCCATGAGATGCTAACCAGTAGGTGACACTTCTGAGGTTTTGGCAAGTCATGTGAGATGTTTATAGCCTAATTTTTTTGAATGTTTCCCAAACACACTCCAGGGTGCTGTGTAAGTTGTGACAACATCCTGACCCACTTGCAGCATGGGTACTCAAGATGTGTGCTAAGTTTGGGTTTGGGTTAATTGACTCAAGTAGCAGTGGACATCTATGACAGAGGCAAGGTGAGAAACTATTTCTTTACAGAGCTTTCAGTATCCTCTGGCCATTTTACTGCCTTATCTCTTCTTCACTCCTCTGCTTTTGATTCCTCACTGCATGCCTTGCAGCAAATGAAGCACAGCGTTTTATGCATAAGAGCTGCTGTTACCACATTTGCAGAGCAGCTGGAGAGTTGTGGCACACGTGAACAGTGTTGCACTGGTACGGCTGATTCAGCCCTGGAGCAGGACAGTGTGAGTGCTGAGCAAGACGACACTTACAGAAAGGACAGAAAGGGAAGGGAAAGGTGTCAGGGCTGCTCTGTCTCTGTGCATGTCCCAAACTTGCCCCAATGCTAAATGCACAACAGTAGCTACAGTCACTGCCCCTCCTACATCCAGAGAGAAGCACCCATCCTTACCAGCACTTCCTACACTTCACCGCCTCAACTACATCTCCCAGGCAAAGTAACAAAATGTCTCTTGGTGTCACTGCTGAGGCAACTTCTGCTGCTCCACCAACCCCCTTGTGAGGCACCCCATGGTCAAAAATAATAATTGACTGGATAGTATATCCTCAACGCTTCAGTTGTCTCAGATCCACCCGTCAGAGGACAGTACCACCAATTAAAGTATGACTTAATGAGAAGTGATGGGAAACCTTGTGATGTTACTGGTTCTGTTCAGAATAGTCACAAGTTTATTTCAAGACCAAGACATTGTCTTCTGTGATAAATCATTACACCCACTTAACTGGGAATTTCAGAATCTTGAGAAAAATGACATATCCCTGGCAAGTTTGGGTAGAGACTTTTATATTTTTTAATGAAGTTTTAGTTAATTATTTAGTAAATAAAGTATATTTACTAAATAATTAAGTATATTTATCTGAATATAAAAAGTTTCCAGAGCTCTTTCTCTCTACATTACCTCAACTTTTCCTTTATGTTTTGGAGGGCTTGTTGGCTTTTTTGTTTGTGGTTGTTGAGGGGTTTTTGTTTGGTTTGGGTTTGGTTTTTGTTTTGTTTTGGGGTTTTTTTTTTTGCTTTGATTTGGGTTTTTAAAATATATAAATATGTATATAAATAACTATTATATAAATACATGTTAAATATTATATATATAAGAAATATAAATTATATATATATATTTATAAAACTTTTCACTATTATGAGCTGTGACTCGGAGTTCTCTATTACCATCATTACTGAAAATACTCCAGTTTAGTTTGATTTACTGTTAAAGCTGCAATTTTATATGCAACTGCTCTTTCACCTATGCAGCTTTGCTGTAAGGAATGACAAGAAAAGCAATCCTTTTTCTTTTTTACTCACCAGAAATTTGAAATTCAGAGGAGGGGGAGTAAACCATGAAGAATTGTGTGAATTAGTTGCTGGACTGTGGATAGAAAATACACTTGGGAATTACCAACATTAAAATATTTTGGCATTGTTTTCTTTTATCTAAAGTAGGCTAGCTGTGGAGAAGGAATGATGTACAAAGTTCAAGTGGCTTAATTGCTTTGAAGATCTACTTTTGGGCATGTTTGAACTCCCTTTAGGCTTGTGAACTTGTAGAAGTTCAAATTTAAATTGAGGGGAAAAAAGTAAAAGAGAAAACACAACAAAAAAAATATAATCCTCCCATCTAATGTTTTCATACTTTCACAGATCTAATTAGTAAGGATTTACATCAGTGATTTAAGCCTGTACCCTTAGAAGTGTAACCTACATGTTTGCTTAAACTGTACTAAATTGCAACCCTAACTTTCCTATGTTTCCTAAGAACTGTCCTCTTTTTCATCATTTAAGGTACACGCTACTCTTTGCATTCCCAGTAGGATGGTGGCAGAGCTGAAAGAATGAGAAAGAATCTGTCTTAATCCCTCATAATCTCCCTATGCATCAGGTTCTCTGGGCAGCTTCATTATTAGAAGTATCATTGCTCAAACTTCCTCTATTACTAAGTAATTATTTGAATAATCCATTTTGCTTCAGTAAGTTCATAAATCATTTGTTTTGGGGATTTATTTTGGCAGCAAATTTAGGGAAATTCATCTGCTCAGACCAGAACATACTCATTTCTTGTTTGCTTTGCAAGTCTGGTACCCTATTAGCCCTCAATTTAACAAAATGTCTAAGATAGAGGAAAACAATTTCTCTAGACACAGTGCAAGACTGAATCACATCTCATTTACACTGATGTAAATAAGAGAGAGACACACTGAAAAGGAAGAATTGATGTCACTTCAAACTGGAACAAAATTCAGACTCGAAAAGCTTTGTAATGTCTCAGTGTTGTAGCTGAAATTGCATGTGTTGAACAATGGCAAAAACTAATCAGAAATAAATTTTATAAACTTTTCAAATAAAATCTTACAGAATTTTCAAGGGACTCAGAACAGAAGAGCACTCTTTGGCTAAGTCTATGACAATTTGATAAAGACTAGTCACCCCTACAGAAATCATAGCAATTTTCTCTAACCATCTCTTCAGATGGGATCCAATTAGTAAAATAAAGGGAATAAGGAGAAAGAAAAAAAAAAGGAGAAAGAAACCCTAGGAAATCTTATTATATGCTGTTAAACTCAATAAGTCTTTTCCATCAGAGAACATCAAGTCTTATTTCTGGTAATCCCTGTGCTGTTGTAAATCGGGAGCTGCTGCTATGAAGACTACAGAATTCCAAAAGAATAAAATTGCAGTAAGCAGAAACCAGAACTTTGAGTCATATTGCACAAGTCCAGATACTTGGGCAAAAATCTTTGCTGCTGGTGACTGCTTTCTTGTAAGTCTTTCAGAAATGTTAACACTTCACCATTAACAGTTTGGCAGCTCTGCCTCCAACAGTCTGAAACAGGAACCTAAAAGTGAACACCATTACACTGGGTTTCAGCAGATTTTGTTCCACCTAAATCCCAGCATCTCACAGCCAGATTCCCTTCAGGAAACTCGACCCAAAACACAGGCAATGGCATGGACCATCAGCCCCACTGCCAGCAGAGACCCTCTTGCCTCCAGGCACCAAGGTGCCAGCCAGGCTCTCCCAGGTTTGTTGCCTCTCAGGTCCAAGATGACTGCATTTCTTGCAGTCCCTTTGCTCATCTTAAGCTCCAAGGATGTGATCCCCATCTCAGACCGGTCCTGTAGTAGACTATTTTTTTAGGGTGTGAGAGAAAGGGGCTTAAACCCAGTAGCACAAAGGCCCCACATTTATTAGTCTTTTCTCAGGCTGTGGTGCACAGAAACTGTCCTCCCCCGGTACACTCTTCAAAGAAAGTGTGTCCCTGAAATTCAGCTTACCTTAGGTAGAAGCAGCAAGCTGAAGAATTTGGCAAGCCATGGCGCCTGTGAACAGGAGTATTAGGTAAATATGTTTGGAAAGGCAGGAGAGGAGGGTGTGTGATCAAGGGTTTTGTGGCTGTCATCAGAACCAGTACTCTAGGCTGTACCTATCACAAACCCTCCCACCCTGATATCTACTTGCAGGTTTGGAATTGAGACAGTACAGTGATAGTATACAGAGGTGCCATGCCAGCTTCAAACATAACCATCCACACATTTATATTAGGATGGATAAGTAAACATAGCTACTCTTCAGAGGCTTTTTAGGACTGGAGTCTGACATTTCTGTTTTCAGGAATATGACTCTTCCTGTCCACTAATAAGCAACAAAGTGTAGAAGTAGATTACATCCTGACTGAGGAAACAGCAGAGTATACAGAATCTGATCCTAAAAATTATCATCAAGTGAAAACACTTGGACACCTTGGAAAACAGAGATAATAGAAGTATTACATTCTTAAAATAAATAAAATATGTAAATGATACACACAACCTCCTCAATCACAACTGTTTCTTTGAATTATCTCCTGGGAGGCAGATTTGATGTCAAACTTTGATTATAGGTATGTTAATACAATTCAGAGTTAGCAAGATATGCATTATAGATAAATATTTGTCTTGTCAAGGACTATTGCTATAACAAAGTCTGTTTGTACAGATAGAATCCATCAGGCTTCACTTTTTATAATTTATACCACAGTACAATATAGTTTTTCTGAAACATTTTATAGAAAATGTAAGCTATATCTTATCAGAAAATATATCTGGATAAAAAACACATCTGGTGTAAAGCAATGCCAGCCTCTGAAAAGTTGGTGGGATTTGTTTGTACTTAGCCTTGAACTGAAACTGGCCCAGGGTATAGAATTCTGATGATTATGTTTCATATCTTTATCATATCTGCCCTGATCCCAAGATAAATAGACCATTTCCCAGCAATACAGTATTTCTAGATATCAATCTACTGTAAAATTCTCTGTAAGCAATTTCAATTCTCATGCAGACTTTACTATATTGTATTTTCAAAAAGTTCAACAACAAGAAAATGGAAGTAGAGGATCAAGAGCAAGTTTTTTTTTACCATTGAAAACAAGAAAAACTTGTGAGTTTCATGCTGGTACCGTCAGAACAACTAAAAAGAAATGTTATCAGAGGTCTTAGTGGAACCTCAGAAAAGGCTAGGGACTTAGGGTCCAGTTTGTTGTTTTATTAAGTTTCTTAATGAAAACAAACACAGTCACCTGCCTCCAAAGAAAAAAGAAAAACCAACCAACCACCCTCTCCTGCCCACAAACAAAAAATCCACAGAAAAAAAAAAAAGTCTTTTGTTTGGTAAAACAAATTAAAAGAAATGTAAAAAATCCTAAACCAGCCAAATATTGTGACTGACTGGAATGAGGACAGGAATTCACCTCAGACATCTCATTATCACACAACGACAAATAGTTCCAATTCAGATGTCTACCCAAATTCAAGGAACCTGTAATTCTACCCCTTGACCTCCACATCAGCTCCATTGGGCAGAGCTGTTGTCTGTCATTGCCACAGGAGGAGCAGAAGCATTCCCCACACAAAGATGGTTCACACCATCACACTGTCCCAGAAGTTAATGTGATTGTCCCAGCACCACAGTTGCTGTTGCAGCCAGCACAAGTGCAGGTGGCCCAAAGGATTTTATGCTAGTTGAGCTGAAGTTGCTCTTTGGAGCTTCCTGCTGTGGAGATGACCACCAATCCTAGCACTGTTCAGCAACTTAAATTACGCAGAAGTCTCCTCTAAATTCTTTACAGCTCCTACTCTGGAGCCACAAAACCAGAAGACTGTGGGTTTAACTGGCTTTAGAATAGATCCTTTTACTTGTAGAGTTTATGCCACTGATGAGATTTAAATTTCCCCCAGGCTGCCAGCTTCACTCCAAAACTAATGTGAATCCCATGAGCAGTTCCACTCATGTGCTCTCATCTCTTAGATTTCCACATTCCCATCACTGATTGTGAAATCCACTTTTTCACATATGAAACATGATCCACATTAGATTCTAGACATGAACTGGAGATAAAGTTCTTTTCTGACTCTTACTTAAGACACTTTCTTTTAATATTGCTGTGTTACAATAAGAGGCATCCACAGCTCCAGAACATAAGGAAGTCAAATTATGAACCAATTAATAGCATCATGAAACCAAATAATTTTTACAAAATTGTTAAGTAAAAGCTAGAGTATCATAGCCCATTTGATAAAGAAAAAGTGCAGCATCAATAATACATATAAATGTTTTTACATTTTTTATACATTTGCATAATTATTTGCTCATATGCCAGGGGTTAATGAGATTCTGTACTGGCATGTTTGTTTTTTAGACAAACAAGTAAAACATACGAATACACCAATATTCACCTGAATTGTATATTTATAGCATCTAGTCCTAGGTGAGTGGGTACATTTTTATAACTCATTATGCGTCATCACTAGAAGGTGTTACTGTCTCTACAATACTTCATTTACTTTGAGTGCTGTGTTCAGTTCTGGGCCCCCAATTTAGGAAGGATATTGAGGTGCTGGAGCATGTCCAGAGAAAAACAATGGAGCTGGTGAAGGGTCTGGAACACGAGTCCAACAAGGAGCAGCTGCAGGAGCTGGGGTTGTTTAGCCTGGAGAAAAGGAGGTTCAGGGGAGACCTTATCACTCTCTACAACTGCCCGAAAGGTGTTTGTAGTCAGGTGGGGGTCAGTCTCTTCTCCCAGGAAAGCAGTGGCAGGACAAGAGGACACAGTCTTAAGCCGTGCCAGGGGAGGTTTAGGTTGGATGTTAGGAGGAATTTCTTCACAGGAGGGGAGATTGGGCATGGGAAGGGGCTGCCCAAGGAGGTGGTGGAGTCACCATCTGAGGAGGTGCTTGAAAAAAGACTGGATTTGGCACTCAGTACCATGGTCTGTTGACAGGGAAGTGTATGGTCACAGGTTGGACTCAATGACCTCAGAGATCTTTTCCAAGCCATCTGGTTCTGTGAATCTGTGATCACATCCCCACTAAACAGCTTCCTCATAGTGTCCACTTACATCATTTGGGTTGAGTAGGAGTTATTCGAGTACTAAACAAAAATTGTGATTCTGGAGATCAAAATACAATCCTTATCTAAACCACAGGTTCACAGCATGCTCTTGTCAAACCATGTAATCTATCTTAAAACTTCATGTCTTTCTTATAAAATTGAGACACCTTGCTATCTGATGGGGGATAACAGGAAATGAGAGATGCTCATTTCTATGCTAATGAGGGGTTTAAGAAGATAAACACCAAAGAATTCAGAAATGCTTAAACTGAATACGGTTGGCCCAAAAATTACTGCCATTGTGTTCCTACAGGTTCGTGTTTGGTACGGTTTAATTTAACCAGCAATATTGAAATGCAGCATGTCTGTTACCAAATGAAAGTGAAAGAGAAGGAGAGAGGGAGGGAGAAGGGGGAGAGAAAGAGGAACAGAATATAGCATTATAGATGGAAGGAAAGTAACAAGGGTACAATCTATTATAAGAAATTACTTATGAATAAATTGAAAGACTGTAAGAGCTAAGAAAACAAGAAGGGAATAACAATTAGATAGAAAGCACAGACAGTCTAAGAGAAAAAAAAATCTTCTCAAAAGAAAGGTGTGAGGTCTTGTGCTGATTGAGGACAATAAGTACATCAACTGGCATTTTAAAACAGCCTGAAGAGAATCTCAGAAATCTATTTGTTATCCAGGACTGAAACAAACCACTGAAGCAAAAGCAAAAAATAATAAAAATAATAATAATACTCCACAGTTTAGAATATGCAGAAGGACAGCTATAATTCTTGGTGGGGTGGAAATAGCACACAAAGCAACCATTTTTAGGATTAATATGGTTATTCAAAGGGAACTGATATGCTAAGCATTTCTTAGCTTTGTTAGGAAACAAATTTTCAGGGCTTCAAACCAGAGATATGATGCAGCTGGAAGGTTTCATTATAAGAAAAGAACTCCTACATTAAAATTCATTTTTTTTGAAATGTCTCACAAAACCACTCTATTCTACGTAACTGTGGTAGAACTCATGTATTCTTCCTTTGTAATAAAATATCTCCCATTATCTAAAAATTTAACTTAGCCATCTTGAAGTCTATCCTCATAAGGGGAACAATATTCTCCATTTGCAATTTATAAACATTCACAGCTGTTATCTTGTGACAGTTGCTTCCATGTAAAATTGTGGAATTTCAAATGCCAGTCTAACATTTTCTTGATTATTGTAATATGCCTTTACAGCCTACAAATACTTCAAAAAGAATGCCTGCCCTGCTACCATTGCTATGAATCTTCAGTGAAGTCAAATAAGCTTTCCACTAAGTGAAAAGGGACCTGGGGGTGCTGGTCTCTGGTGGACAGACAGCTGGACATGAGCCAGTAGTGTGGCCTGGTGGCCAAGAAGGACAATGGAGCTGGTGAAGGGCCGGGAGTGATTGTGCTATCCAATAATTTTTTTTTTTAATCATGGGTAATGTTAAATATCTGAATAATCCTACCAGCTAGCCAGACAACAAGAATCTGCACAAGACTAGAGTCTCCTACAGTGCCACACTAAAAGGCACTAATGCAAAGCTCCAGTACAAAAAAAGCATAATTTTATAAAAATCCTATTAATTCACATAATTAGGCAACTTGGTCTCTTATATGAATAGAGTGACAAAAAAATCATACTGAGAATATAAGCCTGAGAGCTTCCTATGGTTGTTTAGAGTCAGACTGTCAAAACTGATGTTAGAGTTTACAGAACTTCCTCACAGTTCAGTGTGGTGTGAGAGAAACTGCCTCACCCTCAGAAGATATTCGAGATGTCTTCAAAGAGCTGAGCCTCAGAGACATCATGGACAGAAGGAGAAGGCAGGGACCATGATCTTTGAATAACTTGGTGGCTTCCAAAATCCTGGAGACTAGCAAGACTTACAATAGCTTTTGATGTCACATGGACAGTCCTGAGGACCTCACAGTGCTCTTAACAAATCTTCATTTCCTCTTCCCAGATTCAATGCCGGTACAACCCTGTATTGTACCTCATGTATGGCTCACCTGGGAAGACTTTTCAGGTTTCATCAACAATATTTGCTCAGAAGAAGACAGTCCCACAGCTGGACATGAGATTTTAGAGCGCCTTTAACTAAGAATAAACTGTGGGGGGCAGCATAAGAGATTTTATATCAGAAGAAAGTGCAGTTCCTTTGTGACAGATTTGCCTGAATACCTCTGCCATATTCTTCTGCAGATACAGTGTGTGTCCTACCAGCCATGTGGAAGAAGGCAGTCACATGGTGGCAGCAAGCTGAAACAGGCTTTGACCCAATTGACAATAGCAGGACTTTTTCTAATTTCTGTGCAAGTACGCAAAAGTAGTAGAAAAAAAAGAAATTAAGCAAATCTTCCCACCATGCCTTCTACATGCCTCCAGGTCTTCCTTGTGTTTGCCCACTGATACGTACAACCAATTAAGAGAGATTGCAGAAACACTGCCACGAACACGGATCCTGACATTTCTCTCCTTTCCGAGAGGAAGAAGGTAGTTATCTACAGCTCACTGACAGGGAAGTCAGAGCTGCATTTGGGTGACCTCTGGCTCCCATTAAAGGCTTTAACACAACTTTGAAGCCACTTGCACTGGCAGATCAGGCAGAGGAGAGCAATACTCGTGTCGGCCGTGTCACGGGGCCACGAGAGGTTGTGACACGGTCATGCAACAGTGGGGCAGGGTGTGGAACGCCTGGCCTGTCACAGGAGCCGAGTTCAGAAAGCAACTGTGCAAGAGCCTGATTCATTTGGAGCCATTTGGAATCACTACAAACCTGTTTTAAGGATGCTGGTACTGTTGGTTCAAGTGATGCTTCAGCAGAAGCTAATAAAGAAAAACCCCAAACCATTCTCCAAAGCCTCCTCCTCCTCTCCTTCACCCTAATGCGTGACAGCACAAGAGTCTGCCCTGCCTCTCTTCAAATATTTACAATAAAAAAAAGAAAACTGAGGCAAAATCTGTAAGCCTAGCCAGCTACAAGATTAAAAAAAAAAAAAGGTTTCATTTCCCTTCCTCTCAACTCCCTGCCCCCAAGAAATATAATCTTGAATCAATCTTTAGCTCAACCAAATAAAATCATGAAATAATGCAAAGAAAATGAACATTATTTGTGATTTCAGGGGCCAGAAAACATAGCAGCAGGAAGAATTTATTGCTGACCTTCATGCCAAGTGTCTGATGAAGAATATACAATAGTTGCAACTGGATAAAAAATTACTTTCATTTAGGAAAAACAAAAGAAATAAATATTTCAGCAGTGATTTTTGCCTGTTTTTCAAGACAAGGCAACTATGTATGCTGTCTGTGGGTTTGTTTTAGCTTAAAAGCTCCATTTCTCTTAAGCATCTCACAGAAAAAAGAAGGGTTAAATGCATACTTAATTAAGTGACTTCACACATTAGCAATCATAGCATGTGTAGAAATCAGATGTGTTTGAAATATTCATGATGAAATGCAAAACCACTATCACACTCTTATATTTCGGTCAAGCTTGAAAATAGGTTTGTTTTTGTGAAAAATGTCACTAAGATACTTGCTTTTCTTTTTTATTCTCTCTTTATTTAATTTTTTTCTCTGCATGAAAAGTACTTTGCAGCTAGCTTACATGAATACATATTAACTTTCGCTTCCTAGGGGTGAGATTCATATTTCATGTTTTCAATGCACTGACAGCCATATTCTCAACTACTACAAAAAGTGATGTTTGGGTGTGGGAATAGCTGACAAAGTCATATAAATGAAAAAACTTTAAGAAAGAAAATTGTTAAGACATTAAGAACATTTTTAAACTTCAGCACTTTTCTCACAAAGGAAGACATTTCAAACAGTTCAGAATTGGGTAGTGGTCAAGTTAAATTTGAGGGCAAACTTTCAGGTATCATATGAGTGACAAAAGTTTATTTAAAGGATCATTGAAAAAAAGTTTGAACCTTTCTATTTGAGGAAATGTTAACATTTATCATCAATACACTTCCAAAATGCATTGCTTTTACCTGCATAATGATGCACTGGCATTTTATGTCCAGAAAACGGGCCATCGGAGGACCTTCTTCAATACTGTTACACACAAGCTGTTTTAATTGTCATTCAAACCAAACAGCATTCTATACTCTGATGACTATCAGAGCTGTTTGGAAAGCAAAGCCCTTCTTGCAGAAGGCATCAACATCTTTATGAAAAAAAAAATATATATATATATATAGGTACAGTGCAAACCAAAGAGATTTTGGCCTCAGAAGCAAATGGTTTCAATGAAAATTCAGTATTATTTCTCGACAGAAACAGAAATTATTTCACCAACACCCTTGAAACACTCACTTGAAATTCTCTGTCTCTGTTGGCAGGCAGGCAGCTTGCTTCAAGACTGTCTTTAACCAGCTCACTGTTCAGTCTGACCTCCTGCTGCCAGACGTCAGGTTCTCAAGTCTACTTGACCCCTGAAGAGCCAAGGGTTCAGATGGGGATGTTTCCTGATAATCCCCTACTCTCCTCTCACACACTTCCCTCTGAAGAGGAGAGGCCAGAGACGGAGATTGTGTGAAGGGTGTCTGGTACAAACCACCCCTTTCCCTTTGTTGTACTCAATGTAGCTGAGGCAGAAGTTCCTCCAAGTGATCAGTTGCCTTTGGTGAATTTGTTTTACTTTTGTTTTCCTTTGTGTGGAACAGCCATTGTTTCATAGAGAGAGCAGGAACAAGCATTTATGCTAAAAAATGAAATATTTATGACTGGCACTGTAACATATAGAGAAATACAGGACTGGTACAACAGAAGATCTGGGAAGTGGAGACACAGGAGGTGGCATAAAGTATCACTGGCACAGGAAGAAAAGAGAGGGGGCCTGGGCTTGGCACTGGAGATCCTACAACTCTAAACAGCTCAGTCAGGCTCAGTTTTTCAAAAGCTGCACCAAACTGGTTTTAGAAGTCATAAAGAAGTAATATCTTACATACATAAATTATGTAGTAGTTTTAGACATAACCTGAAACTGTAGACCAATGAAGAAGACAGAAAGACGTAAAAGTCTGTTAACAAAGATGTAAAAGTGATCCCTTATTCAGTCTAAGACAGATGAAGAAGAAAACACCAACATATTCAGTAGCATATTCCTCCTGGCAAAGGATTCCAGATACTGACAACTCTTCATCACCCTTTACCACACACACACCACTGCCAGAGTGAAATCACTGATTAAGTTCCAGAGTAGTAGCAAAAATGCAAGTGTAATGACAGAAAAGGGGGAGAAACTCTGTGTGTGTGTGTGTGGGTGGGTGGCTTGGTGGGTGGGTGTGGGTGTGTATGTGGGTGTGTATGTGTGTGCTTGCAGCAGTGTTAAATACATTATTATTTTTTCTTCTTCTGCAGCAATTAGATCTGGACTAATAATGATCAAACCTTCAAAAATTCAGATTTACTAACAATAAAGTCGTGACTTTACTGATACATAATGTGTGCCTTCTCCTTGTCCCAAAAACATTGGCATTTAGTGTAACATTGGCTGGACTGACCATAAGAGAAAATGCCACACAACTACAAAATCTGTTAGTCTGGACAGGAGGTAAAATGCAGGAGGCACACACTGAAATAGAAATTTTTCAGCATAGATTTTTAAAATAGAAATATTTTCAGGATAGATTTTTAATCTAACATGTCAACACTTTCAGTCACTTAGTCTTTCAATTTGGCACCATCTGTGCATTACAGTTATTACTTGGGACATCACTTGATTATATTAGTTTTCAATCAGAAATGTATTTGAGAGGAAATCATTCTTTTCAATCCAATTAGAATTTGCCATATTTCTCTGATCTTGCAACACTTTGCTGTTAAAAACAATGAGATATTTACTGTCTAGATTCTGCTGATTACTGAAGATTTTCACATATTGGAACAGACACATTGATGCAGCTCATTGGTATGCTCTGTGGCATCGCTGTGATCAGCCAGTCACTTCCCTTAAAGTCGCAGACATTGCAGCTCCTGGTACTGTGAAGACTCACAATTAGGCTTTACTTTACCCATAAATAGAAAGTCATCTATTTGCAAACCAAATCTTCATGGGAAACTACAGGCTGGGGATACATCTGCTGGCTTGGCATTAACATTTTAGCTTCCAGCCAATTAGGACAGAACAGTACCTTACGTTATTCTAGGGCATAAAGTATTGATTCCAAATTACAATTGCTGTTTTCAACCTTAAAATGTCACCTCACCTACCTTTTTACAAAGTTAAATTCATCAGCTTTTACAGCAACAATCCTCCCTGCTACAAGAAAAGTAGCACTTTATACCAATTGGACATGAATCTTATAAATTACGAAGGAGTTTTTTTAGCTCCAAATTATAGCCATATTAATACCTACAGAGTTCCCTATGAACAATAAATGCAAAAGGATTTTTTCCCCAACGATTAGTCATTGTAAAGAGTAGCCATTTAGTGCATGCAAATTTCCTGCCTTGCAAACCAAGTGTGAATTAGAGCCCTAGGAGGCTGGCTTATATGAATAAGCTTAGATAGTGCTAATTATAAAACCAGCATATGGCAATCACACTTAAATTGTGCAACTCTTTTATTGCAACATGGGTGACCCCTGTAAATTTAGTAGACAGGAACAGAATTCTTTGTCACCACATTTTGATGTAGGACAAGAGTTATAAAATAGGAATTAGAAGTGGTAGAAACTTTCTGAACCTGTGAGTAAAATCTACTCAAGGCTTTGAATACATGAAAGCTTAGGCCCTGCAATATCTATGCATTAGGCCACTAAAGTAGGGCTCAAAACCACAGTTGTCAGTATCCCTCCACAATAATTGTATTGTCATCTTCTCTCCTCGTGACTTCGGCATTTTTGGCAGAGCACAGACAACACTTCAACAGAAGGACAAGCAGGAATCCAAACCGAGCTGTCAGCCCCACATATGGTGTAGGGTATGACTTAGTAGTGGACTTGAAAGCCCCAAGGCAAAGAAAGAATCTGAATTCATCAGAATTGTGTGAAAAGTTCTATTCAAATTATTTCTACCAGAGAGCAGACACTGAAATTTCTGGATTAAAAACAAACTGAATATTTCTTTTATGTTTGTAATGCCCATCGCAACCCCCAGTTTTTGTAGTTTTAAAGCACTTTCCTTGCTCTTCTCCTAACCCACACAGGAGGTCTGGAAGATCTGTGTATTTCACTTCAGCTTTTCTGTACCTTACCATTCCCAGGTTCTGAAGATTCTCTGCTGCAAGAAGAGAAGATCAGAAAAACCCCACTGGATGAAGGAGCAGCAGCACAACATGGGAGATGCGAAGTCTGGAATATCATTTCCTTAGTTAATGTGATGAAAAGAGACATTTACCCCAGCAATATAAAAGTTCAGTCAGAGACTTTGTCTCTAATTGTGGCTGCTGACTCCCTCTGCTTCAAGATTATAAAAAAACTTATCAGATTGAGAGAGCAAAGAAGCCCCAGAAAGCAAGGAAAAACAAATCACCATGGAAGAACAAGCGTCATTAGGATTTAATCTTAGTAACACAATTTATTCCCTTTTTATAAAGGCACTTTAAAGTTCTGTAACTACAAATACCCTGCCTTGCAGGGCAAGGACAGGGAAAAATGTGCTATTGTTCATTTATTCTTGGTATATGTTTTAGTCCTTGCATTTCAGGGTCAGTAAAGCAATTCACCCAGGCAGACACACTTCTTTTGTGTACTAAGCATTTACTAAATTAATTCTTGTATTTCTATTTAGCACATTCATAAATCTGCACGTCAATAGAACTTTATCATCTTAGTGTTTTCTTTTCTTTCCTGTTTTTTACCAAAATCAAAGCACCATCAATACTTTTGTTTTTAATATATGCAGTCACAGAAAGAAACTGAGATCTGCAAAATTACTACAAGAATAAAGGTAACACCTGTAATGCACACATAAGACAGTCTATATTTTACCATATTGAAATCCCACACATTGATATAATCAATTTAATGTAACAGTAACACCACTGGTGCTGAACTATGTGCAACATTAATACCTGCAACATAGGGAAATTAGAGAAATCCAGATAACAGACAGAAAGCTGTCTTTTTCTTTCCAATCAAGTTCCATGATTTATGCTCTGATTGTCAAACCTTGGAAGGCAGAGATGTAAAACCCACCGAGATCAAAGATTTTGCATTCCAAAGACCCTGCTTTACATTTAGCAAAATATTTCTTGTTCATTGTCAGTTTTACTCTGCAGCAGAGGCTTTCTTATACTTTCATCTTGGCTGCCTAAACCCAACCTCAGCCACGAAGACCTGTGCACTTCTATTTTCCAGTTGAAAAAAATAAACCAAAAAAAAAAAAACAAACAACAGATGATCATGTTTATTGCTGGAGTGCTTTCCAGATACAAAAATAATCTGTTTTATTTCATTCCCTTTCTATGCTAGGCTTTTGGGGAAAGAGCCAGTGACTCTTTCTTGCCCAAGACCACAAAGGACGGACAAGAAGGATCTGTATGGACAGAGGGATCACAAGCAAGCACCAAAATCTGTGTCTTTCTTCTGGCCTGCCCTGGATTCAATGCAGTTGTCTTGGGATTCTAGGATGGAGTGAGACTTGCCAGCCCCTGCTGTGCCTGCTGCTGTGCCAGGCAGTGCTGCCCACCCTGTTCCTGGTGATCCCCAGCTGGGACTGCTCCGTGGTTTGCACATGTTCTTGCATCTTGATAAACTAAGGAGGGGTTCGAAGAGCAAATGACTGATTGTGCACTGCTGGCTGCCCCACAAGAGAAGCAAGGAGTCAAGGAACTGGAACCAGCTTTTATTGCTGCCTCACTCTTGTTTGAACACTTAGTAGGCAGGACAGTGGGGACAAAGTGGGGACATACTCAGTGAAGACCTTTAGAGCACTGGAAAAGAGCAGGGATGGCCGGAAAGCAGAAGAATCATGCAAAAATCTTGAAGGAACAGAGGTAAAGTTGATTTGGAAGTGGGGGAGATCAATTAATTGGAAGAATGCGGGGAAGGTAGAGGAGGAGACTGGATATTTTGGAAGAACAAGTAATGAATGAGGAACAGATTAGTATTATTTGCAGGGATTAAAAGGGTTATATAATAAATTGATTAGGAGAAAGAATTAATCAATGAGTTAGTGGTGCTATTCAGTTTAAAAATTCTTACCATGCTAAAAAAGAATCAGTTTTCCACAGGGTTGAGTTAGTTTTATAGATAAACTCTTTCAAGGTACCATACTACATAATTGACTTATTGGGCAGTTTGCTATTAAGCAGTTAAGCATTACACAGCTTCATTATTTTAATTTGAAATTTGAAAACTGAAAGCTTTAATTTGGGCCCAGTCTCAGGGGAGAAGAATCCTAATCTGGGATCATTACAGCAGACCTCTCTTCTCATCTCAAAATTAGGCTGCTTGTTTATATAAGTGGCCTCAAATTCTGCAGCTCAGCCTAACTAAAATACTGGAAAGGCCATCAGAGATGCCCCATTAGAAAGGAAAAGAGGAAATCCCACGCAACCAGAGAAGTGTAGCAGTACAACAAAAATGCTCTTAAGAGAAAGGAGTTTTGCAGATGTCTGTCTGAGTTCCTCTGAAATTACCACCAAGTCAGCTGATATTTTAATTCCATTGGTAAAACTAGGTAACTAAATTGGAATGTAAATTCCTTGTCTTCCTCTTCCCCAACAGCAGCAAACAAAGTTGAGGTCTAGTTTCAGAGACAGTGCCTGAACTGGACAGCAAGGAAATTAAAAGCCCCTTCTATTGAGGAAGAATATTCCACTACTGCAAAAAAGATTTCCCTAGAACATCCCCAGCAATGTTTCCCACCTATCAGATATTTCTGTATGCCGGGGTCATCTGCTTGAAAGCAGTGACAATAGTTAAAGTCTACAGTAGCCATAGAGACATTATAAATTATCAAAAATAGTGCTGTGAAACATGTTTAAAGATATTTAGAAAGGGATATGAAGAAAACAGGATGCCCTGCACAGCCAAGTAAAGGCATATGGGTTTCTTGTGCTGTATATGCATTCCTCTCTGTACTCAGACATAAATATATCTTAGTAATAGAGCAGCTCAAGCATTTCTTCATTACAACCAAACCCCTTGATGCAGTCGCACAGAGATAAGTAAAGAATACTTAGAAAAAGGAAGAAGATGCAGTTCCTATTTCAGAGAAGTTACATATAGACATAGAGGTTACTATTTTGGTAGCCTACCAAGATTTTTGTCATAGGTGCGAGAGAAAGAATAGAACACAGACGAGATCACAAAAACAGAACAAATACAGCAATGAAACCAGGAATTGTGGAGAAGAACAAATGCAAACGTAGCTACTCACTTTTCTCTACAGAACAAAATAGTGTGCAGCTGAAACACACAGCAATATCTAAGCATTGCTTGTAGAAAATAAGCAGCTTCTACTGTTAAGAAAAAGGAACAATACAGTGAACAAAGACAGCAAGAAGGAGAAGATGGCCAACATAATTCCAATAGAATTTCCAACATAATATTATCTATATTAAGTTGAAGTGCTGTTTATGAGGCATTTTAGGCAGAGTCACATACAGGTGCAATATTGATACTGAGCGTCCCAGCAAAAAGAATATTTAGGCTTGGATCTTGTTATGATGGTTTCTGCAAACATTTTTTTAAAGGAACTGATTGTCTTGTATTATTTGAGTAGTAGGGGATAAGTAAGCCATAGTCTTCCCAGTTTTTATAAATCTGACTAATTAATACTATTGCCTGATGCATTATATGTGTGGCATAAATAAATCCCACTCAGAATTCCTAAAAAATTATTATAGAATGGAAATGTCCCCACTCTTAACATGTGAGATTCTTATTCTAGTCCTCCTAAAAATGAAGAGAACTCAGAATGATTAAATTTTTATTGATTTTTTCTAAAAATAAACAACAATATTTTCAGCACTATGGGAATTTAAAATAAATAAAGCTTTGTCTATGGAGAAGTAAAATCAAGATTACATTTTCTGTGTTGATTACTACTTTAAAAGGGAAGAAAATACAAATAAAAAGAAAAAAAAAAGCCAATGAAAAAGACAGACTAGAAATTAAAACATTAGTCTATAAAAACTGTAGACAATTTCTGTCATATTCTGTTCTGCATATGCTATCTAGATTTTGGCAGAAAATTTGTTTGTACTTGATAAGAGAGAAAAGGACAAAAATCAATTTGAGAATGATGTTCTAAAAACAGATTTTTCTGAGTTTGTCTGTTATATGTGGTCTTAGCAGAACACCTGCTCTGAAAAACAGTTGGGCAAAGATCCAGGAATGACTCATTTGCAGGGCCACCAAGCTGGTAGCCCTCAGTTTACAGCTCCTTTCCCAGCAGGAAACTTGAAGCCTTGAGTTGGGTGTCCAAGATTTCTGCATACCTGAAGGAAGAGTTTGGGGTCCTCAGGATGAGATTTGCCAGTCCAAGCCTGCTGAAGAGAAAAGCTTGCCAGAGCAAACCCACTGAGGACAAAGCTGTTTGTAGGTCAGATTGGAGCTCTCTGATCACAGGGCAAACTGGGGCTCTTAGCTTGGAACCCCCAGTCAGGAGTCAGCCCTCCACTCACATTACTAACAGAACTAACAGCTTTATCAAAAATCAGTAGTTTTGAAAGTTTGTCATTAGTTCTGGGGTTTGTCACTCTAATGCTGCCGAGTAGACACTGTAAGCACTAGGGAACAGCATTACTTCAAAAGTATTCACCACCTCAAAACAGAAAGTTTGGAAAAGAAAAAGGAAAAAAAAAGTGACTGAAACCTGCCTTGACTGCTTGGACACTCAGAGCATTAATAGCTCTATTCAAACCCTCATGCTTGGAGTTTTTTCTCCATTAACAAACAAGACTTTTATAGTTTTCCTGCATCAATGCCCAAAGGCACAAGAGGCTGTGAGAGCATCTTCTCTAAACAGAAAGTATTCAGTTCCTGACAGAGGGACAGAAGATATTTGTATAATTTTAAAACATATTTTTGTGACAGATTCAAGAGTTTTAATCAGTTAAACAGGAAAATACCTTGTACAAATGTTAAATTCCCCAATCAGACCCTGTTGTTTCTTCTTTTCTATGAAAATGGGACAGGAATTGTACTTGAGGAAACAAATAGCTCTCAACTAGTGTCACAAAACGTGCTGCAAAATGACCCAAACACATTATTTGTTCCTTGTCTCTTTAAGCAAACTAATGCCTAGTATTCCCTTTTGAGCACTGTATATCGGCAATCAGGTGAAAGATCCAGGACACCGCTTTCTGGATGAACAGGCTTGTAATGTATACTTTATCAGCAGATGGAATTTGTCAGCAACACACAAATGAGTCATTCTATTAGAGTTTCTCTCAGAAACATACATACACGCTTATTGCTGCTTTGTTCTAGAGAAAGAAAACAGACTTGGATCAAACTGCACTTTTCCAAGGGCTTCTCCTTCAATATGACTTTCAAACAGCTACTTCCCAACATGCAGAATGTTACCAAGGAAACCAGGAATGGTGGTAAGTCACAACATCTTTTGTTTGTCCCAGGCAAAGGCAGCAAAAACCCATTAAAGCAAGATTTTAAGTACCTTTACTCAGCTCTAGGTCCAGTCTTTTCTGTGCATTCAGGGAGCAGGTTTGGCAGTACATTTGACTTTTGTCCCTGTTTTTTTATAGAGGACCCTGCCCCATGAACATGCCCTTTCAAACTCCAGGACCTGGACTGGGCACTGCTACTCCCTCAGTAGCTGTATCCAGCACCACCTCCAATCCACTGCGCACTGCTTGAATTTGGTTCTTCCACACCTGCCAGTTTTTACCAGGTACAAATAAGTTTCACACCCTGTTAGCATTGCAGGATTAGTTTGACACCTGATACTGCCAGATCACAGCCTGTCCTAGCATAACGAAGTTGCTGAATGTTGCAGTAGTTCAAATCCCTCCAGTGGGATCTTATTTGCACCGAGCAAGACTGACAGATATTTGGCTAAATTACACTAATCCATGTCACAAGCGGGAAGAGGATTCTCAGTTTCATTCTCTGAGTCACCTTTAGGTTTGGTCTGAAGCTGTTTGGTTTCTCATTAAAATATAAATATGCATTTGAAAAAAAAAATCAACAAGCTTCTAAGCAAACAAGTCAGAAAGCGTAAAATGACATTTTTCTTGAAAGACAGGTGAGATCCAGCTTTCAAGGCTCAGCTAAGTCACAGTTATGTAAATTGCACAATAAAACTCAGTGGTAAAAGCTAATCTGTTGTGGAGATAAATGCCTAAGGCAATAGCAATAAAATGTCCTCAATAACAAACATGCCTACTCTTCTGAATTTTGTAAAAGTTTGCACTTTAGCAAAAAAAATACAAAAAAAAAAAAAAAAAAAAAAAAAAAACAAACAAAAAAACAAACATACCAACACAAAACAAACAATAAACCCTGAACAAACAATAAAACATGGCATATTGATGATGTCCTTAAAACTCTTATTTTACAATCAATATATTGTAAATTCTCTAAACTCTCTCTTTTCTATGAAAGTAGGAATAGTCTCAAACCAGTTCTCTGGCAGTGCTCTTGCACTAGTATATGGATTGTTTTACGCTGTATTTGAACAACTGATCCTTACCAAAGCCTCTGCTTGTGCAAAAATGTGTCAGAAGAAATTTGTGGTAGTAGGATTGACACTGTTCCCACCTATGCCTTGTCAGGCAGCTACAACTTATTTCAGCCTGACTGAAGCTCCAGTCTGATAGTTGAAGCTACGAAAAGCAGACAGGTCTGACTGAAAGTCCTGTGTGCTAGGATGGAGTTTCTTCTGCAAGAATCTCAACACAAATTGGATGTGAGCATATAAATGTTTAAAGGTGTGCAAGCCTAAATAGGAGGGTCTCTGCATGCTACTTAGAATGAAGCTTATAAAATCCCTCTCCTTTCTGAAGGCTTCTGAAAGATGAAGGGATAAAAAGTCTGTAAAAAACCTCTACATTTTGGTTTTAAAGGACTGATACTCTAATTGACAGCTTTAAAATCTGCTAAGATTTCATAGCAATCCTTCTCTGAAGTGAATCTATTAAAAAGTGAAATTTGAAATGAAATTGGAAAATGAACTTACGATATCGATTAAATAAAGGTGATTTGTTGAATTTGTATCACTTGAAAATACCAGTTCTCCTACTGAGTCTTAAAAGGCAAATGAAAGAGAAAACCCATCTCCATAAATCTTGTTAGAGGATAAAACCTTGTAAATCTACTTTTCCCCTTCTCTGGATCAAGTACACAGCGACATTATTCTTGATGTCACAAGGTGGTGCTCTTCCTTTCAAGTAACATCTTTCACCTTTAAAACGACCTCATTAACTTGGAGGGAAAAGCACATGTTTTGAGACTTATGCACATACATTGAGACTGTTACTGAAAAGGAAAAGCATCTCATCTGGATCACTTTCTTGGCACAAAAATATACAAAACACAAGTTTTTTTATAAGTGCTGTGTATAACTTGGGCATGCTAATGCATGATCCGTACCAAATTCTTTTGCAGTCTTAAGAACCCTGGACTAGCTGAGTGCTTAAACCTGCAGTTGTCTTTGTTTTGCAGGAGGTTCAACTTACCTAAAACTTTCAACTCTGCAAGTAATATTCTAATGATTAAAGCACCAAATCTATTTGTGCAATCAAGAATACAATCCCTGGGCTGCTTATTTTATACTAAATCTATTTTATTTTATACTTCTTCTATGTCTTCCACTTTTGGTACAGCAAGTATTTTTGCTTTGGTCATTTATAATTCCATCAAAGATATCTTGGAAGAGTTAGAAGGTTTGGCAGCTAGGCATAAAGAGTCATGATTTTTGGTACCCACTGATGCATTTGGAACTTGGGGGTTTTAATTTTGCCCAGTTAATCCTGAAAAAAATTACTAGCAGCATGGATGCCTGCCTCCATTTCCTGATTTATCAGTCGCTTGAGATGAATAGGATAGATTTTGTTTCCATAAGATCATCTTTCCAACTGCTAATAAATTCAAAAGGTAATTCCATATCAAAATTCATAGCCTGGTGGTTTCTTCAGATTCGTTATTCCAGAGAAAATTGCATGCCCACAGAAACACAGGATGCCTGTGGCACTAGTTATTATCATAGGATCATTCAGGTTATTATCATAGGATCATTCAGGACCTCATCATGGAATCTAGCATCTGGCCAAGCAGTGGATGATTACTGAGCTCTGAACTAAAACTGTAACTCCAATGAATGTTTTGTCAAGCACAACAAAGACAGTAGGTTGTACAGAGAGAGAAATAGCCTAATACAATAAAATTAAAATAGAACACTAATATGTTAACCTATAAGAGAGCAAAACATGTAAGCTCTATGTCTGACCACAACGCTTGCCACTACAAGTAGCCCAGAGAAACAGAGCATTACCAAAAGCGAGGGACACGACAGAAAACCAGGGCATTGCAGCTAAGATGCATAGCCAGAGATGGACACAGCAGGAGTCTGCATGCAGTGGGGCAGGAGGAGGGATGGTGCCAAGTGAGGACAGGTAAGTTGAAGTCTCTCATTGCCTACCTACACTTGAAATGTTCACCTCTACTCTAAGCCCCCAAAGAGCCATATGTATCACAACTGCACGGAAGCC
The DNA here is from genome assembly GCA_017589585.1 of Phylloscopus whistleri. Lineage (NCBI taxonomy): Eukaryota > Metazoa > Chordata > Aves > Passeriformes > Phylloscopidae > Phylloscopus > Phylloscopus whistleri. Next base: position 1,081,334 of record JADMLD010000046.1, read on the forward strand.
ACCTTCTCCCTTATCTGATGCTGAATTAAACCTAAATGCAGCAACTTCTTTTTTCTGAGGTACAGAGCATTCCAGAAGAAGTGTTCAGAGCTTTAAAAACCCCCAAGTCCTCAGAGAGGACTAGTTCCTGAATATTCTACCTCTCTGAAAATCCCATTCCTTTACTGCACCTGGGATATGAAGTGTGTTGCTCCTGTTTACTTTTCCTTGCACGTCTCAGTTCCTCCAATACTGCAGAGGCTCTCCCAGCTAAAAAGCACCCACCACACATATCATCCCCTTGGCATGCTCAAATGCCTCCTGATTTGACATTGGCATCTACAAAACAGTAACATGTCAACAATGCAAACATCTCTAGTATCTCTGAAAACTGAGAGCAGAGGACAGTGTGAAACAAATGGAAAATAGCAACAAAATGTGTGTTAGAGAACAGAAAATACAGTGACTGGGTTGGGGAAGTTCACAATTAATTTGTTAAAGCCCTTGTCCTTTTTCATACTCAGGGGAGCTGCTGTGGAATTACCAGCATGCTGCACCAAAGCTCTGCAGCAGCTGGGGCTCCGATGCAGAGGATGAGCTTGCCAAGCTGTTGTGGTGCCTTGAGACCTGCTCTTTAGCAAGGCAATGTCAATGGAAGCTTTACTGCCCAATGCAGCTCTTACCATCTGGGGAAACCATTATTCTGAAAGTCTAACTCCCAGCCCTTACATTCAGTTAGGACAAGTTTTGCTGCTGTGGAAAGCCTTTTTTTTAGTGCAGAACTGATTTACTACTGCATAATTTGGTGTGTCTAGAATTTATGACAATCCAACTTGGGTATGACAGTCTGCTACCATCCTGAGTGAAACATCTGGGACTCTGCAATTTTAAAACCTTGAGAGAATGAATTACATGTGAAGCCTGTGTCTGACTAAACCCCAAATTGGACTAAGCCACCACATTTTTCAGGCTGGCATAGACTATGAAATCCACTTTTCAGTCATCACTAGCTTTGGAAGAATTGCACAGTAGTAACCCAGACAAGAAACCCAGAAACAGATGTTTCTCTGTATGCCTACCATACATCTCCACGAAAGAAACATTTTAGGCTTAAAAGCTACCAAAAGAAAGGACTGTTTTCTCCAAACTTCTTAATGCTTTCAAAGCATTAATAAAAATAAAAGCCTTCTGATCTCTCACTACATTTAAGTCTTCAAGGTCCTTAGAAATTCATCTCCCTCATTAAGCATCTCTGAAAAACCTTGGTAAAGGCAAAATGCACTAGGACCCATCACTCCTACAGACTGACTCTTCTTGATGTGCATCCATGTGCACATTCTGCCTATGAGGCCATCCCTGTGGGTGACTTTGATCAACAGCACGTGTCTAGACTCTGGAAAGGCAGAAAAGGACAATTTGATAGAATGAATACATGGAGAACTTTGCTGAAGTTTGGGAGTTTTCACCTTTCAAGAAACAATGAAGCAATGGGGATATTGACACAGCTGTCTGAGAAGAGGACAGGAGCCACCTCTGCAAATAGAGTTTCCCCTCCGGATGAAGGCAAAGGAAGAACTGCTTTGGACATAATTAGTTTTGCAGTAGAAAACAAATCAATTGAAAAAGCAAGTTTTCAATCCTCTAACACAATAACAGGAAGCATAACATTGATTTTGGTTTGAGGTGGAATGGTCTCTGCCACATGGTATCTGTGGGCCTTTCTTCGTTTAATTTATTTTTTTTCCTCTCCAGAAGGTGACAACTTTAAATGAGTTAAGGCTGTTTATTAAGCACTTCCTCCATACCTGCTCAAGGTTCACCTACAAAAATCTTGAGCTGGATTTAACCACCAAAGCCCCAGATATTGTGGTCCTGAGTCCACAAAGAAACATAATGAGGATTCCACATTCATCTCAAGGTATGACAAGCCTTGAGACAAAGTATGACAGGGTGCAGCAATCAAATCTCATTAAACAATAATTCCAGCAGGAAGGTAGGAAGCCCCTGCAAAAATTCATCACCATCCTTTCAAGAATCTGAGAGAGGAATGCTCAGCAATTTCAATAAACTTGGTCAACCTAATCCTTTTTTCTACTGTATGCTGCCAAACTCAGTCTTTTTGACCAGATAGAACACCAATTATGGACTCCAGAGGAACTTAATTCTGGGCCCATGTTTGGCAATGACCCAGTTCATGCATCTTGGCCCTCTTCTGAATGAGGTTCTTATCTAAACAGTGCCCAAAGGAACATACAGCACCTGCTTTTTTTGAAAATTTCTCTCTCAGAAGCCATACAGTGACAGTCACAGACTGCCAGGTGACTTCACCTCTCCTCGTGCATTCTCCCCATCTCATTGCTCTTCAACTTTCTTCATCCCATGACAAGGTCAGGTACATTCACCCCCATCTGATACCTTTCTCTTGCTATAATTCTGTATCAATATTTTGGAAGATTTAATCAGAAGAGGAAGCACAGAGCAGGAGAGATCAATAATTGATTATGCAGTTTCTTCCTCTCTCGAAGCGAATGATTCACCACCATAGCAGTTTAGTGATTTCCGCCAGGGTCCTGTGGATATCCAGCCTAAATAAACTTCAGCTATCTGAGAGGCTGGTAAGTAGAACAGCTGGGGACAAAACAATGATAAAATGCATTCATTTTATAATTTAAAAGTGATTAAATTTAAAAAAAAAAAAAAAAGCATACATCAGATGCAACCACACAGTGGAATTACATCTCAAATTCAGCTGTTTCAGAAAAAGATACTCTTACAATGAACATAGAGTTTGTCTAGATTATTAGACTATATATTACAGAATAAATATTATAAACCAGTATTAAAAAAAAAGTTTGAAGGAACTGATGAGGTTCTTGATTTCCTCAGAGCACCAGAGTACAAGAGTATTGAAGAAGCACACAAAACAGCACCATGGTATTAATTCGTGAGCTACAGAAAATAAAGCAAACCCACACACACAGGGTGGAATCAAGGCACAGAATTAAAAAACAAACAAAAAAAAAAAAAAAAAATCAAAGTGCCCAAACAGAAGTGCACCTGGAACTACTCTGTTGTTTAATGTATACTATGAGCTATGTGAGGGCACAGCAGAGATTTTTTTCAGAGTGATGCCAAGCATCAATTCATAATGCAAGGCACAGGAGCTCACCCTGCTGCTGCTTCTCTTCCACTGTTCAAGGACTTTGCTCAGGAGCAACATCCCACCACGGAAGAAAATGCAGGAAATGAGCACTGTAGGAATAATCTTGTTCAAACCTGGGAACTCCTGCAGCGTTGACAGACATGTGGGATCTTCACTGGCTCCTGAATAGTCACAAAGGCAACGTGCCCACTCTCAGATTCTGCTTGTATTTTTAACACCTGGAAAAGTCCCACATGCTCTCACCCCCAGTGCCAGTTCTGTCTTTATTTCCTGGCTTTGCTGGAAGCCACAATTCCTCCTGCACAGCCCTGGTGAAGGAAAAGTAGGCAGCTGTGGCTTCCTGCAGGATTCCCACATTTGCTAATGAGAAGAGAGGCTGAGTTAGTTACAACTCCCTTCTTGTCACACAACTGCTGTAAAAACAGATACCTATTTATATCATAAAGTTTCTGAACTGACATCTTGTCATCTTCTTTTGCCATCCCAGGCTTCCACTGGAGTTTATCAAAGTCCTGGCATTTCCTAATATATAAAGCAGACATATATCATATATCAGAATACATGAACTGTGTTGGGCTGTCTGTGAATCAGTGTGTGTGCTGTAATAATAAAAACTGTAAAAATAGACTTTTCTGGATTGTTTCCACATTTCCAGAAAATTAGTGATAGACCTGTGAAGGGCCATCCTATGTGAATCACATACCAAGAGCAGCTCCCACAGACTTCTCAATGGAATTATGCTCACAACAGCTCTGTGTTTTTAATCTAACAACTTCCCAGTTTCTCAGAGGATGTAGGCAGTGTAATAGATAAAATCTGCAGAAAAACGCTCTCAGTGGCTTAGGCCATGAAACTTAAGAGTAATGCCTGAACACAGCTTGCATTAAATCTCATAGAGATGCAAAACACAAAAACTTAAAAATAAGGAAATATAGTATATCAGTTCTATGGAAGATTCCAGTACCTATTTTTACCTATCAAAATGATTTCTATATATTCCAGATAGATTTAATCTACTTATTTCCTAGTATTTTAGCGGACTACAAATAAAACTAATAAATAATGCAATAGAATCATAGAATAGCTTGGGTTGGAAGGGATCTGAAAGATCATCTCAACACCTGACTTGGGCAGGGACACCTCCAACTAAATAAGGTTGTTCAAGTTCCTATTCAGCCTGGCCTGGAACACTTCCAGGAATGGGGCATCTACAACTTCTCTGAGCAACATGTGCCAGGGCCTCACCACCCTGACAATCAAAAATTTCTTCCAAGTAGCTCACCTAAACATCTCCCCTTTCAGGTTAAAGCCATTCCCCCTTGTCTTATCACTCCATGCCCTTGTAAAATGTCCCTCTTCAGCTTTCTTCCAAGTCCCTTTAGGTACTGGGATGCTGCTCTAAGGTTTCTCCAGAACCTTCTCTTCTCCAGGCCAAACCCCAACTTTCTTTGCCTGTCTTCATGGGAGAGGTTCTCCAGCCCTCTGATCTGTTTTGTTTTAACACTTTTCATAAAAACAACCAAGCATATCAACATCCTTCATATCAAAATATTTAACCTGCCTATAGACTAGATTCTAATCCTTTGTCTCATGTTCAACATTGAGCTGTATTTTCCCACAGTGGCCCACTGTGTTTCCCAAGAGTTGCAATTCCTAAGTACTGCAGCCGTCCCCAATAAACAATATAACCCAGACTCCTCAATCAGACTCCTCTTGTCACAATGAATTTGCATTTAATTAATTGTAATGAAGAACGGCAATGGTGAAACCTGCCATGTACCATGGCATAGTAGTCTGGAGCCTGAATATTTCCTGAGAGAAACACAACGCTAAACTGCATCACCCTCCTTCCACTTTGAATATCTTGGTGAAAAAAAATTAAAATTCTTAATTATGTCTGATAGCAAACTAAGTATTCATTTCAGTTACCCCAATGAGAAAAAGGCGGGGGGGGGGGGGGGGGGGGGGAGAAAGAAAAAAATAATAGAAGACAAAAAAGAATTGATTTCCAAGGCCTGCTTTGTATCAAAACCCAGTAACCTTGCCTGCTTCCTTCTGCCATAAATGCATCAACATTTACCTCAGTGCTGGGCTCAGAACATGAAATCCTTTCCTAGAAATCATGTCAAAGCCTATTGCTTTTTTGTCTTCTAAGACCCACTTCCTTTTAAGATACACTCAGAAAAAGAGTGCTGGTGGAGCATTTAGGTATAGCAGGCGTGCCCTTATTTATCATTAACAATGAGCATCACAGAAGCAAGTGGCTTGTTTTGATAGGATCACTTTTTTTAGGCACACTTCAAATCTGCCCCTGGAGACCATCTTGTCCTGTCTGACCTCAGGCACTCCTGAAGTGGAAACAGCACTAAAATTAAACTGAAAATCTGAAAATCACACTTATATTACAGATTTACTTTGTCAATCAGAAATTATGCTGGAATGTCAAGTGTAGAAACAGATTTAAACTCTGGCTTTGTAGTGCAGGTTCATTTCCCACTCAGAGCTATACAGCTTTAATGGGATATCCTCAATAAATAATTGTTCCTTTTTAAATTTACCTCCAACAGTTTTATGGAAATATGGATCAAGTTTGAGAGGGCTTTTAAGATCCTATTAAAAATTAACCATTTGTTTTATTGATTGGACAATTTGCAACATGGTTGACAATGCAGTTTGGGGAGATTGGGTTTGTTTTTTCTTGTTTAAAAGTCTTACATGGATGCATTCTTTTACTGTTGGTCAGGTGAGGGCTTTGATAAAGCACAGGATAATTTGATGGGGTTTATTTCCCACAGCACTATTTAAAGTAATACTATCATATATTGGGTTTAGACTTTTTTTGAAAAATACAATTCACCCAAAACTTTACTCCAGAGAAAAGTTTTATTCAGAACTGAGCACCCTAAAAGAATGTCAGGCCCAACACTAACCAACATGTTTGCCCTTAGGAATGGTGACTTGCACAAAGTTCTCCCAAGCAAAAGCAGGAAATCATTCAAAATTTCAATTTAATAACACTTCTGTTTCTGTTACATCCCCAGCATTTTTCATCCTTTTATAGAACAGTATCAGGAAAATGATGAAACAGTTCATTTAACTGCCCTGACCTCGGAACAAAGGTGAGTTTAAGCAGGCCTATATTTACTGGTGCATATAAGGAAGGGCTGTAACTTTCTCCATACAAACACTTTTCATAAGCATTCACCTTATTAAGCTCTCTCCTTTCTGCTTGCAGACTTGCATCCACCACTCATAAAGGGCACACAAATAACTCCCCTTTTCCAAGGTCTCAGTCCAGCAGCAATGTCTAGATTCCAAGCAGGAACTGAAAAGAAGCAGTGACCACTGCCCTAAAAATGTCGACAGTAACAAGTGCAGATCAGCCTAGACAATACAACCATCCTCTCTCTTTACTCCTACTATTTGGCACAAACCCTAAAGTACATGGCTGCTTAGAAGTCATGTGAAATAAAAAGGCAGTAAATTACAGGTAGTTAGGCCACATGAATGCTAATTAAAAAAGATAAACAGGAATGATTGGTAGATATCTTTCAGACCCTTTATCAAACATTTATTGCATAAAACAGACATGAATTTAAAAGTGCCAAATGGCTGAAGTGTTTTAATTTTTGATACCATCATGATTGAAAACTTGTGTAAGCAAAAGTTGAAAGAAGTTGGAATAATGAGACTAATTCTGCTTAAAACTTGAAAACAAAGAATAAGTCTTGTTTTATGACATAAAACAGATTTTTAGCTTTAGGAACTCTGGTGATTCAGCTTAAGAAATCATGCAGTTTACCAGCTGCCTTTTCTGAGAAGTTATCTACACAATTTTCTTGTAGGCAACTTGATTTGCAGGATGTCAAGATGACATTAGGTTTACTGTAGGAAAAACAAGTTACTGCTCACTTTGTCTCTGTACTCTCTCTTGCTCTGCTGCACATACAGCCATCACATGATTTTCTAACCTGGCTTAGTTATGAATTACATGAAAGCTGAAAAACTTGAGGGAACAGATAGCACATATGTACTATTAGCAAATCTCATCAGGACAGCTCTGATTGTTCATGTCCTGAAATGCCTGATGACTGCTGAAGAAAAAGGATGGGTTAGTTTTAGTTCTTTCTCCAAATGTGAGTTTTACCGGAGGATGAGTATATTCATCAACACCCTTTATTCATTAAATAGAGCTTTTATTACCTATTTTATGAATGCCTGTGCATATATATCAAAATGTTTATGTTCTATTTCAACACACACATTTATATTTTATGCATAGGTATATAGGTGTGTGGGTTTTCTTTTAAATCCCCCTCAAAGCTTTGCTGAATTTATTTACAGAGATAAAGATATATTTGAAACACATCTCTAACAGCACACAGATAATGGCACCTCCTGACTTTTCCACCTTCTGGTTGCATTATCATCTTAGCAGAATGAGAAAACAAAATAAAGGGGCTTTCAAAATAAGCCCCTTGCCCCTTTTCCAGAACCCTGTAGAGAATGAATAAGTTCTTGAGGTCTTCTGGCCCACCATGCTTATTTTCCCTTCTTTGTAAAAACTGACACTACAGCCCTTGGAAGGTGGCTCTGTCCTCCAAAAACAACAGCACACTATCTGAGCACATGAGCAGCTCTCTGTGCAAATGAAACATGCCTGAGATATTATAAACCAGTTTCCCTTTCTTTTTTGACCATCACCCTAACAAAGCCATCTTCTGAGTCCAGGTGGGGTTCTTCAGGGACACCATCACTGTCACTGAAAAGATCCATCAGCTGTGATGTTTCATTACTGGCTCCAAGTCCCCTTCTCCTCCACTGGTCAGTGGCTCCTGCTCCTTTTCCTTTGCTCCTGACATGCCCAGAGGCAGCAGGAAACATCACAGTACCCTGCTGCTCTCCCTGGCTGCATGGCAGGGATGGGAAGGCAGAACTGAGGGTAGACATTTCCCACTTGGATTTTGTTCCCTGGCACCTGAGCAAAGGCAAGGAATAGTAAGAAAGCACAATGCTAAGCTACTGTGTTCCTTTGTACACAGTGGGAAATATTTTGAACATCAAAGCCGGCAAATGAACATATAAATGTCCCTTCAGGAGGCCAATCTAGTCCCTGGCAAGTGTGGAAAAAGAGGAAGGACAAGAACCTCCCACCACCAACAGCATTTTTTGTCCATAAGGCACACAAATCAATTGCCCCTGTTCCATGTGGAGCTCTAAATTACCTTTTAAACTGACAGTCCTTTCCACTTGGCTGCTGCTGCTGCTGTACTAACAGGCATTTTCTTAGGAGACCCTGAAATTGCAGGGAGGTGACCCACACTGCTTATTGTCAGTTGTTTACACCATACAACAAATGCATTGTTGTAAGAAGAATAGTGTTAAAATCATCAAAGACCACTGGTTTATATGGCTTAGAAACAAAGTCCTCCAGGTTACAAAGATTTAAACCGAGGCCCGTAATTCTGCACTTCTACACGCAAAGTTACAGAGGACTGTACATGGAGCAGGCCTACAGGATGCAGTGTAATTCTGATTACAAAATGGAATAAGCTCCCATGGACATTCCAACTCAGGAAGCAGCACCAGAGGCATAAGCAGCATGGAAGGGTATCCAGAATGATACTGGAAACATCGCTGCCTTCACGTGGGAGTTACCAGGTCAGCATGCCTACAGGTTGAGTCATGCCATGGCTAAGGGAGGATTTTATTCTGTGTAAACCAGCAAGATAATTAGATGAATGGAGCACCTCTTCTGTTAGGAAAAGGCTAAGAGAATTGAGATTTTTCAGCCTGGAAAAGAAAAGGCTTCAGAATGACGTAATTTTGGCCCTCTAATACCTGAAGGGAGCTAAAAGGAAGATGGAGAGAAACAGTTTACAAGGGACATAGTAACAGGACAAGGGGAAATTACTTCAAGCTGAAAGAAGGTAGGTTTAGATTAGATACCAGGAAGAAATTCCTTACTGTAAGGATGGGGAGGCACTAGGAGAAGTTTCTCAGAGAAGCTGTGAATTCCCCATTCCTGGAATTGTTCAAGGCTAGGTCAGATGGGGCTCTGAGCAACCTGGTCTAGTGAAAGGTGCCCCTGCCCATGGCAGGGAGCTTGGAACTAGGGGATTTTCAAGGTCCCTTCTAACCCAGGCCATCCTATGTTCCTATTAAAAGAAACAAAGCAACAATCAAACCAACAAATAACACTGACATTGAAAAATTGTTTGAAACTGTAACTCTAATTAATAAGGCTGCACAAATCTTGCCAAGTAAAGAACAAAGAAATCTCTTGAAAGAAAGCAACAACATCATTTGCAGGGAATGTATGGCTGTGGCCAGAGCACAGGCCACACCATCACAGCCCAAGTCACTACAGTCCAAGAGCCCTTGCCCATTTTACAGGATTTGCCAGTTTTGCAGTGAAATACTTGCAGGTACTGAGTTGTTAAGATATAGGAGAGCACCCATACATCATCAGCTTACTACATAGAAATACTTAATATTAGGCTTTCTTTTATACAGCAAAGATCCTTGATGGAGTATTATTCAATTACAGCAGGCTAAGAATACTGTCATAAAAAATTTACTGACAAGACTAATATGAAACAGAATAGCTTGAAATTATTGCCATAAAAATCTAACACAAAGAATCCTGCTAGTGGAAGATTTACTAACTCCACATCTCCAAAAGATCCAATACTTCCAAATGAGCAATCCTTATTCTCTTTAATGCTGAAACCAGGACAAAGATAGGAAAATAAAGAACAAAATGCTGCTGTGTTAATCTTCTGCCATAATTGGTTGGGATTGTTTTTTCTTGGAAAACCAATACAGAGCTAAGCCTTTTCACTTCAAAACAACAGCCCACTATGTGTTCAGCTAAAGATCTCTTCAGAGGCTGGTGAAGATAGATGCCCACTCTCTCTCATCTCTCATGGAAGACCATAGCAAGCCAGCACCACACATTCATGCTTCCACAGGTTCATACAGAATCCATTTGGCCCATCAGGAACACCTCACTTGTGCTAGTACTTCAGATATTTTTTTTTCTTTCCTGACATGACACCAACTACAATGACTCAAGTGAGTTGGCAGATCTCCCCCCACCTGACTGCAAGCAGGACAGGTGTTGCTTGGGAGGACACCAGAGAAGAGGGCACACGCAAAATTCCCCCACGCTTTGAAGACCCTTGAGTCACACAGGATGCCAGGAAAACTGGTGTAAGAAGAAGGATAGGACCACAGATGACAGGAAAGAGTTGAGCAGAGTCCTGTTCTGGTCTGGTGGTAGAAACAGACCCAGGCAAGTAGCACATTGATATATTTGCCTTCTAAGAGTATAGGGTACGTGAAAAACAGGTAGAGAAAAACCAAGGGGATCCCCCTTCCTCAGCTCACCAAGTTGAACCCTTGGCAAACCACTTCTGAGATGTGTGTGACAGGCAAATGTAGCAGGATATTTCATGTTCACTTTCCACCTTACCCTTGAACAGCTCTGAAGAGTCAGGAGTGCAGTGTCTGAGCCATGCAGGTACAGGAAATACACTGCAACAGATCCTAAACCACCTGAGTTCTGAAATCTTAGTGACATTTTGGTTTATGTGTTGGTTCTGCCCTTAGTTCTGCCCTTCCTCCTGCTTCCACGATAAATTTCTCCTCTTTGCCATACTTCAGAATGTCATGAGCAGTCCAGCCTTTTCTTGCACCCTCTCTGAACTGCATTGCAATGGTAAATTACATTTATGGACATTCATTCTATTTCAAGAATTTTCATCTACAAAGCACAGTCTTGATATTTTAGGTGATGAGGGTTTTGTTGTTTTTGTTGTTTTGTTTTGGGATTTTTGGAGGGCAGAGGAAGGAACAAAAGCAAAGTATTCCAGCTGCTGTTGATTTTCTCTTAATTACTTCCCAGATCAAATTAGTTTCCTGGATGCTGTCTAATATATTGCTTCCTTTTTTTTTTTTTTTTTTTTTTTTCCAGGTTAGCATCCATAACTGTCTAGCTACTACGGACTTTGATACATGAGCAGAAAGAACACGCTGTTGTGATTACATCAGGAGATACATAAGTGAGAGGAAACTGTCAATAAGCATGGTCAGGATTTTTTTCCTCCTCTCTTTTTTACGTTAAAACTCCTCAGACTGTCTACAAACCTCTTAGTACCTGAGGATGGGGCAAAGAAGATGGAGGAACTGGAACAGATGAGCTGTGTTGAAGATTGCTGTTTAATGGTAGCTGGGAGACAACTGAAAATTATTTCCATTACTGAAATGATGAGTAATGCCACCAGACTTGATCCAGAATAAAAAGGGAAAAAAAAAAAGCTTTAAAATGACAGCTTCACTATAAGGAGATTTCTGTTCCTGTCTTCACAGATTGGAAAGGACAAAATGTCATAATCTTGCATTTGACACACTGTCTTTTTATCTTTAAACAAACAACTTTAGTTTTAAAAAAAATCATTATGTACAGAATTCAGAAATGTTAATCATTGGATAACAAATAAGCAAGAAAACAGATAATGGAATGAAATAAACTGGAAGGAGATTCATTTGGGGAATTAATTTACAATGCCAAAAATATAATTGCCAACTGATTAACATTTTTTTTCTCCCTCTTATGGGCATTTATTTTTAATTTATTAATTTCAATGCTCATTATACCTTGATTACACTCTCTTTTGGAAGGAAATAAGATTTGAAGTGGTTTCTATTTTTTCCCTGTTTTATTGTTTCCATACAGTAATTGTCAGTATATCATGTACTTGAATCTGTTTGCACTTTGTCTCACTTGAGGTTCTATTTTGAGTTGACTCTATTTGGGGGGGAACAAACATATTTAAGGACACTTGGTTACAAATCAATCACTGAATGATCAGAGCTAAATTAAAGTGGTGCTAGCATCTGCTCTAGACTGCAGAGTGTCCTTGTGGCATTGCCAGCTCTCTGTGCAGAGAAGAAGGAAGGAGCAAACACAAAGGTTATCCATAAAATGCTTTAAAGCTGTAGGTAGATTTCTCAAAAAGAAAGGTAATTTGCCTGCTCTGTAGAAATACTGCCCTGTCCTAGGTCAGTTCCATCTCTTTTATCTACCAGCACTTCTACACAACCCATCATTGCTATTGCCATGAAGCAACTGAGGAAAATGTGAGGACTACTAGGCCAGCCAATCGAGTTTATTGCTTTCATTATTTTGAGCAAGCTGCCTATGGTTTAGTTTATATTTCAATCATCTGGAAACAGTCTGGCAGCCTACTGAGTATTGCAGCAAGAACTGTTCAAGGGTGGACAAGCCTCTCTTGGGCAGCAGATATGAACAAAATTTCAGGCTCTTAAGAAAGTTACTATCAGCAGCGTAATTTTCTATATGCAGTTTCACAAATTTTAATAAAAGCACGGTTATTCAACTTACACTAACTGAGAACAAGAATCATAGAATCATTTAGGTCAGAAAACACCTTCAAAATCAAGTCCAACCATAAACCTAATATTTCCAAGTCCCCCTAAGCCCTGTTCCTAAGTGCCACATTTACAAATATGGAAGAATGTTGAATTTCTCACAAGCAATTTGTTTTAGACCTGAGGCTTTGCTTATAACAGTGAACATGGCTAGTAATCTTGCTCGTATCTTTAACTCTGACTTCCTAAAATCATTATATTTTATGGCAGCAATTATACATCTGGATTATTCTTTGTATTTATATAAATAGCTAGGCTTTGCTGGAATCTGGCTAAATTGTTTGCCTCAATAATATCTTAAGGAAGCAAGGTCCATGGGTTAATTACATGCTTAGCAAAGAAGCAGTGCCTCTTAAGCAGCTATTTGCTACTTATTTGCATTTCTGTTTGGGATTTCTTGAAAGAGCAAGGAAGAGTACCTTGTTTCAATACTATGTGCAGAGTTGCTCTTTGGAGGCAGAATTAGCAGAAAAGATCACAGTTATTTTTTTTAATAGCAGATTTTATTTACAGATAGAGATACTAAAGAGGTTATTATTTCAGCTCTAATCTCTCCTGTTTTCTATGTGATAAAATGGCTTGTTAGGGACATATTTAAGACACTAGAAGTTCAGAGTTCATACAGGAATTATAAGTGGGGTCTTGATCACATAAAACCAATGTGAGTTTTGCCAGGACTGCCTTTTCCTCATTAGCTTCTGCCTTTGAGTCTATTCCATAACAACTATCAATTCACTCAAAAAGACCATAACTCAAAATGTTCAGATGAGGGTTTCAAATGTGCATAGGTAACATATAAACCCAACTCCTCTTATCAAAAACAATGCAGGACTTGAATTTTTTGAGGTAATCTGGCACGCAGATGCCCATCCTGAATCACATTTTCCAACTTGAATTTGTAGTTTAGGTGCTGGATTGCAGTGGATGTTCTCATCTATGCCATTTATTTTAGTGGTATTTTTCCCCCTCACTTGTATTGCATATTTGACATTTATTTACCTTTAAAAATATAGTCCTTGAGGGGAATACCGGGTACTGAATAAGTCATATCTCCTGCCCTAGACTGAAGTTGCTATTATAAAAAAGCTACACAAAACACATTAGATGCACAGGAAAGAGTTCTTAACATGGTCTTAAGGCTCCCAGCAAGGCTGCAGATTTGCAGCCACAAAAGAAAATCAGCTATGAGTGAAAGGAGACAGATTGATAAAAGAACAGTTCTAGTAATACAATTCCATCTCACTGGGGGTTTTATTGGCAAAACACATATCAGTCAGGGCTCAGTTGTCTGGGAGTACAGAACTAGCTCTAAGACTAACTAATCAATTTAAGTCTGTACTAATGAACCTGCTGGGCTTTCAAGTGCTCTTGGAAGTGGGAGCAAACCTCTGAAGACTTTCATAGTATAGAAAACAAACCTTATCTTCAAGCCCTACAGAAACAGGCACCCAGAGCTTTATCTCTGTATCAACCAAATTTTAGTCCTGCTCTAAGGCTGACGGTCAAAAACTCAGGCCTTTTGCCATTTCTTTGATGATCTGTAAAGAAGGTGGAAATTCAAATTGTCACAGAGGGGGGAACAAATGAAACCTCTTTCCTCAGGGGAAGTCATCAAGAGAATTTCCTCAGCAATACCTAACACATACCTGCATAGCTGTGAATTACATCACTTAACAGCAAAATCCTTCCCTCTCATTCCTTTCCTTCCATGCAATGGATCCACTTTAATGGATCTAACCTTACTCCTTAAAGCAGTCTGTATGGTGGATTTAGCTCTTTCCTCACCCCACTATAGCTGCTTTGTAAAAGGATGTTATCATGCAAGGAAATGTATGTAGGTGGAAGTGAACACATAATTATTATTGTTGGTTTTGTGTGGAAAAAGACGCACAATTTGGCATTCTGAAATGTGAAATACAAACCTTTGATGAGCTACATAGCTCAGAGAGATTATTCTATCCCATTCCAATATCTGTTACCCAGTCATACAGCCTCTTTGGTCTAAACAATTTTAATTAAGCAAGTCTATTTTCTGTAGTAGCCATTACTAGAAGATAATTGACTGCATTGGTAATGAAGCTTTCTGAGGGTGCTAAACAAACAGCAAGGTTAATTATCTGGCAGTAGTGCTTGTTATGGCAGTGCAACACTGGCCAGCTAAGTTTCCTGTTCTCCTGCAGTAGCCTTTCAGTAAATCAATGTAATAGCCCTGGCTATAGACTGCCTTACTGCTACCACAGGATTTAGCAATGGAAACAGGAAGCAACCAACTGGTCAGGAGTGCATGGAAACCAATGTACAGAAAGTAGGATTTTTATTAAATGGGTTTGATTCAGCTAGTAGGGTTCAGTATTTTTTTTCCTCATCTAACTAATTATAAGAACGAATTTTCAGACTCTGTGCTTATGTACCAGACACATATAACTGTAGAGATTTTTTTTAAATTATAGACAGTCCAGAAGTCTATATTACACACTACATAATCCCAGAAGAGGTCTAATTTTATTTTTGTTTTTACGCAACTGTATTCACCTTTTCTTCTGGACAATTAATCCACTTTCATTGAATTAATTGCATAGATCACATTTGAATTTTGTTTTGTGGGTTTAAGTTCAAACATTGACAGTTTATCACTCAAGACTAATAGTGATCTATGCATTTCTCTGCAGGTAACAAACTGAGTTATATTCATCACAATGATGATTTTTTTTAGTATTAAAATAAATATATCAAATCAAGTTTATCAAATTTATCAAATTCATCAAATCAACTTGGTAAATATAAAAAAATAGTTTTGTTTTAGGTGTTAGCTTATTTGGGGATTTTTTGTGGTTTTTGGGGGGTATTTTGGGGTTGCTTGATTGGGTTTTTATTTTTCTTTTTTTGCTAAGACTCATCGATAAAAGCGTATGCAAATGGGATATCTTGATTCCAAGGACCACAGCACTATTCCCAGCCTAATTTCAGCATCTCAAAAACAAACGAGTATGCTTTATGCCAGTTAAAAAAAAAAAAAACAAAAAAAAACCAAAAAACAAACCCCACAAAAACAACAACAACAAACCAAACAAACAAACAAACCACCAGAAAAAACCACACCAGATATAGCTGTTCTCTGAGAAAAATCAAATATCATGCACTACATTAAGGCACAGAAGCATCTATACAGCATTTTGAGGGGCTTGGTTATTTGGGGTTTTTTTATCACTCACCACTCTTACTTGATTTTTTTTTCATTCCAACACTTGTGTAGAAGTATCAAACGGTGGAAATCCTATTTTTAATAGTAGTTTAGCTGTTTTATATAAATCCAATTGCCAGTTACAGGTGGAGGAACCCAGTAACAAGTAATGGTACATAATTTTAGCAACAATCTTTTTCACATGTAAATTTTGCTGGGAATTCTCCAAAAAGTAAATGTTTCTGTGGGTTCTGCAGAACTTGCTGGTTTAGGATAATCATAGAGTTATCCCTTCTTCCAGTGTTCTTGTATTTCTCTCTTATGCATGCATAAGGAAGAGGATGTGTGCATGAAGAGAAATACAGACAACTAGTTTTCATTAAAACAAAATTATTACAACCCATTTCAAAGGAAAAATGGCTTACCAGTAATTGTAGTTCTTCAACAGCATTGCTGTTCCTTACATACACTTACAGGACACTTTCTTAAGGTCACAGACCTCTGATGAATTGTGAATAATCTCTGCCTTTGAACGTATTTACATATTCCTGATTGAGTCCATCTAGTGCAGAGAGCCCTTCAAGAAGATCCACTGGAAGTTCTGCTAAGCAATGATCACAAAATTATTTTCTCTATGTCTGAAAGTGCCAGACTTATCCTGTACAAGGACAGAAATTATTCCACTGTCAAGTCAGCTCTTGATTTATTGAGATCTAAGTTTGCAGAAGCTCCAAGAACTCATCCATAATTGCTCAGCCAAGGACACTTCTTACTGGTGATGACACTGTGGCATCTCATTGTTCCAAATGTACCTTTTTAGACTTCCCCAAAAACTTATATGCAGGCTAATGGGCCTTTCTATATAGCAGCATAAAGAGACACGAAAGAGTTTTCAAGATCATGGATAAGGAACATAAATATAACTTAGTTAAAAGTTCAGCAACAAAAGTTGAAACTATGCTAATTGCTTTTTCCTTTTTTCTCTTTCGTAGCCAGGTGATGACCTCTTTAGGGTAAGCACCACTTTTCTTGTGTTGGCAGAATGCCTGATTCAAGAGCATTTGAGCCCTGTCTGGAAGAATGAATTTCACTGCAATACAAACGCAAAAAAAAAAAAAAAAAAAAAAAAAAAAAAAAAAAAAAAAAAAAAAAAAAAAAAAAAAAAAAAAAAAAGAATGGAAGACAAACCTAGGAGGTAATTTGGAAACAAAGAGTCTTCCAGAAATCATCTCTATAGAGACAAAAATCTAAAAAATCTTGAAATGTTTTCACCAGATGCTAAATTCAGAGCCAAGAACAATTCAGATATTTTTATCAACTCAGGCTGAATTTCAGAGAGAGTTCTAGAAGAGTGAAGAGGAAAAAAAAAAAAGTAGTTGTAACAAGCATTTAACACCATAATCTTTAATTTTAATCATCTTGGAACAAAGCAGTTAATTTTAGAAAGGTTGAAGCATCAAAAAGTCCAACAAGGACAAGTATAAGGGCCTGCACCTGAGTCAGGGCAGTCCCAAACACAGATTCAGGCTGGGTGAGGAATGGATTGAGTGGAGCTCTGAGAAGGACTTGGAGATGCTGGAGGATGAGAAGTTCAGCACGACCCAGCACAGAGCACTCGTACCCTAGAAGGCCAAAAGTATCCTGGGCTGCATCAAAAGAGTGACCCAGAGGTCAAGGGAAGGGGGTCTCACCCTCTGCCCTGCTCTTGTGAAACCCACCTGGAATGATGAGTCCAGTTCTGGGGTCCCAAAAATATGAGAGACGTGGACCTGTTGGAGAGAGGCTGCAAAGATGGTCAGGGGGTTTGAACATCTCTCTTGTGTAGACAGGCTGAAAGAGTAGGGGTTGCTCAGTCTGGAGCAGAGGGAAAGGGGAGACCCTAGAGCAGTCTTCCAGTTCCTAAAAGGAACTTTGAGAAAACTGGAGAGGAACTTTTTACAAGAACATGTAGCAAAAAGACAAGGGGCAATGGCTTTAAACTGAAAGAGATTAGGTTTAGATTAAATACCAGGAAGAAATTACTGACTGTGAGGGTGATGAGGCACTGGTACAGATTGCCTGGACAAGCTGTAGATGCCCAATGCCTGGAAGTAGTCAAGGCCAGTTTGGATGGAGCTCTGAGCAATCTGGTCTAGTGGAAGGTGTCCCTGCCCACGGCAGTGGGGTTAGAACTGGGTGATCTTTAAAGATCCCTTCCAACACAGACCATTCTGTAATTCTATCAAAATAAACTATAATTTCAATTTGCTATTTAAAAAAAAAAAAAAAAAAAAAAGCGGAGGGTGGGGAGTAAGATTTTTTTTGTCTGAAAAACAATCTCCCTTTCTAGAGGACAGTCTAAACACCATGAACCCTAAAGTCAGGCTATTTTTGGCATGGAAGCTCAGATTAAT
The DNA here is from genome assembly GCA_017589585.1 of Phylloscopus whistleri. Classification (NCBI taxonomy): domain Eukaryota; kingdom Metazoa; phylum Chordata; class Aves; order Passeriformes; family Phylloscopidae; genus Phylloscopus; species Phylloscopus whistleri. The sequence goes on from JADMLD010000046.1 coordinate 1,099,506, forward strand.
CTGTTTTTGTTGTTCCTGAATTTTACGATCTCCTTACCCTATTTTGCAAAGCTTTGACTTGTTTCATCACTTTATCTGCAGAATTTATTCCCAAAGTTTACCACAGCCTTTAAAAGCGCTCCCATTCTCTCAATTCTTGTCCCAAAGATCCCCATAAATTGTGATCAAATGCTTTAATGATGACAGAAGTAGTCCAAATTTTGACCTAATCATCCACAGTATCAGGCAGCTTCTTTGAGATGCAGATTTCATCTCCATCTCAGGAGTGGCTGTGAAGCAAAACTGCATTCTTGAACAGAGGAGGATCTCTCAATCCTCTGTTCAATTGCTGTAAAACTACTGAGCTCCAAACTCAGACTTCTCAGCAGACCAAGACAGTGACCATATCTTTGGTCTGTTTCTCAGTACGAGAATTTATCTGAACAAATATAATGTTCTACAACATATACTTCCTTTATGTCTGAGGTTTCCTCTTCTGATTAAAGGGCAGAAATTAACATCCATAGCACATTGACATGGACACCAAGGCCACGTCACTTGAATCACATCCTAAAAGTGTTTGTCTATCTCCGCTCCCTGCAAATGGAGGATGGGTGGTTTGCTCAGGAAATTGAATTAGGTTGGTTTAATCCATCCCACCTGCTGTGATGGCATAGCATGAGGATGGAGGAAAAGAACAAGGGAAGAGGGCAAAAAAAGGCAGAGCCTTGGCTTCAGTTGAGACTGCAAAGCTTCAGTTAGAATCATAATGATTACCTCCATACCCTCATCTTCATCCTCTGTTTCCCTTTCTGGTTTGTTTTGGGGGATTCTTTTTTCCTTTGTTTCATTCTGTTTTCTTTTAAACATTTCCTGTTAGAGCCTGCCTAGTCCCTAAGCCAGTTTCCCTGAAGCCTGTCACATCACTGCACTCTTCAGCACTTGATTCAGAACAGAATACATTTTGTACAAGGCCTCTCCAAAGGCATGTCAACTGTCTCTTCCACAGAGTTCACTGAGAATGACTGAAGCACTTGGGAAAACAAACAATGTCTTCAGCTGTGCTTTGAAAAAATGAATATGGAATTTGTTGGCTCCAATAAAAATTACAATAGTTTGTTCATAAAGAGATAGTTGCAAGGGCAAGTGTGATTCCAGCAATACAGAGAAATTTTTTGCTGAAAAAAATAATAAAACTTTGGCAGTTCAGAGGCTCAGCTCTGATGTGCTCTCAGTCACATGAGGTAGTTTGTTTGAACCTCACTGAGGTACATCAAAAGCCTTGGATTTACAAGTGAATCAGAAATGTAGCACTTCTCTGGGCTCCTACACAGAGGCAGAGAACAGAAACAAACACAGAGAAGTGAGATAAATCTACCCAAACTTCTTTTTCTAGCTGATGGAGTATGAAGTTACAGTAGATGCCTAAAATGGTTCTTTGTTTGCCTGTCTTCTATTTCTGTCTGGCACTATTCCTACAGTAAATCTTGGCAACAAGGTAGGGCAAATGTTTAGATGGCACAAGCCCAAGTTGTTAAGCTATGGATGAAGCAGTGAAAACCAGGTGGCTTTCCACATGCCCACTCCTTGCAAGGAGTTTCTTGTCTGTTCTATCCACACAATGAGTGGCACCTAGCTCACTTCTTTGTGCAGTGAGTTTCTCCTGCAGATGTGCATAACCCTCCCTCTTTCTTGCAACATCAGCTTGCATCCATGCAGTTATCTCCAAAATGATCTTGTGCTGACATCATGCTCTTGCCCAAAAGAAAGCTAGATGTAAAGCTAAGCCTAGAAAAAGCATGGAACAGCCTTCGGCTGTCCATTGCACTGTTTCAAAAGACACAAAGGATGGAGATTTTTAAGCCAGAAAGAGTTGCTAGAGCACATGATACAACCTTTGGCACAATGAAGTCCACTATATTTCATTCAGTCATCTCGTCTTGCAACTCATGGACTGCAAATAACACCTTGGCAATCAGCCATCTCTTCCAATGCCAAAGGAAGATGTGTGAGAGGATGTAGAAGACGAGTCCAAAGCTGGATCCCAAACTCAGAAAAAGGCTCTGCAAGTCTGTTTGGACTATTGGCCTAGAAACAGCTTCCCAGCTCCAGCTAGAGTACAAATGATTACTTGCAGTTGTGAGATACAGCAATCCAGGATGTTTTGCATCCAAAAGGTCCCCAGTGCCATGGTGATGGATGAGCCATAAACAAACACTTAGAGTTACATCAATGTTGTCTGGTTTTGAGCTGAACAGGGAAGGGTGGAAGACAGGAACACACACTGCTGTATTTAGTGGCTAATTCCAGCATGTTCCTGAAAAAGATAATTGGGGTGGAAGGGTCTCATTGCCAGGGGAACTGGCATCCAAAAAAAGCTGATGTGGCTTGTTTGTAGAGTCTCTCAAACCATAAAGCTACCAATAGCAAACAGGTTAAACCACTTGACAGTGGGAGATGCGCAGGAGAGAAGGAAACAAAGGAGAAGGATGAAACATGATGCTGCTGCTTCCTATTTGCCACTCCACTGAGCACAAACATCAATGGAATTGCCATCACTCACCCCCATTTCAGCAGCAGCAAGAGAATTTGCTAAGAGTTTTATACCAACATGTGCATATAAATCTCCAAAGCTGATTCAAGGTACTGGTGATAAAAATGGACGCATCACTTAAAGCTTTTTGCTGTCACGCTGAACAAGCAACACCCAATATAATGAAACAAAAGGCAAGATGGACATGGAGAAAATGGAAATTAAAAATTCTGTGAAAGAAAGGCAGAGGACTCAGGTATGAATAGCGCACAGCACAATATGAGACCAAAGGTCTAAAGTCCCTGATGGGAAAAAAACAAAACAAAACAAAAAACTCAAACCAAAACAAAAATTTGGAAAATAAAGCAAAGCATTTTTGCTGGCATTAGGTGTCAGAGAAGATACTAAACATGCCAAGCAGGCTAAAACAAAGCAAAATAAAGCAAGACAAAACAAAATATCCCAGGCTTTCTCTATTGGCAAACTTAAACATGGTGTACAAAATACAGGATTACAGACTGGCTGGGTGTTGGTTTCCCTCAAAACACTACACAGATAAACTTCCATAGTTCAGGACACTTCATCCTCACACTGTTATCTTGAAGACCACCACGGAAAGGAAGGTCAACTCCTTGTGGACATGATGATTAGACAGGATGATATATTTCGTTTTCTCACATCACAGAACTTATTTTGCCTAGGAACTGCACTAGGGAAAATGTGATATTTCTGTCACCAGAGAGACGTGGCATTCACTTTTGGAATCTGAGGCCTTACTGCAAAGGAAAAAGCAATAAATGTGTTAAGGTCCCAATGAATCTAGAGACATAATCATTCCCATGCTTTCCAGATATTTCCCCTTTGAAGTTAATGGGATTACTAAAGCATTTCTTAACACTTAAAACCTTGCAAAACCACGGTCAGCTGTGCTGTTTGAGTGGCTCACACACAAACAAGCACAAACATTTCCACCAGACTGGTATTCCCAAAAAAAAGGCAAATATGTCCCCCTCCCTGCCATCTGCTGAGAACAGAGAACTTAAATTTCTGCAGCACATGGTGGCACCAAACGGAACTACATAAATGCCAGAATGAATGGCAGCCACTTTGAAGATTTGGGAATACTTTAAATGTGTTTTGTGTAAGGCAAGATGAGAAGACAGACACACAAAGACAGGAAACTAGCGCACTTGATACTTTTTCTTAAACTTCATCAGGAAACCATGTATTGAAATGAATTATAGAAACAAAGCAAAGGGAAAACAACATCCCAGGGGTAAACCTATTACTTGTCTACAGGATGATGAGAAATAACTTTTGATGTGAAGATCATGAGAAAGCTAGAAAAACAAAGGATCTCTACAGCTTTCAGGAATGTTAAAAATAATGCTTTTGGATACTTCTTAAAAGAGTATTTTAATACTGGGTTAAGGCAAATATGAAATCAAGGATTGCTTCACTGAAAGGCTGGTCATCAGTCCTGGAATTATCCAAAAAACAGCTGGACACGGCACTTAGTGGGTATGGTTTAATGTGCTGGTGCTTGATCAAAGTTTGGACACTGTGACCTTGGAGGACTTTTCCAACCTTAATGATTCTGTGATTCCAAGTGTTTGACTTTTAAATTGAACTGTACCAATTGCACGCTTGCTTGCCCAAATCAGAGCTTGTTCAACCTCAGCCTCAGAAGGCAGGAGAAATTTGGGTGGCAGCAGGACAGGCCAAAGTTCCAGCCAAGTCAAAGTCTGCAGCCTCTGCTAGGAAAAGGGCACTGTCCTTGTCATTGCGATGCACTTAACACAGTCAGGCAGCTTAACCAGGACACTAATGGTGTGTCCTTCTCTCTCAGGGACAGAGACGGCAGAAAAGGGGAAAGGAAAATTGGGGAATAAAAATGAGAAAAGGGGGTAGGGGGAAAGTCCTCCCAAAACTCCACCTCCCCAAAATTCCACTTCATATTTAAAAAAAAAAAAATCCACTTTTTTCCAAATAAAAATAGTTGAAAGGGAAGAGACTTATTCTTTTGGCCAACCATATTTGATTAGATCCATGGTATCTTTTGGCTTCTGCAATGTCACCATATGCTGGTCACATCTGTAAGGAGATTTATTTTTCAAAGTATCCAACTAAAGGGATAGATGAGCGGGAAAGTAGAGCCACTGAGAAGAGACAGTGTAGGAGAGAACAATAGAAAGGTGGATGATTCCTAATTAATAGCTGAGCCAAGGGAGAATCCTGAACACCTCAGTGCCCAGAGGCTGAGACCAGTATGGAACAAGCTGCCAAGACCTGTTCATGCCCTCCTGGGTGAAGTGAAACACTCCCTGCAAGTAAACCCATTGCCAGCTACAGTGCCAGGTAGAAGTACTGACTGGACCAAGGAGGTTCAAAAAGTTACTGCACTACTAGTAGGGCAGGAATCTGCTGTCTCTCCAGATAGTCTAGTTGTGAGATAAAGATACTTTTATTGCATTTGGTAATCTGAAGCCATGTGAGAGAAAAATAAAAAACAAAACAAAACAAAACAAAACAAAAACATAACAAAAATGAGAAACTGCTTATTTATTTTTGCCAAAAGTACAACCTCCAACAACTGGAGCAAGGAAATTATCTTTATATTTTGCAATTTCCTGGATATCAGCTCTCTTAATAAAATAATTACTTTCCTACTGTCAAGGAATATTTTTCAAAGTTCCAATTTCATTAAAAATGTAAAAAAGGTAGTATGTTTTCCTGTCTCTTAGATGAAAAGAAGATTTGGTGACTGGTAGTTGTCCATCAACTTAACTTCATTTAAACAGCTCTGAATATTTCAGAAAAAAAGAAGGCTGGAATTATTAATGACCATTAACAAGTCTTTAAAACTGAGAAAAATAAATTCTCCCAAGATTTGCAAAATATTAATATTATTGATAATTCTTCTGAGGAAATGAAACACTCTGATTTTAAAAGTATTTTCTTTTAGACTGAAAAAAATGCATAATAGACTGCAGAAATATTAGTCAAAACCAGGTTTTCTTATTTCTCATTTCATTTAAAGAGAAGGCTGAATACAAAGAAATTATGCTGGTTTTGAAAAGAGGAGTTAGAAATATGGTTTTTTAATAGTTTTTGCAAAGTAAGTGAAGAATAGACCATTTAAATACACAGAAACTATGCCCTTTTTTGCCTGTTTTCTCCACAAAATTCTGAATACAACCTTAAATGCTTATGTAAAAACTCAAGGCACTAGAATGGACCTTGATCATATTACAAAAGTACAGAGATTGCACATGAAGTACTTAAGTATCAAAAGTCTCAATAAGCTAACTAGAAAAATAAGGAAAAGAAAATATATCATTCATTGACATGAACAGAAGCAGGATTTAATCCTGTAGCATCTCTCAGCTTTTGAGACTGAAGATTCACCTCTCATTCATGCCCAAAGGCTTTCTGCTAGCAATTGCTTCTTTCAAGAATGCATGACTCTGGTCACATTTTAGCCTCACAAACTCATCAGTGACTGGGGTGTTTGAGAACTTTGCTCCTTTTTGTACTCTCTCATAAAGAACCAACAGCTGCCTTTGGCAACAATAACTACAGTATGCTATTGGTTACACAAACCATGGCTCTCTTCATGCATTAAATAGAAAACACAGATAGTAAAACAATGGCAAAATACTTAGGAAAAAAAAATTAAAAGTAATGTTACAAATGTTCCTGTTAAACTTCTTGCCTTATTGCAGTATGATTATTCGAACTTTGGAAAGAGCAAATCTGTACTTAAACTGAGCTTTGCTTAATGCTGTATACAGTTACTGATCCTTTATTAAACTTGACAGTAGTGAGGGATTCGGGATCATTTGAGCTGTAATCCCAACCATTCTCTGTGAATAAACCAGGAGGTAACAGACTGTGGTGGTAACACCGAGAACATGCTTATGAGAAAACCCAGCATTTTCCCAGATTCGGCTTCTAAATAGCTTTGAAAAATACATGGCACATTAAAATATATGACAAGAATAAGAATTTTATTCTAAGCAGTTTACACTTGAAGAATTTCCCTGGATGCTCAGAACACTCAGAAAACAGCAACTATGTTCAGAATTTCAAGGTCAAGCTAAGACAGCCCACACTGTGGCTGAGGCACAAAAAATTGAGCACTGTGCATGGGCTGGTGGACAGGTTGTACCCAGACCCCCACACCAGTGCTCAGGAGACATGACAACAAACTGCTATCACCTTGATAAAGAGTCATGTAGTATTCCAGGTGAAGCCTGTTATGGATTTCACCTTCCATACAGACCAGCTAACCACACACACCTTTTTTGAACTAGCCAGCTGAACAAGTCAAATGCACTGGTGGCAGGCATTGTAATATGTTAAGATGATGAAGACCAGTTAAAAGAATAAATATGAATTTCCAGTCAGTGACTAACTGTGATCAATTATTCAGCAAGTCAAGGTGGCTATGAAAAGAACCCATGCTGCACCACACTGCAAAGGTGGAGCACCCCATGTACCTTACAAACACTTCAGTCCCAGGCTCTGCTCTAAAGACAGAAAGGTCAGTCACTCATCCCACTCGGTGCTGAAATCAATGGAGCAATCCTGATTGACACCAGCTGATGATCCTGTTAATGAAGACAGGGAAGTTTTCTGATTTACTTCTACCTTGGGAGGTGCCCTAAGAACTAGTCTTGAGCAATTTAATGGCAATGGATATGTATATCCTCTTACTACCATATAACATTAAACTGATGACATTACTCTCCCTTTCGGCCACTCAAATTCTGCTGGAGGACACTGTGACAACGCAGCACATCTCAGACTGCAGACTCAACTGTTACATTGCAGTTGCTGCTATTAAAATATTATGCCTGAAATTAATGCATTACACCTTTCAGACTAATGTTCTCTAAATCAGACTTAATTTATCCAGGGGTATTTTTAGGTAAAAATACATCCTCACAAGCAATATAATGATCAGCACTTTTCCCCCAGATGCTCTAATATGGAATAAAGCCTATGCAGTAATTAATATTTATGAAGTGAATGAGTTCCTGTTAAACTCTAAATCACAAACATACGGGATTTGAACTATAAAAATGCAAACCCAAACCAATATAATAAAAATATATTTACATACATATTAATTGTGAACTTTGGTCAAGTTGTTATATATTGCTTTAAGTGAATTCAAAATTAATAATTACACAGGTCTATAAACTTATGTATTGATCAATATGATTTCTAGATTAGACATATACAACAGAGGAAGCTTCATTTTTGTACATTAGAGCACCTCTGAAACTTGATCAGCAAAAACTTGATCTTATGCCCTTCTGTTGCCAACTACCTTCTTACCACTCCCATGAGTGATTTCCCCCATTGGAATTCAGAGAAAACACTATGCACAGAAGGAAGCTCCTTGCAAGATGAAATAATTATGATTCAACCTGTGCCCTAGGAAGAGATAGTTTTACCCATTACTAAAAATGAAAACAATGTAGAGGGTTCCTGGAACATTCTGTATAAACGAAGCCGCGGAAGAAGGGTAAATAACAGGTATTAATGTAGTCATTTTTATCATCAGATTTTGAATTGCTTTATAAAAATTGCTGTTCTACATATATGACATTAATAAAAAATTAAAGGTTTACAATACTTCATATGGTGAATGATGCTTTAAATGCTTCAGCATCAGAAAGAAATTATGTGATTTAGCAACATGAGACATTTATTTAAGAGCTCCTATATGAATTCAGTAGGCCAACTTCAGGCACCCAAGCCAGAAAATGTTTGCTTTCATAAGGGCATAAAAGGATTAAAAGGAAATGGGAACTAATTCAAGCTAAATATGGTAATGCCTCCTGAAACCATTATTAATGTTTTATTAGCATTTGTTACTTTCTTCCCCTTTTCAGATGGCACAGTGCAGAGAACCCTGCATAATACCATCAACATCTTCGTTGAAATGTAGATGAATCACTACAACAGATCAGCTCCATGAGAGCTGTGTTTGTTTCATTGATAATGTGTAAAAAAAAGGAGAAGAAAACTTTTTCCCTCTTGGCCTGGTTACCCAAGAAGCTGCCTTAAATCTGTTCAAGATAGGAGGATAGGAATGGGAGAGGATAAAATGTTCCCTTTCCCCTTCTCTTCAAGCAGAATGCTGGTGGACTTGGCTAGTGCAAAGACTCCAGGCATAGTAACCCACAGAATATTTTACACTCACTTGCAATCATATGTCAACCCCTTTTTTTCCTCCATACTGAAAGCATTTTCCTAGATGATATTGTTTATATCATCTAAGCTGTTTAATGTCTTTGTTCCTCTCTCTACTAAAAATACAAGCCTATTTGACTTCACATCTCTTTTGAGCATCAAGAAAAGCAAAGCTGTTTGACAAAGTTGCAGGTAGAGTAGAATTTTAGACAAATCAGCAAGCTGAAAGTAAATAATTTAGCTCTGGGCCTGAGGCATTACCTTTTATTCAAAGAGGCGTAATTGATAAGGAATGCTAGCAGAGTAATTTACAAAATGTTAACTATGCAATAGCAGAACATCCTGTTACAAAGTAAGATAATTATTTTACATACCAGAACCTCAAAAGTAAATAGATGAATGCACAGAATCTTAAATGTTGTTAGCAGATTAATGGGCAGATGAAGGATATTGGAGGTAATGTAATCCCTCAAAATGTTCAGGGAAAAAAAAAAAAAAAAAAAAAGTGTTTCAGCTTATTAAGAGCACACCTTTATTTGCTTTTATTTTCCTCATTAAACCAAAACTTCTCTGCTGCACTGGAGAACCACACTAGGATCCTCTTTACCATCTTCATTAGCAATGTGAATGATGGGGCACACTCAGCAAGTCTGCAGATGACACAAAACTGGGAGGAGTGCCTGACGTGCCAGAGGCTTGTGCTGCCATCCAGAGGGACTGCAGGAGACTGGAGAGTCAGCCCCATGCAAAGGAGTACTAAATGCATCTTGTGCAGTTAAGAAGGATAAGTGCAAGGGTTTGTTCCACAGAGGAACAAGCCCTTGCACCAGTACGGGCTGGGAACCAGATGGAAAAACCTCAGAAAAAAAGGACCTTGGGGTTCTGGGGTACAGCAAACTGAACATGAGCCAGAGAGTGCCCTCGAGGCAGAGAAATATCTTGGGCTGTGTTAAGGCAAGTATTGCCAGCAGGCTGAGGTGGGGGATCCTTCCCCTCTAGTTGGCACTATTGAAGCCAATCCAGGAGTGCTGTGTCCAATTCTGGACTCCCCAGTGCAAGAGAGACGTGGATGTACTGAAGCATGTCCAGCAAAGGATCACAAAAATTGCTAATGTACTGGAGCACCTCTCCTGTGATGAAATGTTGAGAAAACTGGGACTGTTCAGCCCAGAAAAAACATGGGAGAATCTCATCAGTGTGACAAATACCTGAAGGGAGGGTGCAAAGAAGATATACTCAGGCTCTTATTTTATCAATGGTGCCCTGTGGCAAGACGGGAGGTGATGGTGTCTTGGTTTGAAAGACAGGTATCTGCTAAGGAGGGGCAGGGCTTCCCTAGGAAATGGAGAATTAAAATCCCCTCCCTCCGAATTATTATAATTTAGAAAATTATAGCAAATTGATGGCAAAGCCAGCTTCCAGGAGAATCTGGATGATCTTCTCTCCTTCCTCAAAGACTTCCATTGCCGTGTTCCCCCACACAATGATGTCATCAATGTATTGTAGATGTTTGGGAGCCTCACCCTTTTCCAGTGCAGCCTGGATCAATCCATGGCAGATGGTGGGGCTGTGCTTCCACCCCTGGGGCAGTCGGTTCCAGGTGTACTGCACGCCCCTCCAGGTGAAAGCAAACAGGCCTGCATTCTGTCTCTGGACAAACCTCTCCTTTACACTCATTAAAAGCCACTCCCAGGGGGAAAGGGGCCCCGGCTCCCTTACAAATACCTGATTTATACTCGAGTCGTGGGTCAAGGGTCCCAAATTCCTTGCCTCACCAGTATCTAGTTGCACTGCTGTACCTATAAGGTCCCAGACCTGAAGCAGCCAGGCTGTGTAAGCCTCACATCCCCATCATACAGTATCTTTTTTGCAGATTACATAGACTTTCATACGACAGGGACTCAGTTATGATTTCAACCTCTGGCTCACCTGTGGGTTGTGAGGGCCCTCCTTTCTTAACCTTATTTACCCCGGTGCTCTGATTTCATCTTATACTTCTTTGTTTCCACAGGGGCAACTGCTGCTGGCTGTGACTGCCCCTGTGGTTCAGCTGGAACCTGGACAGTTGTAATGTCTGTGGGTTCCACTGCTGCACCATCAGACTCTCCTTTTTCAGGGCAGGGGGAGAGTTTCCCACCAGCTGGGGCTAATGAGGCTAATGAGGCCATCACTGGGGAAATGTGCTCCTTCAGCATCTGGCCCATCTCCTTCACCAGAACCCCCAACCAATCTGGGTGGTTCATTTCTGCAGTGGGCTGTGGGGGCAAGGTCAGGCGGTGGGGCAGCATCCCTGTTCTGTGGAGCAGTGTCAGGCCCCATGGCAGTATCCCCAGTCTCTGGGGCAGTGTCAGACTCTGTGGCAGAATCCCTAGTCTCTGAGGTAGGTGTCTGTGCAGTGATCCAAGTCGACCTCACCTTATCTCTGAAAGCTAAATAGACTAGGACTATCAGCAACACTGGGTTAGTATCTAGAAGAAATTTAAACCCTTCAAAAGCTGGTGGGGTAGGCACAATGACCTGGTTGAAGGACTGGGAGAAAACTTCCCCTGCCAGCATTTCCTCACAGAAAGTACCATCTTTGAAGTAACCCCAAAAACGTACACTTAGTATGTGATAGCCATGTATCCATGTGCCTATCTGCCAGAGGAAGTTAAAAATCCATTAATTCCACACCTTATCAACCCATAAAACAAATTGGACAACAGCCACAGTGGCCTTAGTTATAGGGCCCATGTTTAGATAAGGGCCTGCAAATGGGAGGAATACAGCCACAACCACGTGCCTTACGTGGTTGGCACACCACACGTGGTTACCCCTGAACTAGGGTAAGCCAGACCACATGGTGTTACCTAACAAGGTTTTTATATGCACAAGAAATTAGGTCACTCAAGAATTGTTATTCCTTTTTCTCTCAATGCCCTCGAGCCCCAGCTTGGGCACCAAAATCTATCCTGGTTTGAAAGACAGGTATCTGTTAAGGAGGGGCAAGGCATCCCTAGGCAATGGAGAATTCAAATCCCCTCCCCCCAAATTATTATAATTTAGGGGGCTTTCAGGCAGGGGTATGGGGATAGGAATAACAGTTCTTTACTAGTATGTATAACAAGGCAAACAAACAACAACAACTACAGCATTATTAATAAACAGAACCAGGAAAAACCTCGAGGGGCTTCGTTTCACAAGGCCTGGGGTAGTCTGATCTCTCGAGAGCACCAAGCTGGAAGGTGGAAAATCCTGGGCTGGTGGATGAAGCTCTGCCAGTGGCAGCTGGAACGGTGGGGATGTCCTGACAGGGCAGGGAAGTGCGGGGCCAGAGAGCAGCAAAAGCCTCCAAGCAGTGCCGAGGAAACCGTGGTGGTGGGACAGGGCTGGCCCAGCTCCAGCAGGGCAGGAGGAGGCAGCTCAGAGTTCCAGGACACACGAGCAGATGGTGGCAGATTCCTCAGTACCGGAGCCGGTGGTGACAGCGAGCTCCTCCCACAGCAAGCAGCAGCCTCACTCCTCTCTCTGATGCCAACAGCAAGAGAGAGCAGCTGCCCCCATCGCTGTCCTTCACCTGCCCCAAAACCTGTGTTATCTCCCCATCCCAACTTCTGGCCACCTCTTTGTTCTTGTCAAGCACGCAGTACTAAGTCTCCTTGCAACTTATGGGGGAAAAATTCTCTAAGTAAAAAAAAAAAAAGGAACCTAACCCCCAACAGACAGGCACAAAAGCACATGAGGCTCTCTCTGAACATCAGGAAACACGTTTTTTCCTGTGAAGGCGACTGAGCACTGGCACAGGTTGCCCAGAGAGGCTGTGGAGTCTCCTTTCCTAGGGGTGTACAAGAGCCATCTGGACGCGGTCCTGAGCAATGAGCTATGGCTGACACTGCTTGAGCAGGTGAGACAAGATGACCTCCAGAGTTCACTTCCAACTTCAACCATTCTGCGATCCAGTGATATAGACCCCATTCCTTCTCCCTATAGGAAAGCAGCTCTATTCTAGTCATGTGTCCAAGGAATATCCTATACAGTCATCTGCATCATCCCCTGATTCTGCAGTTATAGAAGTGGGGTGGGTGTTTCAACCATAGCAACTTTTCAGTCATCTTCGTTAAATTATCAAGGTAGGTGGTAACTAAATATCTTGTGCTTTCCTCCCCAGTCTGGCCCAGCTAGAAAACTCAGCAACCAGTAAAAACCTTTCACTGGAAATGTTCTTGGACACTTTCACAAAGTAACTAAATGAGCATCAGGTCTGTAGGATGCTGTTTAGAGCCCAAAGATTTTCTGCAATACGTGTATCTCTACACCACTATACGCTTGTCAGTGCTGCTGAAAAAGAACTCTGCAGATCCAAGATACATCACCACATGTCTGTCTAAAAAATAGGATGTTTACTCTGCCAGGAACCGCATGGCTGAACAGGAATTAATTTGGAATCATTTCCTGGACTGGGCTGAGGAAAAAGACAAGCAGGACTAATGTACAGAAGCATAATTAATCATAGTTAATTGAATATTTACTTATTTATTTATTTAAATGTGGTTTATAACTCTCAGTTAAAGATAATCTGTAAATTAGCATTTTGGTTTTTGCTTCCTTCTGTTTTGTTCAGGTAGTGTCTGTCTATTTATTCCCTCATGGTGGTGTTTCCATAATGTAAGCCCCTAATTTCAGCCTGCTAAACACAAGTGAAAATCTCTTGTTTAGCTCTCCTGTGATACAGAAAGCAGAAATGAAATTAAAACACTCGCCAATGTTCTCTTATAAAAACATGTTCTGTTCAGTTGTTGAGGATGATGAAAAGTAGCAGGTCTTGGCATAGAAGTAACTGTGGAGGAGGTCAGTCCATGCCTCTAAGATCTATTTGTGACATCAAAGCCATGCCAAGGAAGCAGAGAGTGTGTGAAAGGGAAACTGGAGCTCTATTTCACTGTGCTAATCTAATAAGGATGCATCTAACAGGGACATAATTCAGACCTTCTCACTAAGAGCACCAAGGAACTTGGGGGCCATCTGTCAGCAGTGGTTAACAGCTCTCCAGGGCTGTCTCTCACACAGCAGAGTGTCTGGCCAACTGAACTTAATCTTCTTGCTAAAGTAACCTCATCAAAATCTTTTAATTGCTCTCTAGAAAACCATAGCTGGCCTGTCATTGAGAATGGCCAATCTCGTCAAACCTCAAACTTATACAAAAGAAACAGAGAAGAACCTAATTTTCAACAACAGCAGTCACATAAGTTTAAAACTATCTAAGTGTAAGTTAGAAAAATTGATTAGGGTTAACTGTAAGTGGGAATTAATAGGTATCTAGCTATAACTGAAATTGATTACCAAAGCACTCAACCTCACATTGCTTTTTTATCACCTTACTCTTCTCTTCCCATAGGAAAGGCACACTAAGATAGATGAAGTTCCAACCCAGCCTGTCCACAAAGACAAAACATGCTATAATATGGGGGATCAGCTCAGCTATGAGCTTAAAGAGAGCTCAATAACAATTAAGTCTAACATTTACTACTGCATACAGAAGCACAGGGATCTCAGTTCTGTCTTCTGTAATTGTGAGAAGCTAAAAACCCCTCATTTCTATGGTAGGGTGGTTGAATTTCCAGCACAGCATACTTGAGAGTGTTTTTTAAGGTGCTTGACAATGAAATAATGAGTAGTTTTACCTTGGATTGACTTGCACACAGTGTGCACACTCAGACGTACACGCGGTTCTCTGTAGGTGAATGAACACACGACCCACATCTCAGCTTTAAGGGAACAAATTCATCCTGCATGGGACTGATTCCAGACACCAAAGATGAATGGCAACCATCATGTTATAGTTAAATTCAAGAACCCTGCATCAAGCTTAGATAACTGGGTTTGGACTGAGGAGGTGCACAGATGGGAGGAACCCTCCCCCCCATCTGGGAGATTTGCTACACCTGTAGCAGCAGCTGCTTTGGTGAACACCAAACCCCACATATCCTCCCCTTCAGAACAAAAGAAGAAAAGGTCTCAGCAATGGCAAAACTTCCAGGTTTATACGTCAGTGGTGCCTATTCCTTTCCTGTGAATCTTATCCCATGCAGAAGCATAAATCCCTGCCTTACTTCCTGTAACTAAAGCTCCTTGAAAGTGGCACTGTTGACTGAGTGGAGAATTAGTCCGGGGAGAAGGGTGAAATTCAAGATAAACTCTGCACTGAATAAAGCTTGGCAGATACCAAAAACACACATTCATACAAATTGCAGGTATTTTCTTAAGCCTAGAAAATATTGTTAGTTCATCCATACAAAGTGATTTGATTTTAAAACACAAAAAATTTTTTTAGATGTTTTGGCTTAATACTGCCAAAAACATCAATATGACATAAAATATGTATTATGAAATGCATACAGACATACATATACAAAAGGGCATTAAAACTGAAAGCTGAGATAGTTTCTCTCATACAGAAATTCAAAACAAAAATAAGAAAGCATAACCAAAATATTCTTATTTGAATCACTTCGCATTTTTCAGGTGGCAGATTATTAAACTGATACTTGTATAGCCTCAATGTAAAAACCAAATTTCCCAAATGAAAACTCATTCATCAGCAAGTTTGGGCCAAGCCCACTATGATGTATCATGCTTGATTAAACCCTGTGACAGCAGCAACTCCTAACCAAGAAAAAAAAAACCAAAATCAAGGTAGTAACTTTCACCAAATATTACTTTGAAGAAAGTAAGTCAAAACAGTTTAAAGGCCTAAGAAGTTACTGCTCTACAGCTGAGCCAGGATAATCACCCTGACTCTGCTCCTTCTTACCTTACAGCAAAGCAAACACAAGGGCTTTTGAATTCCTCTGATAGAAACTCAGTTGTTTTTCATTTTATGTTCACGTGCTAAGTAAGGACAAAACACTTCCCTGCAATGTGGGAATTCTGCACGAAAAAATGACTGGTGCCAAATTAAATGACATAGAAACCAATAAAAGTTATGGGGAGAGAGCTCATGACAGCACCACATCGACAATAAAATGAGCACCAGTTATCCTCACTCATATCCCGAGGCACAGCTGTTCATCACCCGAGATTACTAAAGCTGTGACAGCATTACACAGAGATTGACAGCTGCCTGTTGCATAATGAAAAGCAGAGAGCTAGCATGTGCTTTGCTAGCTTCCAGCTAGGAGGAGTAAACAAACAAGCCAAAGGGGTGTGCACAGTCGTTTTGTGTATAGACCATGATTGACTGAAGCTGTCTGAAACGTCTGCAGAGAAAGCCCCAAAGAAGGCGTATGCCTTCATGACACCTCGTTTAATTTTAAACTGGACATACAGATAGCTTACTAAAACATTCACAAAGCTAAACTGGAGAACCAGATTTGATTGAGTTATTGAACTCCATATTTGAACTGTGTTTAGGCTCATCAGGGCTGCATAGATTTTCACATAACACAGATTCAAATTTACATTTGATGTTTTACATTGATTTTTTTTTTCTTGTTTGTTTTATCTGAGTTCTACAAGGCGTTTTAAGAAAGATCAAACAAGAGGAGATGTTTATAAATCTGTATCAATAGCTGTATTACTCCACTGAGAAAACACCAGTAGCTTTGGAACAACTAAGAGTCACCTGCCCTCCCACGCACAAGGCACTCAGTCAGCCATGCTCTCCTCTCCAGAACAATACTATTCAGAGTCTAGCCTACACTGAAGTAAATTTTTGAGGAAAAACATCAACATGTATTAAAGCATTGTGTAAATCTTATTTGAGGTGGAGCTTAATGGGGCTCATTTCCTCTCATGATTGATATCCCAAGTGCAAGGGATTTGGAATCTTCCCCTACTAGGAGCCTTTCTCCCACTTTATCCCGCCCAACTGCTAAGAGGCCTCAGCAGATCAGTCATACGAGGATTATGATAGTGAATATTCTTTACCTTCCACAAGTTTCAACATATTCTGTTCCCTGCAGGACAGTGGGCATATCTGCTGGAGGAAGGAGTGAGATTTCCTTGTACTTGGTAGCTTTATTTTAAAACTCTAATGAGACTTGATTTTATATTTAGTACTCCAGACATGGCCTTGTCTCCATTATGGGATTACCACAGATAAAAATGCGAATTTTTTTTTGAACCAACAAGTCTTTGCACATGAGAATTATATTTCCCAACACATGTGACTTTAAGACCATGGAAGACAATGCATTCTTTACTAAGTCTGTCATCCACTGTGGCTACTTCTGTGACACTCTCAGAATCTCTCAGTTGAAATGAGGACTCAGTGTCATTGCTCTGGTGGTGAAAAAGGTTGCCAAAGTTGTAAAAGATACAGCTGGTAGATCAATAAGCATTCCCCATCAGAAATCTGGCCCATGCTTTGTCCTGGCTTGACATATCCAGTGCTGCTGATGGAAATCCAGCTGCTACATGCTCATCATTTCTTTGTGATTTGGATTTTGAATTATAGCAAACTAAAAAAAGGGTGGGCAATGAAAAAAAAACCCTGCAACATTACAGATCTCAAGTGCTGGAAAAGCAGATTTCACTGTGAGTGCTGTCATAGATTGGGAAAAGATTCCCAAGGATGTTGTGGAATCTTCCTCCTTGGAAAAGTTCAAAACTTGACCAATGAGTCAGCATGGGCCCTGCCTTGAGCAGGATGGGATGGATGATTGGATGGGATTTTCTGCAGAGGTCCCATCCAACCCCAATTATTGTATAATTCTAAGAAGGCACTCTTTGAATTTTCTTGTAGAGAAGGAAACAGCATCAAATCTGAGAGGAAACGCAGAACTTTTGCCACTTATCAATTTCTAATTTTCAGTGATTTTTTTTTTAATTCCTCCCAGGAGATTTCAGAAAAAAAAATCACCTAGCACACTGAAATAAGACGACTCCTTACCAGATGTCACTGCTTTCACAGACTGTTACAGTAATTTTTGTTCTTCTAATTTTTTTCCTGTCCACTCTTCATTTAGTAAACATCTGATACATTTAAGGAAACAGATAAGAATCCAGTGGGATTAAATCTTATCGCACATGTGTGCTGATCCTAATTTTGAGTGGATATTAAATCATCTAATCTAGTTTAGGTGAAATAGCATGGAAATATGCCAAGAGCTAACCTCTAGGGGAACTGCAGTCTTGCTTCGACAGAAAGTTCTAATTGTCACCCAGACCCATGAACTGATCCAGCAGTCTTGAAGACAGCAGATTTATTCTCAGTTCTGACTAAAACACTGAGTGAATCCAAGTATCCTAGCAATCCTTCTGCTGGTAGTAAATACAAACTTGACCACAAAAAGAAATGTTTCCATGTGTATGGAAAACTGAATTTGAAATATGTGTTGGAAAGAAGTGTTATCTAAGCTCAAACTAATTTTTATTTTCATTGATTTATACATATATTTTATTGATTGTTATAATATTTTTTCTTTTTATTTCAACATACCAAGTGCAATCTGCACTAACAATGACTTGCTTGACATTTTTCAAATACATTTTTTTCATTTTTGTAGCATTTGCCTTCGTTACTTACATGAGCAATTACTGAATAGAAAATATTTCAGTGGACTCAAACCTCAAATCACTTGAGCGATAACATAAATGAATTCTTGCAAAATTCCTATTTCATTTGCTCACTGAACATGAGGCAAAAGCAAAATTATGTATTTCTACATAAATTCTTCTTTGGTTTCTAATTTTTGGCATTGTCTTATGTGGGGTCAGGAGTTGGACTTTATGATCATTGTGGGTCCCTTGCACCTCAGAATATTCTATAATTTTATCTGTGGGTTCATAGAGATGCCTGGCACATATGGTACCATTTATTCTGTCCTATACAACAAAAAGATTCTGACAATCATCTGCATTAACCAGAAAATACAGCTGTTCTATTTTAAGAAAAAAATCTTTAAAAGTCATTGCATTAAATAATATAGTGTTTGGAACTGTAATTCTTTCCTTATGTACAGTTTTCATTTGTACATCATTGAGTTTTTTGGTAATTACAATCCCTTACACATCCATTTACACTACAGTGGTGGCACAGGTAATTTATAAAAATCAAATTTAAAGTGCTATAGTAGTCAAGAGGCAGAATGAATCATGTTTCACACAGTTGGAGAATTTGCTATGATTAATTAAAGATTTGAAGTCAGACTTCTTGCTTTTGTAACTTAAGGTGTAAAATACAAATTAAATATGAAGGTTCAAAGACAGTGATTTTCTGAGAAAGGTCTTTTGCCAATAATTCAGGAAAAGAGGTGAAAAGTATTTTACAATCTCTCAGAGAAGGTTATAGAACATAATATTCTGAAGAGTAACACTGAAATGTTCTCACATTAAAAAAAAAAAAACAAAAAAAAAAAAAAACACCACCAAAAAACAAAGGAAAGAGAGAGAGAAACAAGCACTTTTGCTTGGGTTCAGAATAGTTAGGGTAAAGCTCATACATTCACTAAGTTTTATTTCCCTGCCCTTGCTATCAGCCCAGTAGGAAAATCTGCCAAACACTGTCCCTCTATTGCTTTGAGTCAAGAGGAATTTTATCACTGAGCTTATCAATAGTAGAGTCAAAAGAATGACAGGCAAGATTTTAATCACCCCATCTCTCAGAGCAGAATTCAGGGAAGCCTTTGGAAGAGGTATGAACTCACTGTCAACATGGAGCTTTATTCTGATTTTACCAGAATTGGTTTAAATACTTCAACAGATATAAACTAAACAAAAATGGGCACTATAGAGGAATATCTTCAGATTTCTGCATAAAGTAAATTCTTCAGTGATGGATTTCTTCCACTAAAGATTAGCAGGTACTGAGAGAAATTCTTTCTGCAATGTTGGAAGCTGCCAGTACAGCACTCATCAGATCTGACAACATGGACTACAAGAGAGAGCAGAATATGTACTCTAGGTGTGTAGCAGATCTACAAGATCTGTAGGAGCACAAATAAACTCATAATTTCATTTCAGAAATACTGTTGTTTTGCATTGTTCAAATAAACCCATTTAACATTATGACATCCTGCATATATTGTAATCAGCATTTCATTAAACATTATGAAAAGAAGGTTGGCTTGAATTTTCAAGTGTATACACTGATCTTGGCAACCGATGGGTAAAACCAAATAATTCATGCTTCTGAAGGTTCCCCAGAAAAGTAGTTACTGAGGTTAATATTCCATTAATCACCTTGTATGTCAGATGTGGGGTTTTTTTTCTCCTAGCCATCAAGCAGGATTTCTGGAGAAAATAATGAAGGCAAATGTTAAAACCTACATCACTGTCAATGACTTACTAAACATATGAATGTATAGGTTGATAAATGAAGGAGGAAAAAGGAACAGGAAAGATGGAAAGAACACTCAAAGTGACATGGTGCTAATGAGCAGTGAATATTGTTAGAGAATGCCAGTCATCCAGCCATCTGCTGAAGGCAGACAAAAGAACAAACAAGGTTAAAGGGAACGGAAGACTTTGAAAATTAATAGTTCGCTCAGTGCTCATCTGAAGTTTTTTTTATTGAAAGAAATATTTAGTTAAGATACTGGAGACCCTGGATGCCAAACTTCATTTTAGCTCTCAAGGAGCACATTTCAGGTAAATACCAAAGCAGGATACAAGAAGTTTATGTTATTATTTTCCAGTTATTTTTGTAAAAGAATAAACAAAGAAGTGAAGGGAGATTATGATGCCAAAAAAACTACTAAACAAACAAAAACCATTATTGTTTAAATAATATCTTTAAAAGAATCCAAAATGACTGGGTATCAGGATAAAAGGAAAAGAGCATTATTTGAATAAATTTATTTCTACACTGTAGGAGAATTATAGAAGTTACCTCATACTTTCACATTTACTTTTTTATTTCTTTTGAGATTACAGCTTTTATCTTTTCTTACAGGTATCTCAAAAGACAAAATAATTTGAGTTTTACTGGGGTTTGTTTTTTTATAACAAAGCTGACTGAAAACATTTCATTACTGTTTTGGCTTATTTTACACTGTAAATTTCCATCTGTTCAAAACCAATCTTCTGGAAAAGTACCTGGCACATTAGTCCAACTGTAACATCTTGAACACCGGGAACTAATATTTCCAGAAACTCGGGAGAGAATGAGATTGTTTTCAGGGTCTGTGCATTAAATATTCAGAAAGAAAAGCAACAGTAAATATTAGTACAGTTAGAAAGAAGATGAGTGTCCTTTCAGATTAGAAACTCCAGCTTGTTTTCTTGCAATTTTCTTAAAATTTTCGACAAGTGCTTTAAAAATTCCTTCTCTCATTCCTCATACAGTGAAAAAAGATTTCCAATAAAAATACGCCTTGAAATCCACAATATTCAGATATTCAACTAAATAAAAAATGGCTATTGG
Source organism: Phylloscopus whistleri (assembly GCA_017589585.1). Lineage (NCBI taxonomy): Eukaryota > Metazoa > Chordata > Aves > Passeriformes > Phylloscopidae > Phylloscopus > Phylloscopus whistleri. The sequence goes on from JADMLD010000046.1 coordinate 1,120,568, forward strand.
TTTATTCTTTTGTAAAGAGTCTCTGGTTGACTGAACAGCAAAAGTCCATTGCCATATTTTTCAATTAAATTCACAACTTAATTAGAAGGCCTCACTCTAAGAGATTTGCTAGGCATGAGTGGGTGACAAATTATGCTGATGCAATGATCAGAAATCAGAAGTACCGTATCAAAACAACAGCCTTTAGACAACAAAACACCCTTGACAAGAATTTAAGGGCCTCTAACTCTTATTAACTCTAGAAAGCTAAACTCTCAGTAAGTTTCAAGCACGAATATGTAAAAAAAGTGACTTTAATACTATCAAGCACTTTTTTTGACACAAAGTATGGCAGAAGGTCCGTAGCTCTGGAAGTACACGCTCATAACAAACCATTTGATGCTTGCAGCACTCAAATTCTTGGTCCATGTGCTACTGCAGTAGCACCGAGCAGGGCCAAACCCTCGTCTCCCAGTAAGTGTCTCTGTCTTCCTCATGATCCCTTCTCTTTATGCCTCTCATATCCCATCTGGCACCTTGCCTCAGCTACTTCTATTGGAAAAACAAGGAGACAGCTGGCTGGTGGATTCAGAAAACCTCTTGCTCTGGTTAGAGAAAACAATTGTTCTCTACAAAGCACTTTTTTCCCCTTAAATATCACACTATAGTATTCACGATGACCTCACCTTCTGCAGACAAAAATAATTTCAGAAATAACCACAACCAGAGAATAGCCTGAAACACAGAACAGGCTCTGTGGTCTTCTGACACAGCACAAAAATCCTAAACTTGCTATTTCAAATGGACATAAGATTAATAGGATTATTGCCTCTGGCTGCCCCTAGTTTGTAGTGCTCAATGTGCCCCATTACTTGTCCTTGCTTTTTTATTACTCCTGATGTATATTTTACCTGTAATATATTGTTGCCTCCTTGTTGGATCCCCAACTGTCTTCTCTCAGACGAGGCTTGGCACACTGTAAAGGAATGAGATTGCTCTCTTTCATCATTTCGTGTAAGGGGTAAAAGAAATTATACTGAAATTTATTTCTGTTTCTCTAACTTAGGAATATCTTTCTCACTCTTTTTGCTATATCAGGAAGGCAAAAAATAACACTGTCAATTCAGACCGGCAACAGTCACAAACAGGCTGATCGCCAAAACACAGGGAAGTTGTAGCAAACACACACATTCCCAAGCTGAAGTGATTCATATCTCAGCTTGTGCCTTAGGTGGCTCCTCATAAACTGGGGGTTTTTTTGCACCCTCTGTGTTCTATAAGCTGAAGTTTACAACCTGCTCATTTGCAGAGAACTTGCTAGAAGGAGCCTGCACTGGTGAAACATGAGAAGGAAGTGGCACATGCAAAGTCACACCCAGCCCAAGAGGAGGAAGGAAAAGGAAGTATCTTGGGAAACTGATGCAGAGAAAAGAAGATATCAGGGAGGAAACGCTATGTCAGGGAGAGGGTAGAAGGAAACAAAAGTAAAACTCTGTTTCTCCTGCAGGAGCATTGTCTCACCATGATGAATAAAGGAACAAGAGCAGCTCTGCTGACTATACTACAATTCAACATAAACGTTCAAGTCTATTCCTTAGAAACAGAAACATGTGCACCATATAATTTTTCCTTATGATTCAAGAGGAATAAAGGATTGTTGTGACCACATTCACAGCTATGCTTCAGAGCTTGTACTGGCAGTGCTATGTAACCTTGTCCAGGGATGATTAGTCTATTTCTGTCTGAGCTGGATCAGCTAAAGGAACAAATCCCCAGAGCATGCTTCTTCCAAAACCCCATAAACTAATCTCTGCTAGGGAAATAGAGATAAAGCAACCAAGATGTCTCAGAATCAGCATCATCCTTTCCCTGATCTCTTCATGTGTAGCATCCAAGTCATAGAAAACTTCTGTTATGTTGCCAGCTCAACTTCTCAAAGAGCACACCTTCCCACCCCATCCCCCTCATTATGAGACACCAGCTTTTCTATCCTGCACACTTGAGAGCCTTTTAATTACCCATATTTTGATGAACTTTTATAGTCAGAATAAAAGGCAAATCTTTGGTGCATGGTCAGTTTTCTTTGCTGAATGCCAAATACCGACTCTGGTAAAATATCAAAATGTCATAACTTGTAAGTGAAATATTAACATATTTATTATTTTTCTTTAACAAGCATCAAGTAATACACTTTACTCTAACCTTGTTACAGAAAATGATTGAATTATGTTATCCGAAATTTGCACACAGCAAACACACACACAGAGTCCAAGGCAGACTCTCAGCCTTGAAATATTTCATTGTTGATTTAATTTAATATTTCATTGCTGTTCCTTGCTAAAGGAATAAGCAACTGAAAATGGAATCACTTCATGGAAAGCATCAGACTTCCTTAACTGTAGGCATCACTACTATCTGTTTAATGTATCTGTAAAAAAATTTTAAATTAACACATTGCTTGATCTCTCAAGTATTTGTTTTCTTATCTACTCAAGCACTGTCAAAATCTCAAATCAAACGAGCTCTGCTTTACACATTTTGAACGTGGGTCTGCTGTTTGCTGGCATTGACGATATTGGGTCTAGGAATTGCCATTGGACTGTCCCACCCTAGTGCAGAAATTCCTTCTGAATCTGAGATGAAACAGCTCTTTCTACATGCAGAACAGGACTTGTGTAAAAATATTTTGGTCATGGTATGTTTCAGCCGGCTCAGCTGCAACATGTTAGTGGAAAAAGGGAATGTTAGCAGACTAAAGTCAGGTTTCATAATTAAAGCTTCCAAATATTTGGAATAATGTGAAATCTCTTAGAGCAGTACCCCTACCACCTTCTATTCCAGTGTCTGATTGAGCTGGCAGGGGGTATGGAGCAGGTGTTTGCTCCTCACTCCAGGAGGCACCATGTTCCAGCATGTCCCTGCCGTTCTCAGGGCTGTGGAACAAACCTTCACTACCCCAGGCAGAGACCCAGCATTAGCCCAGGCAGCATGAGATACTCACAGCATACACCCTTTTACCCCCTCAATTATGGCAGTGGTGTTATGAATTCCAGACAACCCAGCACTCTCACTATTATTTGCCCACAAGAATTTTAAAAATAGCAGAGAAAACTAGGAGAAGAAACAGTGTGGTTTTTTTTTCCTCAATCCAGTAGCCTAATTTATATGCAGAACACAGGCAACAAGCCTACATTATGCAAAATAATAGCACATATTAAATTCAAAGTTTGGGGGCTCTGTAGGTCTTGTGTACACACATTTCCTCCTGTATATTTAAGTTAACTCTAAACAGGAATGATTTCTTTATTAGTAACATTACTAGTGCTGTTTGAAACACGTTTTTTTCCTGCACAGTAAAATATTTCTAAAATACAATTCAGTGGGATTTGTCTATATTGAGCTTTCTTAAGGAACCGTCATCATTTAAGGAAGCAGAGCTCAAAAGCAGTTCAGGAGGAGATGACTGCCTGACAAAGGGTCTTTGCATAGTTCTTTCAGGAAAGTAGTACCCAACAGCAAGCACCAGGTGCTGTTTCTAACACACAGCAGATATGGAACACCATGATTTTCACCCACATTTTGAATCATGCACCATTTTTGTGGTTAAACCTGAAGTGAAGCTTTCGTGCAGCTACCAGAGAATCTGGCCCAGCATACTGTCAAGTATCCATTTTTAAACCCTCTTTTCCAAGAATAAATTCACCAGAAAAAAAGACAGTACACTCTGCTACAGGTATGGGTCTGACATGGTTGCATGTTCATACAGCCCTTAGTACCTGGAACAGAAAAAAATCCTGGAGAAAGTTCTATTTTGCAATAGTACAGGGAGTTCATGCTGCTCTCTATAGAGACAGTTGTCTCTATACTACAGACTCTGTTGAATAATGTGGTAAAAGAGGAAGGAAAAAGCTCATTACTGGAACAAACAAAATGCGAATATTTTGGCTAGTTAATTACTTTTCATGATTCAGAGGCTGCTATTCAGATATTCTAATAGTGATGGGGTTAAATATGCAAGATAACTAGGAATAACAGATATTTATACACCTGAGTCTATTTACAATGTTATCACACTTCTGCTTTTGCAATTTTGCTGATGTCTTGTCTAAGATATTCAAGCTCTGTATTGGTACTGACCTATCTCATTTTTCTATTTTCCATTTTTCAGTAATGGGTACATTCTGTACCTGGAAGACTTCCATTATAATAATGGTTAATTATTAATATGTAGCTTAAGCAATGACATGAAATAAAGCTAATATTTTCCTGCCTTCAGAAGATAAAAATACTTTTGTTGGAATTTAACAGCTAGTAAATTGTTCTGTAAAAATATAGCTCTGCAGCAATTTTCATTTTATCTGTACAAGTTAGTGAGAAAGAAATCCTGGCCTTGTTGACACATAAACTGAAATTCCCACTGAATTCGAGGGGGCTAGGATTTGGTCACACAATTTTACAAAGTAGTGATTTATGCACCCACTCATGCATTCAACAATCAGATTTTGCATCTCAATAAGCAAATAAAATAGGTAAATCTAACTGGTACAGACCTAGTTTCCAAGAAAACAAAGCAAATCAAATCAGCAAGCAAAGGGGAAGTAAGTAGAAAAGAGAGAGAGAGAACAGAAAAGGCAGATGTTTTGTATAATACTGGGCCAACTCCTGGCTTGTAAGCATTGCTACATCAAATACCTCAGTACCTTACCTTCAGGTATTGTGTGCCCTAATTTGCTGCCCCAGACACCTGCTCAGACTGCTATGCTCAGGCACCCTACAAGCACCAGGGACCTCACAGCCAGAGTATTCCACCAGGCTATGGAAACCTTGGATTCTCTATCTTTACCTGCAGTGCACATTTCCCACCCTGCTGACATGAGGAACTTCTCCCCCTACAGCAGGTCTTCACATTTCTTCCTGTGAGTTGATTAGCTATTCCCTGCACTAGAAAAAAGCCAAACCTACCAGGTAATTAGTTTATGTTAATTGAAAGAAGTTCCATACATAAATTGAAAAACCAACTTCTTGGAAGTCCCCTTATGGTGAGAGAACTTGCCAGGGACAGTAGAAGACTGGGATTCAGAGAATCCACACACCCACTGTGGTGTCAGGCCACATTCTTTCCATGAGGATTTATATCAGCTTAAAACAGGCATGAAAAACGATCCCAAATATTTTTTTGGCCTTAGCTTCTGGTTACCTGTTTCCTTGCAGTTGAGCTGCAATATCACTACAGCTCCAGGCATGAGAGAACAAGAATGGTAGAAGTAGACTTTATGGGATAATTATAAAATTTAATATATAAACATCTGTACTATTTTAGAATTACCTGTTTCTTATCTATCTAGAATTAAAATAAATAGAAAAAAATATCTCTCTGTAAACTATTTTTTTTAAAAAACAACTTCCAAAAGAGATTTTATGCCAGTTAAAAAAATAAACCATATCTTTCAGTACCTAGAATCCCGGCATACCAAACAAAATCTGTTAATTGCTAAAAATCAATCATCATATTTTACTCTAGATCAATTGCTAAAAATCAATCATCATATTTTACTCTAGATCACTGAGTATAAATGGTTACCTAGCTTTTATCCAGTATAAGATTAGATTTTTTTTCCTCTTCTATTAAGCACTCTTAATATTTGCATGTACTGCCATACGCATGCAAATGAGCATATCAACTTTTAGCAGCACAGTTAATAAGAACACCTTCAGAGACATCACCTGCAATGTCTAAACCCATCCCACAGGGCCCTACAACTTTCACTGTTGTGTTCCAGGTTGTGGATTACATACTGCACTGCCTTCTTATGACCTGGTGACTTGATCATTCATTCTTCTGAGTCCTTAGAGAACAACTTTTTCCCAGCACTTCTAGAGAATAGGAACAAAAAGCACCTTTTTAAACAGCAATTCAGTAGACATCCACCTGTACCTCTACCTCTAAACTCTTACTGAGTCTTTTCTTTCTAAACATTTGGCAACAGTTTTTCCATTTTTTCTTCCTTCCTCTACTAGCTATGACATCTATTTAAGCATTTTTTCCACACCTTTCCTCACCACACACACCCACATCTCTACTTTCAGAGGTAATCCCCACTTTACAGTGGTTATTTAATGGATTTCACTGTAGAACATCTGTGCTCAGTTCCAGAGAGCCTGGGCATTACAGGTGAAATGTTAGCAAAGTGCTTGCCAGAACTCAAAATAGATGCAGCAAACTAGCAGAATTTACAGAAAAAAAAAAAAAAAAGGCAGTTTATATTGCTTTCCAAAGGAACTGTAGGATCAAGCTTTCAACAGGTGGGTCTTCAGGCCTCTACTTTAAATGAAATTAATTGCCATTTTTGCACTTTTGTACCGTCAAAGACTTGCTAATATTTCGCAGCTTTACTCTCTCTCTTTGTTTCTGAGAGAGAATCTTCATGAAAACTCTTGTGAAATTTATTCTATACCACCAAACCCAGGTTCAGTACCATCTCTGTTCACTTGTGGCCTGGTAGAGGGACCAATAATGAGCACATGCACATGAAATGTGCATGCTTGAGGTCCTGCCAGCCACAGAAACTAGGGACTGTTTCCTCATCTGACTTTTCCTGTAAACAGCTAAAAGCTTTGAGACAATACACTGGGTCATTTTCTAGGAACTAAAATATGTGGTTCCCAAAGCTGTTGAGGGGATTCTTCCTGCTCTCTCTTCTACCAGAAATCATGAAACCAAACATAATTAGTAACAATAATAGCCACTAACTTCTTTGTGGCTCCATGAGCCATCATTTAAAAAAATTCTTAGGTAAATGAATCTTGCCTGGAAAATTCCAGAGTTGCTGAGGCAGGGCACACTTGTCTCCATCTAGAGGGCAAAAAGGCAGTGGAGGAAGGGGGAATTATGGGATTTAAGGAAGAGACCTAGATGCTGTTCCTCTTCCCATGCCCTTTCCTAAGCGTCACCTCTGGGCTGTCACAGCCTTGGGCAGGATACTAAGCCAAATGAAAAAATCAGGTTAAGTGAAGTACACATTTATCTCCCAAAGGGCCTCTAGATTACAACAACTGAGTTTCTCTGATTTTCTAAGTTATTTGCACCTGTTTTGAAAGGAGGTGTTATTCCACCATTTTTACAAAGAACTGAGAGAAAGGGAGGGTAAAAATTACCTGAAAGTTACCCCAAAGGTCTGTTGCAGACCAGGATTCACACCCCAGAGTCCTAACCTACAGCTGCTGTGAAATTTCTTCCTCGATCAAGTGTGTCCTTTCCTTGTATGAAGTAAGATATATTTCTAAGGGAAGACAATAAAATGCAAGGCAAAATTAATCATATATCATGCCAATGAAGAGCATGAGGTCTCAGTCTCTCTGTACTTTAACTTTTAGTTTTCTAAAAGCAGAAAGCCTCAAATTTGAGAGGATGAGGAAAGGGACAAGGAAGGCAGTCTGCCAAAACCTACACTGGTATGCTTGTTCTGCAAACAACTAATATCTATGAATCCTTTGAAAACTTATATCTTACTTCAGTCTACCTGCAGTATGACAATCCAAGTTTTTCACGTTCAAGGGATAGATAACAGTATTCATCACAGTTCCCTGTAGCAGACCTTAAATGCTTCACCTTAACATCAAGTCTAAGAACTGTGCCATTTGCAGAAATTTGCTCTTGACATAGTTTCTTTAGCAGGACTCCATTACTTTTGCACCTCCATTTCAGAAAAGCCATACCCTCCAGTCTGAAATAAAGCTGGAAAGAATATTTTTTTTACTCCTAATTTGGCCTCCTTTTCAAAGGGCATTACAGTATGGTCCAACCAATGGGACATGGTCAGTTTTGTAACAAACCTGCATTTCCATTTAGTGAGCAGTGCACTTCAGCTCCACAGCCAGTGAAGGTGCACAGGGAGAACATTTTTTAAGACCCTTGCATTCTTTGTCAGAGAAACTGGAAGAGAGCATACTCACTTAAGCACTATTAACATGCACTTAAAGACCACTAACACTTTTCTCTGATTGCTGATGCAAGAAAATAATAAAGATTTAATTGTCTTAATTAATCATAGGATGACCATCAGCCAGCGTATGATATTGGCATAGAAAAAGGTGAATAGTTACACTGTATGGCAGATAGTACTGATAATACCTCATCTCAAATTATGTAGAGAGTTTAGCATCAACTGCAACTGAAATGGCAATAAACTGAGAGAAGGGCTACTATTTACTTAAGGAATGAGATATGGCAAAATCAAGGTTAAGAGAAAATATAATTTTGTTCCATAAATATATCATAAAGGTAAACATAAAGAGTAAAACTACCTCCTTAGTACAAAGAACAATATCTCTCCCAGTAGAGATATAAATACATCTGACCGTGAATATATTAAGACTAGAAATCAGACAAAATATTTTAAATCACCAGTATTAGAGGCTGGTTCTGTAGTATCTTTCTAAAAGGCACAGTGCAATTGATCAATTTTAGGAAATGACACAATTAATTTATTAAAAGAATAATATTATTTGTCTCTCTGGGATAGAAAGGAACAGACTTGATGAAGTTATTTTCCTACAACAGTCTTATCATTAAAGTAGCTGGATCCTGCCTGGAGGACTGGGTTCAGTCCACTGCTGTCAGGGGATTCCTTTAGATTGTGAAGCAAGGCATTTTAACAAAGCTTTTTTACACATGCTCACATACTGCACTCACAAATTTCTTCTCCATTTTAGGAGACCCAGTCTAGAGCTTCTGTGTTCTAGTTTGAGACTGTGAGGTGAATTACAGCTGCAATTGAAGTCACTAGGAGCTAGGCTTTGAACACAAAATACTTTCCAATGCTAAGCACCCAGAAAATATTGGCACTAATTATCTCAAGGAGGGTATCCAAAATAATTGGTTGTATCTAGCTTAATACCTGGGCATCCAAGCTCCACTTTACTACAGTGGAGATGAACCTGAACACCTCAAAAAATGATCTGTAACACAAGAATTTTTGTGTAGGACACATGAAAGGTGATGGTTAGAAAAAGCCTAGGGGGAAAAAAATGAATAATGTGGATATGAGAACAGATTTTGCACAGCATGTACTGAATCGGGCTTGGGTCTGAACATTGACTAGCAAAGGGAAAAAAATAACTGTTGAATTGCTGTTCTTTCAGTGTTCACAACTCCTCTGTGCTCTGAACAAGGCAGAATCCAGGGGGAAACCCAGTGTGTGATCATGTAATTAAAGACTATATAGTGATGATGATTAAATACTAACATGAATGAGCTGGCTGCTGTTACTGTGTAGGGGTGGATGCAAATTATTTTTCTTTTCAAAATCTGCCTTGACTAACTGGGGAGAAGAATGGGAAACACCAGTTCTCTCTCTTCTGTACTACACAAGGCTTTGATTTCCCTTTGTAACTCTTGTGCTCCCTTCTCTTTTACTGTCCTTGAATATCTAATCTTTCTGTTTTTGAGAAATAATGCCTTCAAGAACTGTAGCTCAAACTTTATCTTTTAATTGTGTGTGCTCAGCCTTAACAGGGTAAAAAAGAAAGGGTTTAGTATACTGAATAAGGGCTGAGTATCCTGTGAGAAGGGGGTTAGTATCCTGTGAACACTGTTGCACTTACCAAAATTCCTGTGAAGGTGTAGTGTTATCATTTCTTCGCTTTAACCTTTATTTTTAAAAAAACAGAAATAAATCTATATAAAAGCCATTTTCACAGCATGACATTCAAAGGATTTTAGTTGGCAACTGAGTTGCCTGCAGGCTTGAAAAACTGTGTATGGGGTTTTATTTTATTTACAAATTTAATTATTTAAGAAATAGTGTATATGTCTTAGAATATGCTGTGTTTGGGCTGAGGAAGGAAAATTCTCTCTGAAAAGTGTATATCATTTAACAAGATTGCAGGAGTGAAGAAAGATGCAGCATGGAGCCCTTTTGTCAACAAGAACAAAGACAACGACACACATAAAAACACACAGACATACACATATAGGGTCAGAACTAGGCCAGTTAATCTTTCCACACCTACTGCAGTGCATGCATTTATTTTAAATGCCTCATTTGGACATCAGTTCAAATTTGAGTGAAGAAATAATGGTCTTACTTTCAGAGATGCTGAACACAGGATTCTTGGTGAATTCAGTGCCAGCTCTCGATGCTTTATACACCAACTCACTGATTTCATGCATGTAGGATTCATTTGGAGAAACACATACATTATTTTGTATTCATTTAGTTAATTTGAAAGATGATGATGTACTATTTTGTTTTGCCATATAGATCTGCTTTAAAAAAAAATCAATTCCACCCCAATGTTCAGTGTATCAATCTGTTTTTCAATAAAGTTGTCCAAACAGGCTTCTCAGTGACAGCTGAACATATTTCCAGTGTTTATTTATATTTTGTGGTGTGAATTAGCCTTTGACAATGTAAAGGTTTTTGCAAGAAAAAATCTTCTGTCATAGAAATTTTTTGGGTTTTAATTAAAAATCCATTTCAAGCACTTAGTTCAGTCTGAGCCAGAGGAAAATTAATGCAGAAAGAATACAGGAAAAAAAGCATACAGCAAACTTGAACCGAATAAAGCTGACAACCCTCTTCTTAACTGTACCAAAATGACAAAGGGCACAAAGGTTTACTCCACAGAGTGAGCTGAAAGAAATAAAAGCATTTACACTTTGGCAGGAGGATGCAGGGGACACGGATCAGGAAAGGAATACTTGATCAGGGGTCACAGAATTGGTGCCTCTTTCTCAAGCAATCAGAGGAATCTGTGCTTTGGATGTTGGTACTGCACCATGATTGAGAGTGCAAACTGATTATTAACATTAATTTTTCACTGTTCACATCAAAAACAAAGTCTAGTGATAAAATCCAGAAGTCAAAACCAATCTAATGATATTTCCATTCTACCCACAGAAGAGACAAGGTATGAGAGAGCAGGGAAGTGCAAGGCAAAGAGATAGGCTCCAAACCTCTGCACCCTTCACAGAGATTACTCCTGGCTGGTCTCTTTTATTTTCTCCTCAGTACAGGAGAAAAAGATAGCTAATGTAAACAGCAAGTAGAAAGACAGTGACCAGAATAGCAATTCATCAGACACAAGCCAAGTTGTGAGGTAGCAATTAACTTCATCCCACTAGTCTATATCTCATAACACAGGAAAATTAAACCCCTTTTTCTTTGCTTTCCCTCCTTTGCCTTTGTCTGCTCATTTGTCTTGCACTTGTTCCTTGAGATGTTTTTTCTTTTGCAATCACAAATATGCTTCCACTACTTCCCATTCCAGAGCACCTGGGGAAGATAAAGATATCTGTGCTACAAATTGACAAATCTGTCTGTTCAGTGAGCACTGCTACTGCCCGGTGAGCTGGGGTAATAAATCATTTTAGCAGATGAATTTGTCATCCAATACAGTAACAGTATAAGAACAGCAGAGGTAACAAGCCTCCAGGCAAAGGAGTAGTAGCAAACCCTAAATTAAAACCTAAAAGGGAAAATTGCAACAATAAGGAGGATATTAGGAAAAAAATAAAATTTAAAGAGTATGCAATCAGTATAATCTTTAAATGTGGTATGGCTGCAATTACACTGACTCACATATTTTGGCTCATTCTAAGCATTTATACTTGAAATGAGCTGAAGTGAAAGTCATGTTGGGAGTTTAATGCACTTGCTCCCCATCTCTACCATTTGACAGGCAGGTGTCAATACTTGTTTCCACCTCCATGAGTTTAGTCAGTGTGAAACACTTCTGAGAGTTGGTCAATTTTGTGCTGACACTCGTAAAGTGATTGGCCAATGCTCTGAACCACAGCAGAACCCTAGTTAGTGTGCCCAGTGCTGGCTTGGCTTCACTTCAGCCTCATGACAAGCAGGGCAGGCCTCCCTGGGTCATGACCCAGCTGGGCCCCTGCACTGTGCTCTGCCCAATGTGCCCCATATGATGGACTGCTCAGAGCAGCTGCTTTTGGAGATGACATTTCCCATACGTGGTTTCAGAGGAGCTCCGTGGCTAATGCTTTCCACCGCTTAGTTCTTTGCTGCAGAGCAGCAGCCAGCCACTCCAAGTGAAAGAGGGAGTCAAACTTATAAAATTATGTACAGTGAAAGTTTCTGGAAACCCAAGCCCACAGAGCAGAGGATTGCAATGGGTTTTCTATAGTTACTTGGGCAGTTACTTAGCCAAACAAGAAAAAGAGCAAGTCTAACACATTAAACCATATTGTCTAAAATCAAGAAGGCAGGAAAGCAGTGGTGAAAGCTGTAAATGGTTAAATCCCTTTAGAAAACACGGAATTGTCATATTTCCCTTAAAAGGATCAATGCCTGATTGGTATTGACAAAAAAAAAAAACCAAAAAAAAAACCCACCAAACACAAATAAAACAACAAACAAACAAACAAAAAACCCACACCTCCTAGCTATCCAAGCCTAAGACAGGAAACAAAACTAAATTATTTTTGTGTATTAGAAGATGTGTTAGTCACTACTGGAAAAGCCATAGTCAGAACACGGAATAAACAAGAGAAGCCTCATAGAAAAAAGAAACAAATAAACAGCTTTTCTCTGCCTAGACAATGTGACATCAACCCTACAACAGACCTGTCTGGTGATCTGCTTCAGATTTCAGTTCCTGTGACAAGCCTCAGCTGTAAAAATGCTCCAGAGGTGTTGCAACACCACAGAGACACCACAAATGTCCATCAATATGCAAACACTCATGCAAATGCAGGTGTCATCAAGACTGCCTGTATTAGTAAAACAAAACAAAACCATACATGGCACATACACAGGAAGGCAGCTGCTGACATCATGGAAGTCTCCCAAGCAACAGAAATATCTACCTCCTGAGGACAGGGATGCACCATGTAAGATGCACAGTGAGATTTTACAGCAGTGATTTTTCCTCAATGAGAGCATGGTCAGCTGTGACACCATGGGTTCACACAGGATGATGCATGAGGGGCTGTTACTCTAGACTGGCTGACAGGCCTGATAATTAGCCACCCAGATTAATTTACAGTACCCTCTTTAGGCAGCCTTGAAGGAGAAACAGTGCCAGCTGCTGTAATTAACAGAATTCCTTGTAATAAGTATACTGAATTGGTCTTTGATATATTCAGAAGTAGACTCAAACAATTTAACCAATACAGGATTATTACACAGATTATCCCTTTAAAGTGAAAGTGAATGTTGATTTAACTGAATAGAGAAATATATCCATATATGTGACTATGGCAGAATCAGACATTTGGGGTTTTTTTATGAAGGACCTTGTGCTTCTAGGGAGGGTGAGGAAACTAAAAAAAAAACAAAAACAAAAACAAAAACAAACAAAACCCAACCAACCAACAGAAAAAAAAAAACCCAAGAATTTCTGTCTAGAAATAGAAGTTACCCTTGGACACAGGACCACACACAACCTCTGTTCAATCCATGCATACTAGGAGAGAACCACACTGTTAAAGCACAGCTGAATTAGCTTATGCTTGGCACCTAGAATAAGGGGACATGTTTGAGGTCTTTACACCCTGCAGCACACCCGGTTATTCGCCACAGCTCAGGGACACAGGACTAAGCAAGACACATCCTCGGATCCTGAAACTCTGGTTGCAGATTTCCAATAAGCACAGAGCAACTTCAAGAGTCAAAGCATGTCATGTAAGCCCCATGTGTGCTCCACCTGTGGTGTATGTATGCAAAATGTACCTCCCTGCAGGTCTGCTGGTTGCTGTCAGCCAGCCCAGAGTAGTTCATTACATCTCAGAATCTCAGTCACGGGTCTCAGCCCAAAGCACTGGTCTAGACTGCTGCTTCTGCTGTGAGGGAATTTCATATGTGCATATCCCAGCAGCTTTTACTCTGCTCACTGGGTAGCAGCTAATGCAAGAAATCAGGTAACATAGTAAGTTCTGCAGCTAGATCCAAACCAGCCTTCCACCTGTATAGTTTACAGTGCTTAACCTCACTGTTTCTGACCCCACCTCATATGCTGTAGTCATCAAAGTGAGAGCAGTACAGGTAAATCCTCAGCTTCTTCAATAGAGCAATGACTGAGCTTTGTCCCGTTTTATTTAAATGCTCGGAGACCCACAAAATCTGGAAAGTATCCTATGCTATTGCTCAAGATTACTTCTCTGACAATGAAATTCTGGCTCTCCTATCATCAAAGCACTAAAATACACTATAACTCAGCAACACAGATGAGAAACACAGCTGTAAAAGAAATATACAAACAGTATTTGAACTGCTTGGAGGAAAAAACCTAAAGTCACTGGCCTCTCTCCATCACTAAAATGCACTGAAATATTTTCTGCCCAGCCTCTACCATATTATAGCACTAAAGGATATAACTAAAAAAAAGCCTAGGGAAAATCACCACAACTGCTTTTAGGCTATATAAATGAGCAATAGAATAATTTCCTAAAATGATTACCTGCTAATGATAGCTTTGAGGTGATAAAACACGAAGTCAGTGCCAGATCAGACTCTGGAATAACATGATAATTTCTTCTCTACCTAGGTAACTGGAACAATCACACCATTTATGATAATGACAATATAAACAACCTTATGTCTCCAGACTAAATACTCCCTGTAGTTAGAAATGAGGGGGAGGGGAAGGGGTTTATTCCACTTGCTGAAATGCTGAAAATATATGCAAGGTACATCTGTGCTCTTGATCCTACCTATCTAAAAAACAACATGCAACAGTTTACCTGATATTGACAGATACTAGACCACATCACTGCATAATCATGTGGTGATCAGATTTGTGCCTCACTTTGGAATTCATGAGGGTAGACAGCTGTGGGCCTCCCTATCTTCCAGGAATTGCATATGCATAAAAGATAATCACAGCTTTCATTTATATTTTTACAAAGTTTCTATCCAATTTTCTGTCAGAGATAACCTTGAAAATGTAAAGGAAATAAAAATGATAGACAGATTGCTAGGCTTGAAAAGATTGAGAGCTATATTCAGTTTCAACAGAAGGCTGGAAGTGAGAAACCCTAAAAACACACACCCGCATCCAAAGAACTAGATTAAACTTGATTTATATCAAAAACCCATGCACAAAAAAAAAGCAGCTCTCCCTTCAGATTATCTAAGAAAGCAAAGCAAGGAGACTTTTATCTGTCTAAAAAGAAGAAATTGCACCTATGACTAGTTGGAAAACAAGTGATCTGTGTCTCATAGCAATGAGGAGGGTACATAGCAATCTTATTTTAGCCAGAAAAGACTAGACAAGAGACTGTCTTGGAGGCCCCTCCCAGTCTCAATTCCTACACTGTTTCTCATGGCTTATCTCCCTTCTCCTTGAAGAGTTGCCCTATTTTCTTGGCATCACCCAGCTTGAAAAATATTTCCCTTTTGTCTTCATATTTATGTGTCAGGGAGAAAATTGGGGAGAGTGACAGAGAGCTATCTTCAAGTACATAAAGTGATGTTATAAAAAGAACAGGAATCAATTATTCCCCTTAATTAATGAGGACAGAAGAGGAAGTAATGAACTTAAGCAGCATCAAGGGAAATTTAGGTCAAATACAGTTACTGCGTGAAGTTTCACAGAGTAAGAAGAGTCAGGCAAATGAACCGACCGCCAAGGGAAGTTAAAGAGTTCTCATCCGCGGTACAGAGCCAAGGTTAGAAATTTCCCTGGAGGACAACTGAGGAAAAACGAAGCTATTCCTATTCCCCCAATGGGAGAAGGGGCAAGGCATTAAACTCAAAGCTCTTCTTTGAACATTTACGCTTCTCCTTCCCTCTGCCGTTTTTGTCTCCTTCTTATCAATATATTCCCCTATATTTTCATGTTGTATGAAGTGTTCTTCATTGGACAGCCCATATTCTTTCTAAGGTCCACAGGATTATTATATCTATTATATCTATTATATCTGTTATATCTATTATATGCATAGATGTATTTTATTTATTTTAGTTTTTAATGAAACATAATTCTTTTCCAAGCCTCATGGGTTTCTGTCATCAGGACTTCTAATAGCAAAGATATCCAAGAGTTTGTGTGGTGGAAATCCCTCATTCTTTCCATGCCAAGAGATGGAATCTAGGCAGTATCCAGCATTTCTGAGGTTTCTGTAGTTAACTGAGAATTACGCTAGTTTTGAGTTCCAAATGACAGTTCACAGCTCTAAAGTCTGCACACACAATCAGTGAGGTACCAATTACTCCTAAGTAGCTTACTGTCCAAACAGAGAGGTCAGTGCAGGCAAAGAAGGACAGAGTGATGGTGTAAATTGAAGAAATTAAAACAGGGCAATAACAGTAAGACACGTTACCATCTCAATTAAGTGTCTGCATCATTGGAACAAAGCAAACTAGTGGAGAGAGCAAAGATTCTCGTATCCTGCTTGCTTCCACTCTGAAAAGTACAGGTCTAAATCCTAAAGATAAAACACACTCATCACTTTGGCTTAACCTACTGCATAGTTAAACAGCTATGACTGCAGCTATTTCCCTGCTGTAGCTTTAATTTAGTTAAAGAAAGGGCTACACGAGGGGTGGAATCCACTAACCATGAGACATACCTGTGCAAATGTATTCCACAGTGAAACTATCACTGACTCATTTCACCACTACTGTTGACATTGTCATCTTGGTTAGATATCCATCATCTCATCCACAATGATATTCTGCACTCAATTACAGCCTAGATAACATACACAGACATAACCATATCTTACCTTTATTAACACAATAGTCCAAGGCCAGCCTGAATGGCTGAAAGATGGTAGAATTCTTTCACAGTTGCCAATCTCACCATGCTTTTCCAAAGTTGAAACTGAAATTCTGAATTTGTCCAACTACAGGACTCCTGTAACTAAATATATTTATTTTTTTAGAACAGACTTCTTCTATGAAACAGAACTTTACTTCATGCAATCAGGAGTCTAAGCTTCTGCTCCAAGAATGAGCAAATACAGACATCAAAGCAGTCATTGTATTCTTCTGCTTGTCCAAATTAGGCTTTCAATCAAAACCCCTGAAAATTCCAAATTCAATGGGAGGGTTCCATCAGGCAGAAACTTAACTCCATGTTATGAGTTTAGAATGAAAATATATGAATCAAGTATATGAGTCAAGCCCTGATTGAAGTCCCCGTTGATAGGAAGGCTTTTCCAGTGTTCATATTAACATTAGGAAAATCTAGTTTAAGAAAATAAAACTCAGAAAGCCACTCAGAAGCTCTGCATTTTGCAGTCAGGGAAGGGATTAGAAAGGATGGGCACCAAGTGACATCATGTTATCTGTTCACCTTATCATTGTGGAAAAGGGCAAAGAGCTTTGAAAAAAGGAAGATAGAGTGGGAAATTTAAAGTAAATTTAAGAAGGAGACAATGATAGGCAAAAGAGAGAACATAGGCAGAACATGAACAGACATGAAAGAAGATTGTCCACAGAAAAAAAAGAAGGTGCACAGAGAATTTAAAACTGAAGTCAGAAGACTGAGCAGAGAAGTACCAACAGGTGAAAGAGCTGGAGAAAATTCATGCTGACAGCAACAGATCTCTCTGGCACAAAGGAGAAGCAATACCTTGTGAAAAGCCAATTTAGGCATCAGAAAGTGGCAGAAAGCAATTCCAAAATGCAGGTGAAGGCAAGAGCACCTGGACTGGTCCAGTCACTCTAGTATGGGCTGTACTGCAGAGAACAAAATCCAAGTCAATTTCCATGTCAGTTACTGCTTTCCTAAAAAAAAAAAAAAAAATGGGAGGAAATCTGAAAAGGAAGAAGGGATCACTGAATTTGTGAAAACAGAAGCAATTACTATATCAGGGCAAATTTTAAGCAGTGGTAAATAGCTGCCACCAGGGTAGAAATATTTTAATTGAATCAGAGTGAATTTGTGTTAAAACACATTACACACATTAGAAAAAATATTCCAGGGGTCAAACACTGCTCTGGAAAATTAAGATATCTGGGAACTTCAGTGTCTTCTGAGTTGTGTGATATCTTTATATCTTGTGTGACTTATACCAATTTTAAATTACTATACAGTATGTTTGTCTCTAGCAGCACAACTAGTGGTCATGGAGATGATTATAAGGAAAAAATAATAGATGTAACTCCCACTTGGGGCTAGTAACTTCTTGGAATAAAAATTAAAAAGACTACTTTTACACAAATATTCCCAACGCTTAACTTGTGATCTGTACCAGGACATTTATTTCAAGATTCTGCGTGATGTAAAACTGCAGGTGTGCCCAGTTTGCTTTGAGAGCCCCAGGCTGGCTGCCAGGCGTGGTACAGCTCGGGGAGCACGGGGTTAACCAGCTCTGCAAAACAGGCAGAGGATTTGTTCCCAGTCAGGACACTGAGCTGACACAGCAACATTTCTATTACTGGATCCAGCTCACTCAAAGCTAGGTAAGCTGGGGTGTCTCTGCATGGTTTAAAGGCAATCAAAGTATTAGTTTGCCGAAGGAAAAATATTCTACGAAGTTTTCAAAGGAGGCAGCAGGAATATTTCTACATTTGGACTTGCAGCTTAGTTCCTTCCCTTGCTATGCAGAAAAAATGGCATTTGGAAATCCAAATTTGAAGGCTTATTTTTAAAACTGTTATTGCAGGAGAGTGATAACTAGCTCCTTTAAACCCACGGAGCTAATATATATAGCTGAAAATACTCCTATATATTAGATATAATAATACCTATTATAGGTATTTTTAAATATATCTTTCCTCATAGCTTTACTTCATCTATACTTAAAATAATCAGTTCATCCTGATGTTTTAAGGCCCTCATGTCTAAAAATTCCTCTCAGCATTCTATGCTGTTGTTTTTTTAATAGACTCTACAATACATCCTGTCTTCCTTTCACTTGCTTTCTGTCATATGTTGGTGTAAATAACAGCAACAAAACCAAACAGTTACAATAATTCTCACTACTTGAATTAAAAGTATTTATTGCAAAACATATGGTTCATCTGCCTCAGAAACAAAGCTGCACAGGCTTTTCAAACCATAAATTAACATCAGCATCATTCCAGCACAATGAGCAGAAGTTTTCATACATGTAATCTTACCACTTCAAGCAATTTCTAACTTACTGAAAGAGTAAATCTGAATTCCACAGCAGTTTCAAAACCTGGTGATAATAAAAGTTCAAACATTTTGGTTTCTCTGTCTTATTTGGATATTGTTTCTTGGATATTGTTTTTTGGGTGGAGGGTTTTTGGGTTTTTTTTCCTCTGATTCAGCAAGCTTAGATCATAACTGTCTAGTGTTGATTTTGACTCCTCTTTGGCTATGAAAATTTATTGTATGGGAAATTAAATTCTTAGTAAAGCAACATTCATCCTTCCAAGTTGGAAAACGTTGTCTATCTAGCCTTCAATGAGCTTGTTACAAAATATAAATCTGCATAAATGCAAAAGGAAGGAAAATATCAAAAGATGTCTGGGTTATGAACACTGATCAGACCTAGTTTCACCTGAGGTTTAAAACTGCAGTTTCAAAATTCCCAGTTTTTTTCTAAGAACATTGTTAAATATCTAAAATGCACTTTGTTCTACCATTGGATCAGAAAAGAGCAACAAAGCATTTTATCAGGCAACAGATCCCCCATTAATATTTTTTCCTCTGATTTAAAAAAAATATTTTGTATCACTCAATGGATGGAGAAACAGTGATAGAAAGTGCTGTCACTCTGCCAAAAGCACATACAGAACAAGACAAGTGAGAGCAATTAAATTTCTGATCAGGATAATAATTTAACTGCAGATCTAGAGACTATAATCATCTGGAACATTTGACCGGCATAAAATATTACAAGGATTATGTTCCATAAATTATCATACACAACTTGTCACCTGAAGGTACTTCACCTGAAGGGGTGTAGCACTTTCTTACCACTCTGCCAGAGATGTTATTTCTTCTAACAACAAAAGCCTCAAGAAATAGAAGGTCACAGAGCATATAAAGAACTGTTTGTGTATCTACTCAGAGCAATACAGAGAGAATTCCCAAAATCAGGGTCATCATTCCACCAGCATCCTTTGGCAGGGTAGTGCCTTTATTGCCAAGACACTTGATTTATCATGAAAGGAAAAAAATAACCTGATGCTTTGAGTAATCCCTTGTCCCATTCATGTACAAGTGGACTGGATGTTGGTCTTCTCACAATACACTGAACTGATATTTCAGCATGATGCAGATAAGGTAAGGTGGATGTCCCATATTCAGTCACTGGACAATGTCATGCCCCTAACAACTCAAAGATTCAGCATAGTATTCAAAAACACCAATAAAAGGCCAGTCCTTGAGAATTAAAGGCACCTTTATATTGACATTTCAGTACCTCACAGACCTTTCTGCTTGCTTAGGAAAAAGTGGTAAGTGATGATTTCTTCAGCTGAAGGAGAAAAAAACATGGCTACTTGTTAATGCGTCAGGTGCAGCTGCTTTATCACAGCCATTCAGAGGCAAATAATTTGGGATGACATTCATCTCAGTTTGTTTTAGCAGTCTAAAAAGTCAGGAGTGTAATCTAATCTATTCATTTAACTCCACTTGAAAGTCAGTGAAGAAAGCCAGATGCCTCCAGCAGACAAGTCCTCAGTGCATCCTAAAGCAGTTAGATGGATTGTCCTCCACTAGCAAAGGAGAGACACATCATCTGTTTAGCCTCAACATCTTTTAAATTGCTAGAGATAGGCAAGATGAATCCAAATGTCTGAAGGACATTTGTCAAGTCATTTATACCCCATGCTCTCACAGAAGTCTTACTTACCAAAGGGTTATTTTCTGATCTTAGGGAAACAAAGGGAACTTAGGGACTCAATTTTGTTTTTAAAGCTCACATATGCTGACTTTATGAATTGACTGTCCACCTGCCAGATGAGGCTAGTTGCAAGAGCATGTAACAAGGATAAGATTGCAGGACTACAGTGATCTTCACATCTGAAAGCACTTTGGTTGCATATGGTGGCAGGAAGTGGTAAACTACCCTTCAGCTTGCCACAGCCTGTTCTAGCAGGGAAGGGAAATGCAGGAGCTTCAGAAGTGGGGTGCAGGGAGTTTCCAAGCAGCCTGTTAGCACAGTTCAGCAGTGGTGAGTGGTGCTCTGCTGCTTGGAATCATCAAGCTGTGCAGTTGGTTTCATATGAGTTTCAAAGGACAGCTTCCTTGTGTAAAGCAATGCTGCTGCAACATTGGGACAGCTCGCAATTTGAAATTGAGAGCTGTGGGGTTTTGGCAGGAAATCTTACCAGGCATACCACTGAGAAAAACTGGTTAATCCTTATTTTGATCTATTGTATGGAACAGCTTTTCCAAGTAAATAGCTTTTTTTAAGCTTGGCTATTTCCACTTCTAAAAAGCACTTCCACCAACTTTGTGTGGACAAGACTCCCATCATATTTTGCCAAAAGCATGGTGTTTTTCTGCTATGTTATGCAGCATGTGGATCCCAGTCCAAACTCAGTGAAAGGCAGCAGCTCACTGCATTTTTCATCATAATACCATGTGACAAATGCACTTATCCTACCTTCTGAGTAACAAGGCCTATTTCAAATTTTTAAAATTTAATTAAAAATTACTGTCACTACAATTTACATTTAACAATGTCTTTCTTGGCTAGTACTGGGAAAATACTGCAAGGAGAATTCACAAACATTAATTTGACTAAAAGCGCACATTTGCCTTGACAGCATTTGCAAGGGTCATTGTTTGACTTGCTCAGGTATTCCGTCTGTATTTTTCTCTTTCATTCTTTTAATTTTGGGGTAGGGAGAATTGTTTTTTTGGTTTTTTTTGTTTTTTTTTTTTGTTTGTTTTGTTTTGTTTTGTTTTGTTTTGTTTTTTTTCTTTTTTTTTTTTTTTTTTTGTCTTTGTTTGTTTGTTTGTTTTGGGGGTTTTTTGTGTTTGATTGGTTGGTTGGTTTTGGTTTTTTTGTTTGGTGAAGTCACTTGTGGGAAAGCTATACCTGGGCAAACAGATAGGAAGGTTTATGAAATAACTCTTCACATAGCCATGAAGCCTCTCATTCTCCTCCCTGATGAAAAAAGGTTTATAGAATAAACCTATTGAACCTATTTGAGTTGAAAGGGACCTTAAATATCACCTTGTTTCAACCTCCCTGCCATGGGCAGGGACACCTTCCATTAGACCAGGCTCCTCAAAGCCCCATCTGACCAGGCCTTGAACATTTCATCCAGGGATGGGGCATCCATGAATTCTCTAGACAACCTTTTTCTGTGCCTCACCACCCAAAGTAAAAAAACTCTTCCTAATATCTAAACTAAACTTCCTGTTATTCAATTTAAAGTCCTTGCCCTTTCACTACATGCCCTTAGAAAAAATTCCTCTCCATCTTTCTTGTAGGCCTCCTTTAGGTACTGAAAGACTGCAATAAGATTTCCCCAGAGCCTTCTCTTCTTCAGGCTGAACAGCCCCAACTCACTCTTTTCACAGGAGAGGTGCTCCAGCCCTCTGATCATCTTCATGGCTCTCTTCTGGACTCACTCTAATGCATCCACACCTTTGTTACGTTTGGGGCCCCAGAACTGGACTCATCATTCCACATGGGGTTTCACTGAAGCAGGGCAGAGGGTGAGAATCCCCTCCCTCGACCTGTGGTCACTCTTCTTTTGATGCAGCCCAGTATATATATGGCTTTCTGGGCTTCAAGAGCACATTTCTGCATCATGAAATGTGATTGCATTCTGAACTTCTCATCCACCAACACCCCCAATGCCTTCTCCTCAGGGCTGCTCTCTATCTGTTCCTCACCCAATTTTTGTTTGGGGTTGCCCTGACTCAGGTGCAGCACCTTGCACTTGGCCTTCTTGAAGTTTGTGAGGTTTGCACAGGCCCAGCTCTGAAGCCTGCCAAAGTCCCTCTGGATGGCCTCCCTTCCCTCCAGCCTGTCAACCTCAGCTTGCTGTAGTCAGCAAACCCGATGAGGCTGGAATCAACCCCACTGTCTATGTTGCCAGCTAAGGTGCTAAACTACACCAGAGCTGATACTAGCCCCTGAGGAACACCACTCATCAATGGTCCCTACTTGGATATCAGGCCACTGACCACAATTCCTTAAGGGTGGCCATCCAGCCAATTCCTGACCCATTGAATGGTCCAGCTGTCCAATCCACATCTCTCCAGTTTTGAGACAAGGATGTCATGTGGGACAGTGTCAAATCTTTTGCAGAAGTGCAGGTACATGGTGTCAGCTGTTCTTCCCTTTCTGACCAACCCTGTCATAGAAGGCCACCAAATTTCTCAGGTACAATTTACCCTTAGCAGAGCCCCAGTTAGCTGTCACCAAACAACTCTTTAATTTCCATGAGCCTTAGGACAGTTTCTAGGAGGATCAGCTCTGTAATCTTGCTAGGAAACAAGCAAGGTGAGACTGACCAGTCTGTGAGTTTCCCAGGTTTTTCTTTTTTCTCTTTTTAAAAATGAGGGTGCCATTTCTCCATTTCCAGTCAGTGAGAACTTCAATGGACTGCCACAACTTTTCAAATATGATGGATAGCAGCTTAACCACTTCATCCATCAGTTCCCTCAGAACTCGGTATGTTCAGACATCAAATCAGCAAATAAAAACAATTCTGCATGAGAAAAACTAGAGATCATCAAGTAGTTACACAAGCTTGTAAAAGAAAATAGAATAATAACCCCTTCATAAAGAACTACTTAGCCATTTGTCTGAAAGAGCTTTAAAATAAAGTTCCAATCTGCTTTAGTTAAGCACAAATTATTGAACTCAGTATGGGAGAAATTAGATGAATTCCTACTATATCTGCATCATAAAAAAGATTAGAGTAGATGATCTAATAGTCCCTTCCCACTTAAAGTCTTATCAATAAAAAGGAAAAGATGCTGCACTATTCACATTATCAGCAAATATAGCAAATAACACCCTCAGTCAAAAGAACACTAAAGAAGAATACCCAGGTTTCTTGAGTCCCACCGTAAAAAGCCTTCTTGTATCACCATAATTTTGCAAAGAAAGAGAGGAAATAAAGAGTCCAAAAAGGCACTCACACAAAGCATTTGCTGAGCAATTTTAAATAATGAACAAATTAGTGGGGAAAAATCCTGTTTGTGGATAATTCATGAACAGAAAAGAAGACGACATTGATCAAATAAATTATTTGCTGTAAATAGTTTATTCAGCTCTGGCTTCAACACACGTTACCTATTAAATCAAACAGAATGCAACACCACAGCAATTATTTAGAAAGAACAATCTGGCCACTTGAAAACAAGTCCAGATTGCTAAAATTTGATATGTTATCTTTCCCCTCTCACAGAGTTAGGCCACTCTTGCCTACCTAAAATAGCACTCAACATTTTTCAACTCTTTTGGCATATTTTCAAATTTGTACAAAGTAATATTTTTCCAGCTACAACTGACCTAGGTAATTTTTTTTCTTTCTTTCTTTCTTTCTTTTTATTTTTTTTTCCCAGGACCTGTTATGGATGCAGGTCTCAGAGGATGAAGGTCTTGACATTGTAGTTTCCAGTTTAACATTAGTTTCCATTATACCAATCCATTTCCAACTTCTTGTTTAACTTTCCGCTTCTTCTCCTAAAATTTCTAGATGTACATTTAGGTTCATAAATCAGGTCTGCCTTTTCTTTTCCACAGTTCAAGCAATTATTTGTATTAATATTGGGTTTCATTTCATTGAATTCAATAAATTGTGAATAATAACTTCTGCAGGATTAATTTCAGTCTCTAACTTACTGACCAGTCAATTCTGTCTTGTGCTCTTTATCTCGTCTTATTTCTTATATTCTGTAGTTCAGGCCACTTCTCCACAAATTGAATTATCTGTTTTGCAATCTATTTCTGTCAATAAATGTGAGCTATTTCACTTATTAGTCTTTCATATTGTTGCACAGGATGACAACAGAAGCAATCCAGATTTGTTGGTATGATCACAAAACTCTTTAGACCTTCAGGCATGAGCCAGCTTTGCTCTGTCAGCAAAGAGAAGTACAGCCCCCTGTCATGCGTACATTCATCCAGATTAAGTAAGGTCAAAGTACCAGTGAGACTCTGCAAATTATCTGAAAACTGTGTCAGGCTCTAAGACTCTTTTTTTTTTTTTTTTTTTCAATTATTAAAGACATCCATAAAGAAAGCTTTTTTCTTCTGTATGGATCCCACTTGATCTTCACAGTGTTCCTCAGAACTGCTTAAGATACTTCTTGTATTCTGCCAGCTGGGCTTTACCATCCTACTGGATATTTTCTAATTCACCTTCTCACCTTCATCTAGATGTTTGGTTTTCTGTCTTTCCTTTTTCTTGTTATATGTGAATGTCCTTTTGAAGGTGTCTATCATCCTGTGATGCATTTCTTGCAGTCTTGGATGAGGATTTTCTAGGAGACTTACATTGCTGCACCATATGAGTAGAAACAGTTTGCTGGGAGAGCAAGGACTAGTAATCAGAACAGGTAAATGTACAGACCAAATAATTTTGCACTGAGTTCCTTCCAGTGCAAACAAGGTTTTGCCTTGATAAAAGCCATAGCATCACAGGCAGTATAATTTGATATGGGCTGTTCTGCATAAAATATGGGGGTTTTTTAATATAGTTTCTTATATTTCAAAAACATTTTATTCACTGCAATTATTTTTGAAAATAAATCTTCAAAAGATTTCTTCCTCCAAATATATATTTTTGAGAGTTCATATAAGCATATAAAGATACACACACAAGAAATACGTAACAAATCTTGGAAACTGCTTTTTTCTTTTTACTTTACTTGCTTGCTTGCTGCCGACCGCCGGTGACCGCTCTAGTGGTCACTCCGGTGCCGCGACCTTCCCCAACGAGACCGTCCCGGAATGGGTGTCTCGGGCTTCTGAGAGGCACAGGCACTCGGTGGTGATATCAGCTCTTTTGTGAGGCTGCACGAGGCAGCTCTCCTTGGCAGCTCTTTCAGCTCTTTCGTGAGGCTGCACAAGGCAGCTCTCCTCGGCAGCTCTTCAGGCGACGCTGGAACAGAGCAGGAGGCAGACTCCAGTCCAGAAGGCTCTTTATTCAACAGGAACCGACAACCGAAGTGAAACTGACAGACGAAACCACTGGGGTTATATAGGGTTCGGGATAGGCGGGGCTAGCAACTTGGACCAATCACAGGGAGGATTGAGAAAACAACCAATCGGGGAGAGGATCCAAAACGCACCAATCAGGGAAGGGGAAAAACCAGGAAGTGGGGAAACAACCAATGCGGGGTAACAACATAGAGCTTCGAGGGCTCACGGGGGTGAAACATTTTGCTCTCCCTAACTTGAAAAACAGTCTCCCGGGGAGACTTCCCTGTGGGGAGCTCTGCCATTGCAAATACAGCTTATATGCTGTGCTCTCTCCATGGCAGGGCAAGCGCCCTTGTGGTAACCTCAGGGGTTACCACACTTGCTAACAGAAAAATCCAGATTCCACGTAGGTAATTGAAGATGATTTTTCCTTGTGGTACAATTTGATGGAGTTGAAGGAATTCTTTAAGTAAAAACAAACAAACAAACAAATAAACAAAACCAGGTTCACATCATGCTAGTAAGTAGATAAGCAGATGAGAAGCTATCTGAGGAGGTGAGCTTGGTCTATTGTATTACTGACTGCACCATCTAAACACAGTTACAGGTACCAGCAAGGCAAGTTCAAGATCCTAACCAGGCTCAGTTTTTCAGTGAAGATTTAAGGGCTAAAGTTTATAGCAGGCTGAACATGTTACTGCTATGTCCTTTAGCATATGCACAATTCAGAAATCAGTGCAATGACTGCTATGTCTATAAGTCTGTGGTGATTTCTAGAGGTTGTGACAACATTTTCCTGAACTAAATTCCAGGAGAAGATGAAAAGGGCATAAAACAGAGGGGAGGAGCGGGGCAGTGCACAGAAAAATTCTTCCCAAGTATGAAGGGGTAGCATGACTAAAAAAAAAAAAGTAAGAAGAAATATTCTCAAAGCTGCACATTCTCAGAACAGAGAGCTGGGGTTTATGTCACCATACAAAAGTAAACCTAAAGATCAGTAACACTCAATAGTTATTCAGGTGACAATAAAGATGTCTTTGCTTAATGCAGCGGGGAAAGCAAAAGCAGTAGAGGAACAAAGTGGACAGGAAAGGTGGCCAAACAGGTAAGTCAAGCAGAAGCACTGCAAAGAGGCTTGGGATGACATGGTCAGGAGAAAGCAAGAGGAGACAGCCTTAATCAGTTGGGATGTAGATAAAGAGAGGGCTAATGCTTTGAGAACGCAGGCTGAGAGGTCAGATCAGTGGATCTCAAAGCACATAATCAACTTATTAATGAAGCAGCTCCACAACCCTGGCATCTGGGTACATAACTTGGTAGCCATCACAGAAATCACTAAAGGTTGACAGAGAGTGGTTCAGTGACTTTCCACAAAGTCACTGAGCTGGGAACAAAATTCAGGCAGTACAAACCCTCCAGCAGCTGCTCCCAAAACCAGCCTGTCCTCTGTGCTTTTGGGACAAGGGGATTCATTTTATGATTCCAACTTAGTCATAATCATTCTAGTAATAAAAAACATTCAAACCCTTTTTTTTTTTTGAATGTTCAGCTCCAACAAGTGTAACACCAAAGGACATTTTTAGACAGTTAGCAAAGACTATCTTGTACCAAATTGGAGGCAGAGCT
Organism: Phylloscopus whistleri; assembly: GCA_017589585.1. Classification (NCBI taxonomy): domain Eukaryota; kingdom Metazoa; phylum Chordata; class Aves; order Passeriformes; family Phylloscopidae; genus Phylloscopus; species Phylloscopus whistleri. Next base: position 1,148,178 of record JADMLD010000046.1, read on the forward strand.
AGAAGATAACCACTCAATGGAATCATTTACAAGTGAGGCAAATGGTAATGTAATTAAGACACAGATTCTGCAACATTTCCAGAACCATCCCTCTCAGAAGAACAGAATTTAGAAGAAAATATGAAGAAGAAAAATGAAGACCTCATTTGGTCCAACTTGAGGAAAATAATTAACAGAAATAGTGTCTTCTCATGTGACAAGTTTTTCCCACTTCCCAAGTTATAGTATGAAAAAAGTCCTTTTTTCTATATCAATGATAAGGTAACTCATTATGTTGCAACCTTGTCAATCAGATCTTGTAGATCAACATATTCTTTTAAAGTCCTAATCAAAATCCTGATCAAAGATGCAAAGCCAATTATAGTTCAGAAATTAGGCCCATTTTTTTGAATGCAGCTTGCTCCAAGGACTAACCTGGACTCAGAAGTTTAGGCTACATTCTTGAATAAATGGGAAGTGACAGACACACAATAAAATAGATTATGTGTGATTTATAAACATGGAATTAATTGATCTGTTATCATTCTTGTTTGTTTGTTTGTTTGTTGGGGTTTTTTTTGGTTAGTTTTTTCAGAAAACTAATTTTTTAAAATTTTCTTTATCGTCTTTTACTCGATAGCATTTAAAGTCCTGCAAGAAACACAGTATGGAAAGGAAGACATTTGTTTTCTCTGGGTGGGAGAACTGTTCTGTCCCCAAGAAGAGGGTTGAATTGAGTTGTTTGGATTTTTTTGTTGGGGGGTGTGTATGTGCGTGTGGTGGGTTTTTTTTAAAAGCATGAGAGTTTATGCCTCACCCAAATTTGTAGGATTTCCTCTCAATTACCATTCTTAAAATTGCAGTAATGTGTACTCCTGTGTTTTGGGGTGGAGTTTTTTTGTTGGTTTTTTGTTTAGTTGATTTTTGTTGTTGCTTAGTTGGGTTTTTTTGTGTTTCTTTGGGGTTTTTTAATGTAAGTGATCCATATGCCATTTCTTTTTTTTTTTTTTTTTTTTTGAAAATCTGCCCTACCTTCCCCCATGCAAATAGAATATCAGTAAGTTCCAGAGACCAGCTGGGTAAATAATGATTTTTTGATCTGTTTTGTTTTTTAATTTTAATTTTAAATTTATGAGCTCTAAAGTTTCATTGTACATCTCCTTGTACACGATTCTATTCAGGAAGGGATAGTTTTCAATTTAATTTCAAGCAGAACCCCACAAAATAATTTATCTTCATTACAATACATATTTTGTAGCATTGAAGGTTCACTTTCTCTTGAGTCCAAAAAAAAGCACCCAAAAAAACCCACATCTGCATAGACCAAAAAATATTCAAAAAATTCATGGACTTTGAATAACTTTTGGGCAGAGGCTTCAAAAAAAAAAAATCATCCTTTGGATGTGGTACAATTTCTAATCTTTCATAGGGTTAAAAAGACTAATGCATTCTCAAGGTATGGGTGAAACTGAAAGGCAATACTGGCCTTGCTCAAACGACTTTTAAGAAGTCACTATTTGATTAGCATAGCCAGTTCTGATTACTGGTTCCAGGGTAGATCAAGACATTCCAGAAGCTCAGCCACCACTGAGGACCACACACCTATTCCTGGATCTCTTATCTTTTATAGGAGCACAGACACAAAAATACACAATGGATCTCCAAACTATAAAAAGTATATTTCTTCATTTGCAGGGGCAAGTCGGCATCCAAGTAATCTTAAATGCCCATGTAATCACACAAGCAAGCAATTGTTTCTCTTGCATTATCTAAGAATATTCTCATGCAAAATATAAAATTATTTAGAAAAGAACTTTAGGTAAATTCAGTAGTTGCCTACTTACACCAGTATTTCCCTGGCTGGAGGCCAGGTAGATAAGCAAATGCACAGCAAAATGTGAACAAAATACCTTCTGTTCTATTTAGGAAATTATTTCTGTTTTTTTCCTCAGTAAAACAACACACAATGTAATTTATCGAAACATGGAAAGAGTAACGCACAGAAGCTCAACATAACTAATACATTCTTTTCATGAATCCTTATTTGGTATTTTTTAACATATTGTTTCCTGCCCTACTTCTTCAAAAATAATTCTTTTTAAAGTCTTTCCTTCCCTTTTAGAAAGTGGTTAAATATGTTCTTCAATCTAGACATTACGAGGCTCCATAAATCTCAAAAAGACTTAAACATGTGTTTAAATTTAAACACATATTTAAAAAAATTTAGAGAATCAGGGTTTATATAAGACTCTAATCTACACCAGAAAATGTTCCCTGCATAGAGTATACCTTTATTTTTCCCTGTATAAAAGTCTTTATTTCAAAATGTATAGGTAATACACTCTATGTAGTGTGCAATTCAAATGGGTTTTGTCCTGGTGTACCCAATCTGCTTCTATTTTTCCTCAAAATCGCTCTTCCAGCATTCTGCTCTTCTTCAAACACTTTTAATGCATTAATCAATCTGTCAGATTGCTAATGCTGAAGATTCACTTCAATACTTCTGCCAGGACAATTATGATCTTAATTCTGACCTGGATACTTTTAAGGTATCCAATACAGTACACAGAACATTTGCAATCATTGTTTTATGTTTTTTCACCTTCCATTGTGTTACAAAAAATAGCCCATTAATCACATCAATCAAGTTTGTGTCTATGATCCTCAAAGCTTTTTTACAATCCCTTTGCCAACTCCTTCAGTATTTATTAACATGCAAACACACTTGTATAAATAGAAATTATTTAAAATCTCTATGCAAAAGAAGATCCCGACTTTTCAACCTCTGATTTTTGTCCCAAAACAGAAACAAGAAAATTTGTTTCCTCAAATCTAAGAGTGTGAAAACCACGTCAAAGCAAGCTGAATTTTCCATATGAGGCTAGGAACCACACGCCCCTCTGCTCCTGTGGGTCTGACCCTTGGTCTATTCCATGCATCCCAGGAAGCACACATGGATGCAGCAGTGCCTGGGGAGAGAGCAGGAGGAAAGAGGTGCATGCTCCTTTCTGCTCTTCATCTAAAAGAGAATAAAAAGGACCATAACCACTACTCCAAGTGGTGGAACTTCCAGGTAGAAAAATTAATATTGTTGATTTGTTTGGGTTTTGAGGTTTTTTGTTGTTGTTGGGGGTGGGCTGGTTGTTAAAAGAGCAAAGCAGATTCTACTCAGATAAATTACAGCAAAGAGTACAGTATTTTATTTCAGCTTTACCAGAAATTATTTTTAAAAGCTCAGTGAAATCAATGTAAGACCAATTTGCTTTTCATGTGGAGGATTGCAAAATATTTTTGCCACCAAAAGAACACACAAAATTCTGGGCAAAATTTTGACTTCACTAGGTATCTCTAGATAATCACAAAACTTTTCTAGCATTTACAGAATAACTGAGAAAGCATGCTGAAATCTTATTTGTATTCAGAAGACATTCTGTCAGTTCTGAGGAGCCTGCCTGAACAAACTTGGGAAAAGGAGGAAACAGAGCACATTTTCACCTTGCTTGGAGATCTGCTGGGGAGCTGGGAGACTTTTACAGCTGACTGATGACATGCAATGACTAGTCTGGGAGGCTCAGCTGTGAAGAGAATGTAGGAGGTCAGTACTGAGTAACTTCTTACTAATGTCAGCCTCCTTTGAGGTATTTCCATGCAGTGTCTGAAACAAAGGGCATCCAACCCACCACAGTCACTCACACAAACCTTGGCTGATGGCCCATGACACCCTCCCAAAACTGCTTTCTAAGATACTCACGTATGACTACAAGAAGCAGTAGCAGAAGTTTTCAGTGGCCTGCAAAAGCTTTCAGACTTTATTATAAAGGCATAAAAGGGCAAAAAGTACAGAGGAACAGCCCTAGGGAAGGGGCACAGGAGCTCAGGGATACCAGCACTGTCAGGCTCAATGCCCCTATGCCAAACCAATACCCTGTGTTGATTCTGAACTTAAGGAAAACTGACAGCCCAGGAACTAGACCACAGAAAAGAAGTCTGTGATGCAAGATTTTTCATTTTAAATTTGACCCACCTTTATCGTTTATATATCTGTTTACAAAATATCTGGTTTTGTATCTGGACACACTACATTTATATTTGTCCTAAACTTTCTTTTACATTCTCATCCTTCATTTCCAATTACATGCCAAATAAATTCTGTGTTGATGAGAACACTGTTGTGTTCTCATGCAACACAGAGTAGCAGCTGAAAGACTGGGAGTTTTTTTCCCCTAACAGACATAAGGCACAAAAATGAGCATATGAGCCCTCCTGTATGTTTCCTGGAGAAGAAATTGCTCTTCTTTACTAATATGGACATATCAGATAAGGTTACATCTACAAAGGGGCATCTACAAAGGGGCAGCAAGAAGTCCTCACAGGCTGAGTGAAAGGCTCATGCCTCAATACACTGCTCAAGGGCACCTGAGGACTTTGTGGGGATAGTTATGTATTTGCTTCTGTGTCTTTCCAGAGGCAAGGCATCCCATTCCAGTAGTTCTGCAGTGTTCAATTTGGCTGTGCAAGGAAACTCCAGGACGGTTCCAAAAACTGTCACACAGATGCTGGCACAAGTGTGCAGCTGGTGGTCAGCATGGAAAGGCAGAAGTCCAGGTGAGGACCAGCTGATCTGCAGCCAGGGTACATGACAGGGCCAGTGTGGGTGTCTGGCACTGAGGGAGGGGCATCACTAACAGTCTCAGTTTGGCTGCTGCATGTAAAGCAGAAAGACCTGTGGTATCGTCACACCAGTGAGACCAACATCTACACAGCCAATGCTGGCATTGCATCTAAGGGCTGTCACCACTGTTTAGTGAAACCTTTTTTAAACAAGCTACAGTCTTAAGTGTAGCACAGGTAGCCTCACTGTGAGGAGTACTCTAGAAATGTTAACAGTGGTAAAGGAAACTGTGTCATAAATTTTGCATGTAGTTTGCTTAACATAGGCACACACAGTGTTATACAGTACATCTCCTTATAGCTACACATACTCTATTATGAACTTTTCTTAAATACTTTGTGAGCAGATCACTAAAAATACTCCTTTTAATCCAATTTTCCTACAGAGAGATAAAACAAATTTGTTGTACCATGAATAAAGTGCAATTGATTTTGGCAAGATGGTATTCAGGAGTCACAGCAGGACACAGGCTAAGGCATAGAGTCCATAATACTTCTGTGCTCCCTTTAGTTATCAGAGCTACAACTATTAGCTACAGTTTACCTGGTCTAAACCACATAAAGCCTAGAAATCAAGAAAAGATGAGAATAATCCCAATATAAATTAGTTGATGTTTTCATCACAGGACTAATATCTACAGATTAATAGTTTACCAAAGTGACAATTCACTGACAAAGCCAATGTGCCTACCCACAGAAAGTTACATTTTGTCTGGACACATCAATGAAGCAAATTCAGTCAATCAAGTAACATGAGTTATTCAATCTGTCTTATGCGTTAAAAAGCATGTGCAGGATAAATTCTGTGGAATAGAAAAAGTTTCTGGAATCACATTCCATTTGTAGTACTTCAATTTTTGGAAGTTTTTCATTTTGAAATTTAATTAATAATTTGTTAACAATTCATGTAGTTAGTGGGGCTTTAAAACAAAAAGTCCAACCCAAAAGATATAACAAATTATTTATAAGGAAATGTTAAAATTGTTAAACCAAACATGATATTTACTCATTTTTTGAACCATGATACCACTCAAAAGCCCCAAGCTAGTATCACACCACACTTTGCTAGGAACCATGCAAATAAAACAGAAAAAGGCTGTTCCCTTGACATAAGTATATGGGAAATATTTCAGTATTAGATAAGAGGGAGCAACCAAATTTCACAGAATATATAAATTTAGATATTTAAAGTGTCTCTAAAGCCCTCAGATCAACTCAGTGAAGTCTTGGTCTGAAGACAACATAAAACACCTAGTAAGTTCAACAAAAGCAGAATCTCACTCTTTTTTGTTTGTAAAGCTACTTTAAAATACAGGTCTGTAATGTCTACAGAGGCACAGAGATCAGAAGATTAAGGCTGTTGAGTTTTCTAAATCACAGAATACCACAGATTTCAGCCATGGGAAAGTATTGAAATACATCTGCACAGAGCCTAACAAAAGTCTTCTTGGAAAAAAAACTACAATTGCCTCTTCAATAGACTTCCAAGCATGCTGGTGGACAAGGGCAAAACCTTCATCCACCGACATTTTAAGGAACCTTAACAAAGACTGGATGATGGATAAAAAGTATGTCATAGTTCAGAGGTATCCTACCTTACACACCTTAGCATACTGTGGTCAAATGCCCTTGCACAGACCCAGTCAGCAAATCTGGTGAAAGCCCCCCAGAAGACAGACTGCTGTTTACTGCTCAAAACATTTATCAACTGCCCATTGTTATAGCAAGAACAACCATTAGCAAAAAAAAAAAAAAAAAAACAAAAAACCACCAAAAAACCCAAACATAAAACATGGGGTTTTTTTGTCTACATTCATCATATAAACTCACTCCTGTGTACTGCCAAGGCTGGATAGAATTTGCTGTTTTGGTTTCCCAGCTCTCTTAAACAGAGCCACCTTTTAATCCCTCAGGTATTTAATCCATAATGTGACTCGGTGACTATGTCAAAACTCCAACATATAAAAAAGATTTTCAAAGATACCTGGATAAACAAGAATGACAAAAATGTCACATAGGAGTGTCTGAATAGCATTTAAGGCAGACAAATTATCTAACTTACTAGGGTTTAGGACATATCTGCATCTGGAATATGCTATATACCCAAACAAGCTTCCAGAAGCCAAGACATATTCTGGACACAAAAGATGAATAGGCACCTCAGCAGCATAAAACACCAGTGTTAATTACAACAAACTTGGTTTCTATTTCATAGCCCTAGTGACACATTACTGAAAAAGTCTCAGCAATCCCAGCAGGCACACACTTGGGTCTTCATTCAATTCTATATTTTTAAAATTCTTCTCTATAGTGTTTGAGTACTAGAAATCTAAACTTAGGAAATTTAACTCACATATTTTAAAACCCCTTTATTGTCTGCTAGTTACACCCAGCAGTAAACATAATCTCAAATTTCTACAAATACCTTGCTAGTTACAGATTTTGCAGAAACAACTGTTAAAAAGTGTTCCCATAATCTTTTAGGTTAGAAAAGACATCCAAGGTCATCGAGTCCAGCCTTTCACTGATCACCACCTTGTCAACTAAACCATTCATTAAGTGCCACATCCCCTGAACCCAGGGATCACGACTCCACCACCTCCCTGGGCAGTCCATTCCAATGCTTAACAACAGTTTCCATGAAAAAAATTTTCCTGATACCCAACCTGAACCTTCCCTGACACAGCCTGAAACTGTGTCTTCTCCTCCTGTCACTAGTTGCTTGGGAGAAGAGGCTGACTCCCACCTGGAGGAGAGAGAAGGGAGAGAGGAGAGGGAAAAAGTAAGGGATATTTACTAGACACAAGCTCTAAGAAAGTAGCCAAATGACGAACAAGAAATGCAAGGACATAAGACACATAGTCTTAATGTTGTACAACTCTTCACTCCATGGTGAATTCCTTTGTGGAACAGAAAGTAAGGAGAATATGCATGCTCCTGAACATGGATATTCTCAGTGAGCCAATGTTTTCATTTAGAGAAGTTAAAACTCATCTCAAGCCCTAGTAAATTACAAGATTCTTTCAAAAGTCTGTACAATTTCCAGAATGTGAGTTCTGTGGAATTGTAAATACAGAAGAACAGCCTTTGCTTTGCAGGGATACAAATTCATGCTTTCAGTCCCTTTCTTCTTTGTAAGTCATCAGTTCTCTGGTGCCTGGGGTTGTTCACTAGTTCTAAAAATTAGATCATTTAGATCTGTGTCCCTAGATATGAATTTAGAAGTCTAGAAATAACTCTATGGATGTGGGTTTTCTGGTCAATGGCCTAAGTGTTTGGTCTTTGATTTCTCCTTTGTACTTTACATAACACATTGCAAAAAATGAGCCCGTTTCAAATCCATGTGTGCAAAATATTCATTGCAAAGGCCAAAGTTCAATACATGTTGGCTAGTCTGTGTTTTCTTGTACAGATTTAGAAGTCACTCTGAGATCTAAAGGATTGGCATCATAATCTGGACCCCCAGGTGCAAGGAGCTGTTGGATGATTTCTCCTTTCACATAATTAAAGAGAGATTCTGTCTCAGACCCAGACAGAAACTTTATGAAGTCCAAAAGCAGAACACCTGCATCATTGTGATAACTGCAAGAGAACAGGCCCAGGAACCTCCTTATTTCCTATGTTGGCAAAAGCAACCATGGTGGTCTTTTCAGCTACGGTTATCATTGCTGTCTGACAGGGCTCCCTTGTGCCACCAGCCTAAATGGAGGGAAAGATGATGCTCAAAATCATGAGGCTGTGCCAGTAGCTGCAAACTCTACGTGCTGCTTTCTCCATCAGTCAGCGTTGCTCGACATCACTGTTGTCATTTTCCTCCAGCTCCCCTCAGCCCTCCAGGTTACAAGAGCAGTCAGCAGCATTGCCTGCCTTGATAATTTATGGGTATGACTCTCTCTTACTGACAGCAGCCAATTGTACCATTATAGGGCAATATGTTGCCATGGTAAAGAAAGAGTATCCAAATGTCTTATACACAATAAAGGCATTAATATGCAGCTATTGCCACTTGCACCTCTTGATCCTGGCAGAGAAAAGCAAGGCTGCTAAAAGTAATTATGCTTTATTCCAAAAGAGTGACAGGTATTTTGAGAGACAGGAGTGTCAGAACAGTAGCTGGAACTCCAGTAGCAGGTGGGAAAGAGATCAATAGATAGGCACAACCTTAAGAGAGATTTCTGTATCCGAAAGGAAAAGAATTTATTCTTTCATATATAACATATATAAAAATACAGTCTACACGTTTTAGTCCTATATAAATAAAAAAAATTAAGCAATAATAAATAGCAATAAAAGACACTGTTGGTTTTTGCTGTTGTTGTTGTTGGTTATTATGCATTTTAGCATGCAGATTTTTCAATATTCACATTTCAGTCGTGGTATATGGCAAGGCAGTGGTAAAATACTCCATACATGAAAAAATGCTCAACTCTAAAACCCTATTCAAACCCCAGTATCAAGCAGAGATTATTTTTTACCTTCTCTGTGTCATTTTCATGCTGCACTCGGAAAGCACACATAAAAACAAAGCAAAACAAAGCAAAACACAACACCAAAAAACCCAGTTTCACCATCTACTTAGTTCCATTGCTGGTAAAAAAAAAATACAGAACTATAAAATACATTGAGTAAAGAATTAAATTCAGGCATTAATAGCAACCATGTTTACTTCAATGTGCAGCAATTCTTTTTACATGCTGACATTCAAAGGCAATATTTTGCCCTTGATCTGCCTCAGCAAAAAGGCTCTTTCAAAGATAATTGCATATACTTCACATATTTCTTTAAATACCATTAATCTCTCCTTTATTTATCTGCCATGATTGAATGTTATTAGACCCCTCTTTTTTTCCCCAAACTTTTATTTTAACATTCTCTAGATGAGTGAAGCGTTTTCCTGAGATCTCCTAGCTTGTCTAGAAACTGGCTTATTCAGGGATAACTGTGGTTCAAAAAGACCTCTCAAGACTGAGTATTTGGGACTGTCTTTCATTTTTTAAGAATGCATTTTAAAGCAGAAAGAACTAATCTATGTCAAAGAACTGGTATTTTTTATTTTGTAGTGTTAGTGTCACCTTCTTATAAATCAGAATAAAATACCAATTCTGAAGAGCTATTCCAAAATAATTATTTGTTTTACCTATTCATATCCCTAACAATTAGAGCCTTTTCAACCAGTCGTTTAATGAAAGGGAAAAAAGTAGTAGATAAGAAAGGGCCAACACATATAAACATTAAATGTGGCATTTAACATGGTAAAAGTTTCAAATTTAATAGAATCAGGTGACTAATAACTAAGTGTTAGTTATCTAATACATAAAAGATGATTTATGGCCTTTATAATAGAGTACAAAGAACATACATAATGTAAAACATAGCTGTCACACCAAGTCGCGGCAAAAAAATGTCATGCTCCAAAACCTCCTCAAAGTTTTTCCTTTTACAGAGATTTTTGCGTGTTCAACGTCCCACTGCTGCTCTCCAAGGGAAATATATTTTGAAAGGTCACACTTGGTGGTCAGAGTTAAAAATACTATCCCCACATTTGAAAACATCCACATAAAACAGACCTGGAATACTTCAAAATGTATTGGTATCGATGATGGGAAGTGTTTTGGAAGGTTGCAGAGAAATCCATAAATCCTTGATTTTAGTTATGACTATATATCTGAAGGACCCTTTAAATCCATTATAAAATATTCTATTTACAGGCTAATCTTTATCATACTTTACCCAAGTGAATAATCTGATAAAGTGTATTCTATTGGAGACAGTGTTAGGGCTTAAATAATCCCTACACTTCCATTTTTTTTCTAAAAGTGAATACAAACTCATCCTGCTCTTCTTTTGTCTTTTCACCAGTCAGATATGTAATCAGTTTTTCTAAATGCATTTATGCCAAAAATAAATGTGTCACTGAGCACCTGTTATTGCTGTTGTTGGTGGAACAGAAAATATTTTAAATTTAGTTTTAGACTGATTTCCAATTATTCCACTTCCAATTGACTTCCAACTGACTTCCAATTATTCCACACTGCTTTTATTTTCAAAAGATATATCAAGGGGAGGAAGGTATAGCCATAGTAATTACACAATAAAAACAAATTTGACTGACAGCTCTGAAAAATGAGTCTTTCTATATTCATCTTCCACAAGTTGTTTTTTTTTTTTTTTTAGTATCTGTGCACACCCATCCTTTAATGGTGTGTGCAAAACATGCTTTAAGTGGTGTGCTTTTCCATATTTGTAAGGTTCTATTAACACTGGTTAAAACAGCTTTTTGCCATTAAAATTTTTACCATGCATATCTGGAGTTTCTGATACATAGTACACCAATTCTGCATTTTAGACCTCAGCCCCACCCAGCAGGTGCACAATTAAATAAAACTCACATGAATGCAGTCTTATTGGAGCTTTTTGTGTTGAGCTTTGTTTGTTTAGGTGGCAGCACTTTAGCTGGTCCTAAAAATTAACAGAAGGAAAAGGAATGAGTTGAGTTAAAGACTGTGATAACGTAGCTGGAGTTTGGCCTCCAAAAGACAGGTACAACTGCATATTTGTTTCAGTCTCCATGTTCACCTTTTGCTTTGTGTGGGGCAACACACCCTCTCTCTCCCACTGCTATCAGTGCTTTTGATTTTAATCACAACTGGTAAATCCACAGAGATAAAGCATGGGATTTCATGTCAAGAGCAATATATGTCTTATCTTGCTGTCCTTTTTTCTTAAAGGAACAACCTGCTGCCCTTTCTGCATCCCGGCACTCAGAGCATCCTTTGGCAGTGGGGCTGTCCCCACCTGGGCCAGGTTCCTGGAGCAGGCTGCCCAGGAAAGGAACCCTCATCCCTGGAAGTATTTCAAACACGTGGTGCTCACGGATGTGGTTTGGTGGTGGCAGCACTAAAGTTAATGGTTTGACACGATGCTCTTAGAGACCTTTTTCAACCCAAACCATAGAACCCAAGTTCTATGATCCTTCACACACAGCCCTTAAGTAACAAAGAATCATATATTCAGCAAGACTGCTTGAAAGTGTTACCTAACAGGTTTTCATGGAAAACTTAGTCATGATTTTTTGAGGAAATTTCCAAAATGTCTGTCTTTTTCAGAACAATTTAATAAATTTTGAAAAACATCTGCCCTCACTGATTTCTCTTTTTCATCAAAAGGCCAACCTCCTGAAATCAGAAGTATTCAGATTTTTAAATGTCATCCAAATGTTTCCTAGAAGTGAGTTTTGAACACCGTGGGCCACTGTCCACATTTCTGATGGACTACAATCTCTGTCAGTGACTGTACATGGATCATCATTTGCAATATGAGAGACGAGCTGCCTGTCATGGGTTGTTAAACTCATTTAGAAACCTCAGTATAGAGGGAGATGTTGAAGAATTAGTAAGAATATGCTTTGGATCTGTTATTTCACTGGCCTGCAATCTGCATAATCATTCAAGCAAGCATAAAAAGTCAGGTCTTTTAATTCTCTGCCATGTTTTTCCTGTTTTTTATCACAAGAAAACATCTGCTTTATTTACATGGCTGAATTGGCTGTAGTCTCAATTTTTTATGCAAGTTTTGTATTTTAATGAAAATTACCTTTTTCATTTCCCTCTCAAGACTATAGCTTTCCTCTGAGATTGCCAATAACAAATGTCTCCTGCAGTGACAAGAAAATGAACTAGAGTGTTTGGGAACTACACTTGCAGGTATTACAACATTTCAAAATTGGTTTTGTTAGAAATCAGAACAGATGCACAAATTTAGAGTTTACCCAAAACAAAAATACTTCTAAATATCCAATGTAATCTATTATTTCCATTTTTATATTTTGCTTCATTACATTCAGCTTCAATTAATATTTCTGTGTAAAAATTTAACACACAAAATAATGAATTTATTAACAGACAGCATTTTATCATTTACTGATCACCAGCATAGCTATCTACTAAGAGTACCAAATAAAACAGAAATATTCAGGGTTAATACTCAGCCATAAAAAGCAGAACATATCCCATTTAAAGCTTCTAGAATAGAAAAGTGCAAATAAATTTAAAAAAAATAATAAAACAGAACACTTCAATTCTGTTGCAATCTTTTCCCCCTCCAGAAAATAGTTTCATTGCACGTTAATCAAAAAGAGTTTTTGCTTTGACCCCATTGCATTGTTTTTTCTCCCTTTCATCTTTTCAATCTGAATACATAAATGCCAGGTCATCTTGATTTACTACTAAACATAATATCATTTGTTCTAAGAAGGCAAATGACCAAGTCAAAGCAATTATCTTCATCATTCCTCAGCAGCACCTGGGATAGAGTAAAGCATGCCCTAAAAATCTAGATTAATTCAATCATTTTTTTTCTTTCAAAGAAAAGTATTTCATCAGGACAAGTTAGCCTAATTTTAGGTAGAGTGAAAACAGAAATATAACTATTTCCTCTGTGCCATGGTCAGAAATGGTTTTCCCAATTTGATCTGTTAATGCCTAAAGAACGAGAAATATGACCTCATGTTTATATTTCTGCACTTAATAAATGCTGTTTGATATTTTCAAAGGCATGCTGGGGATTAGAATATGCATTAATTCTGATTTTAAATATAGCCTAGAGCTCTTCAACAGCCTTAAAAATACTAGCTATTTTCTATAAGAAATCACAAAATCATGTCTGCTACTACATGTACATACTCAAAAAGCTGTATGATTTAATTTTTGCCCTGGAAAATAAAGCACAGTTATTAAAAACAAATTTCCATATATTAAATTCTTTTTGATAGTTTAAAATTTAAAACAATCACAATTTTTTCGTTTTGGTGAACTTCATTCTGACATCACTTTTTTTTTTTTTTTTTCCCTGAATCCTTCCATGCAACCCCTATTTACTTTAATTTAAAGTAATAGTGCACAGGTATTTACATCCTACATGCAGCAGGTTATCCAATCCAGATTTAATCACCCTGCCAGACATACAAGTAGATGTAGTGATAGAGATTGTTAAACAACACTTGTAAAATACTACATATTAGGCCTTAGAAAAATTACCTACAAGACTACAGAAGATCAGCCATTAGGTTTGGTTTGTTTTTGTTTTTTTTTTAAAGTCTGCAAGATGATGTGCTGATTCACCTTAGGTAGCATAAAGTAAAGAAACACTTTTATTATCAGCTCAGAGAGATGCAGCCTGAGAAGCCACTTATGACTGAGTGATAAGTAACAAATTATGAGGGAATTAGCTACCTCACCAACTTCGAATGTGACATGCACTTTGTAATCCATGTCCATATGCTTGCCTCACAGTGAATCTGTCATTACACACAGAGGCAAATTTCTGTGTGAAAGAGGACTCCTGCAGTCTTACTCCAGCAGGTAGAAAACAGCCACACAGAGTTAATAATGTTTCTGTTTCAGGACTTTCCTCCCAGATTTTCACATTGGCTCACTGCAAGCTCTGAATTTCAGCTACAGAGAAAAATTTCATAAAGTCAAGGGTTTATGTTCATTCACTCCACTCCCTTGGTGGAGTATTCAGCATGCTCACAGAAATGCAGGAGACGTCCGAATCTGCAAGGCTGATTCAGAACCAGAACCAGAATAGAGCTGCAATTTTGAAAGTCTAGGTTTTGATGGTGGTTGTTTGTCTAATTAGAACTTTTCATGAGTGAAAAAAACCAAATCCAACTAATTTCACTGATTTCCAAAAGGAATCATCTCAGGGTAACTGTGCAAAGCAGCACAAAGAACAAGGATAGGGAAATGAAGTGTATTAACCAGATTTGGGCAGAAGACAGCAGAGTGCAATTGTAAGGATTAAAGGCAACAAGAGAATCGCAGGAAATGCTGGAATGTGCAGTTCACCTCATACCTGACTGGAGAAAACCAGAACCTAAATCCTGAATCAAACTTTTGAATGTCTAATAATACTTTATGTGATGTATTGTAGTGATGATTTTACACATACAAATTAGACTAATTTTAAAAAAGAAGAGTTACACAAAACAAAGACATCTTTTTCTCCTAGAAAAAAAAAGTTTGTTTGTTTGTTTGTTTGTTTGTTTGTTTGGGGTTTTTTAGTCTCCCAGCAAAACCTAAGACCTTCATAGACTGTAGTAAATCATAGTAAACTTGGCTTTCTACTCAGCTTGTACAACATGAAAGAATCGCTGTCTAAAAGGGGAGGACACGATGTTGTTCTTGAGCTGGCCTACAACTGAAAGCTTTTATACTTTAAAATTGAACATTGAACATTTATTTTTGCTCTGAGTTGGAAAAATCTGAAAATAGATCACATGCAGAGGTAAAAGACTTGAACACTTTTAAGGATGGTTTGGGAGACATCTTCCAGGACTGACAAAGTTTTACTTAACCTTGTCTTAGAGCAGAGGAAGGGATTAGGACAAGATGAACAAAAGCTAAAATGATTTTTTTTTGTGCATATGATATTAAATATACTGATAGCTAATACTAAAAGTTCAAGTCAAGAGAAAAAAAAATCAGTTGTCAAAAGTTAATGTTTCAGCTTTTTTTCCTTTCAAAGTTTGTCAGAATAATTCATTTCTGCTAACATTTCAACTTCAATAAGAGCACAGTTTTGATGAAAAACTGTCAAAAAGAAATCAGGCAGCTCTTATAAAGATTATTACACATCACAGTTCACACCTGTAACATTTTCCCTGCCAGCCAAAGTGCGAATTCCCTCACCAGTGCACTTTCAACAGCACTGTGGTAATTTATAGAAAGAAAGTAATTATAATCAGAGGAAAAGAGCATATGGCTGATCGCAACAAAAGGATTAACATCTCCCACCTCAAGAATATCATTACCAAGAGATTCCAGATGAAGAAAAGTTAGTAATAAAGGACGTATATCCTAAATATTTTTAAACAAAGGCAAATGAGTTACAGCCATACATTCCTTTAGTTAAGATTTACCACAATAAAGTGGCTACAAGCACATTATGAATCAGAAATTTGGAGGCAGAGAGCAAAATTAGACAAGTTCTCAAAGTTAAATATTTGAGAGGATGAGTTCAAAGGAAAATCATGTACCCAAGCAAACCAAACCAGACTTTGCACAGATCCTAGACACAATGGAGGGGAAGAAGCCTTTAGAGCTGCTGGGGCTGTGTTTTCACTCAGGCAGGGAACAGCTACCAGCAGGATTTCTGTCCACTTGGTTGAGATAGTCATTGCTCAGGATGCTCATAGCAACTGTGTGGTCACACTTCACATGCCCTGGATGTACCCACACAGGGATTCAGTGAGGTCTGGACAGCACTGTGGGTATACCCACCCCAGCTTCCTGTACAATACTCTCCCTGCAAGCTTGAGACTGATTGCTTATCAAAGGACCAAAGAGTTGTTTCCTAGAGTGTGGATTAGGCCACTCTGCCACACTGCCTTGTGATTCGAGCATTCCTCAAAACCTGACATTCCCATCCTCCTGGACTGTCCATAGCCTAAACCATCTAAAAAAAAATAAAAAATTATTCAGTGACCAGTTTTTAAATAGCATCCCAAATGTTTCTAAACCTTCATTTCACTCTTCAGCAAGTATCACTGTTACTTGTTTGTAATAAAACACAGTAGAAACTACTCGGAAAAAATTTGGACCCCATTTTAAGTCAGCACATATCTTTTCTTTTCTTTTCTTTTCTTTTCTTTTCTTTTCTTTTCTTTTCTTTTCTTTTCTTTTCTTTTCTTTTCTTTTCTTTTCTTTTCTTTTCTTTTCTTTTCTTTTCTTTTCTTTTCTTTTCTTTTTTCTTTTCTTTTCTTTTCTTTTCTTTTTTCTTTTCTTTTCTTTTTTCTTTTCCCTAATCTTCAGTGTACTCTGGTACGACAGAAACTTCCCTAAGGAGTAACTGCACACATATATCTCAGAAAAGTATCTGTGATATTTAGGAATTTGCACTGGCTAGACTCTCCTTAGGTTTCTCACATAAGAGTTATATGTTCCCTTTCTTGGCTGGGGACTCTGACATACATAGTTCTGTTATCTGGTTCTTCTTGATGTTAGAAATCTGTGCATTTAGGCAATATAAATAATGCAAAGCTGACTGAACAACCCACTATTCTCTTTCTCTCTTGAGGAATAAGATTTAAGTTATTCTTACAAATAGCTGGACTGTAGGCAACAAAGGGTTAATGCATTTGATTTCAGAGACTTTGATGAGACAATGAAGCAAGAAAGGGCTCAGCAGAAAGAGCCAAAGTGTTTTAAATATACTCTGAGAATAAACTCATAACTCTGTAAAAATAGATATAGGACTTACATGTTAAAAAAAAAAGAGGGAATGAGAAAAATAAATTGTTGAGTTGGAGCACTTGCATAATTCAGAATAGGTACATGTGGAAAAATAGAAATTCAACTATTGTCAAATTATATGTCAAATTTGGACATTTTAATATGTTACAAAATAATGAAGCATACAGAGATGGGCAATTTTTGTGCAGGTATGCATGATATGAATGACTCATATCAAGAAGCATTTCCAAAGTGGTAGAGTTTACTATGATAAACTAACAGTGAAGGTCACATTAAATTGAAATGTGATAGAGAGACTACACTGTAGTTAAATCTGCATTTACTGAACTTGCAGAAAACTGTGGTTCTGTAGTAGCTGTAGGGAGTCTGTCATAATGAAGACCCTGAATGGGAAAGACCAGGCAACATCTTTCTGTAAAGATTAAACTGTACCCTCATCCTGAGAAAGGATATGATCAGCACAAACCCAAACTTTTTCATAGAGTTATCAGTGTCTTTCCCTTTTAATGATCCAAGTTCCACCTGGGAAGATAATGGAGATTATTGAACATTAAAGTCAGGATAGTGTGATGCAAAACCTTGGGAGAGATAGGAGGACATGACACAGGCAACAGATAGAAATCCCCTGACAGGCACAGACCAGGTAATTTTGCACACAACAAGGGGTAAGTGATGAAATTTCACTTCTCCTTGGCCCTACCATTGCAAAAATCTATTATCAAGGAACAGAACTGATCTATTCAGTCCCCTATTTAAACTACAGAAAACAAAATTTCTGATGGATTTCTCCAGCTTAGACCCATCTCATGTCACACTCTAGGAGTTATAACTTTAGAGGTGAGCCATGAATGAGTGGAAGGCAATTAAAAAACAAGAAACACAAAAACTCCATGCCTTCAAGCTACAGCAAGTCTGTAAGAAATAAATATTCCCCTGAGGGTCAATCCATGCTATGCAACAGAGAAAGGCAAAATAAACTTCTCCAGTACGTGTAGATTAAAACTGCATTATTCACTTACATTCAGAATTTCATATATGTATTAAATAAACAGTGGGTTACAGAAAGTTTCTTTGAAATCAGTGTGCAAGTCTATGATGTCTGAGGTTGAGTGTTCATGGTAACAGATGAGTGAAGTCACATCAGCACATCTGTATTCTACACAAGCCTTTCACATCCTAGAATTGTTTCTACCAATGCAATGAAACACTTTCTAGCCATAGTCAGAGGTATTTTGACACTCAGGGATATAGAGAAGAGCCCAACATTTAATTTTCCTATGCCTGTGGGGCATGGGGGGTGTTTGTCTTGGGTTGGGTTGCATGTGTTTGTCTGTTTTGGTTTTATTTGGTATTTTTGTTTTGTTTTGGGTTTTGTGTGTGTGTTGTCTTTGTTTTGTTCAGTTGTTGTGTATGGTGATAGGTTGTTCTGGGGATTTTTGTGGTTTGTTTTTGTTTTTTTGCTGGTTTGGGGTTTTTTGGTAGTGTTTTTTGGTTGTTTTGGGTTGTTTTGTTATTCATTTGGTTTTTGTTTTTTTCCCTAAAGCAGCCAAACAAGTAAGGTGTACACCTCACCACTGTAATTTCTAGCCCTCGACAATTTTTTTTCTAAATGCCAACAGAATTTCCCTTTGACAACAATGACCTTAGAAGGTACACCAGCCATCCAGTTTCCATGTTGGTCAGGACCAACTGCTGAAGTGTTCTCAGGAAGAATGAATGGAGTTGAAAAAAACCCATGGAAATTCAAGTAAATATTGCTGGAGAATGTTCTGCCCTCCTCTGCTAGCTCTAATATCAAGTAATTATCAGCTTCCAAGTGCTGCTGACCATCATCATTTCCACTTTTGAAAGCAACTGACAGCATGTAGTAAAAATTGGTCTGACTGAGAAGTAATACAATAATAATTGATTAGCCTACACTCTGCCAGCCTTGTTTAGGCAGATAAGAGCTTGCAGAATCAAAGTGATATCACAAGGTACCAGAAAATCTACACCAGCTTCAGATAAGTGCACTGCTGTGCCCATGTACACACCCACAAGTTTTTGGTTTTTTTTAAGAATCTCTCAACAAAGTAACTGATAAACAAGTGAAAGGTCCTAACTGAGCTGGTTCATGGTTAGAAGGCCCTGAAACTACTAGTTAACCTATAAATTGGACTATAATTCTTTACCACTGAGTATTAACAATACATCACTCAAGCCCAGAATTGTTTCTGTACCATACTTAAAAGTTCTAAAGTTGACCCAATTTCTACTGTGCCAACATGCTGTAATCACTATTTTCAGCTGATGACGTAAGTCTCTTGCAGACACACCAATGCCTTACAAAAGTAGGATTGGGCCCAACATTTTCCAGGACCCAAAAAATATTTGAAGCAAAGAGTCTTAATGGTCTTTTTGTGTGCCCATCAAAGAAAGGTGTTTTTGACTAAATACCCATATACCACTCCCACAGAAATCCCTGGTAAAATATTAGAACCACCTCTTCTGGAGAAAAACAAGATTATACATGCACAGTGTTGTCTGCATTGGCAGAGAGGAGCTGAATTGCTCTGGATGACATATAGTGATAGATCACCCAACTGATGACAGGGACCTAAGTGCCAACGTCTTCCCTTGAAATAGAAGGTTTATGCAATTTCTTTTTTTGAATGAGGGAAAAGTTATGAGCATAAATAACTACAAACTGTTTTCTCCATTCTCTCTGAAGTGATTTACACAATTCCTGCAATTTTACCTGCTCTGTAGGGAATTCCTGCTAGGGAAATTCCTATTTCTCTTGATTTGCTTGTTTCCCTGCTCTTATCTGGCCACCTAACTTATGACAGCTTAGAACTTACCTTTGCATGTCAATGTATGTTAACAATTTACACAACTTGACTCACTTGGGAAACTAATTTGCCTTGGTACGTGCACCCTTAAATTGTGGTTTGGAAAACATTAGCCTTTCAAACATAAACAAGCTGCAGAATTAAATCACATTGCTCAACTACACACTATTTGAATATTAAATTATCTCTGAATGGAAAACAGACTTATCTGCAATAAGCAAAGACTCAAATGTGATGTGCTAATAATGCATTTCATGGGAGAAAATATGAGTGAAAATAAACACCCTATGGATTTACAGACAGTGATGAGTTGAGCTCATCTGAATTAAGAATGAGGTGTAATACAATTAAAACTAACAGGAAGTTGGTACAAGACTATTTTTCTTTTAATAATACTTGGAACTTCATTGCCTTTTCAAATTCCCAGAGCCTTTTCAGCTTGAAAAGTCACTCAAATAATGGCTTTATTCTGAATAAACCAATGTGGTTTGATACTGTAAATACACCTGCTTAGACACCTGGAATGATTCTGCCAAGTCGTCTGCACGTGTTTACATTTTATAGACACAAATACTTTGACTCCACAGACCTTAAAAATTAAGCACCTGCCTACATATAGACATCTTTGCAAAACTCCTCTGCAGAGTTTATGAATATTCATTTTCATGTCCTTAGAGAGAATGAAATGACACAAATGGGCTTTAGCATATGTGCTTAATTTTACATAAATAATCCTGTTAACTTCCCTGTTAATATTCATGCACAAAAAGTTAAGTACACAGATATTTGACAGATGGGGACCTCTGTGATGGGTTTTCATCTGGATCCATTTGTATTTAACTTTTAAATGTTGGCGTACTTGCACCAGTGCTCTGCGGAGAGTCATCTTAGAAATGTGTGATGCATATTGGTTCACAACAGTGAGGTGCATGTTTTGGAGATAATTAATGTCTCTCTAGATTAAATAATTTATTTTACAAAAAATAAACATGGCTTAAGTGCAAACTGGGCTGAATTGCAAACCACATTTTTTTTTCTTTTTTTTTTTTTTTTAAGTGTACCAAGGTGAATTTTAAAGCCAGGCTTTTGTTTCCATAAAGAAATTTAATCCCACGTAGTACTATTGCAAATCAACCTAAAGTTCAACCACATAACATAACGTACATGACATTTTGAAATTACACAAAATAAAATCAAGAAGTCTTCCCCTCTTCCCCCCTCCAAAAAAGCAGTAGTTACTGAGTTTATTGTGAGGACACCTACAGAGGACAGCAATAGTATGTACTCAAAACAGTACATACTTGACCATTACCACTACACTGATACAAGATTTCTCAAAAATGTTTTCTTTTTTCTTATTTTCTGCTGTAGCATGGTACTTTTTTTTACAAGAAAAAGGAGTCAAACTTCTTTTGCAGCACAAGAAAGCAATTTACACTACAGCCACAGCTAAAGAACAATAAAAATGGGACTCAAAACCTCATTCCATCTCATACCAGCAATTTAGTTCGTTCAACACCCTGTCAAACCCATTTGACATAAAATTCCAGGCTACTAAAAGGTGTTTTGTCCTCTAATTTATTTGCATTTATTTTTATAGCACTTACTGTTTTGATCCCTGTTTATTGTGCCTGGGAGGTAAGCTCTACCACATCATTGTTAAAGGAAAAATAAAAGCATTGAGAAATATTTTAATGAACCACATTTCATGTTGCAAGAAAATATTGTGACATTCCAATTTCCATGCACATACAAAATCAACGTATTATGCTCCTCTTCCAAGCTTCCTAGAATATAAGACCAGAGCCTGGCTACACAACACAGATGTGACATTTTCTCTCTCCCCACACATATCTTAGAGGTTGAAAACATCACTAAAGGCAACCAAACCCCAAAACCACCAGATTTGTCTTCCAGTGCTGAAGCTAAAATGTTCTCAAATAGCACAAATAGTTTATTAGCAAGTAAGACATCCCCAGGGGAGAACAATTTCAAGAGGTTGTTTTGCCAGTGTAAAGAAACAGAGTGTGGAGTGTCCATGTCCCAAGTGAAAGCTCCTGCCTTCCCAACAGTGTTCTGATGTTATCACAGTCTGTAGCTGGGTGACAGCCAATGGAGGTGAAACCAAAACAGCAGTGCTGCTGCATCACTCCCTCTCCTCACCTACAGTGTCCTAGTCTGAGGCAAGCATACAGGGATAAGAAGCCTGATCGGTATACGGCTGTACGGCAAAGAAAACTGTCTTTGGTATGTCTGACTCCTTTCTGCTCCAATGTTGTGCTGCCCTTCCTCCCCAGCCCCAAGGCAGTCCCAGAGCTCTCTTCAGCAGTGCAAGAAAAAGGAATGACTCAAGACTGCTGAGACTATTAAGCATTTTGCTTCCCTCACTTGCCTTTCTCAGTGTATCAAAAATAATAATACATGGACATCATTAGCTGAAGGTCACAATGCTGCCAGAGTGGCAACACATATTCTCTCCTAAGAAAATACCAAAAAGCCCAGAGCATCTCTATTAAGTCAGGAATGCTTGGAGAGAACAAGAAGCTTAGGCTGTCTGCAAAAGCCTCCCTCCCCTTGAAGTAAGGAACCAGTTTTGGGGTCTTTGTGGGAACCTTATTACTTACATGGTCACAAATAACTACCCTACACATAAAACAGAAATGCACAGGGAAGAATGCTGTTAGCCAAACTTTAGCATTGTCCTATTAGAACACCTCCTGTTTATGTGTGCATTCCACATGCAGTAATTTTGCCCATGAAGACACATGCTTAATGAAAGATAAAGCAGTCATTATAAACCTGTTTCATATTGATTGAAAAATACAATCTTCTGAGAGAGGAATTTTTGTGATGTTTCAAATGGGAAACCAAATTATTACATGTTCAATAAAACCATCACAGATTGCTGTGATTTGTTTTTTCATTTTTTAACAAATATGTATTGATAGGAATGTTTGATGAGTTATTTTCCGTGAACAATTTAAATTTTTGTGGGGAAAAAAAAGGTGAATATCCAAGTGACTGTGTCTAAATAGGATAAACTATTAATTCCATGAAGTTACACAAAACCAGAAATCCTTTTTGATATTTCCAGCCTCTACTGCACCCCAAGACAAAAATCTGCAAATTTTATACTTTCAGGCAGATAGGATGGGAAATGGAAGCATTTTGATGATTTAAAAGTGGAATAGCACATCCATTTTGAAACTCACCTAATTTTCAAAGGTTTAAATACCTTCATAAGATAATTGAGTTTTGTATCAAGCGTTTTCTGGAATCACAGCTGTTGTGACTGAAGATTGCATTACCAAAAATATCTCAGAGCCTTGCACATTGAGTCAATGTGAACTCTCCTCCCACACACGAACATGAGGCTTAATTTTGGTCACTAGACTAAAGAAATCCATTAATTGCACCATTCTAAGTGTTTTATTTCCCTGTAGCATCAGGCTGCATTGTAATTTCTGCTGTAAGTGTGTCTGGAAGCGTTCCTTCTGAATTACATACTGTGCCCATGGTTCCTTGTCTTTGTTACCAGACTTTCACATCTCTTATCTCTCGCCAGTTTTTGGCATTAGTTCTCAAATGTGTTCACTAAGTCTATGATTTATTCTGCATTGCTAGCAGTAGTGCAAGAAAAGCATATTGTTTCACAATAATTCCATGTTTCCCCTGTTCTTTCTCTGAGTAATTAGGTCCTGATAGCTCCTTCAGATAAGAAAACACAAGAAAGCTTCTTGGGAAAAGCAAACACTTCTTCCTAACAGGTGAAAATGAGCTATCATCTTGAGGACAAACTGTGAACATCAAAAGAAGATGAGTCTGCCCACATAATGGTTCTACATGTATTAAAAAAGCAAACTGTGAGAATCCTGCAGGCACAAAATATGCTGCACACACCAGTAAACTACAAAGGGCTTCTATTATGTGTGCCAAAAAGCTCTTTAAGAAGGACAGCCAGTTGCAGAAATGAGGTCTTTGTCACCCCAGGATAGGTAAGGACAGAAGGAAAAGCTTTGTGTATATCAAACTCAGGAATCCACAGCAACCCAAGTTTAGCAATTCAGAAATATACTCAACACTCTCAGTAAATTACACATCACACTGACCAAGGAAGATACAGGAAGAAGAAACATCAGTTAGTTTTGTCTAACTTGCACTGCCAAGCTGCTACTCTTCAAAATTCTCCAATCTCATTCTTCTCTTTCCCATGATTACTACTCCAGTTCTGTTAAAACGTGTGGTTGAGGAAGGAGAAAAGCAGAGGCAAGCTTTTTCAGAAGCAATTCTAATTGTCTGCATCACAAGAACTTATTCACTATTTACTCTCCCACTGAGTAAAGCCTCTGAGGGTTGAGAAAATACATTTTTAAAAAAACTCATTTGTCATTAAACTTAAACAAGACACTGCAGATAACTTGATATTTGTTTACATTTTAGCAATGTATTTTTTTTTTTGTAATTGGAATTTGAAACTGTAAATTTAAAGAATACAAAGCAAACCTTTTTCTTATTACAATTTTCACGCTTCCCTGGACATAACAGTGAGCAAGACACTTAGTTTTCAAGAATATTTTACTACAAAAGTAACCATTTCAGCCATAACTTGTAATGTGGGATAGCTAGCCAGGGAACTGAGGCTGTAAGCTTTTGAAAAGTGAGAGGTCACCGAGACAGCAGATTGTCAATTTAAGTTTTAGCAAGAGTGGAGAAATAGAAAGTGTCACATTATTTTGAATAAGTTCTCTCCTGAGCTTATGCTTTCAGAGACAATAGTTTCATTTTGAATTAAAACTGGTTTTGAAGTGCTTCACATCTTCAGCACCAACTAAAGACAGCAGGAATCTTAGCCATAAAAAACTTGGTCACCATATCATAACAATAATATTAAAATAGTCAAAAATTTTAAAAGACATTTTACACAGAAGACAAAATTGTCACCTCACTTCTCCTCTGTTGCAATATGTAGCTCTGGGGAAAATTATAAACTCAAGGGGATGAGAAAAAGACTAAAAAGAATAAATTATATGCACTTATGGTCTTTCACCATTGTGTTGTTCTAACTATAGTATAATGAACATTGATATGAATGTCGGGTTTATTTTCCTTCATTGCCCTCTGGAAATGTAAACAACTGCAAGGGCTGAATTATAATATTAATTTTCAGCTTCCATGTTATCTCCAAGTGTTACCAATACAGAGCGTCTCCACATGCAAGCTTTCTTTTTTCTTGTTTTTTTAGCGACTGATACAATACTTTCAACTTCACAGCTTATATGTGTAAATGGTTTGAATGTTCACAGAAAGCAGGGGTTCCAGTTAGAGGGAGCTATCTGGAAGAAATCTAATTGAGATCACAATCAGCTCGGTATGAATGCCCTGTGTATGTGTGTATGTATGGATGTATACATAAATAAATACAGATATATAGATAGATATAGATAGACAACCCCTGCAGCTCCAGGAGAGTTATGGTCATCACAGGTGCAATCTATTGTCAGCACCACACCTCTGCACTGATCCACGAACCCAGGCTGTCTGGCCCAGACACACACAGTCTCAGATTTGGAGGTTCTTATGCTAGTTCTCCAAAGATCACTTATTCTCATACTGAATTCTTCAAAGATTGCTCATAACAAGGCCTCCTCTGAGAGCCTTCAATAAAAAACTGAAACCCACACAGTTTATTGCAAGCATCTGACAATGTCTCCCGGGAGCTTGGGATATTTCCACCCCTCCCAAGCTATCTCAAACAGCAGCACTTCACTAATGGAAAACAATGACAGTTTGCTCATCAGGGATCACTACACCCATCTGTGCAGAGAGCAGATACAGAAATGCTGTCTAAATAAGCCAACATGGCCACAGAAGCTAACCACCATTAGAAATGGAGACAGAGATCATAAACAGTGCTTTGCATCATTCCACCATTCCTGCCCACATTAGTAACTCAGAGAGATGAGGCCCTTAAATACATTCAGCTCCCCTGGTGGGAAGGAACAGGATGCAATGTACAGTCCTCACCTCTATATCTTCCTCCAGACTGTGTATTTGTGTGCCCAGTGGGATGATATTTTTTGATTTGGTTGTCAGGAAACAGAACTTCATATTATGCTCCTGTCTTTTTCTTTCTTAGCTAGCAGACTACAGTGAATAAGGGTTATCCTGTATTTTTTTAATTGTTTTTTGAATCTAAGTATTTTTCATAAAGCTGGACTTCTCCATTATTCATAGGAAGCATATTGTTGTGAAGGCTTGCATTGTGTTTTAGAACCACCAGTTTGAGGACAAACATTTAGATTCATCTCTGACTCTCATCCTGCCTCTGTGTGGAGATATCCAAAACCCACCTGGATGTGATTCCTGTACAACCTGCTCCAAGTGAATCTGCTTTACCAGGATAGGTGATCTCATGCTTCCTCCCCATTCCAATAATTCTGCGGCTATACACATCTTCAGACACCCCAAAGACAAGGAAGGTGCTTGTAGTGAATGTATGAGAGTCAACAGGATGTGCCAATTTAAGTACTACTACTTCTACATTTTTAGCATTCACCTCTGGCTGACAAAAAAGTATCCTGCACTGAATCAGGAGGACAAAACATATACTTGAAATGAAAATTAACAATTAAGAAAACCAAAATCAAAACAACAAAACAACACATCCTTGCAAGTAGAATATCCAAGCATATTGGATTTGCTCTTTACCTGAGAGTGAAATTATCACAGCTTGTTACCTTCCCTGTGTGGAGCACAGTTGGCTTGAGGGGCACTTCAGAACATCTAGTCCTAATGGATGCTTCAAACAGACAGCCAACCCCCACTTCCACTGCACTTTTTAAAAACCTCTTGGACATAAAATTCAGTAATATTTCAAAAGTTATAGGTGCTTTTGAGAAAAGCTTAGTTCCTCAAGTTCTTAAGAGTTTTCCCTTGTAAAATACCTATTATTAGCACTGATTTCAATATATGATTTGCCAAGCCTCTTAATTTTAATGACCGTCCTGTGTATTCCATGAAACATTTTGAGTTTCTGCAGGGCAATGATCATAATGAACAGCTTATTCCACTTTGCTGTAAATATGACAGAAGGAAGTATTCATCTTAATATTCTAGTCTGCAGTTTATCAAGTATGGTTTCCTATTTAATCAAGAGATGTGGATAATATTCATATAATCCTTAAGGTATACATAAATCTGTAAACCTCAATACCAACATCTATTCACATGTTCTCATTTTTCCTGTACAGTAGCTTCCTGTACTGCCAGACATACCTGAAAAAAAACCAAACAAAAACAAAACAAAAAAACTACAAAAAACCAAACAAAACCAACCAAGCAACCAACCAAACACACACACACACACACACAAATACAGAAAATACTTCACAGCATTTTTAAATACTTTCTGATATTTCACAATGTACTCTACTATTTTTTATATGAC
The DNA here is from genome assembly GCA_017589585.1 of Phylloscopus whistleri. Taxonomy (NCBI): domain Eukaryota; kingdom Metazoa; phylum Chordata; class Aves; order Passeriformes; family Phylloscopidae; genus Phylloscopus; species Phylloscopus whistleri. Next base: position 1,175,360 of record JADMLD010000046.1, read on the forward strand.
CTAGTAGTTGTCAAATGCATTCACAGGTACATGAACCTGCACACATGAAAACCTCTCTAAGGTTTTCTAAGGGCACCATCTGTAGAGAAACACTGCTCACCAGTCCAGGCTTCCATATGCCATAAACATCCAGTTCCATCATTTTCTCTCTTGCCCAAAGGCTTCCCTTGTGAATGATCAAAGCAGCAAAGATTGCAAAATTTAATGTGTCTAGTTGGACCTTAAAGAACAGGGAAAACAACAACCTTTCAAACCAACATAGGTCCAGTCTGTCAGCATGCAGACAAATCTCCCATTTTAAGAGAGGAGGCCTATATTCAGCAGCTTATATTCAATATAACTGTCCTTGGAACAGAGAGGATTTTAGATGAAAGTGCTCAAATGGAGTGTTAATCCTATATCCACAATGCACTGGAAAAAAAAATATCTTGCAGTGTAGTCAGAATAATTACTTGGACTGTACTGGACCATATTTAATTATGATCGTTCCCTTCAGACATCAAAACCAAAATCATGGATGTAGATGGAATAAATCGAATCTAGAGTGCAGACCACCAAAAGCCCTAGGTTAAGGAAGGAGGGAAAAAAAAGGAAAAGAAAAGAAAAGAAGTTAGAACAACTTGCTTTGACTTAGTATTACCCCTTGAAAACCTTTCTTCATGCCAGTAACAAGGTACAAACTGTTCACAGAATGGTGAAAATCTTCAACCTTCACTGTCAGCAAGTCTATAAACTAGGATAGCAAGGAAACAAAGTAAAGTCAGAGCAGAAAAAGGGAATTGTCAAGGAACAAATTTTCATCACGTCAAAATTAGACAGTCTGAACAATCACAGAGTTAGTTACAGGGTTGCTGTTTTTATCAGACCTTTAGAAACCATTCTACCAAATAATTCTTATGCTTCACAGCTTTTTCCTATCAATCAAAGACAGGGAAAAATAATCAAGTAACACTCCAAAAATGTTAGAAAATTCAAGTATGCCTCAAAGCTGTCCCTCTACCTTGCCAGTTTCCCAGTGCTATTTGTTTTTAAATAAAGTTGATTTTTTATGTAATATCTTTAGTTATTTTGTGCCATTCATCCCTGACTCTACCTCTTGAAACTGTGTGAGAGTTTAATTATTTTCACCTTGAAACAATATATGGAGACTCTATCCTAGTTTTTCTTATTCCATACATTTCCTTGCCTTGTATTTTCTCATGAACATTAATGGATTTTCTGACTTCTTTCTCCTCCTAACTATTAATAGTGCATTTGCTCTTTTTTTCAGTTTCAAATGCCTTCTTTGCCAGTCCAGCTGACATGCAGAGTACAAGTGAGGCAAGTGGGACTTGAAAGAGCACAATAAGAAGAGATGGAGCCTCTTCCAAACTGCACCTTTAGATGTTATTTCCTACACTACACACAAAGAACTACAGCCATAAAGGACATTTCCAGCAGTATATATAATATACAATAATATATAAAAGTATAATATAATTAATATAATATAATATAATATAATATAATAATATTTTTAATTCCATGTGTATAACACAACAGACCATGAAGGTCATTATAATTTTCTAGTTGCACGAGGAAAACAATCCTTGAATGCTGAGTTAGCAACCATCACATTTCAGGGCACCTAGTGCTGGCACCTGTTCTATGGAAAGAAATAGAAGGATCCACTCCCCTGGGCTAATAAACACAATTCTTTCTCATTCACCTCCTCCTCACATTACCTTGATCTGAGTCACTGCATCCCCCAAAACAGCACATCTCTTGGATATGATTTCTCATCTTTCCACACATCCACCAGAACTTCCCATAACTTTTCAATCCCTACACAAAATCTGACTTCTTACTTTCTGCCTTCCCTTTCAACTTCATCTAAGTAGTGCAGCCTGCCACGTGAGCACACTGCCTTTTACATCTTGGGAGTTAGGCCAGGCCACACTTGCACTGGAGAAGAATTAGGCTCTGAACCTAGAGCAAGCCCTACAGTTTTTAAAGTGTTAAAGAGCTGATAACTTTTCTTAAGGTACAGTCAGCAGAGAGACTGAAATCAGGGGACACTGGTGCTCACATATGTATATAGATTGAGTCAGTCACGATGTGAGACAGGTACAACTTTGAACAGAAGAACTGCACTGTCCCAACACTGTCTTGAGGAATTATAATGAAATCTGACAAGAAATAAGTAGTACCAGAGGTCAGAGAATTACTTTCTCAGATCCAGCACAGTTCTTTCTTCACTTTTCCTACTCTCATATTCAGTGAAAACGGAAGAGCATCTTTATGTTACTCCCAATTTACACCAGGGCAAAAATCAAAATCAAGAAGAAATTGCTTCTCTTAAAAGGTGGTGCTCTTACAATGCACTTTTAGCAAACAGCTCCTCTGTCTATGACTTTTCAATCACAACTTGAAGATACAATAAGGACAGGTTTCCTGTGAGCTTAGAAATAAGAGTTACCTTTAGCTGATACTTATCAGCAAGCTATTTCCAATCCCTCCCTTGCAGAACACCTCTAAAGGCAAATAATGGGCAAACTATGCAAAAGGACTTCAGTATCCAGAAAAAAATAAATAAAATTTTTAAAAAAGCCAATTTTAATGATGCCAGTACAACAGATTCATGCCAAAATTCTGGGGGTTTACCCAGGTCCATCTACTTCTTACTTATCTTCAGAATACTGCTATAGTAATAATCCCTCACTTTACTCTTCAGTACTTGCTCACTGCTGCTCACCAAGATTTGGTTCTGCTTGTCTATAAATACAAAGCTCACTGACATGAGAGAGAAATTAGGGAATCACACAAATCACAGAGCATTACCTACATCAACATCTTTTCTTTTCGTTTTGTAAATCTGCAAGATCCCCACACTAATCACCAAGACTTGGGCTGAACAGTGATTGATAAGATTCCTCTACTCTGAGAGCAAGACAAGCCCAAACTCACAGGAAGTTTCTGCTGAGTCCTGGCAGGTCTGCAAAGACCCTGTGATAAAATCCTGCACAGCAAAACGAAAGTCTGGGAAAGAATTAACTCAGAAACAAAGCACTCAAGTTAGAGAAAGACATAAGATCTGTACAGGACACCCTTCCCAAAGTCCATAACAAGAAAAAGAGAAAAGAAAATAATTAAAAAAAAAATCAAACCAAACCAAACAAACCACGTTACATCTCTGCACCATCAGAGCATCCTGGTAGAAAAGAAAAATTGTTTGAAACACCAGTAAGAGAGTGGTTTAAGGTCTGCTGTAAACAAGCAGAATAATTTATGCATTAAAAAAATGGAAGAACAGGGTGAGGAAAGAGGAATAAAAGAGATATAAAACCTATACCACAAGAAAGAATGAAATCTGTAAAAAGTTCATATATAAAACTTTGACTGAACTTATGCACCTTTGGGTTTCACACACCAGTAGTTATTTCTATGCTCATATAACTCACAAATTAAACTTTTATTAAGTGCATTCAGAACTTTCTATTTTTGTACATTCCAGACACTTCAGACTTTCCATAACTGTCATCTAGAGAAGTCTCACTCCGAAGTACAGTGGGAGAAAAATGTGCACTGTCTGTAGATATATAATAGATGATGGCTGATCCTTTTAACCACATTTATCTGGGAAGTCCAGTGACATGAACAAACTACTTGAGTCTTCCTTTACTGGGCATTTATGACCAATGCATAATCCCTTGGTTAAGATTGCTAATGACAATAATCAGCAACCAAAAATATCGCTGTTCTTTTGCCCTTGAGTATAGAATGGTAACCTGTCACCTTGTGACTGAATGCACAGAATCCCTCATACCACATGCAGCCAGCCAAACACATTTCTCCCGGAAAATCCTCTCTCTAAAACACCACAAGTAATTTTATGTCAGTATTACTAACAAAATCTATCATAAATTGGATTTTTGTAACACTGCCCATAGCTATTGATATGGACTATAACTGATTTCAGAAAGACAGAGAACGAAGCATCTATATAATACTTCATAGAAGATGCAAAGTATCACACTGTATAGATATCTCTTTTTTAGGCGATGCAAAATATCTAGTTACGTATACATATCTTTATTTATGTGCAAGTCCAGAGTTTTTCACTCCTGCTTTTGGGCTTTTAGTTATAAAACAGTTATGACTGAAAATCAAATAGCCAAAGTTGCAAGCTAAGAACTTGTCTTATATCTTATATATTCATTCCCTTGAACTATGCAATGCATTGCAGTTTATTTAGAATTCTGACCACTGACAGGAGGATAATGTGTCATACTTCAAAGCCCATTTTATCAAAGCATTGAAATGTAGTTTCCAAAAAGACTGTCGCCAGTGTAATGTGTCTGTCAAGCAACATGGTTTTGAAAGTATTTTAATCAACTCTCAATATATTTCCACACTGGGCATTTAGAAATCAAATGTTGTTTTCAATATATTTAAGATACATTGAAAGTGTCTGTTGTGAAGATTTATCTTAAGTTTCTACATTATTTTTAAACAGAATTTTCTAAAGAGACATATTTTTCCCTTTTGTAACATCAAAATGTAGATTTTACAAATACATGGGATCAAATTCTTTCAAACTTCAGAAGCACATACCTATGCTGGATGCAAAGAAACAAAATGGATTATTTGGTGACAGTAGTACACAGACACTCCTGTGCAGAATAGATCTGTCTGAATAACAAAAAATTGATTCCCTAGTAATTTATTTAGCAGCTGACAAGGGGGAACAGAACAGACGAATATTATTGAGCCATATATAAAACTGGTCATATAGTGAAAATATACATTCATAGATAATTTCATCATCAATTAAGTAAAACAACTTGGACTGAATTTCTGTTCATAAATTTTCTGTTCAGCAGTTGTGCTATTCCTTTTATTCTCTGATCATTATACATGATTTCTACCAACAAACAAGCAAACCAAGACAAAATAATTTTCAAAATCTAAGGCTAACATAGTCAGAAATGTTAGCAGGTATTTGTAAAATCTACCTCCATTTATATATAAAAATGATTAAAATTTTGATAAAAATGAACAAACACAAAATCCCAGGAGAACACAGTGTCACACAATTCGTTTCAGTTCCTGGGGTAACAAACACTGTGCTTTTAAACCCAGTCTCTGCAGGGTTAGCATATGCCCTGGCCTCTGAACAAAATGTTCATAAATTCACAATGTTCACAGCCACAGCACAAAGAATTGTAAAGACTCTTGCTGCAGAAGCTCTTAAGCTCACAAAACAAGGTGCTGTATGGCTTCTGGCACAGAAAGATATAAAAGTCATTCATGAGTGACTGTCACACCTTGTGAGAAAATACAAAGCAGCACAGACTTCAAACCAGTAAATGAAACAGAGACCAAACACTCAAAATGTTTTTTTGCTAGTCAATAGAGACCCGCTGTGACCCGAAGCTGACAGATAGCTTTCAACTGGCTGCTGGATCTACTATCAGTGCTAGAGCAAATCAGAAATAAGTAGATTTCCAGTAACTTCAGAAGAAAGCTGGTCCCAGTGACAGTGGAGCTTTGAACTGCTCAGTTCCTTTGGAGGAAGAAGTGGAGGCTTGCAGAGCTGGGCTCCTTCCTGTGCAAGGGGGAAAGAGCAGCAAATATAAGCACTGGGTGTTTGAACAGGCACTAAATTCTGAGGAACAGGGGGCAGGCTTGTTACACACTTTGGAGAAGTCCAATCACCACACAGGCAGAGCACAAGACGCTAGTGGGATTCCCTTCAGTTCAGTGAGTTGGGCATTAGCTCAAAGTCTTACATTCATCAAGCTCACAAAAAAAGTTAGGTGGAAGGAGGTGTATATCACACCTGATATTCATCATAAAAATGTTATTTGGGCTCCTTCTATAAGCTGAGACACTTTGAAATGCATACCTAGCCTTCCTAAAATAAATGATATTTGACTTATTTCTTGCTTTATCCTGATTAGCAGAGCCCAGTGTTTGACTTTTGGATAAGATTAGGCCAAGGAAGACACTGACAGCAAAGTGTCTTTGTGACCTTCTTTTGTTTTTTTAGTTTGTTTGGGGTTTTGGTTTGTTTTGTTTTTGTTTGGGGTTTTAGTTTTTTTGTTTGGTTCATTTTTTGTTTGTTTTGTTTCTTTGGGGTTTTTGTTTGTTTTGTTATGTGGCTCCTTTTTTATTTGTTTTTGGTTTTAATTTTTTAAGTAAATCACGTGATCTTATTGAAAGCGGAAAGCAGCAGCTTGGTAATCTCATTTTCAACAGAAAATAATTTATACCTTTCTGAATTAATGGAGGTAGACAAACATATACAGTCATATGCACACAGGATAGTTCCAGTTCAGGTCAGCTTAGGAAATTCCTGTCTATGTATGTGTCGATAAGAAATAGATTTTTTTTTTTTTGCAATATTCTTATATTGTCAACAACTCTTGTTTAGATGCAGTTACAGCAATCTTACTGCACTTTTGATGACATAACTGCTTTGGTTTAGCAACTCAATGTAAATTACTTTAATGGTAGTAATTCTGGCAGGTATAAAGTGCTTTTACTAGAGAGTGCAAGTATTTTAACCTTATCATGTAAAAGACAGTATCAGAGAAATAGGATGAAAAAACTGTGTATCACAGTAGGTAAAAGATAATCTGGGTTCATTCACAGGGTTACTTCCTTCTATTTTTCTTTTGTGATTTATGATAATATTTCTGAGAAGTGTCTCTTACTCCCTTTCTTTTCTTTCATATTGGAAGAAAATCACAACCACAAATCTCTTGTATGAAACTTGGAGAGAATATACAGAAGTTTCTCCAAATAAAAGCTGAAACAGCCAAACCAACAGCTATAGTTATGAAAGACCTGGTTTTTTTTCCTTCCCTTGAACAGGCAGACCATCAGCAACTCAGGTTCATCAGTATTAGCTTACAAATGCACAGACATTAAAGAGCTAATTGGGGTGGTAAAAGAAGTCACCAGAAGCCTGTTGTTCTGCAGGTGTTACTGCTGGAGCAATACCAGCTGGAGGAGACCAGAAACAGCCCCACACACCACTTCACATGCCAGCACAGATAATTTTGACCACAAGACCTTGCCTTGGAAAGCAGAAAGAGGTATACTTTTCTGAAGTCTCTTTATAGGAACAAACTTTGCCAATACTAAGCCTTGGGCCTTTGAAGAAATTACATGTACCAGGTACAAAAGAGCTTCAAGGGGGGAAAGAAAAAAAAAGCAAAAACCTAAGCAGCTTCCCAACCAGAAGAAGCAGCAGCAGCCCCAGGGACCTCAGCACATAAGAGCTGGCAAGAGCAAGGAAGGACAGGACACCTGCCACCCACCTGGCCAAGGGCTGCCCACACCTTCTGGGGCTACAGAAGTCCTGCCTCAAAACCCAAGGAACAAGAAGGGTAGGAAAAAAAAACAGAGCTGCCTTTTCCAAAGATGGTACAGGATTACAGAATCCACTCTAGAGATGCAGGAAACAGTTCTCAATCAGAAAAAAACAACAACCCTACTTTCTCAATTCCCTGTAGGTCAAGGGTAAAGCCCTCGTTCCTCTTCCCTCTCTTCGGAGGCAGGTTCACACCGGAGACAATTCGTGGTGTTACTGTGCATAAGGAACTGAATCAATCCAAAGCTTAGGTCACAAGACCAGCATATTTCTTTATTTAGCACATAGCTTTCCCAGCTTCATCTCCATGTAAAGCAGGCACTCTCCACAACAGAGCTAGCATTGGACTCCTTAGCAATGTGCACAGTACATTAGAACATAATACAAAGTACATCCTTTCTCAGTAATAATAGTTCAGCTTGCTTCAAGAGCAAGAAGCACATCTCTGAGAGAAAAAAACCCCACACATGTCCACAAATACAGCAAATATATTTCTATGGCTTTCTCTTTTCATTCTCCTTGCACACAAGTTGATGAAAGCTAAAGGGCAGCATTCAGTCATACACACCTCAATAATCTAGCCCACCTTCCCCTTCAGAGAACTTTAAAATTCAATTGCTCTTCAACAATGCAACAAAGCCTTACAAAATACTCTTTTTCTGCAGGTTTGCACCAAAGAATTGGAAAAGCAATCAAGCTAGACATCTGCCAGAAGAGCAGCAATTAAGAGCCTAGCAGATATTAATGATACAGGTAATCTAGCCCCTCTCTAAAGTGAGCCCTGCAAGGCAGGGAGAACAAATACATTGCTGAAATCAATTCTTTATACAACAGATGTTTTTAAATCACAAACTGACTGATGATTATATGTACTATGCTCTTTTCAAAATGGGGACTTTATTTTTATTTCTCCTTTTATTTCCTTTTTGCCAAGTGGGTACAAAAAGCCCAACTCTATCCACTCCTTATTGTGAGACATCTGTGTACTTGCAAAAAGTTGAAAACACTTGTTGAACAGCTAAAGAAGAAACACAGAGCCAACAAACCCAAGAGTTCAACATAACAGTTGAAAAATAACAGTTCAAAATTCAATTTTGATTTATGTTTTTTCTAATTGCTCTAACTGCAGGTACTCAGGCTTTAATGCAGAGATATATTTCAGGCAGAAATCTGCTCACCACTTTAAAAATACTTATAAATATTTTATCATAAAGATGTTTATGAAGGGAGTACCCGCTGAAGTCAGAGCAGAGAATATTTTAATAGTCCCTCTACTTATGGTTAGGAAAAAAAGAAAGAACCAACTCCCACAACTTTACTCACCCTCTCTCACTATTCTCACATCCTAGTTTAGAGTTGATGTGCCTCCTTTCTCTCACTCACTACATCTCAAATTACTTTTGATTTGATGGACAAGCACGGTCACCAGAGTATCTCTACTTGCAACAAAGATCTTGTGGTCCTGCTAGAGAGAAAACCATGGATTACTATCCATACAGGCTCTATTTTGCTATTTTCCTGGTTGTGACTCACAGCTATTACTTTTCCATATACCATGATGAGCTTGTGAATTCCTATATAGAGATAATGGATCGTTCATTTTAAACTGTACAGAAAATATCCAGCAATGTCCTTCCCTTTGACTTTTCTCAATCACTACTTCCATCCACTCTGTCATTGTTGTAAATGTTTGTGTATTAAAATTCAAATTAGATAAAGTCAAAATAGCTTCATTAATTTTATTTGTTTGGTTTTTAAATGTAAATCTTTTTCTTCTGTGCCATATTTTCCAGGAAGGTGTAACCTTGCATAGCACCCCATGTATTCCTTTTGGACTTGACATTCACATGAGAGGTAGGTGCACCTTCTCTGAGGCACAACCAATTGTGTGCTTTTCCACAACACATTAATCAGGGGCCTACAGTCAAATTTCAGCAGATTTAGGTTCAGAAAAACAGTTCTTCCTCCTGTAAGTAAGGGAGGATGCAGTTCATTATTAGGCTATATTGTAACCTCACTAAATTTTATGTCAAGCAAAATACAGTATATGCCTGCTTTGGACAGCCAAACCACTGAAGCAAAACTCCTGCCAGGCTCAACCAGCCAAGCTGTATGGAATGGGGGCACCCATAGGGCTGTTTCTTTGGGTCCCCTTTGCCATCTTTTCCTCTATAAACTATTTACAGATTGGCTACAATTTTGTCAGCTGGCCATAGGCAAAGAAACCTCCTGAAAAATTCTAGATGAAAAGATATTCAACAAAACTAATTTTAAAAAGAGGAAAAAAAAATCTGGGGGCAGCAAGCTTCTCTATATCCATTTACTAACATATTCTTTACACCTCTAAAAAGAAACATTTATGTTTCTTTAATGAGTCACAAAACCAAACTTTAAAAGTAGCAGATTATTATGACTGGAAAGGAGAAGAGATAAAAGGAACTTTACTAATGTTTTTTCCATTCTTTTAGGTATCTTCAAAGGCAAAAAGCTGAAACTAGGAAGAGAAAGGTACTTGGAATCTCTGGTAATAAAAATACTTTCAAATCTTCTGGTATGCAAGTATTTCAAGTGTCACACAATATTTCCTAACAGATGTTTTTATTAGACTCTTTTCCAAAGGTAAAACAAATGGTAGTTTTTCATCTCAGACCAGAATAGCCTGCTTAAAGATTGAAGTGTTCACTGTCCTGTCATAAAGAAGCTCTTGGCCTCACTTTTAGTATCCAGTATTTTCTCTATTGTTTAAGTTACACTGCACATAGTGTCATTAATTAATTCCTTGGTAAATAATAGAGATATTCTGAGTTGTTTTCCTGTCAATAGAAACAGAACAATGGGAAACACTGAGAGAGAAACTGCAGTTTGGGTCTGTCCCTAAGTACCTGGGACGTGCACAAAGGAAGGAGATATTGGGGGGGAAAAAATGGAAAAACACTTCTAGACAGACAAAAACTGTCTCTGTCATTAAAACAAACTTACAACTCCATCCTGTACTTCATCTTATCACCTAGATAAGGTATTTGGTAATACCAGGGATCTTTTAGGTTGACCTAACTCAGAACTAGACATTCCCTTTTTTACAAAGGAAGAAAGGGACACAGAGGAGAAAAGAACACAGGGCAGGGGGAGCCAATTTCAAGTAAGGAAAGGGACAGCAGCCGGTCAGATCATGGTGAGCACCCTGGGAAGGTGTGATTTTGGGCTGAGGCAGGGCAGGGACAGTTTAGGGCAGCTCCCTGTCAGCATGTGTGGTACTGAGGCTTTAGGGTTTCTCTTTCTCTCTAGAACAGTTACTGCTGAGGGAATGTCTGATGAACAATCTGGGAAAAGGGATTTGCTTTCCTGATGCCCACAGCTGCCAGAAAAAAACATAGAGATGGGTTCCACCTTACAAGAACCCTCACCAGCCTACTTTTAAACTTGGTTTATAATTATCTCTAAGCATGTTTCACTAATTTGGCGTAATTATAGCCCCTGCCACCCTGGTCACCACTTCAGTGATGGACTGGTGGCACTGACTGGTGCTGGACTCTGCTTGCAGAGAAAGCAGAGCAGGTTTTTCCTCTCAGTGTGCAGGGATAGCCCCCACAATTAATATTGAGAACTAAAGGACTGGATGGAATTTATATTAAAATACCAATGTCAGCTAAATCTCTGTCTCCCACAGAGAATCCAATACTGTTGCTTGAAATACCAGCAGAAGAGTATCCAGGGGCCACAGTAGCTTCAGAAGATTCACAGAATGGTTTGGGTTAGAAAGGACCTCAAAGACCATCTTTTTCCAAGCCCCCTGCCAGGGGTAGGGACACCTTTCACTAGATCAAGTTGCTCTGAGTCCTATCGAGCCTGGTCTTGAACACTTCCAGGCATGGGGCATCCACAGGTTCTCTGGGTAACCTGTTCCAGTGCCTCACCACCCTCACAGTCAAGAACTTCTACTCAGTATATCATCTAAACTATCTTCATTCAATTTAAAATCCTTCCTCCTTGTCCTATCACCCTTGGAAAAAATCCCTCTCAAGCTCTCCTGCAAATCCCTCTTTCCTACTAATGCAAGGAACAAAAACTGAGCAGATATGAACTGGTAGTACATAAATATTTCTTTATTGTACTTCAAAACTAAAATTGCAAAGGAAAGGAAGAAAGATATCTGGGGTTGAAGAGAAGGATCATTTCTTCTTCAGATATGTAATATTTCTCAGAGGTTTACTTAACCAGTTTTTGACAAGATAGGCCCTGCCCCAATCTTACAAAACTTTGTTGAAAAATATTTTTAAACATGCAACCAGTAAATAAGAAGTAAAGGTAAATGATCACAAATGTCTTGATTTATGACACCAGAGACTGAAAAAAAATAATGAGGAAAAACTGTAGGGAAATCTATCATTTTATATCACAGCTAAAATAAATCCTTCCCATGCACTGCTTAGATCCCCTCCACCCAAAACATTGCAGAGAGCTGACAGCATACCACCACTGTCTTTACAGAGGTAATCTCTAAGGTATACCAGGTATGAAATATTGCAGAGTCTACAACATAAAATAGAAATGGACTTCTCTCATGAGGAAAAGCAGTTTTCTTCTGTACCTCTTTTTGCCTCACATTTACACAATTCCATTAAACAAAGCCCAAGGACTCTCAGGAGATGGGCTGAACAGTATCAAATGCAAAAGAGATTTAATCTTTAGATTTGTGGGACTTCAAAGTTACAAACACTCTGTAAAACACAGGTCTGCATACTATCTTTAATTTATATGCATACATTTATTTATCACACTGAAGTTTGTAAAAACCTCAAAGCAGATTTAAGGCACGGAAGAAGAATTTCCCTAAGTGCTCATGGTTCTATGGTCTGTTTCAAATCAAAATTGCTTTCCTTTGATTTATCAAAACCAAAAATAGACTGATGTCATCCGATTTTCTAGTTTCTTGTTTTCCTGCCACTCCTCTGCCAAAAATTCCTGTACACTGCTGTTATCCAGGGTTGCATTGATGCCTGTAGACATCTAAGCCTTCTCCTAGAACATTTAAGGGCCGTATGTTTGCATCTCTCACTAGAGAGTAGGTGAAGAATTTGTAGAGCAAAAGCACAGTTTAAACACAGGAAAAGAAACACACTAAGCAGCAAGAAAGCACGACATCAAAACTCAACAGGTTTCTGTATGAATCAGGGCCATATATTTCAACACAAGCAAGGCATTCTCTCTGCTTCTACATATGTTCTTTTGGCACAGGGTTTTTTACATTTACAGTAGTATTAACAGAGGAATAATTTTGCATTTCATAAATTAGATCAATTTTTGTTGACACAACAGACATCACAGAAGGGTGACAATGATACAGCTAGAAATCATGGGCAAGAAAAATGCTCAAACCCTTTCCCATATGCACAGGAGGAAAATTATCTATTTTTTACAAATGCATTTCAGACTAGCTCAAAATCATACCAAGAAGCATCTAGTTATTACCTGCTTGTTTATGTAAGTGCCTCTTTACTGTGCAAGTCAAGTGTATTGCAAAAATTTTCATTGCAGCAGAAAATATCTAAACATGCAAATACTTTCAAGTCCCTGAGGGGCCAATAACACTGTCCAAGGAATCAGTCTTGCAGAACCTAGACTTCAAGCCAGAGCTATCTGAACAAATAGTTCTCCAGCAATCTTATCTTTTAACATGGTAACTTTTTCAGGCATCTGGTTTCTTTCCTACTTGTGAGTAGTCACCAAACCTATTAAAGGAATGCGGAGCAGAAAGAAGCTGGGCAGCCAACTAACTGGGACCTGCCTCCAGCTGGGGAGGGGTAGAAAAACAGTGGCATAAAGATAGACAGGCTTGAGTTTGATTACTTATCTAAGAACAAAGAGAGCTGAGTTCAGTCACTGGCTCAGCCACGAAATTTTCAATACCTTCATGTAAGATTCCTGCAAGAGCAAATCATCTGTGAATAAATAAATAAATAAATAAATAAATAAATAAATAAAAACAAAAACACATGTTGAATACTGTATGTATATATGTATGTATGATTATAATATCCACATCTATTTTGTACATAAGGCACATACATTTTTCCATGAGCTTGGTCACATTTCTTCTCATGCCAAAGGAAAATTCATTCAAATCTCCTACTACCTTATAAGCATCTTAATTACTGATAAAAAGAGTAAGAGGAGATGCAAGAAATTCCACTTCCTCCTCTCTGGGGATGATATCTATCAATTTCCTTTGCTTTTCTACAAAGTGTCAGTAAAACAGTGTTTGCTCTTGTGGAAAATAATTGGGGAGTGGAGACAAAAGAGAGGAGTCAATCTGAAAAATGTGGAGGTTTATTTACTCATTTGGTTTTGATTTAGATTTATCAACACAATCATCTGATCTAAAAAAAATAAAGTTAGGGAAAAAAACCCACGTCACTAAACACCAAACTACAAATATGATGGTGTAGTTCATATAATCTGATATATATAACATTTTCCTGGATTTTTTTATATATAATGTAACAGAAAAATTGTCACAGGAAGAAAAGATAAAGCTATGAGACTAAAGCACAATGCAGAGAGAGAAACAGTAATGTAAGAATAGTCCCAAGGCTGGGTAACTTTAGAGAAAACGTTTAACCTCTCCAATACTCCATTTCTCTCTAACAGACACAGAAAAATATGCCCTTACAATCCTAATTGTTCCCCTGGCTAACCTGAAAAGTTAACAGCAGAATGGCTGGCGTACCACCATGCCATTCATAAAGGGTTCTTTCTGCCATCTGCATATATCCATACTTAATCAACACCAGTTCTTTTGTTTTCCTACATAAGGTTATGATGAGACAATTTTTTTTCCACAAAAACTGTGCAGTTCTTTGTATGTGGGAACTCAAACTACTGAACAGCCCTCAGAAATCACGGAGCAGTGCCATCTGCAATGACCTCATGACATCCAGCCATTTAATCAGAGATGCAATTCAAGTGAGGTGCTGGCAAAACACACGGATTTCTTTTGTAGGACCACTCAATGCTACTCCAGTTATCATTTTCCATCTTGTCTTCCCTCCTCAGTTTCCAGACATTGGGAGAGTAGACAGAGGAGCTGGTGTGGTGTTGGAAAGAAATGGGGGCGGAATGGGGCTGAACAAAGATGCCAGGAGATCTCCATCAAGGGCCAAGCTTTTTTCCCCTCCTCCCAAAAGTGCTCAACAAATAAAGAGGCTGAATTTCTTGATACCAAAATCATGCCAGCGGGGGTGTGCCAAGGTAGAGGAATAAAAGAATGCTCACAAGAGACCCACCAGCATCACAAGGGATTAAGTGTCTTCAGAAAGCCACCATGTGGCCCGAAAGCCCTGGACACATCTATCTCTCCCAGGGCTGCTGTGATTGCACACAAGCTCCCCTAAACTCAGTATTGGGCCCAGATCTGTTCAATGTCTTTAGTGATGATCCACCCCAAAATCTGCTCTCTGGGCTGAATAAGATATCCAACAGAGACCCACACAGCACTTGGGGAAAACACCTACCAAGACCTCAAGGGTGCCAACTCTCAGCCTGTCATTTTAGAGTCTTACAAGGGAAAACAAAACAAAACAAAACAAAACAAAAAAAAAAGGTCAATATACTCTTTCAGCTGGTTTTAGACCACCTTTCCCAAAAATCTTATTACTCTTTCCATAGAAGGTGTCTCCTTCTCCAGTCCTTTCAAAACAAATTGAAATTTCAATACTGGATGACCACAAATCTTGAGGGGTGAGGAAAGCAGAAGAGAACCCACTAAGGTGCTCGCTCTGTTTCCCTTAAGATCAACAGCAGCCCTGGGAACTTGCATCAATAACAATCTGAGCCCAGGAGAGATCAATAAATTCAGATGACATCTCTGTCGGTAACTGAGCTTCTCACATCCCCGCTCCCTCCCTCCCCCCAAAAAAGTGAATAGATGTAGTGAAAGCACACACAGGTCTGAGACCCTTTTTCCCATAAGGCTCAACAGGTGTTGGCTTATGGACAGTTTTCCTGCAAGCACTACTATTAGCTGTATACTTTGCCAGTACAAGCAGGGAGAGAGAAAAAAAAATCTATTCTAAGGAAATAAAGAGGTTTTCTCTCAGCCACATCTCAACATGTTTTTCCATTTTTTCTCCTCATGCTGTTTACGAGAATTTCAGCAAAAGTCTTGACTAGAAGATGAAATTGTGTAATTTCCATTTCAGTAAATGCAAAGCTTTTATTTTTACAAATCCTCATGTTTTCCCATTAGGCCTCTGAAATGAAAAAGAAGAGTTGTGATATCATGCATATATACAATACGATGTGCATGAAGTAAATCTAAAAATAAAATTAAAATCTCCAAGACAGATGTAATAAGAGTTTTGCAGTAGAAGTTATCAACATTAACATACTAGTTCTAATTTATTCCACTTCATGCATTTAAATTTATTAACTTCAGGCCTTATGTTGGCTATGGAGTGTGGCTCTGCATTCCTGAGTCAGTTGACAATGAACAGTTAAGTTCCAATAAATTGGAAAGGTGAAGTAGGGTAAGCCTAACTAATGGAAGAAAATGATGCCAGTGGAAATCCAATACACCACAGTAAAGCAGCAGCAGCACAAAAATATCCCACCGTATGTTTCAAGGGCCGGCTGACGCTTCATGCAGAAAGCTTTGATGTTTCCACTATAATTGAGAATGCCAATACTACCAGAGTAGAAAACTTGCTTCCATTGATTAAATACTTGATTTTCAGACTCCATGTAGGAAGAATATCTGCTTCCTCAAATTCACTCCACACCAGCTCACCTTATGTTGTTTTAGAGCATACAAGAGTGTGGCTTTAGATTGAAGGGCAAAATGGGTGTACGGCAATTTGCTAATTCAGAAGCCATGTGCACTCTCTTTCCAACAGGGCAAGTGGAAATTTGTGTAAGAATCAGATGGATCCCAAACATTTTGGGAAACTGAAAAATGCACAACTATAAAAAATATACAAAAATTGAGGCCTTATCCATGGTGAAACAGCAGCACACCACATACCAAAAGCTCATGAGAAGATCCACAGAAAAACAAGAACTAGGGGCACTCTCAGCCTGTAAAAGAAACCAAAATCCTGGGGACAACGGGCTCCATCTCCCTGCTCAGTCCAAAGCTGCCTATTCACAGTTTCTGGGGCTACCACACCCATTTTCAGAGGAGCAAAAAAAAAAAAAAAAAAAAAGAAAAGGAAAAAATGACAATGCTTGATTATCACAAAATGAACAGGTTTAATGCTTCTCTCATCTGGTACCATGTCAGACCCCTTGAAATCAAGTTGCACAGAAGAATTTGGGCAGTAAATCCACTGGTGTCATTTTCCAGAAGTTGTTAAGCACAAAGGACCTCTTAGCCAAGAAAGTAGGGACTTTTTTTATTCTCCTCCTACCTTACCCCTGTGTTTTAGGGGGTTTTTTTTCAAGTTCAGAAGAGACTGTTCTTTCAAAGCAGCTCTCATCTCCACTTTGGTCTGCATCATTAAGCAACCCCACAGCAAGATCACTTCCAAATGAAATTTGGGTGGCAGACACACATCAGCATCACACCTAATGCTCTGCATCTTTGAATGGCCATTCTGTGCACAGTCCAAAGCTGAAGGCAGTCTAAGACAAACATCCCAGAAAATATGTACACCCTGCATAACCTGTCCTCAGTGTCGTTTTGGTGACATTGTTGCAAAGCACCTGCAGCAAACCTTCATGCAGAACAGAGGCCTCTACTTCCCTTCTGCTCCGCTCTAAGCGATGGATGGGATGTGTCCTAATTTTGCAGCTCCATGACAGATGGGAAAAGTCTGAATTAAAGTGAACTCTGTGAAGATCTGTGCCTAATGTTTGTGATATTAAAGACAAAAAACCCACTCCCGGCATATGTTAACATAGTTCTACTTTGCCTGGTTAAAAATAGAGTTAGTCTGACTTCAGGGATCTGAACTTGGTCATACTGTGCACACACATTAATTTCTATTTTTTGTCAAAT
Organism: Phylloscopus whistleri; assembly: GCA_017589585.1. NCBI lineage: Eukaryota > Metazoa > Chordata > Aves > Passeriformes > Phylloscopidae > Phylloscopus > Phylloscopus whistleri. The sequence goes on from JADMLD010000046.1 coordinate 1,192,714, forward strand.
TAAAAAGTTTTCTATCTGTGCTACTTCTGTCGTAAAAGATCAAGGGACAGCTGCACTTTGAGGATTAAAAGTAAAACCATCTCGAGGCAGAGAGTCAGTTAATGTTATCAAGACAGTCCAACTTTATTCAGAAGCCCCTGAGGCACTACATATAATGTCAAGAGAAGAAGAGTGTCCTCCCTGAAGGCCTTACCACATAAACAGATGTCCAGGAAATGGTGAGAATTGAACCAGGAGAAGGAGGGAAAAAAAAAAAACAACAGAAACAGAAGAGAAAAAAGACACAGCCATAACCTCCTCATCCTTCAGGAGGAGAGCCCAGAATATCTCAGTGCTGCTGGTCAATATGCCTCATAAACCATAGCATATAAAAGCAATCTATGTATCCCTCCTCTCCATACCCAAATTCTCCCTCTTCTCCTCTCCCCCTCCCACTCACTTGCAATAACAATTAAAGCACATGTATGACTGTGGTAGATTAACATCATAGTGGCAAATGTTGAAACAAGCAAAGCAGTGACCTCCTGGTAAAGTTACAAACCCATCTTCTCCTCTGCTTCACTTTGCAGAGCTGGGAACAGGGCCATCTGATCCACTTTGCAGGAGCTGATGTACTGAAAAACATTTGTATGCCCTTGGGCAGCACCAAGCAGTTCTGTCTTGGTTTGGTTGCAGATCCATAGCACCCTCCAAGATAAATTTTATACAAATTCAAACCAATATTTTAATAGATGCCTCATCAGGGTTTTTTTTTGTTTTGTTTTGTTGTGGGTTTTTTTGTTTTGTTTTGTTTTGTTTTTGTTTGTTTGTTTTGTTTTGTTTTTTTGTTTTTTGTTTTTTTTTCTTTTTCCCACACCATGAAAATGGATTAGGAGGGAAAGTTAATAACCTGGATAATCATGTTTGAAATCTTCGGCAAGATTTAGTTCACAAGAAAAAACACTTTTTTTTTTTTTTTTTTTCTCTGCCATGAATAACATTTTGGAAAAGTGAAAAACAATTATAGATGCCAATCTAGCAAAGCGTCTCACACATTGCTGTGGCTTAGCTTCAGCCAGCAACCAAGCACCACATAGCCTTTCATTCACTCTCCTCCAGTTGGGATGGGCAAAAAATTGGAAGAGTAAAGGTAAGAGAACTCGTGGGTAAAGACAATTTAATAGGGTAAAGCAAAAGCTGGGCACTCAAGCAAACCAAAACAAGGAATTCATTCACTGCTTCCTGTGGATAGGCAGGAGTTCAGCCATTCCCAGGAAATCAGGGCTCCATCAGCTGTAATCATGACTGGGGAACACAAGTGCTATCACTGAATATCACCTTCTTCCCCAGATTTATTTGCAGAACATGACTCCATATTGTGTGGGATATCCCTGTGGTCACTTGGGGTCAGCTGTCCTGGCTGTGTTCCCTGCCAGCTCCCTGTGCACCCCAGCCCACTCACTGGGGTGAGAAGCAGAAAAGCCCTTGGCTCTGTGTGAGCACTTGGCATCAGCAGGTGAAACAGTCCTGTGTTATCAACACTGTTTTCAGCACAAATCCCAGACACAGCCCCATATTAGTTACTGTAAGGAAAATTAATTCTACTCTAGTCAAAACCAGCACGCACAGGAACACGTGTTTTAAGTGGTACAAAGTGTATGACTCAATTTGACTACACAAGAACTTGTAAAATCTGGCTTTTGCTTTTTAAAGAAAGACTGCCAGGGCATCAAAGGCAAAGAACAGATAGAAAGAAATCCCAAATAACAATTTACACATTTCCTCAACTGTTAAAACACTCTATTATGTTAAGATATTGCCATCTTCCTACCATTATTTAATCTTGGAATATTTGATAGGTAGCCTCAAAAACTCATGTTCTTACAGTATTTCATTTTGCTGGTTTCACTAAGATAGGATTATAATTCCAGGTCTCATGGTTGCAACTAATGCAGGAAGACTCTATCTATATAAGCACAACCCCCCTACTACTGATAATACTACTAATATTTTGATTTATATTTTCAGTATTTCACATAATTTTTAATGGTATAAAATTGAACATTGTAATTGAACAATAATTTTGTTCATATATTGAAGCAATTTAGAGAGGAAACTAGATGTAGATTGTTAAGAAAACTAATGGCTACTGGAGTTTTATGTGTGCATATATACATGCACATATGTATGTATATTTCACCCTGTGGTGAATTTTGACAGTGATTTTGACGCTAATCTTATTCTTGCTAATTTTTGCAACAGACTGCTTCATATAATGCTAACATAATTCCAGATGCTAAAACAGTTTAAACTCTGGAAAATAAAAAAAGCACTAGCTGTATATTAGAGAGCTCATATAATACATATCAGCAAAGTACACCTACATTTGTATCATGTTTATATCCAAGTTTATGTCACATTTAATTGAAAATTTCTATTTCTTTTCTAGATACTAATGTCATAGATTAACAGCAAGTAAGGGCCTGAACACCCCTTACTTGACATGAGGTATATCAGTGTTTCTTACGAGCCCACCCACAGAGAAACTTCATACAATGGCTTTGTAGAAAGGAGTGCACTTCCTTCAGCTCTGCATGCACTGGTGGGCAACTTGCCAGTAGGCAGATGAATCAGAGGCCACTTCTGACAGTTTTTACCCTGTTAATGATGTATTTAAAACCAGATCTGGACCATTAATGCATTTCACATTGAGCAAAGCAATACTCTGTAGAGAAGGACTTTCAAGTAACTTCTAATTTAAGCTGTAAACTGAACAGCAAAGTAGACAGGAAAGCTGCTGGCTGGAGATCTTGACTTCTCTGCAGTACCTTTGTATGCTTTAGCTCTGCAGAAATTAAAGGACTGATACAAGAGCTACTGGATAAACTGCATATTTTTTTATATGCAGGTGTCAGCCTTGATGACAACAAGGATCCCTTCTGGTCTGAAATCTTTGGAACCAATAACAACGGAAGGAGACATGGCTTCACAGAGGGTACCAATAAAAAAATAATTTTTTCTTTCATTACTGTACCAAACAATCACCAAACAAAATTGCCTTAGCATAAAACTTGATTTGAACAGCTCTCTCAACAATGTAATACATAATACCCAAAAGAATTCTCCTAAAAACAGCAGCAGATTTTTATCAGCTAAGTCATAAACAAATTTGGATGCAGCAAGATGCAATCCACCAGTCTGCTCAAAATGTGATTTTACTTTATTTGTCCAATGTTCAAGAATTTTCTGTCAATATTTTTTCATTTCATGCATCTCACTACAAATAGGGAAACCAAGAGAGGAAGGGAGATTTGAGAATAATACACAGCCATACTTAGCCACAGCTACTGCCACCATTTGCCCAGGAATTTCTGCAGAGAAGTTTTAGGATTGATTGGCATGGAGAGGGGCAGGAGCAGGGCTCTATGAAGGACAAGTGCTGCTAGCTTTCAGGTTAGCTAGTTAATCTTCTCCAGACACTCAGATTGCCAGACAGAGGACAGACAATAAACCCAAAAGAACCACAAAGGTGGCATGGGAAGGAGAAATTTCCTGTCTCTCATAGGCTTATCAACTGCAAGCTCCTAAGTGGCAGAAAAAAAGCCATCACAAGACCAGCAGCCTGGAGGTGCTGGTACAGTAACTGGCTTCCCTTGTTTTAATTATTAATGCACAAAATCCTTCACAGACAGCTGATACGTGTGCATCCTACTCCTGGGGCCAGCCAGCTGAACAGGCTACTCAGTCTCATACTCTCCTACAGATTTCACTTCAAGTAGTTAAATGCAGAAGGACAAACAACTGAAATCAGTTTTGTTTTAAAATAAAATTATCTTCTTCTTCTATAATGTCTCTGTGATTTGCTACATCGCTGACACCATAGGGAAACAGTTTCTTAGGGTCCAAAGTACAAAACAGGTATTGGAGACCCTGAATTCTGTTTAGAACTAGAATCATCAGCAAAAGTCTACAAGAAACTTAGAAATGATAAAAGGAAGGCTTCTATAGTGTATAGTTAATGTGGGAATGACTGATATGACAAAAAAACCCCAAACAGCCCATTCTCATAAAAACTACCAAGGAGTTTAGGAAAATAAAGCACTGAAAGTAACTCTAAATGACTCTGCCCTGTCTCTCTCCAATTACTTTTCCAAGCTAAAGAAGAATGCAGCCTAGGAACTTCAGAGAATCCTCTTTATATACCCTGCAATAAAATCTGCCTGTTACAACTTAAAACAGAAGGGCATATTAACACAACAGTAGTCAAATCTGGCTTTCGATATGCTCTTCTACTCTGTCTGATTCTATTTTTAAAACTTTCTCATCCTGTTTCTTACAGCTAATATTACACTTACTCTCTCTTGTTTATTGCTTTGTCCTTTTTATTTTATGGACAATTTGTTTTAAAACCCTATTAGAAGTGTTCTCCATTTGTTAAGGGACAGAGAAGTATACCTTTGTTCTAAATTGCTTCCAAAACTTATATCTGAACTATTGTCAAATCTGTAAAAAAACAGATTGATTTTTCTTTCACAGTTTTCAAAGCACCAACATGAAGAATTGATCAGAGGTAGATTTTCCATTACTTAACAAATTTTACAATGTCTGATGCTTTTTCATTATAAATGTTTTGGTAAAATTTCAAAAATTTTACAAACATGAAGGAATACAGTGGGTGAGTGTTGGATAACAACTACAAAAATATGTCTTGATACACTAAAATGTTTCACTTCAATAGGTTGTTTTGTATTCATTTTCACACAATCAATATAAGCAACTCACATATCTTCATTTCAGTTACTTACGCTTCCTCCAGAATAGAGAAAAATAAAGCAATATATAAAAACCATTTACATTTTTTACAAAAGCAATTTCTGAAATTGGAACTGCTATAATAGGAAATTGTTAACAAAAAGTAACTTAGAAAATGTGAAAGCCAGGACACAGGCCATTTATGTCTACTAGAAAAACACGCTTCAACAGAAATCTGAAGGCCAGCATTAAAATTAGCAATGCATCCCACTGCAAAAACAAAACAAACCACCAAATATGGAAATCCTATAAACTTAATAAACGAGATTTTAACATAATCCTGAATAACAGGCATGAGGCTTTAACACTATAAATCCCTTAGTTAACCAAGCCCCATGTGAAATACTATTTTTAAAATCTATAACCATCATGTTTAGGATTAGACAACAGAAAACCAGAAACAAGTACATGAGACCAAAAAAAGTGAAATAGCTCACAGATGGACAAAGACAGCCTGCAGCCTGCAGCCAAGGACCTGGAAAACATGGGCAGAAGTCTCTGTTCTCCTACAGACTTGCATAACTCTGGCCAGTCATTTCACATGCAGCCTTGCAGTGTAGCTGAGACAATCTGCCAAGGGTGAAGTTTCCCAACGCTTTCTCTGCTGAAATAGGAGACATTCTGACCCTCTTCAGCAACAACCACCTGTGGCACACTTTTGTTCAGTTTCTTGCTCCAGCAGAGAGGCTTACCTGAGCACAGTAAGGTAGGCAAGGAAAAATCCCTGCTGAAAACTGCTCAATCATCCTCAATGTGCTCAAGCATTAATCCTCCCCTGGTTCAGGGGCCTTAGGCAAGCGTGTCATCAGGCAGTGCTGGCACAAGGGAAATGGTGACAACACACAGCTGAGGCACACAAACTGAATCCTCCTCTTCACAGAGTGGCACTACCACAGTGCACTCTCCAGACCTGGCATCCATTCCCTCCCTCCAAGATTTTCATCCTCTCCAAGGTCCTCTTCTCCAGCCACTGTCACCTCACATCTTCCATCTCAGCTGCTCACGTGGCAAAAAAAAAGCCACAATGTCAGTCAAGAAGAGTCAGATTATTTTAGAGCATTAAACTGAAATTGTTTGGTTCCTCCATTCATTTTTGCCCAGAATGCATCAGGGAATTCCTCACAGACAGCCTGGCTGTGGGGTGGCAACAGTAACTATTAATGGCGACTTGGGAGGGGACATCAAGGTGGTGTGTACCACAAGTTCTACTTCTTCAAGCCCGTTTATCTCCAATCTTGGAATAAAAAATAATAATAAAAAAATAAAAGGAATAAAACTGTAAATAAGAGACTCATAAAAAGAGATAATAGTACCTCCAATTTTTTGAGAGATGTTATGAAGATAAATACATTAAGGATTATGAGATGTTCAAAAGCTATAGTAATAGGGGAGATAGAGGTTGCTAAGATAGATAAACTGCTATAAAAAATGCAAAGAGACTTTTAAAAGAAACATCTAGCTATGTAGAGAGCACAGTACTTTTGTGGTTACTATTTATGTGCCATCTGTGAACAAGGAAAGTACTTAAATCAGTTTTGTTCACGCGTGAGCTGGGCAAATAATGTGAAATAGCTTCTTGTAAACCATCATCCAAATGTGAATTTGTCTTGATTGCTTCCCCATTTTGTTCACCCATTTTACACATATACTGTAATACAGGTACACGTTTCTTTGTCTGAACAGTCAAATGTATGGAAGGAACATGCATTTCCCAACAATTTGATAACTCCTTTGTGGGTTTGGGAACAGAAGAAAATACCACCTGACATAGGACATCAATCCCAGGGAGCAAATAGCAAGTAAGGTGTAGGAAATAACTAACATAATAGTTATTATTATATATCTGCATGCACCCAGACAGACAGTCAGCCAAAACACGTTCTGTCTAAAGTATTCTCATGATAATTTTTTTAGCAACAAAGACTTCTGTTCATGCGAGTTTCTACACAGATAATTCATTATCAGAATAAAAGGACTGTATTCATTGAGTTGCTTGCTTCAAATAGATTTCCTCCAGCTCCAGTTCAGAAACAATAGCACCAACAATACAGTGAGACTATAAAGACACAGTAAAATGCTATAAACCAAGCCTTGATTTGCTTGTGTTGTTGCTGTGCTGTTCATATGGCTTAAGTAGCTCAGTGACAGGGTGTCTTGTGGGAAATAGGAAACAGTTAAGGTGAAGGGAGATACAAATCCTGCTCACTTAAATGACTTGGGTTTTTTACAGGGGTTGTTCAATTGGAAAGTATCCCTGAATTCTCAGAGGGTTGCTCTCTATGAAGTAAAATAGAGGTGGAATGACAAAAATGAGAAATGATCACTTCATAGGTAAAAGTAAAAACCAATATAATTTATTGTTTTGGCAATGGACTAAGTAGGTTTAGATTCCAGGAAACTTTTCTTTCTGTTTGACATTTCTGTTTTTACAGATTAACTCACAATTGCAAAAATCCCCAGAGCTCCATTTCTGCTCTCTGGATATCTTAGCCACCA